>JAJHZJ010000216.1:388838-988838 GCA_023548195.1 Bettongia penicillata ogilbyi
ACTACAATATACAATTCAATATACACAATATACACTACAACATACAATTCAATATACAATACAATATACACCCTGCAAGGAATTGTGTAGCAGTAGCTGACAGAACATACAACTCTGTTTTCCACCTGCCTACTCCCCACTCCAACTAAGTATTCCCATCTATTTCTACCTGGAAACCAAGGGACATGTTCTTAACTTTACAAAAAGTATATACAAGTTCCTAATTTAAGGTAAAGGATTAACTTTGCCTGGTTTGATCCAGAATCAAGAAATAGACTAGTAAGAATAGAAAGAAACAAGGACTAAGAGGCAAGGGACCTGGGTATAACTGTAATTCTTCCATTTATTAGATGTGCCCATCAAGCAAGTCACTTCCCTCCCAAGACTTTAGTGTCCTCAGTGGTAAAAGGTAAAATTTAGCCTAGGTCCTATCTGGTGTCAGCCTGGAAATTCTTAGTCTAAGCTCCATTCTTGTTGAAGTATCCCATCCTATTACCTAGCTGGACCTTTATTGATAAGGTTATTTTTAGATTATCAATACAATACGGTCAATCTATATTCAAAGCAGTTGAGAGGCAGCAAATGTGAGAGGGCAGAGGTGACAAACACATGGCTGCTGCCCAAATATAACCCTTAACACTTTCTAGTGCAGCCCAAAATCAGATTAAAATGTAATTAGGAAATATTTAACAAAACAGAGAAAAATAGTATAAAATGTAGATAATAATATTATGTGGTTTTCTAATCAATATACATCCCACAGGGATCCTTTATGTATGGTTTAGTGGCCGCTATTTCTATTTGACTGATATCACCAGTATAACAGAGTGAGTTATCACCAGTTCAGTTCAACAACTCTATAAATGAATTATTAGGCAGAACACTAGTTACTACTGGGATACTAGACTTGGAGTCAAAAAGACTAGAGTTCAAACCCCACCCTAATGTTTACCAGCTGTGTGACCATGGAGAAATCAATATACCTCTCTGAGATTAACTTTCCTCCTCTGATCAATGGGAAAAAACAAAACCTATAATACTATCACAAAGTTCAAATATGATTGTGCCTATAAACTTCTATACAAACATTAAAGTGATGTGCAAGCATTTATTATTTCCATGAAATTATCTTTTTCCCCCTAAAGAATAAGACAGCATTCCCAATATCGTAACTGTCTCCCAGTTCAAGAGCATGTACCTTAGTAGGCGAGTTTAGCCTCTAGATGGCGCTTGTGCTTTCTCCCAAAAAAGACTAACTCCTTATGCTAATCAATAGTCTAACTTTTGCCTTGAAATATAAAAAAAGTAAGAAAATACCTATTTGGTAAAAATTCTTTAATATTGTTCATAACTTAAAATCAGTCTTATTTTTTTGACTATGCACTACTCCCAGGATCTTAGAAAACCAAAATTATACCCAATTAGTTGCCTGAATGGCTCATACCTTTTAAGCATCTTCTAACATCTATTATCTATTTAGTGTTCCTGCAGAACAAAACAATGTTTCCCCAGAAATTTCTCCCCACCAGTCGTAACAAAGCCTCTGTGATCCATCTGCTGTATTTCCAATTGCTCCTTCCTGTCCCTACCTTAAAGCTAAGTCTGTAGGACCACTGAACTATTCCGTGACTATTAAATGTTGTGTTTCAGTTATGCTTTGTGCACTTGGCCCAGACAAAACCAGCAGCTTTTTCTCCCCTTGTCCTTTTCCATTTGTCCCAGTCAACTAGTCTGTATCCCCAGTGCCTGCTAACATTCGTTCCTGACACAGAACACACTTAATACTGCTTGGTGACTGACTAACTGAACCAAACCACCTGCTAACATGGACAACTTATAATTATCTTATTTTCTGACTATTGGTTCCAGCTGAATAACTTTGAGTAGGGCCTTTCTGTTCAGACAAGTCTAGGCTAGTTTCATAAGACTAGAAATTATTTCTCTGCTGCTTCTGTCAAGATCTCTTTGAACCTCAGCAGGATCATATTACTGGAGGCTGACGTGGACCTTATTAGAGAGTGTCTGATTCAATTCCCTTATTTTACAAATGATGAAGTAAAGTCCCAAATAGGTCATTTGACTTGCCTAGGATTATACCAGTAGTAATAAAAATAACTGGCATTTTATGATAATAATAGTTAACATCTACATAGTACTTTACAAGGACTCTTAGTCGATTCTCACAACAACCCATTTTACAGATGAGGTAACTGAGGATGAGTGGAGTTAAGTGACTTGCCCAGGATCACATGACTAATAGGTGTATAATGCTGGATTTGAACTTAGAGGTTAAATAACTTGCTCAGAAACTGTTTCCAAGTCTAATACAGTATCTACTAGGTCACCTGCTTGTTTAATTTTTTTTCAGAGACCTCCTAGAACTAGCTAGTCTAAGAAAATTAGAAAGTACACACAAGCATACACTTTCCAGAAACTTCAAGTTACAGTTTCTCTTTTATGTTTTGAGAGACTTCTGCCCATGTTTTCATGCCCATCCAAGTTTATAGTTTTGGTTTTTTTTTGAGAGAGAAGGAGAAAGGTGCCCCACACACTGCTGCCTTTCCAGTAGAGCAAAGTGGGGTGGCAAGAATGCAATTAGCATTGTGAAACTGCATAGAAGCCTGTGAAACTATGAAGCTAGAATAGACTGGGGAGAACAGATGTGGGTCAGAATGAATGAAATTTATAACTGATCAGAAAAGAAGGTACACCAAGAAACACAAGTGCCATGATGAGATCATAGGAGATAGCATAAGCAAAGTGATTTTCAAACTTTAAATCACTATATAAATGTTATCATCATACAAAAACTCAACTCCAACACTTTCCCTAGCACCCCTTCCCTTGGAATACTTGCTAATGAAATCTCCATAAATTCCAAAACTTTTTCTTTTCTCCATACCTCCTTCCTCAAAGTAGTTGGTAAGAAGGATAGGGTGAAAGAACAGTCAATCTAGCCGACAACAAACCTGTAGCTTGCTATTTGAAAGCCTTACGCTGAACTGGTTACTTACTATATTTCAATAGATTACATGACCATTGAGAGTGAATTGGGAAATCCTGTGGTGATAAGGATGGGGTAGGGGAAGATGACTGGGAAGTTGTTATTATTCTTTAGTCATTTTCATTCATGTCTGATTCTTCATGACCCCGTTTGGGATATTCTTGGCAAAGATGCTATAGCAGTTTGCCATTTTCTTCTCAAGCCCATTTTACAGAGAAGGAAACTAAAGCAAACAGGGTTAAGTGATTTGCCCAGGACACATAGCTGGTACATGTCTGAGGCTGGATTTGAACTAGATCTCCCCAACTCCACTCCATCACCAAGCTGTCCCATGATTGAGAAGGAAAGAATTCCAACCCTGCTATGGGGGGCTCAAATAATAGGAATAAGAGGGATTACGTAATTTTAGTAATTTGGGAGCACATTCCAGATCATATCTCTAAACATCTACTGAACATATGATCCAACTTAGCCATTTATTGGCTCAAGAGAGAAGCTGGGAGTATGCTATTCATTGATAGTCGAGTACCATTTGGGGGTCAAATAATACACCAATCCTCAACACATGAACCCCAAACTACTACCACCACCACCCAAAGCTGGTAAATTCTCTAGTCATGTAATAGCCCACTGTTCTCTATAATAGAAGGCAGGAGAACCAACCAGGTGAAGGTGTAGATAGCTTTGGCAACATTACCAAGGGCATCTCTGACACCTACCAACCACACGAACTGTTACACTTGCAAAGCCTTTTACAATATATAGCTCATTTAAGCCTGACAACAACCCTGTGAAGTAGGAACTATAAGATTTTGGTTTGTTCTTCCTTTCTTTTTCTTTCTTTCAGACTGATTATTTTTTTCATTGTGTGGAATTCCCAGTGTGGAAACTCCCTCTGGTAATACAGATCAGTATTTTATTTCTAACACAGTTTTTTTTTTTTTCTAACATAGCTTTAATGAACATCCTTGACTTATTGAGTAGGTAAATGATTTGACCATAGCTAGGATACATCAGAGGCAAGATTTTAACCCAGCTCTTCATGATTCTAAAGCCAGTTCTCTGTCCACTCTGCCATGCTGCCTTACTCTAAAAATATTACTATCCACATTTTATAAATGAGGAAACTGAGGATGAGAAAGGTTCAATGATTCACCCAACACCAGAAGCAGTATTCAAACCCAGGTCTTTTTTACTCCAAAGTCTGCACCTTATCCACTTATACTATCCTGCCTTAAGAGCCTAACCACTAGATTTTTCTTCTAAAACTGACAGACAAATATGTAAAATAGATAACTCAATGATTTCCTATAAATAATACCTTTTATAATAGCCATAAGGCACAATAAATAGCAAGAGTCAACATGGTATAGTGGCTAGAATATTGGATTTGGTGTCAGGAAGATCTGAATTTAAATTCTACCTCTGACATTTAAAATTTGTATAACATGGACATGTCACTTAGCTTCCCTATAAGACTATAAAGTGTTGATGGGTAGCAGGCATATATCATGAAGAGTATTACTACATACCCATGTTTGTCCCTCTTTTTAACCCAGATCTTCAACCTGGTTCCCTCTTGCCAAGTATCTTTTTTTGGTCTTTATCCTATCCTATCCCTCTCAAGCTTACATACTTCCTGATTCTGGACCCTCTACATGGTTTTATCTATCTAACACACTCACTGATAATATGTGAATCTGTTTCTAATCCATTTACCCAATTCTGGTCAATGGTTTATCCTAAACTTATAGATCACCTTGCTATAGCTTTCCTAATCTCAGTCACCTGCCTTCCACTGAGAGCTGCCCATACTCCAGTAGGAGAAAGTGAAGTGCTGAGTTTAGATTCAAGTCCACAACCATTTACTAAATGTGTATATTAGGTACTGGACAGTGCTGCGGGCTCAGGGACACCAACAGATACAGGATCTCTCCAAAGAGAGTACTCAGTTGGTTCCTACTGCACCGTCCATCCATGCCTTCTGTGGTGTAATAAAACATGGGATTCTGGTTTATGTTCTGTAGACAATTTACTCATACACACACCTCCATCTATCTTGCCCATTTTAAAGTTTCTTTACATTTCCTAACTATGGGAAGTACCATGGGAGCACTCTTTCATAAATTTTAGATTTAGATTTTGTAGGAACCTCAAAAGTCTCCTTAGTCCAAAGGTTTCAAATTTGCTACCCAGACACTGCCAAAACTGATTAAAATGTAATTGGGAAATATTTAACAAAGTATACAAAAATACAATAGACATAGAAAAATGTTAACATGCAGTTTTCTGAGTTAACATGTTTGTTGGCTGCAGAGGTCCTCATGTACAGTTTCATGGCCCCATTTCTATCTGTTTGATAGCACTTACCTTGTCCAAATCCCTCATTTTCCAGATGAAAAATAGAAGGTCCAGAGGTATGGAATGACTTGCTCTGCAAGTAGCTGAGGTAGATTTATCACCATGTGCTCTTGGCTCCAAATTCTTAAAGATTTTTTCCACTTCACCACACATCAAAAGGCTATCCATTGTACAATCCCTGGCTCTCACCAGGAGATAAGATTAGTCTCTCTCTTTTTCTGATCTTACATTTTATCTTTACCCCCCTTTTAACCTGGGGATGCAAAAACAAAAAAAAAAAAATTGATGCAGTCCTGCCCCCTCAAGAAGCCTACAATCTATTAAAATTATTGATGTTATCTAGCAATTCTTTCTTACTAGCATCACCCACTACCATCTTACACAACATACTTTGATATCTTCTCTTATTATCTTTTCTTCCTCTGATTCACTTGGCTGAAAGAATTATGTACGTACACTTTTGTTCTAGATATGCACAGACCTCATTAAAAAAGTTATATACAGGACGTCCAGTAAAAATGGCAAAGTGAAAGATTCCAGAGTCAAGTTCATTTCCCCCATAAAACATCCAGGAAAAATGAAGAAGAGCAATTAAGTACTAAAAAATAAAGATAAAATAGCCCTCTTCTTTCCCACTCAGGACTGTACCTAAAGCCACACAATTTCTAATTGGGTCCTACCAAAAGTGGCCTAACCAGGGAAAAGGTCTGAAGCCTTGAACCTCCTTCCAGGTGATAGCCCAGGGTGAGAGAACCAAGTTTGGAACCACCAGGAAATACACCTTTCAGATCCCAGGGAAATAAGTAAGGGCTTTGTACCAGAAGACAAGGCTTAGAAAAAGTGAGGAGGGAGGGGATTTACAAATGATCTTCTGGGAGGCTGGCCTAGGACAAATCCAATTTGTTCTGCGAGGTTTGGATTTAGTCAAAGAGATGCCCTTAAGGACCTAGAGAATCACATATTCCCCCTCCCTGGCCTAAATTCTTGGGAGACAGGAGGACAATAAGTAACCTGCTAGGAAACAGGCCCGAAGAGGGGGTATGCTGCCTGTATCCTTCAGTCCAGAAGAAAGGCCAGGGTCCTGCATGGCTAAGGGGCCTTACATTTGGGAGGTAGGCCCAGTATGAACAAAACAAGGAAAGAGAGAGACTTAGACAAACCTGCCTGGATTTATTGCAAGAGAGTCCTGGGGCCTGCACAACCCTGAAACCTTGGAACTGAGGGACAGGCCTTAAGCACCCTCCCATGACCCCTCCTGCTCACCCCCACCCTCCAACAAAGTACTCTGTGATCCCATGCCACCTGCCTCCTTACTGGTTCCTCAAACAAGACACCTAACAACTCTAGGCATTTTCACCATCTGTCCCCCATGGCTGGAATTCCTTCCCTCCCCATCTCTACCTCGTGGCTTCCTTCAAGTCTCAGAAAAATCTCACCTTCTCTAGCAGACCTGCAAAACTTGGCAGTAGGAGGGGTCAAAATTAAACTTTGTTAGGTTGCAGACAGGTTAAGCTAGACAGACTGACAATGGTTGGTTACTATGGGTCATGTGACAAACAGGAGAGAGTGCACAGTGGCCAAACCTACATTTTTCTCAGGCTGCCCAAAATCCTTTGGCCAGCAAGCAAATGGCCCGTGACTCTATGTGGCGACCGCCCATTCTACAGGAAACTTCCCAATCCCCCTTAATCCTACTGACTTCCCTCTATTGATTTTTTCAAACTCATCCTGTACTTGAACACAGTCTGTATATACCTGTTTATATAGTCTCCCCAAATAGCAATGTTTGTAAAGCACTTATGTCTTTTCTTCTCCATTACAGCATCTCTAGTCATTCTGCTCTATACCTGGCCCCTAGACCCAGATGGATCTGGAGGACAGAGTGAGGCTGGTGACTCTGCATAGCCCTGCCTCACTTAAATCCAGTTCACCTGCATGTCACGGATGTCACAATCCTCTTCGATAAAGAACGACAAAGCACAACCTGTGAGCTCTTTCAGAGCTGGACTGTCTTTTTTTTTTGCCTTTTGTCCTTTCCCCAGTAGTTAGCACAGTCCTTGGCACACAGAAGGGGCTCAATAAATGTTTATTGATTGACTGCCAGGAAAACAACAGGATAAACACTACTACAGGTTGGGAGCCTGAGTCCTTGTCCCTAGCAGGCAGGTTTGGGGTAGGGGTGGGGAGATAACAGGGGAATAATTACAGAGGTGTGGTTAAGAGAGGCCAGAGTCAGTCAACTTAGTGATCTCAGGACTAGAGAAAAGTGGGTCCTGGATGTGGCTCCAGGAACCGGGAAGCCTAAGATTCCAGAAAAAAGCTCTATATACTGCATATAAATTAATTATTATTTTCCCCTCCTTTCTCAAGGAGCTCAGCACTTGGCTCATTCATTCCCTTCCTCAACTCCTCAGCTCCTGCCCTTCCACTAGGGGATTTCATCATTGACACTGCTGTCCCCTCTCACTTCCAACTGGCCAATTTCTCAGCCTCCTTAAATCCTATGACCCATTCCTTTACTCCGGCTTATATAGGAATGATCACACACCAGATCTCACCATTACCCACAAGTGTTCTACCTTCTTAATCAGAAACTCTGACATTCCTCCATCTGACCATAGCTTCTTATCATTCCATCTCTCCCTAGACCTTACCCTCTCCTATATTTTTTCACTTCCCTGAGACTTTACAATCCCTCCACCCTTCAACACTTCCTCAGGCTATTAGCCCTACTCTGACTTCCCTTTCGTTCCTTTATAATCTTGACCTTACAAGTGGTCATTTCATATTTACATTCTCAAGTCCCTTACCCCTAGTTCTGTTGCAGTTTTAGTCATCCCAAACCTCAGCCTTGGATTACACCCATCATATACTTCCTCCACTCCCGTTCACTGCTTGTTGACAGAAGTCACAGAAGTCACAAAAATGTGCTGAATGGGTAGTTTTAAATTCATGTTATACAACTTCAACTGGGCCTTCGCTGTAGCAAGATAGTCCTTTTATTTTTTCCTGTATGATTCCCTACCTCACTGCCCACAGATGCTATCCCAGACCTTCTCTTCTTGCCCATACCTCCCCCCCATACATCACAACAACTCCTTTGGCTGAGGACTATCTCATACTTGCTTAGAAAATCAAGGGTATTAGATATGAGCTCCTCCTTCTCCTATTGTCACTATCTCAAAACCCCTTAACACCATTCCTAAGTCTTTCCATCTGTCTCCCAGATCCTGCAAATGAAGTGGCCCTCCTCCTTGACAAAGCCAAGACTTGTACCTTTATATTTGATCCCATACCATCTTTCTTGTCGAGCATTATTTCACCTTTGGTTATCCTCATACCCTTTCTGTAAATGTCAGCATCTCTACAGGTTTGTTGTTTCTTCATCTTCTACCTTCAAATACTCACAATTCCCCTCCATTCTTAAAAAAAGAAAATTGCTTCACTAGATACTACAATATCTTCAAGCTATCATACTTCTGCGGTGTACTGACAATGCTTAACAATCATTGAGGGGGGAGAAAGGAATTGTATGCCTGACATTCTTAAGTTTAAACTGTATTATTGGCATTTTATCCATCACTTTCCTAAATCTAGATAATCAATCTAGTAATAAATCAAGCTCTTGCTTGTAGAATTGGCTGTTTTCTGAGTGCGAGTGATCACACTGAAAATTTAACAATGGGTTCCTATGAGCCAATCTGAGCTGGCTGCAACACACTCCTAAAAATCTCTTCTCTTCCTCAGCCACTCTTCTAGAAAAAGCTGTCTGCATTGGCTACCTACATTTCCTGTCTTCTCATTCATTCCTAAACCCTTTGCAATCTGGCTTCCAATCTCATCATTCAATTGGAACTGCTCTCACCAAAGTTATCAATGATTCTTAATTGTCAAATCTGATTGTTTTCTTGGCCAGAGTGCCATTACCCTATTTTCCTCAATAGTCTCTCCTTTCTGGATGTTTACCACAACGCTCTCTCCATTTTCCCCTCCTACCTGTCTGACCATTTCTCAGTCTCCTTTGCTGGCTCCTCATACATATCACACCCTTAACTTTTTTGTGCTTTCCACTGTTCTGCCCTATGTACCCCTCTCTCTCCTCTTCAGCCTCTACAGGTAATCATCCCTAGGTAGATGACTCACAGCTATATATCCATTCCCAGTTGTCCCCTGAATTTCAGCCCTAAGTCACCAATTGCCTGTTGGACATTTCCAACCACATGTCCTAGAACAGGCCTTGTACAACATACGGATCACAGGCTACTTGTGGCCAGTCACAGAATTTAGGGCAGCCTGGGGAAAAATTAGGGCTGCCACTGCACACTCTCCTGTTTGTCACATGACTGGCAGCAACCAACCTCCATCAATCGGTCTCTAGTTTAACCTATCTGTGGCCTGAAGAAGTTGAGCCTGTTTTAATTTTGGCCCCTACCTGCTGCCAAGCTGTGCAGGTCTGTCCTAGAAACATCTCAAAATTAACTTGTCCAAAACTTAATGCCTTCACTTTTATCCAAAACCTCACCCTTTTCCAAACCTTCCAATTTTTATCAAAGACACTAATGATCTTCTAGATGCCCAGGTTTAGAACGTCAGCATTGCCTTCTATTCTTTACTCTCCTTCACCCCATATGTACAATCAGTTGTCAAATCTTGCCATTTTTACCTCCATGACATCTCTCATATCTAACTCCCTTCTCCCTATTCACAGAGCTACCACCCTCATCACCTATTGCCTAGATTACTACAGCAGTTTCCTACTTGGTCACCCTTCTTCAAGTCTCTCACATTTCACTGTATCTTCTGCATAGCTAAGGAATTTTCCTTAAGCATAGGTCTGTCCATGTTGTTGCCTTGCTCAATAAATTCCAGTGATTCTCTTCTGCTTCTAGAATAAAATATAAACTTTTCTACTTATATTTTAAAATCCTACACAATTTGCTCCCAGTTTGCAGCTTCACTGAACATTATTCCCCTTCTGTGATCCAACTACACTGGCCTTATCTTGGTTCTTTAAAGAAAACACTCCATCATGGCCAGTTTTTGAGCCTTTGTACTGGCTCTTCCCATGTCTGGAGAGTACTCCCTCCCCATCTCAGGGAATCCCTCTCTTCCTTCAATATTCAGCCCAAGCACCCCCTTCTATATGAAGTCTTTCCTGATCCCTCCAACTGCTGGGACCCTTTCTCCCACATTAGCCAGTAATTAGTTTTAATTTATTCTCTTTACATTTATTCTATACATATTTATTATCTTCCCCATTAGAAAAGAGTTTCTTGAATGTAGGGATTATTTCTTTTTTTTTTGTATTTGTATCCCTGGTGCCACATGCCTTGCATATAATAAATCTGTGTTAGCTGATTGAATTAAAGCAACAAAGGTAGGGAGACAAGACTTTCTATGCACAGATTATAATGTGAGCAAAGGTATATAAATGAGAAAACAGAAAAGCAAGAGTAATCTAGTTTGTAACACAGGAAAGGAGTCATATGCCTTGAATATTAGAGGGGTTTCAATTTTACTCAGTAGGCAAATAGTATTTTTTCAAGAAAAGAGGGAGAAAAGAAGAAAATATGGTGAATGTTAAAGGCACATAAGTGATTTTACAATAAGGGAATCATGGTCATAAAGTAAAATTCTAAAATTGTCAAATGACAAAACAGCAAGTAAAGACATGTGCTTGCATCCAAACATCTAACAGAAATACAAGTCTTTCCCTTTTGCCTTTCCTACCAAAGAGGGGTCCCCATAGTCAGTGCCCTAAGTAAAAATAGGTGGAAAGTCATTGATTAGGATTACGTGTCTGCCAACCAGGTCAAAGTTTTGGTTTAGTTATATAGGGATGTGAGACAGAGAAGCCCCGGTGCCTTTCTAAATCTGGTTTCAAGGGAGTCATTTCATCTGGCCAGTGGAGTTGCATGATGTCATTTAGAAAAAAGAGATCAGAAGCATCAGGTACAAGAAGTAACTGATGGATGTGGGAGCACCTCTGCGTGGGAGCAATGGTAAAAGAGTCTGACATTATAGTACATTTCAAGGTCGTGTTTTGTAAACTAAGTCTATTTAAGTCAGGGAAAAATTCATAGATAATTAGCTATGTTTCATTTATCATTTGTACTTATAATTAAACAGTATGCCACTGAAAACTGGGACGACACAGAAAGTTTCAACCATTTTCCTGCCAATAATTACAATTATGTACTTGAGAGAATAATTTTGAAATATAATCACTAGTTATTCTTAATAATAGTAAGGGTAGTAATAAGTAATTATATATACATATATAAGCATATATACATATATATGCACATATATATTTAAAATAAAGCATTACAAGGAATGCCCTTAAGGAAATATATGACCTGGGAAGGAAATCATGGCATAGTAATGGATAATTATATTTTTTAAAAATGTTAAAAGGAATCTAAAAGGGAATTAAGGGAAAGGGGTTATGGCATAGTATGGGTAATTTCATTTTTTTAAAAAAATAAAATGTTATAAGGAATATCATTAAGGAAATGTAAGACCTTGGAAAGGAGTTGTGGCATAGTATTGGGCAATTATATTTTAAAAAAATAGAGTGTTATAAAGAATATCATTAAGGAAATGTATGACTTGAAAATGGATCATGGCATAAGGGCAGTGTGGTATGACAGAAAGCACAATGGATTCAGAGGCTGAGGACCTGGGTTCAAATTCCAACCCCACCCACTTGCTACCTACGTGAATTTGGACAAGTCCTTTCACCTCTGCAAACTGAGTAAATAAATACAATGAAGCGGTTTTAATAGATGATGACTCAGGCCCCTCTCAGTTCTATGTATATGAACCTATGAATACATGCATATAAATCTATGCCTATAAGCCTATGTTCCAGCAGTAGCCTCAAATGTAAAAAGACCTAGAGTATTCTAGCACAATGAAAGTGTCCTATGGGGAACCTTTATGAAAGTACAAGACAAAAATTACACAAAATGAGAAAGCATGGATGAGTTGAAGTCTATACTGAGCCAGGGACTCTCCATTCTGATGAGATTGCAAGCCCATTAAAGTACTGATGTAGAAGTAATTCCTAGGAAATGTGATTGGCCACTTTATGGAGTTTCACCTTTAAGATACAGCAAAGATGAATATGGGTCTTTGTTGTTAAACTTTCATTTTTCCTCTTTCACATATCTTAAACTGTTCAGAAAAAAGGAATACTTCTTAGGGTGGGCAAAAAGTCATTTTCAGACAAAATGTTTAAAAATGGTAACTCAAGGCATGCTTTGGAAATGTTTCCCCTTAATTTAGCCAGTCATTGTGTATTCTTTTGACAATGCAATCCCATAATGATAGTGCTTCTGAAAACCTCACTGATATGATGTATTTGTTAACTATTAACCTTTACATTTCTGGGAATTTCCAGATTTCAAAACATGTTTGAGAATGTGAGTACTAGCATATGTACTGTATTTATTAACCTGTTTTGGTCATGAGCAACACATTAAAAGGAAGCCCTTAGAAAACAAAGGCTTTCTGGGATCATCTTTTTGGTAGACCTGAATCCCTGGTTTATAAGAACTGCCATTACATTTTGCCACTACAACAAAATACTTCTAATTAAAATTCCTCTCTTCCCTGACCCAAACTGTATCTGGAACAAGCTAAATTAAACCCCCTACGCTGCTATTTTTTAAAAGTATGCATACATTTCTTTGAAGTTTGCTAATAAATTTTGTATGCTAACAAACCAATATGAGAAATTATGCAGGAGAAATCATGTAAAGCAGAAGTACTAAATTCACTGTCAATATGCAATAAGTAGCCTACAAAACTGCCAGAGTGCGACCAGAGCCAGATTTAAATGTAATTGGGAAATGTTTAACAAAACAAGCAAAAGAGCAATGCAATGGAAATAATATTAACTTATGGTTTTCTAAGTCAATTCAGGAATTAGTCTGCAGGAGTTAGTCTCTATTTGAATTTGACGCTACTGGAATAAATGAGGTTATCAAGGAAATTTGTGAGTAAAATTTAAAATGGGATAGTCACATAGAAAAAGTAAGAGAGAACCAATGGACAGCCATTGTATCCATGTGATATCAAGAAAATTCAAGGAATGTCCACAGCACATTGCTTGGATACCCTGTGGCAAACTCATGAGTGGATATAAATGAGAGTCTCACAGGATAGGCAGGCATGGAATGGTTGTAATCTGCTTTATTAAAGGGACCATCCACACTGATGAGATTATAGATACATTAGAGTATTCAGAGTAACATATATAAGGTTAAGTCATAATGCTATCAAGGTTTCTGAATTATCTAAGAAATACATTCTCTGGGATTATAGGTATTACAAAATAAAGATCTTCCCTACTTATTCTTCTACTTTAGTTGGGAGCTTTTATTTTTGAGATCTATACTCCTTTCCTATCTCATTTTTTTTAACTAGAAGATGGAAGGCAAGGGATAAAAGGAGATAGTGATTGGTTGATCACTTTTCCAAAGGGAACAAGGGACTAAATTGTGCCACAGATGTGTGTGTGTGTGTGTGTGTGTGTGTGTGTGTACACATACACTATATATGATATTAGGTTACTGGATAGGAAGAAGGCTAAAGGATCATTTATTTACATTACTGAGAGGAACACTGGCAGGATCCATCTTAATGGCCATCGTCCTTCACAGAGTAAGGCTATTAAAGTATCTTTATACATTGTCCATTCCAAGGAGAAAAAAGGTAGGGAAATGACTTCATTCACAATAAGACTTTAACAGAGTCATATTCTGAAGCTGTAATTAGCTGTTTTATCCTTGAGGTAAGCAATATGAAATGAGACTCTGGCAAGCTGTGCCAAATGTCCTTCAAATGCAACCATGAAAAACCAATTCATTTGAAAAGAGAAGAAAAGACTCCCCAGAACATGATGAGGCCAGGCATATACATACAAAAACCAGGCATAGGAGGAGTTCATCTGGGGTAGCTTCCCATTTTAACTAATTTTTCTTGCTAACTAGATACTAGATTCAAATATTTCTAGCTGCTAAAGTACTGAAAGAACATTTTTGAATTTCATCCCTCTGGAGCAAAAGAAAGCCTTGGTTGCTCCATCCAAGCTATTGCTCTGGTCACATCTGTAGAGAAGTAGTGGGGAGAGAGCTATATTCCAGGTCAGCACAAGTCCTATCCTGGGCACATACTGCCTTGTGACCCTGGGACTCAAGATGTAACACTTGAGCTGATCTTTGAAGGGACTAGGAGTAGAAAAAGCACTAAGTCATGGAGGTAAGAATGGGGTGTGTTCCAGGCACGGGAGACAGCTTATGCAAGGACCCGAAGATGTGAAATGGAATTTCACGTATGAAAACCAGCCACTTTGGCTGAAACAGAAGTGTATGAAAAGGGAGTTTTCAGTCATTTTTCATGACCCCATTTGGGGTTTTCTTGGCAGAGATACTGGAATGGTTTGCAATTTCCTTTTCCAGCTCCTTTTACAGATGAGGAAACTGAGGTAAACAGAGATAAGTGTCTTGCCCAGTTTGTACATGTGTGAAGCCAAATTTGAATTCAAGAAAATGAGTTCTCTTGACTCCAAATATGGTACTGTACTTACTACATCACCTAGATACCCTGAAAAGGGAGGAGTAATGTATAATAAACCTTGGAGCCAGTCAGATTATGAAGGGTTTGAAATGCCAAACAGAGAAGCATATATTTTGATTTAGAAGAGTAAAATGTAAAAGAAATGGAAAATATTTTAGGAATTACGATTACCATGAACAAAGGCACAGGAGCAGCAAAATACAGGCCATGCTTCGGACTGGTAAATAGTCCAATTTACCTAGCTCCCAGAGCAGGCACAGAAAGGGGAAATGTCATATGAAATCAGGATGAAAACGTAATTCAAGGTTAAATTGTAGAGTCTTGAATGGTTTTCTTTTTTGAAAAGAGTCTAGATTTTATTTAGTAGGCATTACTCTTTACTATTATCATACAATAAACCTTCTATATAGTAGACATCAATTGGCATGAGCATGGAAGTTTTCTACAGTGGAAGCTGTGGCCTTGTGGAAAGGAGTGCACTGTAAGCTCCTGGAGGGCAGGGACTGTGACTTCTGTAACCTTTCAAGCACTATATCAATGTCGGTCATTATTATTAACAAACTAAGACTTGGAAGAAAAAAAGGAATTCTATCCTTCATATATTAAACATTTATTAAATGCCTACTGTATGCAGAGTAGTCCAGGAAGCTAAAGAGATAAAGTTAACACTTATCAAGGGATTTAACCACTGTTTGGTCTAGCTCTATTTCTGAGCAGTCATTTACGGCTCTTTAATCAATTTATTTCTCCAAACTATTTCTGAATCTATTTATATTATCTGCCTCCACTATAGCTTAGTACAATGAGACTACTCCATACAGTCTGACTTTTTTGAACCACAGCTGAAAAATTATGTTGAGTCTTCAGAACCATCTGAAATGCATTTATATAAAGGTAACCAAAGTGATGAAGTAACTTGAAACTTAATGGCTTGTCAGTTGAAGGAATCTAGAATGTTTAGACTAAAGAAGAGAAAAAATAAAGGAGATGATAACTATCTTCAAGTATCTTAGGACCGCTATGAGGAAGAAATATTGGGCTTGTGTTGTCTGATCCCAGAAGACAATAGTGAAAGGCCGAGATGTAAATTTCAACTCTATATATGGGGGGAAGTTTTTTTCCTAATACTCGGAAGTGTCTAAATATGAACTGGGCAGTTTAATTCCACATCACCTTTGTGCAAAGACCAGTCTTATCAGTTTATAAGAGATGCTGTAAAAAGGATTTCGGTTTAGGTATAACTGAAATAAGTGACTTTGGAGGACCCTTCTAACCCCTATTTTAAGATAATATAAAGTTGCATACTTTAACCAAGAGTTCCCTAATTTCAACCATAGAAATTCCCTCCACCAAAGAATTATGTCTATTCTCCAGTTCCTCCCTATCATAGCTTATGACCTAGGCAGCTATTTACAAACGCTGCCTAGGATTGCATCTCACCAGGACAAGACGAATGAAGAGGTAGCTATGAATGAGGACCATATAGTATCCTACCTCAGAATAAAAATCTTTCAATTCAATTGAATTTACCATTATGAAATACCTATGTAAAGACTAATGTGCTAGATACCAGGGAAGATTTGGGGAGGGTGGGGGAAGAGAGGGAGTCCCTTTGAATAAATAATTAGACATGGTCCCAGTTTCCATGGACACAATTCTACCATTCCTTCTGCAGTTGAAGTATCTATTCTTTTGCATACTTTGTCCCTGATTCAATTCCTATGGATCTATCTTGACTCTAAGTGCTTTGCAAACCTTAAAGTACTATATAAATGTGAGTTGTTATTAGTATACTTGTCTGAACTCTCACTATCCCCATTCATCCACCCATCCTTCCTGAACGACTGTGAGTTTCACTGGATATAAGGCACCATTTACCTGACCCTCGAACTTCATGTCTGCCTGGTTAGAGACATCCATCCCTTCATTGCCTCTATCCCACTAATCCCCATGACCCAGCATAATACACATCAGCAAAAACTATTGGAGAGATGCCATCCAGTGCCAGTAATTTGACACATATAATTGTGTCAGTATGGCTTAGGATAGTCTCAGTATTGATGGCTATTTGCTCTAGTACTCCCACCCTGTTCACTTAAAGACACAAATGTGAAATGAGAATCTCCCTGATACCTTTCTCTGTGAAGGCTGGAGGCAGAGAAGAAAGAGGAAACGAGATTCCTTTCTGCCCACAAAAAGATAAATGTTTTAATTCAAATAAAATATTACTGGGAAAGACAGCAAACATTTATAGAGTACCTACTATGTGTCAAGTTTTGTGCTAAGTGCTTTTTTACAAACATTACCTTATTTGATTCTCATAACAATTCTATCAAGTAGATGCTATTAAAATCCCCATTTTAAAGCTGAGGAAATCAAGGCAAACAGAGCTTAAGTGACTTGGCCATGCTTACACAGCTAGCAAAAATCTGAGGCCATATTTGAACTCAGCTCTTCCAGACTCCAGGCCCTACTCTACCCTGAACCACTACCGCTGATGTTGTTACTACTAACAATAACAATAACAACGGTATTTACACAGTGCTTTAAGGTTTGGAAAGTACTTTACATATATTATGCCATTTGTTCCTTATAGCAACTCTGTGAGGTAGGCAATATTATAGTCCACATTTTACAGAAAAAGAAAATTAGGCTGAGAGAGGCTAAATGGTTTGCCCAGGATCATATAATGCTAAGTAAATGCCTGTTAAAGAATTTTAACCCAGATCTTCTTGACTCTGCATTCAGCACTCCACCTAGCAAGCTGCCTTGTGAGAAACAAACATATCAAAAAAATAGAGCTAAAAATGATAGAGATAGGTAATATAGACACACATGTGTATATACATATGCATGCATGCATGTATGTATGTATGCATCTTTATCAGCACCGTGCAAGGAAACAACAAAAATTTCCCTAATAAAAACATGGATGGGCACACTACTACTATGCCAAGTATTTCCATGATCCCTAAGCTGGGAAATTACATCTTAGAAGTAAAAATCCAATCATAAGACAATCTTTCTTCCCCATAGCAGCCCTAAGATACTTGAAGATAGTTATCATCTCCCTGCATCAGAGATTCACTTTGCAAGGCTGGGTTCATGGAGGAAAAATTAACAACGTACACTTAATATCTAACACCTAATAAAGTACTTGAGGTTTACAACATGCTTTTCTGAAGACAATGCTGTGTGGTAAGTAGTGTATAAGAATTTTTTCCCCTCAAAATTAGATGAGGAAGTTGAGGTTCACCAAGTTGGAAATGGTCCCACAGATAATAAGTGGCAAAATCAAGATTCCAACACAGATCCCCCAGCTCTAACTCAGACAGTACAATGGACAATGAATGAATTGGGAGCAGGATTAAATAGGAGGAGGGAAATGGGCCGGACTGTGCTCAGGAAACTGCAAGCTTCTTTAATACCCCGGACTTCTTCCAGAAACAATAGTTCATCTTTTTAATACCAATACTCTACCAGTATTATATGTTTGCAAGAGATAGAACAAAACAATTTCTGAAGGAATGAAAATGAACACTACATAGAAGGCAACAGAAAGGCACATTGTGGTCTGAGAGCAAGCTGCAACATATAATCAATGAAGGATTGAAAAAAGAAATGAAATAAATGATGTCATCAGAGAAATGTATGAAAGAAAGAAAAAAGGATGGGTTAGTCACATGGGTAGAACAAGGGCTGACCAATGGACAAGTCAACTGCCATGCTGATAACTTGATGATGTTGGGAGAAAGTGAAGGGACAAGTAAGATAAATAACACTTACTTCAGCCATTGCAGATACTGTTTTTGGCTACTTTTTGCAAAGTCCACATATCATGAGGAGTCAAAATGAAAATGTTAATGGAAGGAAAGATATATAGGGAATAGAAAGTAATCATTTTATATGATTATCCCTCAAGTCTCTATGATTCTTGAGATGGGCAAATTATGCCCCTACCAATACTTTTCATTAACAGCTAGTTGTTGATGACACTGTACTTAGCACTAGGTCTACAAAGTATTATAAAACATGAGCTTTATAATACTTTAAGGACTTTACAAAGTAGTTGAGGAGATGAAACAAAAAAAAAATCGGAGTTCAGAAAAAATATGGAGCTCTAAGAATTTGAGCAGTAAACATCAAAACAAGGAGATTTTTAAAAATGTTCTCAGGTAAGTATGAGAAGGTTCCCTGTCACTATGACTCATGTATGACCAGCTTCTTATGAGTAGTTTTATATCCATTGTTAGTTGTAACCTGAAACTGACCCTGCCCAAATCTTACTGAAATATGTCAACAACTCTCAAAGCATTAATTTTCTTTTATAATGCAGACTCAGAATTCACAGCATACGAGAGTGGAAAGAATACAAAGAACTAGATGATATGATTACCGGTCCTGGATTTGCACTATTTGTTGTATAACTTTGAGCTTATCATTTCTCCTCTCTGGTCCTTGGTTCCCCCATTTCCAGTATTTCTTCATTCCTTATTTCCAGTGAGAACTTGAAGTAGATGATCTCTAATTAAATCTTCCAATTAAATTAAAACATTTATTAAGCATCTACTATGTATAGTGTGCCCGAGAAAGCCCTAAAGACACAAAGGCAAAAATGAAACAGTTCTTTCTCTCAAGGACCTACATTCTTTAGGGAAATTACATGCACACAAGTAAATAAATACAAAGTATATACAAAGTAATTTCAAGAAGGGAAGTACTAATAACTGAGCATAACAGTAAAGAAATTATACCTTCTGAGTTGTACTTTTTGAATGAAGTTATTAATTCTATTGGGCAGCTCAGTGGCATATCACCAAGCCTGAAGTCAGGAAGACATCTTCCTGAGTTCATATCTAAGATGGCCTCTGACACTTATTAGCTGTGTGAGTTAGCCAAATCATTTAATCCCCTTTGCCTCAGTTTATTCACCTGTAAAATGAGCTGGAGAAGGAAATGGTCGACCACTCTAGCATTTCTGCCAAGAAAATCCCAAATGGGATCATGAAGAGTCCAACACAACTGAAATGAGTTGTGTTGTAACAAGTAATTTTACTAAGGCAGAAATCAAGATGGAATGCTTTCCATCTTGGAAGACATGGCAGACCAGTTGTGAAAAAGTACAGAAGGGAGGGGAACACCATCTATGGGAAAGAGGTAGCTGGTCACTTTCATTGGAACAGTGGGTGCCTAAAGGGGAGATATAAAATAACACTGGAAAAGTTCATTAGAATCAGGAAATAAAGGATTGCGAGTTTATATTTTATCCTAGAAGAAACAGGACACCAAAGAAGACTCACTTCTTCACTCCTCTCCTGAATAGATCCTCTGGACTTTACCACACTACCTGCTGAATCCCCTCTGCTTTCTCAACATAGAAAGTACCATTTTTTCTCTGTATCATTCTATACCTGAAAGACGTTTCTGCCTCGGCAGTCCCCTCTTCTGACTTGTGAGTTATTCTCAACAAGCCCCATTTCAGAAAGTAACCAAGGCAGTCATGCTTTTCACTCCTCTCCTGCTTCCACTCCTGACTATTCAGATATTTCCACTGCAAGTTCCTTGCAGAAGCAGGAGAACATTACAAACAGTAGCAGCAATACTGTATGAAGATCAACTGTGAATGATTTAGCTGTTCCAGCAATATAGTGATTCAAGACAATTCTGAAGAACTCATGATGAAAAATGCTATCCACCTCCCGAAAAAGAACTGATGGAATCTGAATGAAGATAAAAGCATAGTATTTTTCCTGTTCTACAATTTTTTTCCATTTTTCCCCTTACATCTGTGTTTTCTTTAACAACATGACTAACATGGCAATATGTTTTGCATGATTGAACATGTATAACCTATGTTAAATTACTTGCTGTCTCTGGGAGAAGGGAGGTGAGAGAGGAAGAGAGAAAATGCAGAACTCAAAAAATTTTTAAATCAGTGTTTAAAAGTGTTTTTACATGTAATTAGAGGAAATAAAGTATTATTTTTAAAAAAGAGTGCAAACTCCTTGAGGATAGGGACCATCTTTTTTCGGCTATATTTGTATTCTCAGAGCTTAACACAGTGCCTGATACATAGTAGGCAATTAATAAATGCTTTATCTATATAGCTATCATTCAATTTTTATTAGGAACAAGACATAGGTTGATGTTTTTAGGAATATCAATCTGGAAGCTGTATAGAATGCAAATAATAAAAATAACCAACATTTATGAAGTACTTTAGAATTCAGCACAATTGATATCTATATGTAAGTAAATCTCATTTTATCTTCACAGTCACGGGAGGGTAATGCTGTAATTGTCCTCATTTTACACATGGGAAAATTAGGACTGAGAAAAGTAAAGTGTCACACACCCGGTAAGGACCTGAACTCCAGACTTTCTGACAAGCCTAGCAATGGGAGAGATTGTCTGTTTGTTTTGCATTTTATTTTCTTGAGGCGATCAGGGTTATGTGACTTACCCAGAGTCACACTGTTAGGAAGTGTACCTGAAGCTGGATTTTAACTTAGATCTTCCTGACACCAGGGCCAGTTGCTCTATCCATTGGGCCACCTACCTGAACCACCCTTTTGTTTTTTGTTTTTTTTTAAGAGAGATACCAATTAGGAGGCTATTGTAGATAATTCAGCAGAGAAATGATGAAGGTTTAAAGTACTATAGAGAAAAAAGGGAGACTGGTGAGAGAGGTATTATGGAGGAAGGACTGAAAAGGCTTGTCAACTGGTTACATATAACTGTAAAGAGACACAGAGGGGGCAAGGAAGACTCCAAAGTTGTGACTTTGGATGATTGGGAAGATGGTGATACTGTTAAAATTTTGAAATGTAGAGGAAGGGTAAGGTAATGGGGAGAATATGAGTTCTAGTTCTGGATATAACAATGAGTTTGGGATGCATACATACAGGACAACCAGCTGCTGACATCCAGTCAGCAGTTGATAAAAATGAAGGACTCAGTTCTACAGCTATAAAGAGACAATAACTGCAGGCATCTCTAAATCTCTAATATCACAGATTTTAAAGGATAATTTGCTTTACAACTATAGATATAGACACAACAAGGGCATTACAAACAAAAACCTATTAAAAGGGGGGGGGGGGAGGAGAAATAGATGGCCCAGTGGAGTCAGGACAATCTAAGTTCAAATTCCACCTCAGACACTTACTAACTGTGTGACCCTGGGCAAGTCAAGTAATCCTGATTGCCTCAAAAAATAATAATAATAAAAAGCAAAACAGACAACAACAAATTTATTTTGGCCAGAGACAACAATAAGTTATAGAGGCCTAAAACAGGGCTATTGATCTTGTATAGACCTGACTGCAAAGCAAGTTATTTTAATTTCATCCAATGTTTATACATAAGACAAATGAAAATTAAGACAAAGCAAGGGGATAGGTGGTTTCTGAGCCATATAATGTCATTTAGGAAGTAAGTTATTGCTGAAGCTAGAATGACAACTCAGTTGTGAAATTCAGTCAGTTACTCAGAGACAATGGAATTCTGTCATTTCCCGCTGGTTACTTGAGCTCTGAAATCTCTAATATTTTGAGCCTAAATTGGGAAATCATTTAATTATCATCTGAAAATTTAAAACGTACCTTGTAGATAATTCAAATTGTAAAATTGTCAGGTTTTTTTTTAAACTGTTCTGCAGCAGTGATGAAGGATAGTCTCAGCCCTTAAGGAAATCCTTAGCACTAAAGTCAGCAGAACAAACACCTTAAATTCTTGTTCTTATGTTATATACAAAGTTAAAACCATGATATGAAATGACCTTCGTGTTACAAAAGAGCTCAGCTTAAACTAGAAGTAACCCTTCTGATTTCTAGTACACAGGAGTGCTATAAAACATAATAGCTCAGATTACATGTTAAATGATGAACTAGTACTATAATAAGGAATTTGCACACATTAAGAAGTGAAATTGACACATTAAAAGAATTGAAAGTAACCCTTCTGATTTCTAGTACACAGGAGTGCTATAAAACATAATAGCTCAGATTACATGTTAAATGATGAACTAGTACTATAATAAGGAATTTGCACACATTAAGAAGTGAAATTGACAGGATTAAATGAATTACCAAAAAAAATTTTTAAAAGCCTTCTTCTGCATTAGGCATAGGCTCTTTTCTACCATTATACTGGAGTTTTCCAATTTGCACACTCTAGTTGGCTCTCATGATTGCTCTGCATGCTACTAAGCTTCGATGAGCTAATATTTTTGGAAGGGAAGAAGGAAGGGGGGGGTAGAGGAAAGCAAGTACATTTTAATAGGGGTAAACTTTATTGTATCGTTCCAGGTGAACATGGGGCTTTTCCCTGTAGATTGTTAGTGTTGATAACAATACTAATACTCTCCTGGGTAATTTAGATGAAACACTTTTCCTGTAGCTGGTCTTCCTGTAATATGCAGGAATTCCAGCACTTTCTGGGTATCCTTCCTGTCGACTTGTATTTCAGATCCTCAAAGGAGTTCTATCTCTCTGAATTTTGGGAAAATGTTCCCACTTCTCTAAATTGCTAATGTGAATAAGTTAAAGGCATTAACTACAGCTATTACCATGGAAAGTAATATTTCTTAGGATAATCCTCTCCTCTTAGAATCCCATTATGCATATAGTAAAACAAGGAAATAGTTACCTAAAACTCCATGTCTTGTCACCATCTCCCTAGCTCCCATGAAGCCTGTAATTCACTTGCATTTGTTATGGAAAGTGGTCTGCAAATTTGAAATGTAATAATACTTAAAAACCCATAACAGTCTTTGAACAGGACACGCTATGAGACTCTTAAATGTTATGATGTTCAATGTCTACCTTTTGCCTCTCTCTCCTATCCTCCAACATTGGGCTACGAACAGTAAAAAGTAGGCTGGTAGAGAAATCATTTTATTGGTCATTTTAGAACGAACACTATAGCCAAAGTATGCCAGTCTCACAGCAAAATACAAGCCAAGACTCATTTCAGAAGCATCTCCTTGGCAGGAATGTTCTTCTACTTTCTCCCACCACTGCATTTTTTTTTTTAACAGAGACCATAAGTTCATACCTAGTACACATTTCAAACAGGACCGAGAATTCTGAAAAGGCATTTTTGGAGCTGGACACTGATTCAAAAGGCATCTGCAATGTGAATATAAAAAGTAAATGCTCCCTTTAACCTCCTCATTGAATAACTTGTTCTAGTGTGCCAAGTTCAATTTTCTGGTGAGGTGAACTTTGAGGTAACGAGAGAATGGCTGGGATGAAAAGTCTTGGTTTTCATTGGACAGTCCTGGAGCTCACTCAAAAGTCAATTTCTCTACCTTCCCTGATCTCCCAAATGGGAAGTGATTACCTGTTCTTTTCAGTGCCCATATATTTTGTTCATCCTTCTCTTAAGGACCTTGCCAAGAGAAACTAAGATCCTAGATGGCAGAGACTGTTTCAGATTGTATCTTTGTATCTCCACTCTGGTATAGTGTCTTGTGTATAGTTGGCATTTTATAAATGATTATTTCTTTGAAATGCAGTTGTGTACTTCTATGTCCCCAACATATAACAAGCTCTTTGGGGACAAAGATTTTGTCAAATTTAGCATGTAATATTATCTCAAGTGACTGTGTCATAATGTCTTACATATCTTAAATTTGAGAAGCAGAAAAAGCCTAGTGGATACAGAGCTGGTCAGAAAACTTGGGTTTAAGTCCTGTCTCTGACACACATTGGACATTTACTTTACTTCTCAGTACATGATGCAACTCTCCAAGACGACAACTAGCAGAGAAGGTGCTAACATGCTTTGATGGACAGAATTTTCTAATCTGGGAGTTCCCTATATCAATGAAATCACAGGTCCAATCTCTGTCCCTATCTCTATTGAAGTTTTATCAACATATAGTCACTGAATGAATGATCACTAAATCTGAAATGATACGTAGTTCAATCAGTTAACAAGTACTTATGTGCTTACTATGTGTCAGGTACTCTGGTAGGTAAGTGACAGGGAAATGTGACAGAAATTTTTTTATTAAATATTGAATAGAAATTTATCTTTTATTATTTAATTGATTAATAATTGTTATTACTTTATTATTTTAATTTAAATTAGCTAAAATCAATAATTTTATTAATTATTGATAAATTAATAAGGTAACCATTTCAATAAAATTATTTATTAAGTAGAAATTAATGTTGCTATTAATATATAATTAATAAATATTTTATTAAAATTAAAAGATTTATTAAAAAGCTTTATATCATTCTAAATTTATAAAAGCAGTGAACTTAAATATTTCTTGTTAAGATGATGATGGAAAAGATTATAGAAGTCAGGTTCTCCTACATACGATCCTAACAAATACCTGAAAAAGACCCCAGAAAAAATAATGACAAAGAAATATGAAAAGAAGTGAATATCACCTTCTCCATCAGGTTAAAACTGTACAAAACTTATGCCAAGAAGAAAGGCAGAGTGGTGGGGAGGTGAGGGGGGTGTCTCACCAGAGAAGTGAATGTGGGTACAGATAAAGCCAGAAGCCATAAAGAAGGAAAGAAAAGTTATATCAGGGAAACAAATAGGAATTGCTATAACCTAAGTTTGTTGGTGAGAGCCCTCACTGGCTTACTTGGTGGGCCTCCTCTTAACAACTCTGCTGGTTTCTGGCCCAGTTCTTAGCAAGTATGGCAAATCATTGCCAGTCCCAATAATCAAGTGCCTGAGGCCAGATCTCAGTCTTAGCCTAACAGAACACAACTTGAGGTTAGAACCAGTTTCTCACAGGGACCTACCATGAAGATAATACCCTACCATGTACTTCTTAGAACACTGGGTGCCACAGAGGAGTATAAGGGTAACCCAGTGTCTAGGCACCAAGGCAGAGAGAACTGGGAAAGAGGTTTGAGAACAACAGACACACACAGTAAATGACTGAACCAACTCCCAGTTGAAGGTCCTCAAAAGGGAACAGTAAAGAGAGTAGCTGAGGTTAAAATCCAGAAGAGACTGAGATACAAACAGGGAATCAGGCAGTTTAGTGCCCAATACCATTCAGAACTACAGCAGCAATGGCGACCAAACTACATAGCAGACAGGGCCAAATAAAGCCTACCCAGAACATCAAAGGGGACCAGAGGGCACTGGCTTGAACACAAAATCAAATAATAAAAACTGAGATTGAAAATATGAGTCAACAGAAGTAAACCTTAACACAATTAAGAAATAGTATGTATTAAGAAACACTCAAGAAAGAAACTAAAAAAGAAGATAGTAAACCCATCAATAACTATAAAGAAAGCCTCAGGAGTGGGAGGCTGATTAAGGGCTGAGCCACGAAAAATAAGGGAACGATTAAAAGAAGGAAAGTAGGGTATTTTTCAAAATGAACGAATGATATTAGTATTTTGGAGGGAAAAACTGAAATAAATGGGATTTATAAGATAGAAGATATTCTCCAAATAATGAATTGCCTGAAAAATAGAATAAAACTCAATCACTCCATGAGACAACAAGGAATACTAGAACAAAGTCAAAATAATTTTTTAAAAAATTGAATCTACAATTAAAGGTAATTGCCCTGGAAAACAAATCCAAAAGAGAACTTATTCATTTGATTTTCTGAAATCCATGACCATATAAAAAAACTTGGTCACAATATTTCAGAAAAATCAAAAAGAAGATTTCTCAAGAATGTAAAGTGAAAATAATAAGAAGGTATTAATTAACTCTTGAAAGAGATGTCAAACTAGAAACACTCAGAAATCATGGCCAAAATTCAGTTCTTCCAAGTCTGAAAAAAAGAAAAAATACTACAAGTAGCCAGAAAGAAATAGTACCAAGAAACAATAGTCTGGGTTACACAAAATTTGGCAGCAACTAGTACAAAGGAAGTAGTTTCTTAGAATACAAAATTCCAAATGGCAGATAATAATGGTTTACACTCAAGAGGTTATAAGGCAACTAGATAGCACAATCGTTAGCCTGGAGTCAGATGGACCTGAGTGCAAATGCAGCCTCAGACACTAAGTAGCTAGCTGTATGACTAAAGCATCACAACCTTCTTTGCATGAGTTTCTTCCTCTAAAATTGAGATAATAATACCACCTTCCTCCTGGGCATCTTGTAAGGATCAAATGACATTAACATTTGTAAAATATTTAGCACAGTGTCCGGCACATATTAGGTGCTATATAAAGTATTATTGTGAATAATAATATTATTATTAACTGAGAACAAATTGGACTGAAAAACTGAGTATTATCTACCAGGTGGGAAAATGGATCTTTAATAAAATAGAAAAGGATTCATAATAAAAAGACCAAAGCTGAGCAGAAGTTTTGAAATATAAACATAGAAGTCAAGAGAAACTTAGAAAGAAACATTTAGAAAATTGTAAAAGTTTAATTTCCTAGTATAGGAAGTAGAGGGAAGTGTCTCTCCACAGTCCTAAGGTTTTCTAGCTAAATAAATGGAATTAAATAGGATAAGTATAGGGTCTTCATGTGATTTTATTCTGTTTTCTTGGTATTTAAGAAAGAAGAGAAAAGTGGGGGGAGGAGACGAAAACACAAGAGAAGAAATATGAAAAAATAATTTACAATTTTATAAAAATGACAAGATTATACAAACAAGCAATAAGGGCAAGAGAATGAGGCAGACATCCCAATTCACTCACAATTACCTAAAACATAAAACAGGGAGATCAAACTCACATACATAAAGTTTGGTATAGCTTGGTGTTTTGACTTTTTTTAATCTATCATCATCTACTTGAGAAACTGTGGGAAAAGACAGTTTAAAGTTTTAGTTTGAGAGAAGTTGAAGAGGACACAGAAAAGAAAGCAGTAAGATCTTTTCTGAAGATGACAGTTTCAATTTTGTCTTATGAAGAGGATTTTAGAAAACAGCCTTTATTTTATACCTTGAGAGGCACTGAATGGGCTAATACTAAGTTTTCAAACAAGTAAAGATGACTCAAATGCTGATATTTTAAGGATTTGAGATTACTTTAGAGGTGACACTGGTCACAGTCAAAATACTGTTAAAAAATTTTTTTTGAAAAGTCAAAATACTCATTATGTGAGGTTCCACTCAAACTATGAAAAGAAACTATAAAAAGAGCAACTAAAGAGAAGCTACCTATCATTGCTGGACCTATATACATGGTGAGCCTAAAGTTTTATTGCTGTTCTATGATTTAATAGCTTGAAATAGCACAAAGAGTTTTGGGGTCCCCTGAAGATTGTTGTTGCTGCTGATGACGTTGTGTGTGTGTGTGCACGTATGCTTATTGTTTTCATTTTTAAAATTATATCCATGTTGTTATTTTGATATTCATTTAAGTGTAGAAAAATAAGAGTAATTACAAATGGAAAGTACACTGGGGACTCAGAAACTGTATTAGTAGGAGTGTACCATCAGAGAGACAGAGACAGAGAAAAGAGAGGGAGACAGAGAGACAGGAGAGACAGAGAGAAAGACAAAGAAAGAGAGAAAGGGAGGGAGGAGAGAGGAAGAGAGAGAAAGAGAAAGAGAGAGAAGAGCATGCCTAGTTTGGGGAAAGGAGTTGGGACCTGATACTGTAATTGGTCATGGAGGATACATTTGGGTTCATATTTACTATGATTTACTGACAAGATTATCAGATATCCTACTCTTACAGGGATCCACTGAAGAAAATATCTAAATGAAGAATATATGTGAAATAAAATTCTACATATATGTGTAGAATGTAACTGGACAGCTTTCCAAAGAGTTTCTTTTACGTCAGACCATTTATTTTTATCTAACTTTTGTTTGTCTGAATACTTAAGTATTAATATCTACTACTTCCATCATTACAAATGAGCCATATGGAAGTTACACCTCTGGAGTCCTGGTGTCTAGTAATGCGGATACATACGATGCAAATAGTAATGCCATACATAGGGTTCTTAAATGAGTGCCATATGACAGAACAGAAGAGGTTATTCTGAACATTTTTGCAAGATGCTATTTGTGTTTGGGGGAGATAGAAAATACTTATTAAGCAACGTGAGAGATAGAAAAACCCTTCTTCATTTAGCACAAGTTACCTGAGAACATATACCCTTCTAAAACTTCATTAAGTATTTGGAATTCAATTACTAGGCTTCTCACAGATTGTGAAAGAATGGTGCATAGGGTTAAATCTCTAATAATAACAGCATATGGTTAAATTTCTGCACTCACAGCTATTTTCCCCAAAGCCAAATTGGAGAATTTGGAGTGGAGAATAGTTTCTTGAAGTTCCATGAGGTTCTTTTCTCAACCTTACCCACAGTGTTAGGAGGTCAGGGAGACACTGACCCCAACCTCACAGGCCGCTTGTCCTCAGGTAAAAGCTCCTGGTTTCTACCCTTTGAGGAAGAAGGAAGACAGCTTTCTTTCCTCCATTTTCCTGTGCCCACACTGGAGAATGCCTTCCTTGGCAAGAGATTAGAGTCAAGTGAGAAAGTTTAGTAAAGACATCAGGGGTAATAAATGGGCACCTGATTATAACATACTCAATGAGGGATGTTGGGTATGTAGAGCCTATCAGGACTGGTTGGGAAGAAAAAGTCATAAGAATTACAGGAACAACTACTAGTGCTAATAGGCCTCCCTACTTCAGAGATGTTGTACCACAGTATTATATATTGTTACACCTAGGAATCACAGACCTAGTTTAAGACTTTGCTCAGAAAATGACCCAGCTCCCTCTTTGGAAGAAACATAGATTATCTGCATCAGAAATGTGACCAGAGCACTAGAGCATTACCAGGTATCCAAAGTGGAATAAAAGAAAGTCTTAAAGGCACAGTTTGGGGAATTATAGAGAATAAAGACTACAAAACCATGAATCCACACGGCAAGGATTGGTTGTTGGTAGGACATTCGTTCATTGTTCAACAGAAGGAAAAGGCACCTCACATTTACAACACGGGTAATCAGTCAACTACAGAGACTGACAGAGAAAGAAGTAATAAAATCTGAGGAAGCAGATGCTTCAGATTGGAGCCAGTGTGCAGGGGTATGGCATGGCCTGAAGAGCTGAAGGCATATCACACTGGTCTTAATTATGAACAAAGGCTGCCAAATTTTGATCAGTTGCCAGAAATAATAAACAAATCTGAGTGTTATATCCAAGTTGAGATGGATCATTTAACTTGGAAAAATTCAAGTCAGCTTACCTGCAGAATATCTTCCTTGGGTGAAACACAACAGCCAAGAAACAACCTCTGGCTTCTCCAACTCATGGAAAAGAACCTATAGAAAATCTAATGAGAGAACAGCAGACAAGACCATTCCACTCGGACTAGGTAGGGGGTCAAAGGACAAGTAAACATGACCCTCTGGTTCAAGATCGCCATCAACATAGTTCAAATGAAGTGGCAGAAGTATTTTTCATTACAACTACATAGACAGAACACTGACATGAAGACTGGAGAGAAGAATTCAGATTGTTATAAGAGGTTGAATTCCCAAGAACAAACTTCTGGAAATGGAGATGGGAATAAGGATTGAGAACATCCTAGATCCCTAAATTAATTTTAAAAAACCCAAAATACAACAATTTAATACAGGAACACTACTGTCAAGATATAATCATAAAAACAATACTATATTCTGTAATAACTGTAGACTAGATGATCACAAATATTTCAAATACACTTGAGAAGAAGTTCAGAAGACCCTGATGCCCAAGGAGTCATGCTGAGAAATACTTTATGTGGGTAATAGTACTAGGACAGTACTAGGCCAGGCTAGTTTGTTTTCAAAAATTAGGGATAAACTTTGGTATTCTGAGAATATTAGACTGCAGAGGAGGGTTGATAACCAGATAGAAATGCTTACACATGCAATGTCTCCACTAAAATTAGTGGATCTGCTTGACACAAAAGAACTATTAAAACGTACTCAAGAAGAAATTGTTCTGTTGAAGAAGAAACTCAAGAATGTTGAAGAACAGCTTGTTTCTAAAGTCAGCAAAGAGAACTGCTGAGAAATGTGCTGCTGGGAGTAAAGTAGGCACTACCTCCAGAAACTGCCTAGAATGAAAACTTCACTTCGGTAAAGAGGGAAGGCTAAAATCGGAAACAATCCTGTTTTGTCTTACCTAACACTTCAGATATAGAGAGTCCTAGGGAATAGCACCCATAAGAAGACTGAGCCCTCTACCAATTTAGAACCAGAACCAGAGGGTATTGATATTCAACTCTCCATAAATTAGAGGATACTTAGGTGTTGTGATAGTTAGAGCGGTGGGCCTGGAAAATGGAAGACTACTTTTCCTGAGTTCAAATCTGGCCTCAGATTCTACATGTGTGTGACCTTGTGCAAGACATTTAACTGTGTTTGCCTCAGTTTCCTCATCTGTAAAATAAGTTGAAGAAGGAAATGATAAACCACTCCAAAATCTTTGCCAAGAAAACCTCAAACGGGGTCACAAAGAATTGAAACAACTAAACAAGAAGCATCAGAACGGTGAATCCAGTGACCAGGAAAATCAGAGAGATAATTACTCACATAGAAAGACAGTTCATTGATGGAGCTGACACAAAGGGCGTTTTATTTACTACTACATTTTGTTCTGTTTTTCACTATGATATTCATTGTCATTGTTGAACTATTTGATTTTTACTGAAAAAAATTATGAGATATATGTGTGTGCTTGTGTACACACATACATATATACTAGCATTTACTATTTATCATTTTTCTGTATATAATCTAGGTATTTGATTTATATGCTACATGATTCTATATGCTATTTATAAGAAGCATTTTAACTCGTACTAAATCTATCTTAAATTAGCTAGTTATGTAAAATTTTTGGAAATATTAATGCCTTTATGTTGTTTTTGCAAACCCAACTGATTTGCAGAAACTGAACACTATTCACTAAAGGCTGCATGTAATAAGCACATCATTACAAGAGTACCTAAAGAAAAAGTTAATCAAAAACACTGAGAAATATACAGTAAAACTATAATAGTTTTGTACAATATGCTCCTTGCAAACCTAGAGAAATCCAACAAAAAAATAAACGAAGCTAAAGACTTGAATAAAACTTTAGAAAAGTTAGTAAAAATCTCTGATGAAAAAGGAATAAAAATACGTATTTCTCAGTTACACATGGCAACTTTACAGAAACTGACCACTTACTAGAACACAAAAAAACTCATAACAAATACAGAAAAGCAGAAATATTAAACCTATCTTTATTGATCATAATAAAATGAAAGGTATAATTGATAAATGACCTTTGAGTAAAGATGCAAACTCAAATGAAGACTGAATCATTCAATCCTTTTAAAAGTCTTAAAAATAGATAATTTAATCAAAGAAAATGATAATAACTAGACATTATACCCAAACTATTGGGCTGTAACTAAAGCAGTCCTTAAGAGAAGTTTTATATCTTTAAATGAATTCACCAACAAAAGGAAGAAAGAACAGAACAATGAAAGGGGCATATTATTTTTTTAACAAAAGAAAGAAGCAACTACAAAAGCAACAAATTTTAAAATCTCAACTTAAGACAAAATAAAATCAAAGAAAACTAAACCAAAATTGAAAATAAAAATTAATGAAATGATTGAAAAACTAAGAGCTGAATTTTTCTTTAAAAATATCAAAGGAAATAGATAAACTATTAACTAATCAAACCATAAATTTCCTTTAAACCAAATCATAGTAGAAATAAAGGGAATTTTTAAAAGATATTTTTGCTCAGTGCCATGCCAGAAAAAAAATGTGAAACTTACACGAACACAGATGAAATTTGCAAAAATATAAAACACTCAGATCATCAGAAAAACAGGTGAAGAATTTTAAAACATAACATAACCAAATCATTAGAAAAAGAAATAAGGAATTTACAAATTGATTTACAAATCAATTCTATAGAACATAACAATTCCAAATTTGCATAAATTATTTTCAAAAATTGGGAAACAAAGCATCCTACCAAACTCCTATCAGAAAAATAAATGGTCCTGATACTTAAACTAGGGACAGATGAATCAGAGAATGAATACTATAGACCCATATCTCTAATGACTATTAATGTAAAAGTACTGAATAAAGTATCTAGCATCGGCAACATCATATTAAGATGACTATAAGTGGCAATCAGATTGGATTCCTGCCGGGAATTCAGGATTGGTTCGACATTAGAAGATATAAACATAAAAGATTATGTTAAAAAGAAAAACAATAAAAATTACATAAATGATAGATGCAGAAAATTATCTTTTGATACAATTTGTATTTTATGTTAAAATTTGAGAAAACAGGTATAACTGGCCCTTTTCTTTAATGTGAAAAACAATATATGTCTATCTAACCAAGAACAATCATCTATAATTGAGAAACATTTAGAAAGTTTTCCAGTAAGATCAAAAGTAAAGTAAGGTTGTCTGTTGTACTTGTTGTATATTATTAATACAATTCTAAAATGCTACATGTAACAGTAAGACGAGAAACCAAATCTTCACATTTCACTAGAAATACTAATTTCAGTAAACCAACAAGACAAAAAAAATTCACCTAATAATCCACCACAATACTACTACTTCTACCACTACTACTACTATTACTAATAATAATAATGCATTTATACAGTGTGTTAAAGTTTGCAAAGTATTTTACAAAGTATTCTCATTTTATCCTCACAAAATCCCTGGGAAGTGGGTGCTATTATTATTCCAAATTTTATATATGAAGAACCTGAGACAGACAGATGGTAAGTGACTTGCTCAGAGTTGCGCAACTAGTATGGATCTATGGCTAGATTTGAATTCAAGTCTTCTTGCCTCTATGTGCACTTATTCACTGTGCCACCTAGCTGCCAAAAAACTTGTAGGAAAGATTGAAAAAGAAATCCCATTCAGAATCACTACATAATATATAAAATATCTGAGAGTTTATCACATTAAGAATTGAAAAGGACCTTGGAGGCTCTCAATCCAATCTCCACATTTTATGGATAAGAAAACTGATTGGGAGAGGTTAAGTGGCTTGCTTAAGAATTACACCATTAGTAAGTATTTGATATGGAATCTGAATCTAGGTGCTCCTGACTCAATGTCCAGTGACATATTCACTAGCCCATGCTGTTTATCCAAGACACACACAGAAATAATATGAAGACAACTACAAAATACTCTTTATAGAATTAAAGGAAAGTAAATGATTAGAGAGGAATTCGTTGTTCATGGTTGGGATGTGCTAATATAATAAAACTCACAAGGTTGCATAAAATAATTTATCAGTGATATTCCATCCACACTATCAAAGGTAAACTTTGTAGAACTACACAAAATTATAACAAAATACATTTGGAGGAACAAAAGATCAAGTACCTCAAGAGAAATAGTGAAAAAAATGAGAAGGGGGTCCAGTAGTACTAAATCGCAAACTGTACATATCAATAATCATCAAGACTATTTGGAACTGATTAAAAAGTAGAAAATTTGATAAAATGAACAAAACAGACATAAAATAGGGAAGCAACTTAAGAGTATCATGGTATTCAGTAAACTCATGGAAACAAACTACTGAGGTAGGAATTTATTATTCGACAAAAACTAATGGGAAAATTGGAAAGCAGTATAGGAGAAATTAAGTATAGATCAACATCTTATAAGATATATTATAATAAGCTCCAAATGGTTATGTGACCTTTTATATCTAGGTCACATTTTAAACAAATTCGAGGAAAGAAACTTTTCACAGTTACAGACAAGAAAAAATTCTTATCCAAAGAAGATAGAGAAAACGGACTACTGTGATTCCATAAAATTGGAAAATTTTTAATACAAACACTATCCATGCAGTTAGAATTAAAAAGGAATCAGTGAACTGAGGAAAAATCTTTGCAGCAAATTTCTTGGATAAATGTTCAATATCCAGTAAATTGGAAATAGACATAAATGTGAACAGGCTATTCTCGACGGAAGAAATTCAAAATATCAACAACCAAATTTTTTAAATGCTCACAATCATTAATAACAAGAGAAGTACAAATTAAAATGATTCTGAAATTCCAATTCACTACTCTTAGATTGCAAAAGTGATTATATTGTTGGTAGAGCTATGAAGTAATCCAACCATTCTCTAAAGTAGGGAGTGTTAACTTTTTTTTTTTCTGCTGTAGGTCACTTTGGGGCTGGTGAAACCTAACACTAGTTTGATTTGTTGTCTACATTCATAATGAAATATATGCTATGTTTTAGTTAGAGGTTAGTAAAAATAAAATGTATTCTTCCTCCACCCAAACTCATGGAATCTCTGAAATCTATCCATGAACTTCTCAAAGGTCTGTGGAACCTAAATTAAGAACTTCTCTAAAGCAATTTGGCCTTAATAGCTCCAAAGTCACTAAACAATGCATACTTTTTGACCCAACAATACCACTACTAGGCATATACTCCAAAGAAATGAAAGAAAGAACGACTCATATGCACAAAATTACTTACAGCAGTACTTTTTTGTTGTAGCAAAACACTATAAACAAAGTGCATGTCAATCATCTGGGGAACAGCTGAACAAAGTATAGTAAATATAATAGTAAAGCACCTTAAGAAATCATAAAAGTCTCAGATTCAGAGAAACTTTAGAAGATTTTATGAACTGATGCTGAGTGAAACGAGTGTAGTTGGGAGGACAATTTATATAACACCTGCAGCGTCACAAAGGAAAAGAACTTTGAAAAACTTAAGAATGGTAATCGAGAGAATGACCAATCACAACGCCAAAGTGGTGATGAAGCATGACCCTCACTTCTTGGTAGAGAGGCAATGTAGTATAGATAGAGGATGAGACATTTATTGTCAGATATCACCGTTACAACAACAACAAAAAAATGATTCTGATTGACCACCCTTCTGTTAGAAGGGAGGGCATCAATAAAACACTTAGCCAAAGCACCAAATAAAGCTGAAGGGAGTTTGTATGGGGACACAGACATTGTACTACCACATTGACCTTTAAGATAATTTTTAAAAATAAGCTGTACATAATGGTTTCACTTACAATTTCAAATTCAATTCCCATCTTCTGTCTTTCTTTGTATATGGAAATGTTAATATTTACTGATGATTTTCTAGTTCATTTAGAAACTTCTTTTTTAATTAAAAAAAAGTGATCTTAGAGGTTATTGGGTCCAAAATTCCCTTCTCTGTTATGATGAGATGGGATGAATATTTTAGATTTGGGGCCATAAGACATTGGCTCAAATTCCACTCCAACAAGCAGATATCCTTCCTATGCTTGAACATTCACAGATATCAGAAACTTACTACCTAACTCACAAAGTAACCTATTCCATTTTTATTTAGATGGTTCAAACTCTGAGGAAGTGTCCTGTTAGTCTGAGCAAAATCTAATTCTCCATGATTTTTACCCCCTGGTCCATGTTCACAGGATCATAGATTTAGAGCTAGAAAAGGTCTCAGAGGTCACTTACTGCAACTCCCTCTTTTCAATAATAACAAAAAAAAAAAAAAAAATCCAAGTTTCGGAGAGATTAACTAATTTCCTAAATTCACACAGGTGGCAGATCTGGAATTCAAATTCAGGTCCTCTGAGTTCGAATCCAGTGTTCTTTCCATTGTTGCCACTAAAAATAAATCTAATCCTATAACTACTTAAATTCTAGACGCAATATTTTTTTTCAGTGTTTTTCCTCGCCTAGCCCTTATCAAAGTGTCTTCAAAGTCTTACAACTATCACTTCTACAATAACATCTTTAGATGCTTAAAGTTAAGACTGCAATTGTCCTGTAACAACTTTGTAATCTATGGAGTGGAGAGAAATTATCAAATCCTTGACTTTTTGTTTCTTATCATCATATAATACTTATTCTGTATCCATAAGTCACTGGCAGTATGGGTGCCAGGATGCCTAACTTATCGCTTTCTTATTTCCTTACCTTGTCATAAAGCATGAGCTCTCTGTGTGGTTCAGTAATATTTGCTTTGAAAAAAGACTCAAAATCCTGAGGGCAACTTATAAGTACCTCCTTGGTCTTCTGATGCTCTGCCAGATATTTTGTTCTAATACCCCCCAGATGCCATTTAAAGGCTGAAAAATACAAGTCCAACAGCTGTATGAAATAAAAAACCTGAAGTATTAAATGCACAAACCCTGAACTTCTGCATCTAATAACATATCTAAAGGCTAAATATGTGTATTTCATTTTCATATAGTTAAAAGATCCCATTTTAGTTATTAATGAAATAGTATAGCCCCCACTCTTGCAACATCCTGAGAATACAGCTTTTTTCCCCCTCTACTTTCTACTCTGAGATGAAAAGTTACCTCCCAAATGGTCAGACTTCTCAAGCTTTACCTCTTCAGTGCTCAACTTCTGAAGACTCTATTTGACCAATAAAGTCCCATGATAAAGTGCAAAATCTTAAAAAAAAAAAACAAACAAACCAGAATTTCTTGCAACCTTTTAGTAACCTGATGTTATCCAAAACCTACCTTTAAAAATCAAAAATTGCCTAACATTCAGCAGGAAATCAATGGAAAATTAGCTTAAGTACTGATGCCAGAAAAATTCTTTCCCATGGAAACATAGGTATATACTCAATTCCCAGCAATTTAACTCCTTATGCCTTTCATTTGAGAAACAGACTCTTTAAAAGTTTACAATCCTCCACTACTTGAATCGATTCACAATGTGAATATATTCTACAGAATTTTCCAAAGAGAGAAAGCACTGCATATTTAGACACTTCCAACCTGCTTTATCTGTCCTGACTATGCAAAAGGCAAAAAGAGCTCAGTAATCCTAGCAGAAGAATGCAAATAACATCAACGCACAGCTGAACTGCAAGCCCTGCCTTACAGGAACTCTCTGTGTCTGCAAAAAAAAAAAAAAAAAAAAAAGACACATACTAAACAGGAAATACAACTGAGCTTCGGAAAGCCTCAAACTTTAAAATGCAATTGCCTGGCAAAAAATGCATCCATGCATTTGCAGATGCATGCATGACTTTTTGCATTTTTTGCAAGCAATGCAAATAGGCTCTTACCTTTTGACTGAGACATTTTCCCCTTTCCTTTGATGGGGGAGGGGAGCACAAAAGACTTTGCCTTGCCTCTCTTCTGTAGCTAGTTTTGCAATAAAGATTCAAGCTGCAGACGCGCAGTCTTCATGCAAGTGAAGTTTTTCTTGATCGATGCAGCAGATGATCTTTCAGGAAATCAAAGTGGAAATGCACACCTTGCAAAACAGATTGGAAAGTGATTTTTTCCAATTGCAATGGTAGGGAAGGCTGTGCTGCAGCTACATGATGGGCCAGGGCTGGCAGCTAACAGCTCCAAACTTGGAACTGAGTGTCTTAGTGCGCAGACGTCCTTCCTGCAAAGAACGCAGAGGCAGGTGGGTAATGTAGTTCCTAGAAGAAGTTAATGGAGCGCGCTTTTAAGGAACCTGGGTCTCTCAAGGCACCAGGTTCTTTGTGTGGTTGTTACCAACACTTCACGCAGGCAGTTAAGCCAGTCTGTTGCAGATGGTCAGTGAGCCATGACTAAAGAAACACAAAAGTCTGCACAGCTACATCCGAAGGGCAGGCAGGAGGTAGTGGCACTTGGTTCTTTAAAGGTAGAAAACCACTTTGGGTATTTCAGGTGCCAGTAGGAGTCCTGGAGCAAGCACCTGTTGGTCAATGACTATAATTTTTTTTCCGCCTTACACCTTCATTCTTTCCTTTACAAACGGAATAGCTCTTTTGTGACTGAGGAAAAACGAAATTTAGGTTTATGTGAAAGGGAAGAGGGGAGGTGGGTTAGCAAGTTACTTAATATAAAGTTGGTCTATCCCTCCAGGTAGACTATTATCAAGAATTGGAGTTTGAACACCTGAGGGTCACTATGAGAACCTTACTGCAAGATCCGACAGAAAGTTGTAGAGGTTAAAACTATGTATCATAATTTACAATTTTTATTTAAAATTTTTCTGCTAAGCAGCAGGCCTTAAGGCATAATCAGTACCATATTCAAATGGGAGATGTTGGGGTCAGCAGAAAAAAATTTGGACCATAAACCAGAGGATATGGGTTCGAAACCCAGATCTACTTCTTAAATAGCATTTTTAATTTTAGGCAAGTCGTTTGATCTTAATTTCCTAATCTGTAAAATCAAGTGGTTGGATTAGAATTAATGTGTTGCCTCTTAGCCTATTTGGTGTCATGTGCCTTGAAACTGTGGATATTTTCTCTGAATAATGTTGTGTTGCTACATTCGTAATTTAAGGAGATGCTAAATTTCAATTAGAGGTTAATGGAAATAAAGATGTATATCTCCCCTTCAAAGTCATGGAATCTCTGAAATCTTTCCATGAGATCTGAAGATTCCCAGTTAAAAACTCAGATGATGTCTGACACCCCTCTGGCTTTATAGTTGATTGTCACTTAACTTCATTCAACCTCAGTTCCTTATCTGCCAAAATATTAAAAAGGGATATTAATATCACTAACATATTAATAAGTACAGCATCTTGTATAGGGTTGTTGTGTGTAAGGATTAAAAGATTAAAATGTATGGTAGATGTGTAAACCTGACATCATAGAATAATATATTTTACAGTTAAAGATGCACCTTCCTTTCCCCTTCTGCCCTCAGATTTACTTGGAGGTCACACCTAAAAGTCCATCAGTGCCTTAGGGGTAGCATGAAGGTGACCTAAAGTCATTTGAAGGGTCTGCCAGGTGAGTAGATGCTTTAAAAATTGATGTAATGGATTGACCATTGGACTTTGAGTCAACAGCTACTTCTGACTGTGGTGACCTTGGCAATTTACTTAACCTCTCTCAGCCTCAGTTTTCTCATCCATAAAATGGGGATAACAGCACCTACCTCACAGAAGTATGGTGAAGACCAAATGAGATGAAGCGCTTTGATAGCTTGAGAGTGCCATATTGTTAGCTACTATTTACAGGTCCTCCTCCAAAGACTAGCCTAACTAAATTCAGAGAGACTCATCACCAGATTGTTGGGAGGGTAATGAATTCTTCAGCCATAGCAACCCTTTGAGACTTTCTACTAATTAGAAAAGGGGGATCTGTGTAGTGGAGAGATCTCCCACGCAGATGAAATTGCAGGTCATTGAATCATTCAAGTAATAAATATTGGTGGTTGCTCACTTCTTTACTCATAATATGTCTCAGCCAAACCAAAACACTAACTGGAGGGAAACTCAATCTCTTTGCCTTCCCACTTTAAAAATCTATAGTTCTGACACCTTTAAATGATACAGTGTGAGGGAAATGAGATACATACATTGTGGCGGGGGTTGGAGGCATTTAGCTAACACTCTACTCTTTCTGTTGAACCCTTACTCTCTTGTGGGCAGAACTATTCTTTCCTCTCATGGTTCTAATTTCAGCCCCACCCAGGGAAGTGAAGGGGTTTCCTTGGACTTAGAGTGGAAGAATGAAAAAATAGGAAGGGAAAGTTAATTGCCTGAGATGACAGCCTGTGGTGAGTTTGGGGAGAAAACTTATCCTTACCTTGACTTCTAACACTGCTAACTCATTTGTGCCCAATGGAATCCAAGATGGCCCTGGTTCATGTAGCTTAATCGTTTCACTTTGGGGAGGGTAATAATAGTATCTATTAAAAAAAATCTTTTGGTTCATTTTGAAGAGCCAACTGGAGTCATACCAAAGATCAAGAGTTTCCTTCTCTTTCTGTGTAGCGCCCTTAACCTCCCTCTCAACTGCCTTTGTGCAAAAGAAATATTCACAGACTAATAATGCACTTGGTTAACCTTAGCTTTATCTTAATACCAGCTTTCAGAGACTGGGTGCACAGTAATATAAAATGAATATAACCTGGGGTTCAAATCTATTTGCTATCTCTCCATTGATGGAGAATGATTACTAGAAGCTCTGTGCCTTTGTGAGGGGCTGCCTTGATGAGAGCTTGGGAAAGGAGAGATTCAAGTTCTTCTGGCTTTCATTTTCAATAGAGGAGGGTTTGAGTTTCCAGATTCTCTTCAGGAAGAGGTCTCTGGTGGCAGAAAGAGAATCTAGGAAGAAACTGACAGGTTACATATAAAGTATAACTAAATAAAGATAAGCTTTGGAATGAATCTCTTTTCTCTCCAGGAAGTTTAGAAGGGAGACAAAATTTCACAATGATATGATTCCCAGCAAATGAAGGCAGCAACAGTCTTTGGGGCAGTAACTCTGGGAGGTGCTACATCTCACCTCTGGCAATGGCAGTGGCAACAACAGTAGCAATGTTCATCCCCAGGAGCTCATTCTTTTCCTTTTTTTAACATTTTTATTTAAAGTTTGGAGTTCTAAATTCTATCCCTCTCTTCTTCCCCTCCCCACCCCCATCCTTCATTCACCACAGTAAGCAATCAGATATAGGTTATGCATGTACAATTATGTAAAACATTTCCACATTAATCATTCTGTACAAGAAGACTCAAATAAAAAAAAGTGAAAAATAATATACTTCGGTCTGTATTCAGTCAATATTAGTTCTTTCTCTGGACGTAGATAGTGTGCTTCATCATTAGTCCTTTGGGATCCTTGTATTCGCTGAGAATAGCGAAGTCATTCACAATTCTTCATTGAGTAATGTTGCTATTACAGTGTACAACATTCTCCTGGTTCTGTTTATTCACTATGCATCAGTTCATATAAGCCTTTCCAGGTTTTCCTGAAATCATCCTGTTTGTTATTTCTTATAGCACAATAATACAGCTTGCTTAGCCATTCCCCAATTGAGGGGCATTCTTTGATTTCCCAATTTTTAGCCACTACAAAAAGAGTTACTATTAATATTTTTGTACAAATAGGTCCTTTTTTCTTCTTTTGGATATCTTTAGGATATAGATTTAGCAGTGGTATTGCTGGATCAAAGGGTACGCACAGTTTTATAGCCCTTTGGATAGTTCCAAATTACTCTCTAAAATGGTTGGATCAGTTCATAACTCCACCAACAGTACATTAGTGTCCCAGTTTTCCCAATCCTCCCCAGCATCCAACATTTCCCTTTTTTGTCATGTTAGCCTCTCTGATAGGTATGAAATGATACCTCAGAATTGTTTTAATTTGTATTTCTCTGATCAATAGTGACAGAGCATTTTTTCATATGACTATACATAGCTTTGATTTCTTTGTCTGAAAACTGCCTGTTCATATCCTTTGACCATTTATCAGTTGAGGAATGACTTGTACTTTTATAAATTTGGGGGCAACTAGGTGACAGAGTAGATAGAGCACTGGTCCTGGAGTCAGGAAGACCTAAGTTCAAATCCAGCCTCAGATACTTGACACTTACTAGTTGTGTGACCCTAGGCACATGAATTCATTAACCCCAATTACTTTGCAAAATAAAAATAAATTTGACTCAGTTCTCTATATATTTGAGAAGTAAAGGCTTTATCAGAGATACTTATTGCAAAAAAATTTTCCAGATCTCTGCTTTTCTTTTAATTTTGGTTGCATTCGTTATGTTTGTGCAAAAAGTTTAAATTTTATATATATTTAATTTTATATTATCGTATTTAATTATATATATAACCAAAATTATCTATTTCATATTTTATAATTCTCTTTATATGTTCTTTGGTCCTAAATTCTTCCTTTATCCATAAATCTGACATGTAAACTACTCCATGTTCTCTTAATTTATTTATGGTACCACCCATGGTATAAATCATGTACCCATTTTGACCTTATCTTGGTATATGGTGTGAGATGTTGGTCTATACCTAGTGTGTGCCATACTGTTTTCCAATTTTCCCAGCAGTTTTGTCAACTAATGAGTTTTTGTTCCAAAAGCTTGGCTCTTTGGATTTATAGATTACTATGATCATTTACTATAATGTTATTTATACCAAATCTATTCTACCGATCCACCACTCTATTTTTTAGTCAGATTTTTTTATTTTATTTTTTATATTTACCACGTTAAAATGCTGCTTTGTAAGATCTGGTATGGCTAGGCCACCTTCCCTTGCATTTCTTTCCATTAATTCCCTTGATATTCTGGATCTTTTTTCTTCCAGATGAATTTTATAATTATTTTTTCTAGCTCTACAAAATAATTTTTGATACTTTGATTGGTATGGCACTAAATAAATAGACTAATTTAGGTATAATTGTCATTTTTATTATATTGGATCAGCCTACCCATGAGCAGTTAATATTTTCCCATTAGTTTAGATCTGTCTTTATTTGTGTGAAAAGTATTTTATATAATGTTCATATAGTTCCTAGATTTGTCTTGGTAGGTAGACTCCCAAATATTTTATATTGTCTACAGTTATTATAGATGGAATTTCTCTATCTCTTGATGCTGGACTTTGTTGGTAATATATGGAAATGCTGATGATTTATGTGGGATTGTTTTGTATCCTGCAACTTTGCTAAAGTTGTTAATAATTTCAAGTAATTTGATTCTCTGGGATTTTTTAAGTATAACATTATATTATCTGCAAAGAATGGTAGTTTTGTTTCCTTATTGCCTATTCTAATTGCTTCAATTTCTTTTTTCTTCTCTTATTGCTATAGCTAACATTTCTAGTACAATATGAAATAATAGAGATGATAATGGGCATCCTTGCTTAATCCTTGATTGTATTGGGAAGTCTTCTAGGTTATCCTCATCATGGTTAATGTTTGCTGATGGTTTTAGATAAATATTCCATGTTGTTTTTAAGGTAAGCTTTATTTATTCCTATGCCCTCTAGTGTTTTTAATAGGAATCGGTGCTGTATTTTGTAAAAGATTTTTTTTTTTTGCATCTATTGAAATAATCATATGGTTTTTACTGGTTTTGTTATTGATATGGTCAATTATGCTGATAGTTTTCCTCGAACCAGCCCTGCTTTCCTGGAATAAATCCCAGCTGGTCATAGCATTTGATCTTTGTAATATGTTGGTATAATCTCTTTACTAGCATTTTATTTAATTTTTTTGCATCAATATTTATTAGGGAAGTTGGTCTATAATTTTCTTTCTCTGTTTTGGCTCTTCCTGGTTTGGGTATCAGTACCCTATTTGAATTGTAAAGGGAATCTGGTAAGACTCTTCTTCACCTGTATTTCCAAATACTTTATATAATATTGCAGTGTTCTTTAAATATTTGGTAGAATTCACCTATAAATCCTTCTTGCCCTGAAGATTTTTTTCTTAGGAAGTTCAATAATGTCTTATTCAATTTCTTTTTTCTAATATTGGGTTATTTAAGTATTTTATTTCTTCTCCTGTTAATCTGGGTTATTTATATTTTTGTAGGTATTCATCCATTTCATGTAGATTATCAAATTTATTGGTATATAATTGGATTAAATAGCTTCTAACAATTGTCTTAATTTCCTCTTCATTGGAGGTGAATTAACTCCTTTCATTTTTGATGCCAGTAATTTGGTTTTCTTCTTTCCTTTTTTTAAATCAAATTAACCAATGGTTTATCTATTTTATTGTGTTGGTTTTTTTTCCCCCACAAAATCCGCTTCTAGTTTTATTTATGAGTTCAATGGTTGTCTTACTTTCAACGTTATTACTCTCTCCTTTGATTTGCAGGATTTCCATTTTGGTGTATAATTGGGGATTTTTAATTTGTTCTTTTTCTAGTTTTTTTTTTTTTTAGTTGCATGCCCAGTTCATTGCTTTGCTCTTTTTCTATGTTATTAATATAAACAATTAGAGATATAAATTTTCCCCTAAGTACCACTTTGGCCAAATCCCATAAATTTTGGTATACTGTCTCATTGTTGTCATTTTCTTTAATGAAATTATCAATTATTTCTATGATCTGTTCTTTGACCCACTTGTTTTTTAGGATTAGATTATTTAATTTTCAATTAATTTTTAATCTCTCTATTGTCCATTGTTGAGTGTAATTTTTAATCCTTTATGATTTGAAAAGGATGCATTTAATACTTCTGCCTTTCAGCATTTTATGCATTTCTGCATTTTATGCCCTAATACATGGTCAGTTTTTGTGTAGGTGCCATGTACTGTTGAGAAAAAGGTATATTCCTTTCTATCCTCATTCACTTTTCTCCAGAGGTCTAACATATCTAACTTTTCTAAAATTCTACTCACCTCCTTAACTTCTTTCTTGTTTATTTTGAGGCTAGATTTATCTAGTTCTGAGAGAGGTAGATTGAGGTCCTCCACTAGTATAGTTTTGCTGTCTCTTTCTTCCTGTAACTCACTTAACTTCTCTTCTAAGAATTTAGATAATATACCACTTGGTGCGTAGAAGATGTAGTTTTCTTCTTATCTCTTTTAACTGGATATATTTTTGCTTTTGCTTTATCTGAGATAAGTATTGCTCCCCCTGATATTTTTCTTTACTTCAGATGAAGCATAATATATTCTGCTCCAGCCTTTTGCCTTTACTCTGTGTGTATCTCTCTGTTTCAAATGTGTTTCTTGTAAACAGCATATTTTAGGATTCTGCTTTTTTAATCCATTCTGCTGTCTACTTCCATTTTATGGGTGAATTCATCTTATTCATGTTTATAGTTATGGTAACTGTGTATTTCCCTCCATGTTATGTGTTGCTTGTTTATCTCCCCTCTATTTTATATCCACCCTTTCTCTCCTCACCAGTGTTTTACTTCTGATTACCACCTTCCCTAATATACCCTCCCTTTTCTTCAGTCCCTCCTCCCTCTTCTATTTTCCCCATCCCTTTTTACTTACTTTTAGGGTAAGACAGATTTTTATATCCAACTGAGTGTGTATATTATTCCCTCTTTGAGCCAATTTTGATGAGAGTAAAGTTTAAGCTTTATCTGTCACCACCACCACCACCCCTCATTTTCCCCTCCATTATAAAAGTTCTTTGATGCCTCTATTATGTAGAATAATAACCCCCATTCAATCCCTCCCCCTCCTTTTTCTTCCAGGCAATTTTCTTCCTCCCCCACTTATTTTGTTTTTGGGAGTACCATCCCATCATAGTCACCTTGTATCCATTTCCAGTCTATACACACTCCTTCCATCTGCTCTTATGGTAATAAAGTTGTTAAGAATTAAAAATATTATCCTGCTGTTTAGAAATGTAAACAGTTTAACTTTATTGAATTTCTTATGGTTTCTCTTTCTTGTTTGTTTTTTACCTTTTTATGTTTCCCTTGAGTCATATATTTGAAGGTCAAAATTTTAATTCAACTCTTTTCATTAGAAATGCTTAAAAGTTCTCTATTTTGTTAAATATCCATTTTTTCCCATGAAAGATTATATTCAGTTTTGCTGAGTAGGTGATTCTTGGTTGTAATCCTAATTCCTTTGCCTTCTGGTATATTGTATTCCAAGCCTTCCAGTTCTTTAATAGGGAAGCTGCCAAATCCTGTGTAATCCTGACTGGAACTACATAATATTTGATTTGCTTCCCTTTTTCTGATTGCAATACTTTCTCCTTGATCTGTGAGCTCAGGAATTTAGCCATGATGTTCCTGGGAGTTTTCCTTTGGGGATCTCCTTCAGATGGTGATTGGTGGTACCTTTCAATTTCTGTTTTGCCCTCTGGTTTTACTATATCAGGGCAGTTTTCTTTGGTAATTTCTTGAAAGCTTTTGTCCAGAATTTTTTTTTATATCATGGCTTTCAGATGACCCATTCTTATATTCTTATAATATTTCTCCTGGATCTATTTTCTAGGTCAGGGTTTTTTTTTTTAATTAATAAAAAACATTTTCTTTTCTTTTTTTTACTTTTTTCATTTTGTCTTATCATATCTTGATGTCTCATAAAGTCATTAGTTTCCACTTGCTCAATTCTAATTTTTAAGGAACTATTTTCTTCAGTGAGTTTTTCATACTTTTGGCCAGTAGATAAATTCTATTTTTAGGGAGCAATTTTCCTTTGTAAATTTTTGTAAATAATTTCCCATGCTATTGACTTTTTTTCATGATTCTCTTGCATTACTCTCATTTCTTTTCCAAATTCTTCCTCTAGTTCTCTATTTTGTCCTTTAAAATCCTTTTTAAGCTCTTCTAGTAACTCTATTTGGTACTGATATTAAATTATATTTCTTTTTAAGACTTCACATGTAACCATTTTGACATTATTGTCATCTTCTAACTTGATGCCTTGATCCTCCCTATTACCATAATAATTTTCTCTAGTCAAGCTCTTTTTTTTAATTTTTGCTCATTTTTTTTTTTTTGGCCTTTTTTTGTGACTTGGTGTTTTTGTGCAAGAGATGGTCTCTGATCCTGCACTTTCCCAAGCTTTTTGTGCCAGGGCTATGGATCTTTCTGCTGGCTTTCCCTGAGCTTCAAGACTTAGCTGCTTGCTTTCTCTAGAGAGTAGACTTCCCTTCTGGTTTGTATTGGGGGATGGGACCTCCCACCCCAATGAGACAGACTTTTCCTACCAGGCTGGTAAACTACTTCCCTACTCCTAGATCCATGTTGAGGGGGTTTTATAGTTGTTTGGAAGGGAATTTTGGAGGGCTTCACAGCCTTTTGTCACCAGAAGTCCTCCATTCTTTTTCTGAGTCACCCACAGAGAAGCTGACTCAGCCCTTAGTCACTGCCATGGCAGAAGCCACTTAAGCAGGGAGATGGTGGATAGTTTGGCAGTAGTCCTTCCCTATGGATACTGTTGCTGCTGTAATCTCTCATATCCATTTCTTTGGTAGCACACTCTCAGACTCTCAATCATCCTGCACATTGCTTCTCACCACTGACAAGATTTCAGCTACTCCATCCCTCTAGGATGGATAGAGAAAGCAACTCTTTTCAGGTATAGTCAGCCCCATGGCTTCCAAGGGTTCACATAGAAAGAACTTTATGTCAGCCAGCAGACACTGATGATCCCTAATGCTCTCCTACATATATATATATATATATATATATATATATATATATATATATATATATATACACATACATATATATATACACATACATATATATATACACATACATATATACACACATATGCATGTAAATGTGTATGTATATACATGTATATACACACATATACACATATATATGTATATACACACATACACACACACACACACACACACACACATACACACACATCCAGGTCATGAAACCAGCTTCATGGTAGGTTAGTCAATTTTTGCAAACAACTTTAACACTCCAACTCTCCCCCCATAAAAAAAGAATCACATACCAGGTATGGGCTAATTTCAGTTAAATCTACAGGATAAAGAATATAGAATACCCACATAGTAAAATCCTTATTAATTTGTACCAGAGAAGTTGAATATTTAAAGCCCTTACTCAGCAAATGTTCCAACTAGCCTTCATTCAGTGCTAACTTAGAAGTTATACAGGGCCCTTCTAAGGACCCCAGTAACTGTAATAACTCATCACAAATATTCCTACCCTTCCCACATCCAATCAGAAGTGGCAGATGCTAATTCTGCCCAGCTAAGTGAATCATGAGCAGATAAGAAATGTGGCATCCTGAAAACATGCTGACTTGATTCAGGACAAGGCCTCAGGTAGACCAAGTCTCTATCTCACAATTTAAAGAATCTGAGACAGCCATGCCATCTAGCCTTGGAGATGTATACATTAGCAAAAAGGAAAGAGCCAAAAAGAGAGTGACAGAAAATGGCAAGAGGGTAAAACACCAAAGACATAAGGAAGGAAAGGCTTCAATAAAAGCCCAATGCAAAGCAGATGACTCAACAGGGTGAATCTTAAAAACAAAAAACAAAAAAAAAATGAGTGAAACATAGAAGAGAATACAAAGCTTCCTTAACAAATAGAATACAAGGGAAGAACCAAATGCCTGATGAAAGACAGGAATCTGCATCCTTCCCAGTGAGTAAAGAGCAAGAAGAAATTCCAGAATGGTTCAAAATAGGAATGAAACCCATAAAAGAAGAAATTAATAATGAATATGTCAGAAATTTAACTTTGAGTGAAACATTTTAAAACCCTTTAAAAAATATTACCAAAAATAATGGTGGAAAAATCATTCTAAAGAAATGAAAGAGATTAACAGATTTAGAATTTAAAAATGCTAAGATGAAATCAAATTTAGCAGAAATATAGAAAGAAAACATTAATTCTAAAAAGTCAGAGTAACTGACAGAACGTACAGAGAAAATTTAACGACCTTACGTCTCCCAGAAGAGCATGACAAATTAAAAATCTAAACACCACAGTGTAGGAACAGAAGAACCAACCAGAACTTCTGAATATGGACAGTAAAATATCAACTTAGAAAATCTACAGATCACAGCCACAAAAAAATAGCTCACGTACTCCAAGTCATATATCCAAGTCATATATCAAATGTAACAGTTTCAATGATGAACAACAATTTTTTCAAACAGGCAGAAGAAAGACTTTCAAATATGAAGGAAAATAAATTTGAATGTGACAAAATTATTCCTGAGGCAGGAAAAAAAGTCACAGAAGAGAAAGGAATAGTATATTGGGAAAAGAAAATAGCCAAAAAATTTTTTACATATAAGAAATGTCTCTAAAAAGTAAAAAACATATACAGAATCAAAATAAGAGACTGGAAGCAAATTTTCCATACATGACATAAATCCAAAAGTGGAATTGTAATCATGAAATCAAATAAGACAACAATATAAATTCATCTTGCCAACAGAGATAAATGAGCAAGTTATTTATGCTAGATAATGAGCCAGTATAAATTCTAAACATATACAGTATACATTGAATGTTATTGCATCTGTATCTGTAAAGGGAAAAAAACTGGAATTCCAAGAAGTATATTGGAAAAATGCTACTCTCTCAGAGCTGGGCAAATCTAATGGAAAAGCAAACAAAAGAAATATATGGGATTGAACTAACTTGGAGAATTTAGAGATTAAAGAATTATGTTATCTTCTAGATGGGAACATTATATGTGTTTTTCACCACCATATAAGTACCTTTATAAAAATAGACCCTGTGATTAAACACAGAATAATTTTAAAAGCCAAGAAAAGTAAATACCTTTATAGACTACTGTGTAATAAAAATAGTAGTTTAAATAGAACAAACAAATGATGTGGATTTAAGAGGAGGTTTAATAATGACACCTTGAATAATCAGTGAGTCAAAGAACAATGAATAGCTATGTGAAAGACCATGATGATAATAATGATGATGCAACCTACCAAAATTTCCAAGATGGAACTAATACTGTCTTGAGAGGAGAATTTATATCCCTGGAAGCATATGTTAACAAATGAGGAAAGAAGAAGATAAATAAGCTAATAAATACGCAATTTTTTAAAATTTGAAAATCAGCAAATAAACACATTCAAAATAATTATAAAAAGATGAAACCTTAAAAACTAAGGCAAATATATATCACCTTAACAAATTGTAAACAGTTTTGATTGATGGAATTAAAGGATTAAAGGGAGCCTAGCTATTGGACAAATAAACAATTGCCCATACCTATGGAGGCATTTGTATAGCTATAGCTGTTTCAACAAGCTTGTGGAATTCAACCTGTGCAGGGAGGGAAGAGAGAATTTTTCTGTGCTCAACTGCCTTTTCATGTCCATGTCATCTACTAGTAGAACTATTTACCTATAAGGCGATATCCTATTCTGAATGGAGAGACAATTTTAAAGAGTTAAAAGTCACAACTGAGGAGTTACAGACTTAATGCTCTCCAGGAAGACAAGGATACACAGGCAATCATTCATGGTCAAAAACAACTTTGAGGAGCAGAACTTCTGACAGCATCAGCTGAAAGAGAATAAGTCATGGACTATGAAAGAGTTAACCCTGACAATAGAGAATCTTTCTATGGAGAGGAGCAGAATCTGAGAGTCCAGCTTAGTATCTTGTCCATCAGAGACACTTTGCCCTGGAAAAAGCAGCATGATGATACCACATGAAGGAAAGGACTTCAACTTGATCATAGGGAATAATTTGTTGGATATAATATTACAACTGTTTTTGCCAAGATTTTATTTGAAACAATATTCACTAATGATATTGGCCTGTATTTTCTTTCCCTGCATAGCTTCCACTGTGGGCTTTCCCTGCTGGGGGTAGGGTGTATTCAGGGAGGACCAGTACCTTTGGTGTGATGGCTGCCGAGCCCTTTTCGGGCCTCTTTCCACCTTTGATGTCCACCTGTTCCACCCAGCTGTCACCTATGGCTCCAAGAAACTGTAGCATGTGCAGCAGCCACACCCCAGTAAGCTGTTTCGGCAGAGAGGCAAAACCAGGTTGAGGGTAACCAAGGGTTCTCAAACCTATTGGTGAGTTGGGGGGTGTCTGCCCCAAGCATGTGAAGACTTCATCTGGTGGCATGGGCAGCTGAGAACAATTTGTTCCAACGTCATGAAGTCAGATGAAGCAGGCGATGTGGAAGACTTAGAGCTTGGTTAGACACTGAGGACGCCAAGGTCATCCACTGCATCCTGAGCCATCACCAGTCGTCTTGACTCTGTCCTGCCACTGGACTAGATTCTGAGGAGAGAGTGAGATTAATGACTTCGTGCAACTCTGCCTCATTTAAATCCAAAAGAGAAAAAAAAATCAAAAGACATTCTCTCTTAAACTGGAACTGATTTCTTCTGGTTCTAGTCTTCTTTTATATAGATCAGGAATGCCCACCAGTGCATTTATTTTAGTACAGTAAGAAGATGCAAACAAAAAAGCCAGTGTTTTCATAAAGCAATAACAAAATCTAACAATAAATAATAGATGGGGAAGTCTTGTTCAAGATAAATATAAAATGCATAAAATATCTGAGAATCAAAGTACCAAATTACACCCAAGAACAGTTTTGTCCAATTAAAAACAAAATAAAGACAACTGGAGGATTATCTTATTTCACAGACCATACCAATATAATAATAAGAAAATAATGATGTCATCTTAATTCACTTAAAAAGTATAGTATTATACCAATCAAACTACCAATGGGGTACTTTATAGAGCCAGACAAAATAATAATCATTCATTTGTGGGAAGAAAATATTACCAATTTCAATAAAAGCAATGAAAAAAAGGAGAACTGAAGGGAGAATCTCATTTCCATGCTTCAAATTATACTATAAAGCAACAACAATAAAAAACTATTTAATGCCAGCTAAAAAATAAAAAGATCAATGAAATACGCTATGTAAAGAAGAAAAAGAAACAACTACATTTTCTGTCATAGTGCTTGATAAACCAGAGACTATAACTTACCTGAGGAAGAAATTCCTATTTCTTATAATTAGAAGAATTAAAGGGAAAAATGGAAAGCAATGTGGTGGAAATTAGGTTCAAACCATTATCTGTGCAATATACCAGAATAAGCTCAAAACAGATATGTGTGCGTATGAAAGGTCTTTTTTTCTTTAAACAGACCTGCGATTCCATCCATGTACTGATGAAGAACTTCCTCTATCAAAGAAGAATAGCACTTTTTCTGTAACTTATACTCTCAAAGAGTTGTTGGGGGGCAATGAAAGGTTAAGTAATTTTTTTTTTAATTTATATGGTCAGTGTGGGTCAGATGTGGGACTTAAACTCAGGTATTACTGATTCAGAAGCCAGAACTCTATTCAATAGAACACACTGCCTCTTTAAGACTATATTATAAAAATTTTAGAAAATCATCCATCAGGTAACTTTCACACATATGATTAGAGGATTAATTTTTAAACAAACAAGCAATTGCAAAAGATGAAATAATTTCAAATATATGAAATTGAAAAGTTTTTGCATAAGCAAAATTAATGCAAATAGCATAAAAAGGAAATGATTGTTGGGAAGAGGGAGAGAAATCTTTGAATCAACTATCTCTGTTATATGTAGAATATCCAAGGTAAATAGGAAAGTAAAACAATCATAAAAGACCATAATAGACAAGTAGTCAAAGAATATGAACAAATAATTCCAAAAGAATAAAACTGTAAAGTACTGTCATATGATATTCTCTTAATGATTAGTAAATTCCCCCCAGTTGTAGCCTCCCCATCTAAGTGATTCTGAACCCCTGTTAGTTATCATTCAAACTCTCTTTCCTGTCCTCTACTGCCCAATCCCTTATTCCCATTTTCCTTGATCAACTTCCCCTACAATATCCCACATGAAAACTACCTACCCTTTCCACTGAGCTTTCTGGTATGCCTACTCCATAGGCAACAAACTTACTTTCATTCTAAAATCTCTTCCTTTCCCACTCTTTCCATCTTTTGTCTCTCACTAAGATCTGGCTCCTTCATCATGACACAGTCTCCCTCGGTACTGGCTATGCTTTTAGTCAAGTCCCTGGACTCACTGGTCAAGATCAGGGAGCTGGAATATTCCTTTGCTCCTCATTGTTTCTTCCAGGTTTCCTCTTTACCATCATCACTCAGGAACTTCTCCTCCTCTGCGATTTACTCAATCCATACCTACCACTCAATCAAAATTCTAGTAGCTGTTGTCTTCCTTTCTCCAGGATATTTCCCTTCCTTTCTCTCTTTGTCAACTCCTGCCCTCTTGTTAGAGTATCAGAACAAATACATCAATATTCTCTCAAATATTCTAATTTCACAGTTCCTCAAATTACTCATTCTAAGATTGTTAACTTATCATCCTCACTCTTTCTTTTATCTTAAATCTCTCCCTAATATTGTCTACAAGCATATCTATGTCTTTCCCATCAAAAGCCCCTCACTTAATTCATCCATCCCCACCAACTATTGTCCCACATCTCTCCTGCTCTTTGTGGTGAAACTCCTTTTCAAAAGGTTGTCTATAATAGGTGCCTCTTCTTTCTTCCTTTATTCTTACTGCTTTCATAAATCTCTGAATCTAATCCCATCATTCATCCAAAACTTTTATCCAGCCCTAATCTCTATGTTGGTCTCTACTCCCATATCTCTAACTACCTATTTCATATCTCATATTGAATGTCATTGCCTCACCCCTTGTGCCATGCCCAGCTTGAGAAGGGGAAACATCTCAAAAGTTCCTGGTTGTTCTTCGCTGCTCCTGGTTTAAGAAGGAGAAACACAGAGGAAAGGCACATCTTTCAGTTTCTTTACTGTGAGAAGAGACTTGACTGCCTGAAAGCTTGTTGAACAAATAAGCATCCTCTGGAGTGAAAAACTGTCTGAGCTTGTCTATATTTCCCAGAGAGACAATTTTAGTAGTTTTTCTGTGAACTTTGCTGGTATAAGAACTTCACCTACTTCACAGCTGAATGGATAAAAGGAAATTCTTGTTGAGTGATGAGATAGATGAGCTTATCTGCATTGCCCCACAAGCCAAACTGAAGAGTTTTGCTACGTATTTACTTTGTATTTACTATGCAGTAAGAGTCTTGGGGATGATTCAATGAAACTGTAACCTCTGTTCTTTATAAATCAGAAGACGTCAGAAGTTCTCTGACTTAAGGGAAGTGCTTGTCACTGAATGGATGTAACATCTCCCTTAGCACCCTGTTGGGGGTAGCTGTGAAAAGAGACTCTTACTGCTTCTGTGGTTCAAGAGCAGAAGAGGAGTTTTCCTCCACAGGAGAATGGCACATGCCAGAGGGAAGAAGGGCAACTAGCAGAAAAGTGGTTTTGCATGGTCCAAATTCAACCAAATACCCGAAGGACACCATGGTGTATAGTCTAAAGCTGTGTTTGCTTTATACACATATTCCTTCCTGCTAAGTTTCTATATGTCTTTGTCCACTCTCCCCATCTGACGCTGAATTTATTGGTGGGACATTGAAACACAGATATAAGGGTAGACTATAATTTTTTTTATTATTCTTTCATTTGCCTTATATTAACTATGAATTATAATTGTTCTTACTCCAGCTTTATTGATAATTCAGTATTTTATGTTTAAGTGTTAATAGTGTCATATTATTAATAGTATCATAATATTCATAGGTGACTAATTCTATACAAATAAAAGCGCACTAGTAAGGGCTCAACAGGTTCAGAAACAAGTAGGAGCGTATTCCTTTTCCCTCAAAAAAAAAAGAGATGCTCTTAAGATTCTGATAGAATTGTGTGTCATGTGCATATGGTAACGATTGTTTTCTGGAAAACCCAGACCTCCTAGTTTAAGAGCAGGTTGCACTGAAAGAGTATCATCCAGGAGAACAAACCCAAAAATGTGAAATAGTTTTATAAAGAAATTTATTGGCTATTTTTTAGAGAAGATTGAGCCTAGAAGAGAGATGTGGCTCCTTCTTTCCAGATTCTGAAAGATTTATATTTTATAGGATTTTAACAAAGGTTTCTCACACAGGAATCCCACCTACTTAACAGAGATTTGGAAAGTTTATTAAGAATTCAAGAAGTGTGTGATATCAGAGAGACATGATTTATTATTATTTTCTTTTGCTAAATGTTGACTCTATGATATAATAAGGTTAGTGAATCATGAAACTTCCATTATCTCACATTAAACTAACATTTCCCTCCCAATGATATTATAAGGAATTAATTAGTATTGGCTAAATTATAATAAAAATGATAGTTGACATTTATATAGTACGTAATTTAAAGCTTACAAAGAACTTTATATAGATTGCCACGTTTAATCCTCATAACAGCTATGTGAGGGAGGTATTATTATTATCTCCATTTTACGCATAAGGAAACAGTCTGGAAGAGGTTAAGCAATATGTTGAGTCACAAAAATGCTGGTAGTATCTGTTACTGGTGAGCAAACTCCCTTCACCTAAGCAGACGGCAATTTTAGAATTTAGTTGTTATATCCCAAGGAGCTGCCACAAGTACTTAGATATTAAATTATTGATCCAGGATCATACAGCTAGTAAATGTCAGAGGTGGGATGTGAATTCAGGTCTCTTTGACTCCAAGCCCAGCACTCTAGCCATTGCTCCATGTTGCCCTTAACTTAGAGCACAATTTTAAAATTAAATTTACAATTAAAAGATTAATCAAGACTACCCTCTTCAGAAATATCAAGGATTGGCTAGACAGAAATTTGTTTCTGCCCACACTTAGAATTTTATTCAATTAGGATCCACCAATCCACCCTCCTTCAAAACTGCATTAAAGGTTTTTCCCAGCAAAAAACCATGCTGGAGCTCTTTTTCCGTTTTATTTTCAAGTGATTGCTTCTCTCTACATACACTCCTTTGCTGCACTTGCTTCCTTCTGCAATTCATGTAATCAAAAGCCATATTTTTGAAGCAACATGTAGACTTGCTTAACTCAGTTAAGGCTTGAACTAGATTCTAGGACTTATTCCCTGTCATATTTTTTTTTTACCACAATTTACCAATCCTGAGTCACCATTTTGCTACATCTGGATAGGAGTGCTCATTTAGAATTCACATAGAAGTGTTAAAATACTGTTGCAATCTATGGCCCAAGATCCCATCCTCTGCATTTTTATGGACCAAGTTCAACCTTGGATATTCTCCTCCTACCAAAAAAAAATGTATATGTGTGTGTATGTGTGTATGTCTCTATCTCCAGAAATATATACGCAGATATATGTATGTATAACTACTTTATCTGGCTTGATTTTCCCTCACTCAGAATTTACTCTGGGAAAATGTCTGAATATATCTCAAGGTTCCCATTTTTGTGAGTTAAAAGGGCCCTCTTAGCTCAGAGGTTCTTAACACTTTTGTGTCATGGACAATTTTGGCAATTTGGTGAAGCCTCTGGAACTCTTTTCAGAATAATGTTTTCAAACATATAAAATAAAATACGTAGTATTACAAAGGATATCAGTTAAACTACGTATTTTATGAATAATTTTATAAAAATATATGATTTCATATTTTATATATTACATAAATAATATATAAAATTATATAAAAATAAATAAAATTTTAAAATAAATTTTATTTTATAAATACTACATATTACAAAGGATATTGGTTATACTGAAATATACTTGTAAAAGGTCATCTAGGTGCACAGTGGATAATGCTGGGTCTGGAATCAGGAATACTCATCTTCCCAAGTTCAAATATGGCCTAGCTACATGACCCTGGGTAAGTTACTTAATCCAGTTTCCCTGAGTTTCTTCATCTGCAAAATGAGCTAGAGAAGGAAATAGTAAACCACTGCAGTAACTTTAACAAGAAAACCCCAAAACAATTCAACTATGACAAAATACTTGTAAAAATTTAAAAAGAAAAATGAAAAGTTCACATTCCAGAAATTAAGAACCCCTTCCTTGGATTTTATAACTTTTTAAGGCAATAAGGAATATCTAGGAGATATTGCATTCCATTTCATACAAAATGCAAAAGTCAAAGGACTCATACAAGTCTATAAACAATCAATACAATAGCCTTCCTCTTCTAGTAAATCACACTTTTCTTCAGTGCCCTATAGTCTTCCTGACTCACATCACTGTTCTGTAATTTTGATAAGAAAAGTAACTTAGTGTTACTAGCAGAGCAGCTCACTTATTCCTACTCCACTGAATACCACAGTCATAGCCCAACATTATAGTTTTTATTCCCTTGGGAAGGGAATATACAAGTTCCCCAAAATTCTGGGGAGTTCCCATTAACTTTAGAGTTACATAAAGGTTTTTAGACTTATAATATTTACCCAAGGGCTTGGACTTCCCAATAAGGAAATAACACTTGGTAATCCCCTTCCCATTAGACCTATCCCGTCTGACTGATTCACAGTAATAATAGATGTGAAATATATATCTTGTTCCCCAGAAATGTAGTTTTTAGTCCCATCCTACTTGTCTAGCTTCAGGTGGCAGTTGCTAAATCCTCTTTCTCTTTCTAAGAAGCTAAAGCAACTCCCCTTCTTGCAACATTAGACCAGATTATAGGACATGGAGTTTCTAGAGAGGTAACCTGTGAAACATACTGCCTAGGAAATCCCCCTTTTCAGTAATAGATCCAATTCTGGGATTAGCTGCTGTCCGTGAATCCTCAAGAATTCCTTCTCTGTAGAAGACTAAGAATTCTCAGTTTTCCTCCATCAAATTTTTTTCTAAATTTTTTTTATTCTCATTTTAATGAACATACAGGAATAACATCTCCACATACAAAATAAAACAGAAAAAGAGGATTTTATGTGAAACTTCAAATGTCTATTAAGTATGGCTTACTTCTAATATATATATATATATATATATATGATAAATTCAACATATTCCTTTCAGAGCAATCTTGCTTGTCCACATTCCCTTCTGAATAAATGAGTGCTCAAATCTGGTCTCAGATACTTATTTCGGTGTGGCACAGCTGTGTGTTCTAGGCAAGTCCTGTAATTATTCCTGTAATTTGTTTATAATGTGACCTTCACTTCTATGCCTCAGTTTGCTCAACTGTACAATGGAAATAATAAGAGTACCTACCTCACACAGCCATTGCAAGGATTAAATGAGGTTTATAAAGTGCTTTGCACAAGGTTTAACTCATAGTGGGTGCTTCATAAATGTTTGCTTCCTTTCTCCACTCTCTTGTGTGCCCCTCTCATTTAAAAAACTGCTTCAGTGACCCTCTTCTCTTTCTTTTCTTCTTTATTTGATATTTATTTATTACTTAGTGATAGCTCTCATCTCCCCCTCAAACCTCTCTCTCTCTCTCTTTCTCTCTCTCTCTCTCTCTCTCTCTCTCTCTCTCTCTCTCTCTCTCTCCCTCCCTCCCTCCCTCCCTTCCTCCCTCTCTCTCTCTCTCCTCCCCTCTCTCTCTCCCTCCCCCCCTCTGTGTCTCTCTGTCTCTGTCTCTATCTCTGTCTCTCTGTCTCTCTCTTCTCTCTCTCTCTCTCTGTCTCTCTGTCTCTCTCTGACACACACATAACAAAAGAAAAACAATTCTTGTACATAAAAATAGTCAAGCAAAACAAATCCACATAGTTGTCATGTGCCAAAATGTTTCTCATTCTACACCTTTAATCCATCACCCCTCTGTAATATGCTTCAATATTAGTCTTCCAGAGGAGTGAATAGCCATTTACATTGATAAGAGTTATTAAGTCTTTCAGAGTTGTTTTTCTTTATGCTATTGTTGATTTTCTATAAATTGTTCCCCTGGCTCTGGTTACTTCTCTCTGTATTAGTTCTTACTAGTCTTCCAAAGTTCCTTTGAAAGCATTCCTTTTGTCATTTCCTAAAGTGCAACATTACATTATATTTATCTACAAGAATTTATTCAGCCATTCCCCAAATTATGATTAACCCCCTTCATTTCCAGTTCTTTGCTACAAGAAAAGAGCTGCTATAAATATTTTGTTTAGGGGACTTTTTTTCTCTTGAATTTCTTTAGGATACAGACTGGTGGTGGTATTGGTAGTCAAACTGCTAGTGACTTTGGGGACATGCTTCCAAATTTCTTTACACAATAGTTGAATCAACTCATAGATCTACCAACAGTGTGTCAGTATGCCTATATTCTTACAGTTCCTCCAGTGACAACTATTTTCCTTTTTTGTCATTTTCTCCAATTATTAGTGACTTGGAGAATATTTTTGTAAGCCTATTTATAGTTTGCATTTATTCATTTGAGAACTACCTGTTCCTATCGTTTGAGGATATATCTATTGGGGAAAGGTTATCATTCCAATACATTTGAAATAACTCTCTATTTATCTTAATTATCATGTAAGAGAAACTCGATATAAAGATTTTTTGCCCAGTTAACTGTTTCTCTTCTGAAATTTTTAACTGAATTGATTTTGTTTGCATAAACCTTTGCTCCTATAATTTGTTTATAATGTGACCTTTTATATCTTGATCCATTTTGAGTTTATTGTGGTATATGGTGTGAGATCTTCAACTATACCTCATTTCTACCAGTCTTCTTTCCAATTTTCCACCAGTTTTTGTCAGTTTTTTTGTGCTTTCCTGAAGAGTTATGCTCTTTGAGTTTATAAACCACTCCATTTCTATGTGGTGTTTTGTTTTTGCTTCTGTGTGCTGGATTTCTATCCTATCAAACTGTCAAACTTCTCTAGAAGCTAAAACTTAGTAACTTACATTATGCAGAGCATATGTTTGCCCTCTTCATGGCTACCATGTTTTTGAGAGCATGTATTACTTTGCATTGACCCTTTAAGTCTGCATCTGGGCATTCAGTACTATCATGGCTGCTGCTATCATATATATATATAAAATATGTTTGCTACAGACCTAAGGTTTGTAGGCTTCTAGTGTTGTTGTTTTTTGGATGTTCTTATGGTTGGGTCCTAGGTGAACCTAAAATTATCAGGAGACCTTGACACTATGAGTCTGAGACCCCTTGCTATAAGAAAGAGGTCACATATAGTATCACAAGTTTCTTAGAAGACCAGAAGTTGAAAGCAGAGAGCAACACTTGAAGAGAAGTCTTGTCTTGGCACAGCCCTGAGTTTAGCCCTGTGTCTGGTTTGTAGTAGACACCTAACAAAGCTAACACTTATCCAATAGTGACTCCATCAACTTTCAGGACAGCCATCCAAAAGTCAAGGATATCACCAGAGTAGCCAATGACATCTAGCAATTCTGTAAACTGTGGACATAACAGGGGACCAGCAAATAGCAACATCAGAAATAAAGCTATGTTCCAAGGGGAACACTACACTAGGCTTATGAATTGCCCTGGATATGCATGCTCCCAAGACACAGTGTTTCCTATGTTTTAGTCATTTCTATGTATATTCTCTGGCCATACATATCAAATCTCTCATCAGTGTTTTGTTCATCTGTAGGAAAGCCTAGAACTCTTCATATGGAGTGAATTTTAGTTGTCATTTATTTTGCTGTGGTGTTTAACTGAATGTATTTTATTTTAAACTAAGGTGTTCTGATTGGTCTGGTAAAAGGAATATCAGTAGGAGCTTATTTCTTATGGTTCTGTGTGGAATGACCCAAAATGGGCCTTGAACTTGGGGTAGTTTTCAGGAGGGGATATATATATATATGGAGGGCTTGTCTTGATATGTCTATTATTTTTCCACTTAAATAAATTTTACCAAGCAAATAATATGACAGTGGTTAAATACATACTGAGTTCCAAATGAAAAACTGTAAAAATACATCATAGACAAAGCCCAATCTCCATCCTTAGAATAAGGTTTGTAACTATGACATCATGCTCAACTTCTCACTCCCCCACCTATTCAGTCAGTTGCTGAATCTTATCATTCCTACCTCTACAACACCTCTTATATATGATTCCTCTCAATTCACACACCATATTAATTTTGTTTTATTGACCTTAGAGCAAAAGGGTTTCCTGCTTTCTCTACTTAAGCAAATGGAAGGACTTTTTTATTCATCATGTAAGCAGTAAAAGGGCTTTTCAAAGGTTTAACTCTTTCCCCATTCACTGGTATTTAGAGGATATTATTTTCATAATCCTGCTCTTTTACACTTCCCCTTGACAAAATCAATGAGAGGGAAGGCCTCTCAATCATTGTGATAATATTGTGAACAGCAGCAATCTGCAAATCAGCCATGGGGCAAAAAGCAGAGGCTCTTTGTAACAGTAGCTCATAGGATAATAGACTCAGAGCTGAAAGTGAACTTAGAGGCCATGAAATCTAAAGCTGAGACAATGATGGTACCTCTGACACAAGAAACTTGTTTAGGGAAAGAGATGGTAAGTCCATATATTCAGTATTTTTAAGTGCAATAATTTATCAAATTTTTCTAAAAATTAGCATCAGAAGATCTATTTAAAATATAATCATTTACAGAATTTATGACAACTGTCTTTGAGTATTTGTTTGACTTAAAGTACAACAATATTTTTCTTATTTAACACCCAAGGTCCTCTATAATCTATCCTGAAACTGCCTTTCAAGCTTTATCTCCCACTCTTTTCCTACATTAATAAATAATATGCTCCAGTCAAACTATTCTTCTCATACGTTGTCTCATTTTACCTTTAAGATAAGTACTTATTTGTGTGATTCAGGGCCAGTCACTTTATTGAGAGTCAATTTTCTTATCTGTAAAATGAAAGATTGGACTAAATGATCTCTAAAGTTTATTCCAGCTCTGAATCTTTGATTCTGTGTTTCTTACTTAAAACACACATTCAATTTTTCTCCCACCATGTCTTTGCTCATGCCATTCCCTACTTCTGAATGCCTATCTCCTTGACATCTCTTTCTAGGGGATTGGCAAATAAAGGGGAGGAAAGATATAGGATGATAGCTTAAGAGTAAGGTAGAATTGAGTTAATATATTTTAAAGGTAAGGAAGACCTATACATGCTTACAGATAGTGAGGAAAGTGGCAATACATAGGGAGAGCCTAAAGATGGACGAGAAAGACAGAGACAGAATGTGATCAAAGGTACACACTTTGCAGATATCATCTGATCCTGAATACGTGCAGCAAGATAGAAGTGGGAATTATTGCTCTCTCTATTATGTGGAAATAAACTAAGCCCAGAAAAAATTAGAATCATTTTCACCACACCTGAAAAAATGACTTCCTGATTTTGTCCTTTACCCAAATGTATCGTAAATTGGGCATTTTTTAGCTAGTATTCTAGATGAATGACTATGAGGTGGAGAAGAAAATGGCAAACCACTCCAGTTTCTTTGCTAAGACAACTCCAAATGGGGTCATGCATGAAGAGTCAAACTTGACTGAAACAATTGCACAACAACTTAAGAATGGTATATGAATATAATGGAATATTCTTTGTCAATGAAAAAAGATGGATTTAAAGTGACTGGGAAGGTTTTTATGAACAGATGGAAATTGAGCAGAACCACAAAAACACTTTATACATCAACAACCCCTTAAAAACAAATGACTTTGAAAGACTTAAGAACTGATCAATGCAGTGACCAACCACTATTTTATGAAAATCTACCTCACTCCTGACAGAGAGATGATGGGCTCAGTATGCAGAATAAGACATGTGTGTGTGTGTGTGTGTGTGTGTGTGTGTGTGTGTCAGAGAGAGAGACAGAGAGAGATAGACAGAGACAGAGCCAATGTGGAAATTTGCTTTGCTTGAGTATACATATTTGTTAACAGCATTTTGTTATTCTTTCTTTTTTTCAACTGGGAAAATGAAAAATGGAATGGGGGTAGGAGGGACAGAAAGTAGATTTTTGTTAAATGCAAATTTTTTAAAATTCTGTTTAAGGGGGACAGAGCCAAGATGGCAGAGTAGAAGAACAGACCTACTGTAGTTCTCCCTGCAAAGCCCATAAAATACCTATAAAAATGACTCTAAATAAATACTAGAGCAACAGAAACCACAAAATGACAGAGTGAAAGAGATTTCCAGCCCAAGGCAGGCTGGAAGGCCAACAGGAAAGGTCTATCACATCAGGCTAAGAAGGGAGGGCAGCCCATGGAGTGCAGCCCAGCCTTGGCCTCACAGCACAGCTCGAGCAGGACTGGAGCAGGCTTCAGAGCGTGGAATCCCTGGTAGCAACTGCAGTTCCTAGATTCCTCAACCCACAAACACTAGAGACTAGCTTCAAAAGTCAGTGAGACAGCTCTTTCACCTGGGTGAGAAGGGAGCAGGGTTCTGCCCTAGCCCTGGCCCCAGGTGGCTGCAGCTTCCATTTTTGGAGCCCTCTACCTAAAGACCCTGAGGGAATCAAGCAGCTGGTCTGAATCTCATCCCTGAGGCTGAGGCTCTGGGGTGAGGAGGAGCACTGATGTGGTGGAGTTGGAGGTAGTTGTGGAGAAGGAACCCTACTTGCAGATCCTGGGCAGAAAAACTTGTGGTTGCTCCCAGACAAGAGTGCAGGCAAGGTGGGGAGTAAACTCCTCTCCCTTGATTGTACCACCTTGGAAGAACTGAGAACTTACAGTTCCCTAGACTATATCCTGTACTTGACAAAGGACTCAAAAGTCAAGTACCTGGCTGGGGAAATGCCCAAAAAGGGGGGAAAATAAGACTATAGAGGGTTACTTTCTTGGTGAACAGGTATTTTCCTCCATCCTTTTGGATGAGGAAGAACAAAGCAAACCCTTAAAGGAAGACATCAAAGTCAAGGCTTCTACATCCAAAACCTCCAAAATAAATTTGCAGTTGTCTCAGGCCATGGAAGAGCTTAAAAGAAATTTTGAAAATCAAGTAAGAGAGGTGGAGGAAAAATTGAGAAGAGAAATGAGAACGATGCAAAAAAATCATGAAAAGTGAGTCAGCAGCTTGCTGAGACCCAAAAAATGCTGAAGAAAATAACACCTTTAAATATAGACTAACTCAAATGACAAAAGAGGTCCAAAAAGTCAATGAGGAGAAGAAAGCTTTAAATAGCAGAATTAGACAAATGGAAAGGGAGTTTCAAAAACTCACTGAAGAAAATAGTTCTTTAAAAATGACAATGGAGCAGATGGAGGTTAATGACTTTATGAGAAAAGAAGAAATTAGAAAACAAAACCAAAAGAATGAAAACAATTGAAGACAATTTGAAATATCTCATTGGAAAAACAACTGACCTGGAAAATAGATCCTGGGGAGATAATTTAAAAATTATGAGACAAATTGAAAGTCATGATGAACAAAAGAGCCTAGACATAATTTTTCATGAAATTATCAAGGAATACTCCCCTGATATTCTAGAACCAGAAGGTAAAAAAAATATTGAAAGAATCCACTGATCACCTCCTGAAAGAGATAAAAGAAAAACTCCTAGAAATATTGTAGTCATATTCCAGAATTCCCAGGTTAAGGAGAAAATATTGCAAGCAGCCAGAAAGAAACAATTTGAGTGCTGTGGAAATACAATCAGGATAACACAAGATCTAGCAGCTTCTACATTAAGGGATTGAAGGGCTTGGAATATGATATTCCAGTACTCACAGGAACTAGGATTAAAACCAAGAATCATCTACCCAGCATAACTGAATATAGTACCTCAGGGGAAAAAATGATCATTCAATGAAATTGAGGACTTTCAAGCATTCTTGATGAAAAGATCAGAGCTGAATAGAAAATTTGACTTTCAAACACAAGAATCAAGGGAAGCATGAAAGGGTAAACAGGAAAAGAGAAATCATAAGGGACTTACTAATGTTGAACTCTTTATATTCCTACATGGAAAGATAATATTTGTAACTCTTGAGACTTTTCTCAGTATTTGGGTAGTTGGAGGGATTGTATGCATATAGACTGAAGACACAGGTGAGTTGAATAGGAAGGGATGATATCTAAAATTAAAGGGTGAGAGAGGACTATTTTGTGAGGAGAAAGAGAGAAATGGTATGGGGAAAATTGTCTCTTTATAAAAGAGGCAAGAAAAAGTTTTTTTCAGTGGAGAGAAAAAGGGGAAAGGTGAGAGGGAAAAAATGAAGCTTACTTTCATCACATTTGGCTTATGGAGGGAATAACATGCACACTCAACTTGTTATGAAAATCTATCTTACACTATAGGAAAGTAGGGGAGAAAGGGATAAGTGGGGTATGGGGGGATGATAGAAAGGAGGGCAAATGGGAGGAGGGAGTAATTAGAAGTAAATACTTTTGGGGAGGGACAAAGTCAAAAGAGAGAATAGAATAAATGAGAGTCAGGACAGGGATGGAGGGAAATATAGTTAGTCTTTCACAACATGACTATTATGGAAGTCTTTTACAAAACTGCACATATATAGCCGATATTGGATTGCTTGCCTTTTCAGTGGCGATGGGTGGGGAGGGAGGAAGGGAAAGAAATTGAACTCAAAGTTTAAAGAATGAATGTTGAAAATTGTTTTTGCATGCAGTTGAGAAATAAGAAATACAGGTAATGGGCTATAGAAATCTATCTTGCCCTACAAGAAAAGAGAGAAAATGGGGATAAGGAATGGGAGGGGTGTGATAGAAGGGAGGGCATATTGGGGGAAGGGGCAATCAGAATACATGGTGTTTTGAGGTGGGGGAGGGGAGAGGTGGGGAAAAAATTTGGAACTCAAAATCTTGTGGAAATAAATGTTGAAAACTAAAAATAAATAAATAAATTTAAAAAGGAAATACCCACCTGGAGTTGTGGCCAAGGTGTTCTAGGGTCCTCTAGTGTAGCTGTTTGGAAGTAATGCAGTAGAAGAGCTACAATCATTTCTCCCATGAAGAAACCCTCAAAACATCCAAGGCAATAGGGTTTAAAAAAAAAAAATCCAACTAACCTTTTCATCCTCACATATTCTCATGTTATTTTTAACTTATGGGGGAGTGAGGGTAAATCTTTCTATAGAAGAATAAAAGTTCTTTTTTCCAGATGGTAGAACCATCTGGATGGGTAGATGGGTAGATTTTGCATAGAGACAGATGGGAGTTTAAGATCATTGATACCACTGGTCAATGGTCAAAAGACCCTTGATCATGAGCTCGTGCTTCTCTATCCTCAGAACTCCTTGAAGTCATCCCCCCTTCTCTCCTCTATCTAGTCTCTGATGAAGTAGCCCTTCTTACTCTCTTGCATGTTCTCTTAACTCCATCTCCTCCAGCCCTTACAATCATCTCTCATCTTCAATCTCTTCCTATCTTGGCTACCTGTAGACATACCAAAGTTTCCCTCATTCTTAAAATTTCTCCTGAAACTATTTTCATAGAACTCTCCTCCCTTTCACAATCAAACTTCTGAGAAAGCTGTCCATGCTGCTTACCTTTACTTCCTCTTCTGTCACACTTCAGCTCTTTGCAGTCTGGTTTCTGACCTCATCACTCAACTGAATCTGCCCTCTCCAAAGTTATTCATGATCTCCTAATTGCCTTTTCTCAGTCCTCATCCTTTTTGATTCCCTGCAGCATTTGACACTGTGGACCACCTTTTCCTCCCGGACAGTCCTTTTTGTGCTTTTGTGATACTGTGCTCTCCCATGCTTCTCTCTACCTTTTGTGATCACTCCTTATTAAATTAATTTGCTGGCTCATCATCCACATCACTCCTTCTAATTCAGGGTTTGCCCCAAGACTCTGTCTTGGGATCTCTTTTCTTCACATTTCCACTTCATCTCTATGTAAAATTATCATATAGATAGATAGATGATAGATAGATATAGATAGATAGGTATATGCATACACATATACACACATATGTGTGTGTGTATATATATATATGTATGTACGTATATATGTATGTGTATATATATATATATATATGATTCCAAGATCTGTGTTTCCATCCTTGTTCTTTTTCCTGGGTCTCATTCATTTATCTCCACCAGCCTATTAGACATTCCAAACTGGACGTCCTTGTAAGAATCTCAAAGCCAGCGTCTAATTTATTTCCCCTTTCCCCACCTGATAGTACAATCAACCTTTCACGTTCCCAGGTTCATAACCTCAGTGTTATCCTTTATTCATTCTCCCTCAACTCACATATCCAATCAGTTACCAACCATCATTTCTACATCCCCAAAACAGCCATCTCTTTCTCCCTATTCATATGGCCACCAGCCATCCTGCCCCAAATCTTCATAACTTCTTGCCTGGCCTATTGCAATAGCCTCTTAATTTGACTCCTTGCTTCAAGTTTCTTCTCTTTCAAATCCATCTTTCATGAAACCACCAAAGTGATTTTCCTAAAGTACAGGTCTGACCATTTTGCTCCCCTACTCAGTAATGGTTCAAAGATATAAACTCCTATATTTGGCTTTTAAAACCTTTCACTATCTGTCCCCAGCTTACCTTTCTAGCATTAGTTACTATACATTACTCAGTCTCCAATCTATGTGACTTTGTATAATGACTGTCCTCCATATCTGGAATTCACTCCCTCTTTGCATCCCTGATTTCCCTTCAAGACTCGGTTCAAGTATCACTAGCTACTGGAGCCTTTCCTGATCCTTCCCCTTCCACTCCCCGCTCCCCCCCTCCTATTAATACTAATTCTCCCATTTACTTTAGATTATTCTATATATGTTTTGAATGTATTTATATATATTCCCCATACACACCATAATAAAATGCATTGGAATAGGGATTGCTTCATTCTTGGCAAAACCCTAGCACTATGCCTAGCATATAGTAGACATTTAATAGATGTTTATTAACCTAATTGATGGACTGATCATAGATTCATAACAAGAGATGTCCACAAATGGAATGGGATGCCTTAGGAGACAGTGTATTTCCCCACTTTAGAGGTCTTAAAGCAGGGGTTGAATGATCACTAGTCAGGTATGATAAAGATGGAATACTTTTTAAGGAATGACTTAGGTGATTTCTGAGGTCCTTTGCAATTCTGAAATTCTGTGATTCATGAATTCATAAATGTGGCAATCATTTTGCTGGGGTTTTTTTTGTTTTGTTTTTGTATTCCCAGCACTTAGCTCTGTGTCTCATACATTTTAAGCATTTTATTAATGTTCATAGAATTTTGTTGAATTGTCTAGAACAAAAATGGAAATTTGACAAATACTCAGCCACTTAATGAGAGAAGTGGAAACACTGATATAACACAAAATGTTATGCCCTTCAGGCCTCCTTGATCTGTTTACTTTGATATTAATAGCTAGTCTTGTGCTTCATTCAGATACACTTGTATAATTCAGGCCAGACTGACCCCATGAACTTGAAGTACTAGAACAAATGCTGGAAAATGTTTGGGGTCAGTTACTATATACAAGCCTCAGTTCAAACATAAAACCCACAGAAAGCCAAGGAACTACTATCTAAGCACTAATCAGATGAAAGGCACTAGATATTCAATATAATGAATACACATGTTCAAGTAATAAGGTGATTAGATTTAGAAAAATGTCCAAAGGGAATTGTCAAGAACAGCCTATAGCTGGCAGTAGAAGATAAATGCTAACTTTGCTTATTTATATTCTATCCCTTCATAACTCTTTGAGGAGATAATCGATGGGTTATTTTTGCTTTTTTGTGGGACAAACCTCTCAAAAAATTAGGGTTCAAGTCCTAACTCTGCTTCTTAGTAGCAATTATGGCCTTGAAAGAGGCATTTAGTTTTTTTGAGTCGCAGTGCCCTCACCTATAAAATGTAAATAAAAGTACCTACTTCATCTCCCTATTGGTAGTTGTGGTAATTAACATATGAGGAAGGACTTGGAAAGCTATAAAGTTCTATACAAATGTAAGGTATTTTTTGGTATTTTTTATTTATACTCATTTAGTTTTTTCTGTTCTGACTCAGCCAGAAATGATCCCTCCTTCCTGGGGACTCATAGTACTTTATTATCCCTCTAATGTATTTTTGTACTCATTTGTATCATGTTTATTATTATGGTAACGTTCCCTCTAGGCTACTCTCCCCAACCCAGTAAATAAAATTACAGCTTGGGTCCCCAGAGGGACATTTGCTGCCCAGTTTTCCAGGGGTAATCCTGTCAGTCTACATTCCTTGCACTGTAGTTCATGAGCTTGCAGTGGTGTGCTTCCCATTAATAATTGGTCAGTAGACTCAATCAGCTCTAAGCAAAATCATTTATTCAGAATTCATGGTAAGAACAGTTAAGTATAAAACGTTCTCTCTGTAAACTTGGGATAAGCTTTCCCACAAATCCATACACAATGGATACACAATATCCATGGGAAGAGGGGCCTCCAGATTAGAGTACAATGGTAGTGAGGTACAAGTGTAGGGTATACATATGGCAAACTTAACTCACAGCTTCAGATTTTGATGTCTTTCCTTTATTCATAGAGCTCTCACCCTGAGTTACCAAGATCTACTTCCGTCATCAGACTTATTATTGATTGACAAGTCACACTCCTTGAAACCATTTCCTCCCTTAGATAATTATCTTTATATTTGTGTCTGTCTGGAGTGTGTGGATGGATACACATTGGATCCTGCTCTATATAGTTCTTCTCCTGATCTGGTAGCTTGCCTACAGATCTACATGATCAATAAGAGAGGAGTAGGAGTGGAAAGGGAAAAAAAGAGAAATCCCCTCCTCTATCCCTACAGGGGATTTCCTCAGCAACCAGCTCCTGGATTGCAAATTCTAAGAAGTCTCAAATGAAGTACTGAATAGAGTGTCTCCTACTCTGAAGCTAGATGCTGAGATAGATTGAGGAGAGGGAGAGGGAGGGGGAGGAAAAGAGAGAAATCCCTTCCTTCATCCTAGTCAGGACCTTACTTCATAACTGTCCTGAGCCTAATAATTATTCCCAAGGTTTAATTATTTAATTCCCCCAGAAATGTGTTAGAGGTTGTTTTTTTTTCTCAACCAACTGCATTCATCCCTTCTTGACTCAATAAGAGAGCCCCACTCCCCCGATTGAATGGCTTTGTACCAAACAGAATTAGAAAATGTTTAGTTCTCTTTTACCACTTACTTCCCAGAATGCCATTATCTTCAACTCTTTTATCTTCAGTGCACTATGGAGACTTCACTTGGGAAACACTGAGAGCTAAGGAATGTTCACACCAAAATGTTGGACCAAATCCTGTCTATAAGTTTCTCTGTCTTTAACTACTTTAATAGGCCTGGATTCTCATTGTTGGGTGTCCTCCCTTAATAAGGTAGATTACCACCCATCTATGCCTTCTCATGTCAAGTCTTCTAGTAAATTCTCCATGGAAGAGTCCAATATTTTGGGACTCCTCTTCTACATTTCTTGACATTACTTTGGTACCCAAGCATAACACAAGATAACCATTTGTTATGATTTAATATAGTAGCTTCCTTTTCCAGTAATATCTTTTATATTTTTTTCCCCATAATTTACTTCTGGCAATGGTATTATGTAGTTGGTATGCTGAACTGAAGTACTCATCATCCCCCAACCCTACAGTACTGCTACCCTAGGGTGTGATTTTTTTTCTTCAACTTTTTCACTTCAGGAGTGGCTTTCCTCTCAAGCCAAGCCCAGGAAAATTTTCTCTATTTGCTAAGAAAGGTATCAGACTCCCAGAGAAAGAAAAAAATATCACTACTTCAGGGAACTGAAGTACAGTAAAGCCTAAGGGGGTGTGGGAGGTAGGTGTAGCAATGTAGCATCCAATATAACATGCCTTGTGCATGTTCTGATCATATAGCCTAGGTCAGGAGGATTGCTGTTGAAAATCTCTAGGTGACTACCTTACATAGTTTCCACTCCCAGTCTTCCTGTCAGATCTTATTTCCTGTGTAGTTCTTACTCTCCAAAGTCCCTAAGAACGAGAAAGGCTCAAAATCAGGCCTTAAGAGTCATAGTGTACCTGACCAACAGACAATTATGTCCAGAATCTTATTGCACGCGTTGATGTTTTAAATTTCAGGACCATAGGAAAAGGGTATGTCCCTTTAAGACTTCAGTAAAGTTGAAGGTTAAAAGGTACAGACATATTGAAATGAAAGCCTGAGTTGCTTTCAGGTGTGATTGAAATATTTCACACCTAGAAGAGGATCTGAGGCTTGAAGTAGCTCAATTATGTATAAAAGACTAACTGAAAAAAATGAACCTACTCCCAGAGCAGAGACTTCTGTGTCTTCTCCCCAGCAACAAATTTACATACCAGAAAGAAATTTAGAGGAAATATACTGAACTGTCTTCTCTAGTTTTGGAGCAACACTTCATTAAGGAGTATAATTCTGAACTAAGAAAAATAGTTGAAAAGGTGAAGCTTTACTTCTTCCACCTTCTGCCTTGTAGTGACACTCCTCAGAGCTGAGGTCTTAAGGGAGCAATCGATTAATAAACACTTATTCCAAGAAGCTGTAGCATGCACAATGGCCACACCTTGGCTAAACCATCTTGCAAAGGAGCCAAACAAGGTTGAGGGTAGCAGGCAGGCCTCAAACCCTTACGTTAACTAGGAGGCCATCTCTTCCAAGTATGTGAAGACTTCCCCTGGCAGAAGGGGCTGATGAAAACAAATGGTTCCAACAGCCAAGCCATGAAGGCAGTGGGAGCAGGGGCTACACAGTTCTTAGAGCTCCATCAGACATCAAAGATGCCAAGGTGATTCACTATTTCCCCCAAACCATCACCAGTCATCTTGAGTTTTGTCTTGTTGCTATACTTGAGTGATTTTGGAAGAGAGACAGGCTGACAACTTTGTGCAACTCTACTTCACACCTAATTCACCTGAAAGTCAAGATATCACCCTGTGATGTCATTGATCCTTTCTGAAAATGAAGGACAACAGTAACAGTTATAATAGACCTATGGCACTCAACAAAGAGCTGATAATTCAAAGAGGCAAAAAAAAAGTCCCAGTCCCCGAGGAGCCTACAATCTAATGGGAGAGGAAACATGCAAACAAATGTATATAAAGCAGGCTAACTACAGGATAAATAGGAAATAAATAATAGAGGGAAGGCACTAGAATTAAGAGGGGTTGGGGAAGACTTCTAGTAGAAAGTGGCATTTTAATTAGCTTTTAATTTTAATTCATTTTAATTAGAAGCCCTGGAGGTCAATAGTCAGAACAAAGGAAGGAGAATATTCCAAGAATGGGTGACAGCCAAAGAGCATGCCCAGATCTGTGAGATATTCATGCAACAGCCAGAATTGAGTCTTCTGCCAGTCCTAGCCTAAGGATTTCTCACCTTTCTGAAAGAGCACTGTAGTAGCAGCCCAGCTGAAACAGCATTGTAGCACCTAGTTGGAACCCCTACTTGTTCAAGTGACCTTATTATTTCCTCCAACAGATTGCTGCCTCTATCATCCCAACTCTTCCACTTATTTTCAATCTCTTTCTTTCTACTGGCTTATTCCCTACTGTCGACAAACATGCCCATGTGTCCTCTACTCTGAAAAGACCCTCACTTGGTCCTTCCATCCCTCTAGCTATCATCCTATATTCTGCGATTTGTAGCTAAATTCGTTGAAAATGGCATCAACTATAGGTACTTCCACTTTCTCCTCTCATTTCCTTTACAATCTGGCTTCTGATTTTATCATACCACTGAAACTGTTTTCTCCAGTTACTAAGGATCTCTTATTTGCTAAATACTATGACCTTTTCTCAAACCTCATTCTCCTTGACCTCTCTAAAGTCTTTGACACTATTGATCACTCTCCTCCTGGATACTCTCTTCTCTTCAGGTTTTCAGGACATTACTCTCTCCTGGTTTTCCTCCTACCTATCTGATTGCTCCTTCTCTATTTCCTTTGCTGGACCGTCTTTCAGTTCAATGCCCAATAACTGTAGGTGTCCCTCAGGATTCTGTCCTAGACCCTCTGGTCTTCTCCCTTTCCACTGCTTCACTTGGTGATCTCCTCAGCTCCCAGATTTAATTATCATCTCTGTACTAATGATTCTCAAATCTACCTTTTCTTCCTCATTCTTTCTGTTGACCTCCAATTTAGCATCTCCAGTTTCCTTTCAGATATCTTAAATTAAATGTCCAGTAGACATCTCAAATTCACTATGTCCAAAACAGAACTCATTATCTTTTCCCCTAAAACCTCCCCCACTCCTATCTTCCCCATTACTGTAAAAGACAACACCATCTTCTGAGTCCCTCAGGCTCACAACCCATGAGTCATCCTGGATTTCTCACTATCTCTCACCACCACCACCCCTACTCCTATAACTAAATTTTTGCCAAGACTTATTGATTTCACTTTTGGAGCATCTCTCAAATATACCCCTTTCTCTCCTCTGACACTGCCAGCACTATGGTGCAGGCTCTCATCACCTCACACCTGAATTATTGTAATAGCTTGTTGGTGAGTCTGCTGACTCCCTCCTCCCTCAAAATCCATCCTCTGTTCAGCCATTAAAGTTATCTTACTAAATCCTATCATGTTCTATCTTGTCACATGCTTACTTAATAAACTCTAGTGATGTCCTGTTAGCTCCAGGATCAAATACAAAATACAAAATGCTCTGCTTGACTTTCGAAATCCTTCATAATCCAGCCTCCTCCTAACTTTACAATCTTCTTATACCTTCCTCCCTGACTCTTCTTTCATTTAGTGATACTGGTTCTGATGAATATCTGGTCACTGAATCCAGATGGCTCTGGAGGGGACGTGAGGAGGAGATGTGAGGCTGGTGACCTTGCACAGCCCTCCCTCACTCAAAACAAAGTCAAGTGCAAGTCATGTCATCATTTCTCTGATGTCATGATCTTCTTCAAAAACAAAGGGTGAACGCAGAACTGTGAATAGACTGAGCTGCCTGAAGGAGGACTCAGCTAGCTGGGTAACTCAGCTCATCCACTTGTCCCACCCCCCCCCTCCCACTTCCATCTCCTCTCCAAAGGAAGGTAAATTTGGATGGCCAGAGGAGGTCCATTTAACCTGGGTTTTACTGCTTAGATTTCTTCCTGTCTTTTTCTTTCTATCTTTTTATCTCTCCCTTTCTCCTTTCTTTCTTTCTGTCATTAAATGACATTAAATGGCCCACTAAATGGGTCATTCCCTGATTACTTCTTAGAGTGGCTCATTCACTGAATGGCCTTACCTCACTCTAATTGAGTACCTGAATAGGCCAAGGTCTTCCACTGCATCCTGGGCCTTCTCCAGTCATCCTGATGAATATTTGGTCACTGGATCCAGGTGACTCAGGAGAGGAAAATGAGGCTGGTGACCTTGCATAGCCCTCCCTCACTCAAAACAAATTCAAGTGCAAGTCATGTCATCTTTGAAAATGAAAGACAAACACAGACAACAGACTGACCTTCAAGTTAGTCCATGAACAAGACACTCCATCTCTGGACAGTCTGTCTGTTTGTCTGCTTTGCCTGGAATGCTCTCTCTCCTATTTTCTGACTACTAACCTACATGGCTTTCTTTAAGTCCAAACTAAAATTCTACCTTCTACTGGGAGCCTTTTCCAACCCCTCTTAATTCTAGTGCCTTCTCTCTGCTAATTATTTCCTATTTATCCTGCGTATAGCTTGCTTTGTATATATTTGTTCTCATATTGTCTTCCCCATTAAGTTGTGAACTCCTTGAGGGCAGGGACTATTTTTTGCTTCTTTTTGAATTCTCAGCACTTAGTGCCTGGCATATAGTAAATGCTTATTGATTGATCTAAGTGGTAGAAACTACAGCTACCTATGCATGAGTGAGCCTAAGGTGCTCAATAGATTGATCTCTCTAAAAGAGGTACCATGCTCAATGGGAAATGAGCTATAATCTATCCCTGGATGATTTTTTAAATAATTATTTTTGGTGTTCAGAGGGATATGGTAGTAAGAAGGCCAGCCTTAAAATCAAGAAAAATTCAAGTCTTATCACGGATTCCTACTAGCTTTTTGCCTTGGTCTAGGCACTTAACCTTTCAATGCCCCAGGTAACTCTAAAACAATAAGTTAATGATAGTTGACAATCTACATCAGTAGAGGGAGTTCCCATACTGAGGAAATCACAAGTCACCTTACACCAATATTAATGCTTTTAAAAGGGGTGGGCATAGGGAGAAGGCAAATAAGAAATCAAATCGTCATGGGAAGAATTGAATTATTTGATTGAGAGTAAAGAGTGCAGAGCTACTATAAAAACTGATACCATGATTAGAAGGATATAAATCACAATAATAACAATCCTGGTTCTAGAACTGATAAAGAAACACTTCCACTTTCCTTCCAGAGAGAAGTGAGGATGATGGATATGGGATACAGTGTAGAGGGAAGATGCAGTTGTAGTGTCAGTTGGATTTTGATTAAATTTTGGTGTGGAGAGAGAGAGAAAGAGAAGGATTCTGTTTAGGTATTGGGCTTAAAGGGAAATTACTGTATGGTAAAATGTTCAGTCAGTAGCATAGCACTCAGATGGGACACCCTAGCCCCTGGGGTTCTTAAGTCACTCACTCCCTATACTGATGCACCACAGAGGACCCTGAAGATTCAGATTTCTGAACCTCAGAGATACAGGGAGGCCTAACCCCAAGAAGTGGAGATCAGTACAGGGACTTAGGTCACCAAGGGTGAGCCCAAACAGGGCTACACATCTTTGACAAAAGCACGGCATGAGGAAGAGCTGGTAATGGCACAAAGCCTCAGTTCAATAAAGCTGGAGAGATGAGTAAATCAAAGGAAACACTGACAAGTGCCAAAAATTCTAATGGGGCTTCTAGAGAACCCCTCCCCATAAAGGAGCAAATAACTTCATAACAGATATGCAAATGAGTATCTGTTATATAAGCAGATAATAAAATGAATAAATAATATTTTTCACAAGGGAATGAATACCTACAAGAAATGAAACAAGAGATTAAAAATGAAATGAAACTCTGGAGGAAAGAATTAGAAGACAAATAACTGAAAAGAGAAAGTGATAAACATTACTCAAGAAATGGACTCCCGGAAAATTAGAATAGACCAAATAGAAATCAGTGACTTCAGGAGACAGCAAAATTTATGGTAACCAAACCAAAAGATTGAAAAAATTAGAAGAAAATATAAGATTTTTTATCAAAATAACTGTCTTGGAAAAGAAGTCAAAGAAAAACAATGTATAATCATCAGACTCACTGAGCACTATGGTTTGTTTTTTTTTTTAAAGTATGGACACTACATTTCAAGAAATTATAAATGAAAACTGACCAGATCAGCTGACTAGCTAAGTCAGATGTCAGAGTAAGAAGTATAACTGAACTTTATCCCACAAATCCTTTACAAAAATCTAGAAAACATAATAGATTGAGTCTTGATTATGAAATCCAAGAAAAAAAATTATAGCAAGTCATTTTCAGCCTAGGTTCACATAGGGTGACAGAGTGGTCTTCAGGTACTGAGGATTAGTTTCAATTTTTCTGGGTAAGTTATGCTTTGTCGTAAGCCCCTATCTTTTGCCTCCTGGATTATAGTTTTCTGGACTTTCTGCTTCCTTATACTGATGATGGTGAAATTATGCACAAATCTGACTAGTTCTTCATTACTTGAATTCTTTCTTTCATGCTGCTTGTATAGCATTTTTTTTCTTTGACCTGAAAAATTTGGATTTTGGCTATTATCTTCCTGAGAGTTTCCATTTGGGGATTTCTTTCAAGAGGTGACCAGTAGCTTCTTTATATTTCTACTAGTCTCATGGTCCTTAAATTTCTAAGAAATTTCTTTTAACATTTCTTGAAATATGATGTAAAAATGAAAATGGAACATCCAACTCATCTTCTGACAGAGAGGTGAGGAACTTAAAATATGGAAAGAAGCATACATTTTTTCAGACATGGCCAATGGAAAATTTGTTTTGCTGGATTACTCAGCTGTGTGTTGAGGACTTTATTTTTCAGGGTTTTAAAAAATTATTTTCTCAATCATGCAATGCAGAAAGGACTAGTGAGAGAGACAAACTAATATTGAAAAAAAAGAAAAAACTAGCAGAACTAGTAAGAAGTGGAGAATGATACTACCACATACATTTGGAAATAAAAAGTTGGGATTACAGTTCTAGTGATAGAGATGTTCTCTACTAAGGGAAATTATAAAGAGGTCTTTAAAGACTGTAGATTAAAAACACTCAGTTTGGAGCAATGTCATTATTGACATAAGGACAAAAACATTGAAAGGGGGAGTTTGAAGAAACTATCCTTTATCATACAAAGATAATAATAGTAATAGCTAACACAATCAGTTCTGCTACAATGTTTTGAAAACATGAATTTATTCCAACCCTAGTAATAGATTAGGGAACATTTTGAGCATAACATGAATTGTACATTTGCTTCTGCCTAATTTTTTTAGATTATAAGCAGTAAAAAGAACTCAGAAAACCACCATTTCACAATAACTCGTAAGCTTACAACCCACTTCCATCAGCAAGCTTCAGGTCTTTGTCGGTGTGAAATGCCATACTTATTACGTGTCTTCTGGTGCTGAAAGAGTTCTGGACACTTGCAAACTGGTCCATATTCCCCACCCTCTCCCCCTCCTCCCTTGGCGTCTGTCCCTAGCACAGAGTTGCAGCCTGCCCAATTTGTTCATTCAGCCTGGGACACAGGTGGGCAGAAGCAGGAAGCAGCAGACTACTACTTATTAATCTATTACTTACTATTGGTCTATTAGTACTTGTTAATCTACTACTACTTATTGTAGTATTTATGTATTTCTTAGCCATTTAACATGTATAAAACGATACTACTGATTCTATCAGTTTCCCTTTTTTACGTGTCACTGATGAAATTCTTAGGCATTGTAGCCATTTTCCTCATAAGCCCTGGAGTTTTCATTGCACAATTTCACATAGTCCTATTGAGACTAATTTATATGAGAGACAGACAGAGAGAAAGAGATAATAAAGAGAAAGGGATAAAGAGATAGAGAGAGAGAGAGAGAGAGAGAGAGAGAGAGAGAGAGAGAGAGAGAGACAGATATAGATACAGAAAGATATAGACAAGGATGGATATATAGTTAAGCATAGTTACAGACAGATAGGGTTAGAGAGATATGAATAGATATCAGGTTTACAGAGAACCTTATATATGTTATCCCATGTTCCTATTTGATCTCCATAACAATACTGTGAAATAAGCATGGTTATTCTGCCCATTTTACAGAAGAGGAAGACACTGAGACTGGGACTGTTTGAGGGATTTACCAAGGGTCACACCCATAACAAGTTTTTGAGGCAGGATTTTAACTTAGGTCTTCCTAACTCCAAGTCTAGCACTCTATATACTGACTACACAGTCTACCTGTTCCCAAAGCTCAGAAGAATATTTTGTTTCTCAAAAAGAAATTAAGATTACCTGAAGGAAACAGCTTAAGGGACCATGTTAGTGAATGGGTTTGAAAAGAACATGTTGAAATTAAGTAATGGCATAAGTTAGTAGGCTTTTTGACATATGATGGAATAAGTGGAAAAACGGTAAATAGCAGAGGAACTAGTAACCACTAACAGGGACAGTTATCTGGCCTTTCTGAATTCCTTACTATTTGGAAGCTATTTTTCTCCTCTCCTAGACAACTGAATGAAATGGAAATCTGATTTCTTAAAATCTTTCTATGAATCTTATTATGAGATGGATATGAGGAATTAATGGGAAGACTCATATGGACTATTGTGAAGAAAGCAAAGCCAAAAAAAATATGCACAGTAACTAGAGAAATGAAGTTTTTCAAAAAGTGAAAAACAGATAAGCTCAGATTAAATGTAGTGACCAATCCTAGTCCTAGAAAACAAAGAAAATGAAATACTCTTCCCTCCTCTCAACAGAGATCTAGAAGATTAAGAATGTAGAATATTGTATACATGGTCACTTTTCCATCCTGTTGTGTTCCTATGCTGGGCAGTTTTGTTTAACAAGGATCAATTCTTTGGTGATTAGACCACATTGGGAAATACGAGTGGCATAAAAATGAAAAGATTTTATGTAATGTCTTATTACGTATGGTTCAAGAGAAATGATATTAAAACATACTTTCCCTACTTTGGTAGAAAGGTGGTAGATAAACACTGTGAACTGTCACATGTACTGTCACTCACTTGATACACCATTGCTGTATCAGTTTATTTTCCTTGACTCTCCTAATAATTGTTGTTACAGAGAAGGTTCAGCAGTAATGATGGTTATTGGGCTGTGATAGTGATGTTTAAAAAAACAATAAAACATTTAAAAATCATCCTATAATGTTATTTTTTATTTTAAGATAATCAGATAATAATAATAACATATTGATGAAACACATTGAACCTTGCAAAATATTTTCCTTGTAGCAGCTCTGTGAGGTGGAATGCACAAACATTGCTATTCACATTTTACTGATGAGGAAACTGAAGGGTTAATTGTCTCCCACCATGTATAAGACTAAGGAAGAATTTAAGTCCAGGTCTAGATTGTTTCCTATTACACCATTCTACTGCATTAAAAAAAAGTTAAATAATAAGTCACAATAAACATATGTCTGCAGTTATTTGCTATAGAGAAATAATTTCCACATACAAGTGTCTGTTAACAGCTTGCTAGTTGTTCCCTCTTTATCCCCCCTTCTTGATATTTGTCTGTTTATCTGAACAAATTTCTACATACATTTTTCCTTTCACAGTCAGAGCATGCATGCTACTACTGTCCTGTTCCTACTTCATTTACTGCACATTACTTTGTCTTTCCAAATTAAGTTTTACTCAGTATCATTTTTAATGGCCTTATAGCATAGTCCATTACAATAACTAAATTAAAATGCTAAACATTTAGGTTTCTATTTCTTTGGAAAAGAAGAGGAGGAGTAGGAGAATTAGGAGAAAGAGAAAAAAAAGGAGAAGGTGATTGTTTATGGAGCCTGGAGTCAGAACTGGAATGTATTTAAAAAAAAGGTAGTCAACCAGAACATTGTAAAAGCAAGGACCCTGATATAACACAGGAGGTCATGCTATCACAGGTTTTTAGATATGCATTTCTAAAAGGAGAGAAACTTTTGAGGGGTCAACAATCATTTTAATCAAGCACGTGAAGCATTCACTTAGTTCAAGGGAAAATGTCAGCACCTGAACTTCAGAGAAAATACAGAGAAATCAAAATCAACAGACAGTACTTCCAGCTGCCTGACAGTAAGTAATATATACATCACAAGTCAATAGACAACTGTCTGACCATAAATACATAGTTACCAGAGACAGAGGCACCAACAGGTACACAAAGCTTCTTCCAAAAACTAAGCCCCAAAGTAAGACCTCACCTCAGAATACTTATACATTTTTCAGAGCCAGAGGGCATCATAGCCCTTGAGAACCAGTGCCTCATTAGTAAATTAACAAAATGTGTGGGTCTTCCTACAAATCTTCCCTAATCAAACCACAGGCTTGTCTGGGAGAATGCTGTAACATCTTAGCCAGAAACAGCCAGGGTTTCACATTGCATCCTGGGCCATCTCCAGTCATCTTGATGAAGATTAGGCCATTGGATCTCCATGGCTCAGGAGAATAAAGTGAAGTTGGTGACCTTGTACATCTCTCCCTCACTCTAATCAAAGTCAACTGCAAGTCGTGTCATCATCCTGATGTCATGGTCCTCTTTGAGAACAAAGGACAAACACAACCTGTGAGTGAGTAGCAGCTTTCCTCCTCCTCCTCCTAATCAAACTCCCCTTAATGGGCAGACCCATTAATGGGGGGGAAGATCTTCCCATCAAGAAACAAAATTGTATTAACAAAAAGCAAAAATTCATTATCAATACAAGCCTCTATCTTGCAATGACCCCCTCCTGGATTAGCACTGGAAAAGGAAAGCAAACTTCTGAGGGCTTCCAAGTCAGAGATGGCATGAAGTCATTACTGTGGCTTCTCTATCTGTTATGTCTACTCTTTCCTGTGTCTAGCTGAAAGAGATGAAGTATGACTATTTTTATCTTTAGTTCAAAAGATCAAGAGGATGAGCCTCTTAAAATATGGGAGCAGAGTTCATGCTAGTTTTTGCAGCCACCCAGTCCAGCAGGTAGGTCTCAAGGAACAGACTCTAGAACAAGTCCAGTAATGGGTTGACTTAACTAGTGGCTATGATGTATTTGGGTTTGAAGTTGTTGGGACGAGTGCTATGTAGAAACTGCACCATCTATACTTACCTTCTCAGGGGACAAAAGTGGTATAAGGGAGAACGAGTCCCTCAGGTACTGAAGGAAAATGTATTTTTGTGCTGGTTATATTTTTAAATTAAATATCTCTTTGGACAAACTAATTATGTTAATTGGTACAATGGAGATGAGGTGCCAATTACTGGCAGTTAACAATGGAGAAAACACAACAGAAGGTATGCTCCCACAGATAGCATTAGAAAAAGACTTCATCTCAACAGGTGTACCGCTTAGAGGAGGAGTTAGTTAACTTATCTAGAAGACTGAGCCCAGAATCACTATAATAGTAATGAAATTATTGGGTCAAAGGATGTGATTGTTTCATTTTGTATCACTTATCAGATTGTGTATATGACTTATCAGATTGCATTTTTTAGATTTTTGTTTAGTCATGTCCGTTTCTTGGTAAAGACATTGGAGTAGCTTGTCATTTCTTTCTCCAACATGTCCCATTTTACAGAAGAGGAACTGAGGTAAATAGTGGTTAGGTGACTTGCCCATAGTTACATAAGTAGTAAATGTCTGGGGACAGATTTGAACTTAACTCCAGGACTGATGCTTTATCCACTCCACCATATTTTTAGATATTTACACTTTGCTTTAGTCTTCATTTTCTCTTGTAACTATTAGCAATTATTGCTTCATTTTCATGAACATAAAAATAATTAAAATAATAGTTCTTCAAACATTATTCCTTCTCTCACCCCTGGAAAGTAACACACAATAATAAAATTATTAAAATGGTTCTGAGATTTATCAGTGTGGCATTTTTCATTAAATATACATAGTCTAGAAATCCTTGTTATACATTTAGTAATCAGGCCTACTTTTTTAAAAAAAAAATCCACAAAAATTCCACTTCATCTTCCTTACAATTAAAGAGGGACATGAGGCAAGAGTTGGCATGTAAAGAAAGAAAAACAATTATTAAGTCAAGGATTTCCTTCTCCATCCACTCATCCCTAATAACAAACCCAAACCCCACCAAAAGTCCACTAACTCATGTAACAGACGGTGGGGGGAAAATGTATACCTTTATTGGTGGTCTCTCAATTATTTAAAAAAAAATACTTTCCTTAAGATTTTGTCTATCTTTTAATTTTTTAAAAACAAAAATCACCTACTCTCCCTCTCATTGCACCAACTTACCCCACATTGTCGAATAAGAAAAGAAAAACCCTATTGCAAATTTGTATAGTCAAGTAAAATGAATTCCCACATTGATCTTGTCCAAAAAAAATATGTTTCTGTTTACCCTGAGTCTATCACTTCTATATCAAGAAGTGGATTTCTTCATGAGTTCTCTGGAATGATAGTTGGTCATTACGTTGATCAAAGTTCCTAAATCAGAATTGTTTGGAGTTACAATATTGTTATCACTATATAGGCCATTCTTTTGTTTTTGCTCTCCTCACTCTAAATTAGTTCATAAAGTCTTCCCAGATTTCCCTGAAACTCTCTATCATTCCTTAAAACATAATAATATTCCATCACATTTAGATAGAATAACTTGTTCAGTCATTCCCCAATTGGTAAGCACCTTCTCAGTTTTGAATTCTTTCTCTTCTCCCGTTTCCCTCCAATTTTCTTATTGAATGTGAAATACACCGCTGATTTTGTGTATGTGTGTTTCCCTCCCTTGACCAGTTTTTACTGATTTTACTCTCATATTTCCCTTTTTTATTTTTCTCTTGACTCCAGTGTTTGCACTTCAGAATTTCTCCAGTCTCTAGTCTTTTCACTAGGACTTTTTAGAAGTCTTTTTCACTAGTACTCTATTTAATTAAAAGGTTCATTCCCCACCCTCCCTCCCCAGCATTATATTCACTCTTTCTTGTCTATAAACCCACATCTTTTATCTTCTGGAATATTATATTTCAAAGTCTCTATTTCTTTAGAGTGGTGGATCCTAAGTAGAGTATGATCCTGACTGTGACTCTCTTGTACTTGAAATCTTTCTTTCTGACTGCATGTTTGTATTGATAATGCATTTTTTGTTGTTTTAGTATAATCAAGTGCCTCTGGCTGAATAATGTGATTAAAGATCTTCACCACTCATTAGTGGGCTGGGGAAGATTTGTAGAAAGGCCCACACCTTTTGTTAAATTTCTAATGAGGCACTGGTTCTCAGGGGTTGTGATGCCCTCTGGCTCTAAAAAATGTATTAATACTCTGAGGGTGAGGTTTTACTTTGGGGCTTACTGATTGGAAGTGTTTGTTTGGCCAGAGGAGACTTTGGGCAGCTGCTAAGGAACCCCCGCAGCTTTGAAAACCCAGATGTTAGTGCTTTCCTCTCTGGTAATTATGTATGTATGGTGAGACATTATCTGTTGATCTATGATGTATGTGAGACAGTTGGAAGCCTGTTGATTTTGATTCCTCTTTCTTTTCTCTTAAGTTCAGGGTGCTGACTTTTTCCCCTGAACTAAGCAAATGATGAATATGCTTAACTAAAGTTATTGTTGACCCCTCAAAGGTTGCTTTTCTTTTAGAAAAGCAGATCTAAGAACCTGTGATAGGTCCTCCTGTGCATATCAGAGTCTTTGCTTTTATAGTGTTATATTTTTTTTTTCCTTTGACCTGGAAGGTTTGGATTTTGGTTATGATATTCCAGGAAGATTTCAAGTACTACGGAGCCACAGTCAGGATCATACTCTGTTTAGGATCCACCACTTGATCTCTGCAAGTTCCTGATCTAGATTTTGATCTGAGAAACATACCTGTGGGTTTCCCCTAGTTAGAGTTTCAGTAGACTTCTGCTGAATTCAGATATAGTCAGCCATCTGGAAAGCATTGCAGATTCAGAGACAGAACTGCAACCTCCTTTTTAATCTAAGATTTCTGCCCTGGTTATTCTAGTACAAGCTTTATACTGAACCAGAAGCTGGAACTAAGATCCTGTTCTGCTATTTGGGTGAGAACCACACAATTGCTACTTTCCTCTGAAGTTGTTTTTTTGCTAGTTCGTAGCCTAGGATTCACAATCATTCTTCACTCTGGACTGCCTGTCTTGGGTGCAAGTCCCCTTCTCAATCAGCTCTGCATCTGTGACTCAGTACTGGGTAGTAAGTAACACAACTCCCAGTTGTCACCGATTCCTTCATCCTGCACAAAATCTATGCTAGATGTGAGACATCTTCATGCTCTGGTACCTATTCTTTCCCTGCTCTAGAATACTTCACATGTTCATTTCTGAGTATTTTCAGCCCCTCCATGTCCATAGACCAATCTGTCTCCCTATGCCAACCTGGAATGGAAAAGGGATTCATTGTGATATTTTCTTTTATTTCTTGATCAGAGCTTGTTCTGGTGCATTTTCTAGATTTGTTTGAAGGAATTATGGAATAGAGCTTTACAGTACTTATGCTACTTCACTATCTTGGTTCCAAGTATCTTCATTTTCCAACAGATATGTATGTATTCATTATAATCATAAAGTGAATTTATAGAATTTCATAAGGATGTCATAATTTCATAAGAATTTCATCTTATTAAAGTTTATATCCTTTATGTAAAATATTTCCAAATATTTGAAAATCTAAAGAGAAATGTGATATTTTGAGTTTATGCATTTTATTTTGTATATTATTCATTTATTTATTGAATGAATTATTTTGGGATATATATAGAGAGAGTCAGGAGGATTGGCTATCCTGGGTGTTTTGTCAAAAATGGAAATTCTGGGAGGGATTTACAAAATGAAGGAGGTGGCTGCCTGGGGACTTCTCCCAGGGTGACAAGTCTAATGGGACATGGTGGAGAAGTACAGAATCAGAAATGAAGCCAGGAGAGAAATGAAAGACATAGATAGCATGGCTGGGTCTATACCTGGATGGTAAGGAAGGGATGCCTGGTATGGAAACTTCCTCCACCAATTTAGTTCAGCAGTTCTCTAAGTTTTAGAGAGTTGCCTAAAACATGAACAAGTGAATGATTTATGCAAGGTCACAGAACTAGTATATGTCAGAGGCAAGAATTGAACCCAGGTCTTTCTAACTGCCACTACACAAATCTAATTATCTAGGGATGTTGCCTGTCAGAGAGATTTTGAAAATATGAAAATATATTTTATTTTGTCACTTTAAATTACTTTATTAGCTAGTGGTTAGAATATATTCCATGCAGACACTATCCTTAATAAACATTCAATGGTTGTTATATGGGGAAGAATGTGAGAATTAAAAAATAAGGATATGAAATGGGAACTAGCACTAAAATCTGTAAGAGAAATATGCTTTCAGATGAGGTGTCATGGGACTTCAATAATTTCACAAATGGTCATCACAGATGTAGAGAGATAAAATGGATATAGCAGAGACCTGGCAGGAAGTCTCTTTAGTTTTTCCACTCATCTTTATTTTGGGTCCCCCCTCTAATCCTCCTTGGAAAATAGGTATAGACAGGACTTTGGACAGCTCAGCTGTTAATCTCTTTCTTCCTGAGGTTTACTCTTCTGTTGTGAACAGGAAGGACTTTGCTTCTAAATTATTTTGAGACAGTATTTAGTCATGGCAGGTGTGATGTAGAGAAAGAAGCACTAGATGGGGAGTCAAAGGACTCCTTAGGTAAGTCATTTAAATTCTCTGGGCCTCAGTTTCACAATCACTTCAAGCCCTTATTTAGGAAAAATTCCTAAAACCTAAGAATTTGTCTTTCATTCAGATCTATCTAGAAGTAAACCCTGGTCACTTTATAATTGAGAAAAACAATTGGGTAATGAGAGAAATGTTTATTAAATAACACTGTTAATATTGGGGAGACAGTTTTTTTTTTCTTTCTGAAGCCTTATTAGACCAAGCAGGTCTAATAAGAACATTGCATCTTAAGAACATTGCTGATAATAAGATTGGATTAATTTTCTCCCTAATCTTGTTCAGATAGTACACAGATGGGATAGCCCATGTTATTCTTTTATTCTTAGATTTGATTGCCCAAGCTAGGAGTAGTTTGCAAGTAAATGACCTGATCAAAGTCATGGCCTCCCCAGCCCTTCATTAGAATAGGTCCTTCTCTCATAATATTCATTCTTCCATTACTTGTTAACCAATCAAAGTGGATTCCCACCCTTAGGAACATCCATTCTTCCAAAGGTTCCATGAAGGTTCTTTGACCTTCAAGAGTGTCGCTGATGCCTTTTATTAACTATTGCTAGTGTGATTAATAAAATGACTACTTAGAAATTATGTCTCTTGCACTTTTTAAATGTTACAGTAATGAAACATAAGATTATATCATCATGCCTGTGGATAGACAAAAATCAGGAGGAAAAGCTAAGGAAAGAACTGACCTTTTTTTGGTTAGTCTGGATCTTTTTGAGATGCCCATAGAATTAATGACACTATTCAGTATGTCCATTCTCTGATACCGTTTAGTCCTCCCTTTGCTCCATTCTTGCTCTAGCCTCTTGCATCAAGACATTAAGATTTTCTTTTCCTTATAATCATATGAAAAAATGCTCTAAATCACTTTTGATTATAGATGCAAATCATAACAACTCTGAGGTACCCCCTCACACCTATCAGATTGGCTAACATGGCAAAACAAGAAGATGATAAACGTTGCAGAAGATATGGGAGAGTTGGAAAACTAATTCATTGTTGGTGGAGCTGTGAGCTGAACCAGTCATTCTGGAGAGCAATTTGGAACCATATCCAAAGGGCTACAAAACTCTGCATACCCTTTGACCTAACAATATCACTTCTGGGACTCCATCCCAAAAAGATCATAGAAATGGGGAAGGGTCCCACATGTACAAAAATATTTATGGCAGCTCTGTTTGTGGTGGCCAAAAACTGGAAATCAAGGGGATGCCCATCAGTTGGGGAATGGCTGAACAAGTTGTGGTATATGAATATAATAGAATACTATTGTGCTATGAGAATAATGAACAAGAAGACTTCAGAGAAGCCTGGAAAGATTTATATGAACTGATATTGAGTGAAAGGAGCAGAACCAGGAAAAGTTTATACACAGCAACAACCACAGTATGCAAGGAATTTTTCTGGTAGACTTGGTACTTCATTGCAATGCAAGGACTTAAAAAATTTCCAATGGACTAGAGGCAAAATGCCTTTCACATCCAGAGAAAAAACTACAGAATTGGATCACAGAAGCAGACCATTTTCTTTTGTATTATGTTTTGTTTTATGATTTCTCTCATTCATTTTAATTCTTCTGTGCAACATGTATTTAATAGGAATGTACATGTAGAACCTATATAAGATTGTATGCTGTCTCAGGGAGGGCATAGGGAAGGAAGGGGGGAATGAGGGGGATGAAGGGGGAAAAAAATATAAGATATGTGGAAGTGATTATTGAACACTGAAAAGAAAATAATTTAATTTAAAAAAAGAATTTCTTTTCCTTTCTATTCTGAAAGAGCTTTTCCCTTTTAATAAAGGTTTGGTGAATTTTGGAAAATACTATTACTTCTGTTAAAATGGTATCATCCTTGTAGAACATGCTGTGGACCTGTTTCTAGAAGACTGGAAGACATTCTTCATTTCCCTATCACATGGTTGGGAGTGACCTTTTTCCACTGGGAGGGACTGAAGACTGCCTCCTTTTCCCTCTCCCCTCTCACTTAAGTCATGTGACCCAAGAAAATGGGCCTGGATCTTCAGCCTTTCCATTTGTTCTTTATTGATCCACATGCAGGGAATGAATTCTCCAATCTAGTCTGAGAGCGCTAGCCATAGGGATCCAGGAGTCAAGGAATCCAGTTAGATATTGTAGCCAACTTAGCAGTGAGGGGACTTCAGCCCAGCATAATCTACACTGCCAGTTTTGGACTTGAACTTGTTTGGACTAAACTGCATGTAGGAACTTGACTGAACTGTGAGCCAAATCCCCCATCAACCAAGGTGGTATAGGAAGGATTATGCCATTGAAGTATCGAAGGAAATATTAGTACATTTCTTCTTGCTATATCTGTGAAGTAAATATTACTTTATAAAAGCTACCTGATATTAAGAAGCTAAGTATAATTAGAGAATTTTCAAAATGGAGGTGGTGGTAAGGGAGAAGACCCAGGCAATGGGGGCTTAAGACAATGACAGAGAAGAGATGCTACCCAACCCTCTTAAGATGCTGAAGAACCTATATAAAATATAACAATCCTGGACTTGAGAGAGGAGGGTCAGAGTTAAATCATGTTACACTTTGAGTCTGACTCCATATCTCACACAGTAGCTTTGATTCATTCAGGGAGTTGTCCAGGTCCTGTTCACACTCAGTTCTGATTCTTTGATTCAATCAAAATGTGTTATCACCTAGTCAAGGTACTAGAGTCAAATGGGGAATTTGCAACCCTATCCTTCCCCATTCGTACACTCTCCCTATCCCTACCCCTCATCCCCAGCTTTGATATTTCCTATTCAAATGAAATCTACTGGAGTGTGTTGGCAAAGATCAAATACTGGATCATGCTGTACATAGAGACTCAAGGAGGTTTTACATGACCTGATTTAAAGAAAAACTATCACAATCAAATCCAGTAATTTAACAGTCTTCCATTTTAATAAGATTTAAATTCCTTTTGCTTAGAAAAAAATCTCTGCTACCAGCTCTAACTTCAAGATGGAGATAGTTTTCTCTGCGTTCTCTCTTTATAAGTTAAGGAAGAAATATAACACCCAGGGTCTTAAGCGACCTAGACCTTCCTTTCAAGGTGGCCAGTTCAGATTTTGCTGGTGATAATTATATTCTCATGAAATTAGTAAATTATACAAAATAATCAGATTAAGATGCTAACAAATTAGGCATAGTTTCAGATTTATGTATGTGACACTAATCCAAAACAAATTTACAAATAGCAAAAACCCCATTCTTACATCTGCAAATGAGAATGTCGTTCTAGATAAATCCTACAACTCCTTTCTACTCTAAATTATGTTGAGGTAACTAAAATTTTCATCAAAAGACAATTCTCTCTAAATAGCTAGGTTTTAGAACTTAAATCCTGGAATGCTTTCTTCATATAGATAAAAACTGTAGAAATCTCTGAACATAACAAGACTGCAATAATTGGTCTAATTTCTTTCAAAGAACAGGCTATGACATGCCTTCAAACCTATCATTTTCTTCTTGGTGTAATATTGTAACACTACTTTTATTCAACAGCATCTAATTCTTACTCTTTTACCTTCATGCCTTTGTAGTCATGAAATCTTCTAGACCAAATGGACAACAGCATACTGTTCTATTTGGGTCTAGAGTATTTATTGCTATACTACCTCCAGAGGCAGTATCCAGAGGCAGGATATGATATGTCTATGAATCAGGAAGAGCTAAATTTAACTTCTACCTCTAACACCCTCCAGTTCTCTCACTATAAGCAAGTCACTAACCCTTTCTAATCCTTAGTTTCCTCATCCATAAAATGGGGATGAAGATAACTGTAGTATTAATTTCACAGGATCATTGTTGGAATAAACTGTGATTTCTTCATGTAAGCTGTATTGTGAGCTTTGAAGTATTATAAATGTCAGTTATTATTGTTACTTTTTATATAACCCTGTATCAAGTTAGGGTAACTTTCTGAGTACAGTAAACAATATAGCTGTTCCTTTTTAGTTGTAACAAGAGTGTCTCAGGGAGTTCTTACAGGAAACACAGGATGCGATATGAAGTTCCATGGGTTGGAATGAAATTCTAGTTAAGTGACTTGAACAGGGTCCCACAACTAGTAACTGTCCGAAGCAGGATTCAAACTTGTTTTCCTGCCTCCAAATATAGCACTCTATCTACATAACACCTAACAGACATAGAGAAGTCTGTTGTCTTCCATATATATAATATAGTACATGCACACACGTGTGTGTGTATATGTATTCATATACAAAATTGAAATTCCCAACGTTTATCAAAATAGATAACTACCTGCTTCTGATGATTCACATGGAGACAAATGACACTGTCAGAAGGAGCCAAAAAAGTTTTGCCAATGATTGTGTAATCTTGTGAAAGAAACCAAAGACCATGGGGGCATAGATTATATTTTTCTCATTTGCCCTTTGAAGGGAAGGGATATTGAAGAGAAAAGCTAATTTGGGAAGTGATGAGCTGACTAAAAAGGTAGTGTCTGAGAAGAGGATTTAGATTTCTGAACTAGGGCTTAAAATGTAGGCATGATAGATTCCTGGCTAGAGATGAAAATGTACTTTGAAAAGTACGACTGGGCATACAGAAAGCATTAGCTTATTTAGAGTCCAGACTAGGGCTCAAATGTTTTTCTCCAATAACAGGAAGATAGAACTAGGAAGTCTTCACTTAAGCAGGAACCAATACAAAATCCTCATTTTTGTACTAACTAAACAATTCTCTAACAAGGACCATTGAAAATTCAAGAAAAGAAAGAAAACCTGAGAATTTCGGCAATTATAAGACGTTTAACCAAGTTTTAAGATCTCATTGAGATAAGAGGAAAATAGTACCGTAATAGAGATTAAGAATGTCATGCCTGTAAAACTATGAACTCCATTTAGAAAAATGTATTATAAATAAGTGAGGAATGGCTTAATTAATTAAAAAGTAGTTTACCACCAAAAAATGCATCTTTTGGAAACTATCTAGGACAGAAAATTGTCTCTGAAGATACACTTCTACCTCAGAAATTGGAGTAAGGTTTGAGATGTCTAATGATATTAAGCTTAATTTCCCAGATAACAGTATTACTGTAGAATCAGGAACATAGTTGGAACCACAGGGCAACCTTTAAAATTGAGTAATTTAAAATATAGATTTAAATCATGCTTGATAAATTAATTGTGGACAATTACAATCAATGTCACTGTTGATCTGCTTTCCAGATAGAAATTATTGAATGCAACCAGGATAGGATGCCAACATCCCTTTATGTATTGCCATTCCTAATTAGAATATAAGCTCTTTAAGGACTGAGACTAGTTTGCTTGTTTTTCTAACTACAGTCCTAGGCGGAGCCAAGATGGCAGAGTAGAAGGACGCACGTTTACGAGCTCCGAAACCACAGCCCATAGAATTAATGTAAAAAGAGACCCCCATAACTTCTGGACCACTGAAAGGTGTGCAGTAACTACAGTCCTTAGTACAATTCCTGGTACAGAGTAAGCACTTAACAAATGCTCTGTTTGTTTGCCCATCTGTCTATCTAGTTAGCTATTCACTGGATTAATGTTGTCAGGTTGATTGCAATACTTTTTTAAATTTTAGGTCATAAGATTGTTTTATATTGGTACTATGCTTGTAAGCTCTAGAGTGAATTGGGCTTAAAACTTGGTCTTTGAGCAAGAACTCTGGTCAGTAAAAGGAAAAAGAGGCAGCTTTTGGCCATCAATGTGTACCTTCTCCTGGGCAGAGCACACTAGACAAGGAGAAAAAAAGAAAGGAGAGGAAACAGAGGAAAGGAGAGCAGAGGAGAGGAAAGGAGAAGAGAAGAGCTGCTATCTACTCACAGGTTGTGTTTGTCCTTCATTCCCAAAGAGGACCATGACATCAAGATGATGACATAACTTATAGTTGACATTGATTTGCGTGAAGGAGGGATGTGCAAAGTCACCAGCCTCACTTTCTCCTCCAGAGCCATCTGGGTTCAGTGGCCAGATATTCATCAGGACAACTGGAGATGGCCCAGAATGAAATAGGAGGTTCTAGCCATTTTAAGCTAAGGTCTTACCAGATTCTCACTTTGAGTGAGATACACCCATTCAATGCTCCTATATTGGACAACAGATCCTCACTCTCCTACCACAGAGTAAGTGTAAATACCAAATAGTAACTGTTTCTCTTTTACCCAGGAACCCTGAGGGTCTTCTCCTCCTGGTTTGATTTTTTTTTTAATTAAAGGCATCATCCCTTTAATAACCACTTAAAGAATCTATTCATTGAAAGGGTATATCTCACTCAAAATGAGAATCTGATAAGAGCTTAGCTTAAAATGGCCAGAGTCTCCCATTGCATCTTGGGTCATCTCCAGTCTTCCTGATGAATATCAGGCCACTGCACCCAGATGGCTCATGAGAAGAAAGTGAGGTTGGTGACCTTGCCCAGCCCTCCCTCACTCAAATCAAAGTCAACTCAAGTCACGTCACCATCTTGATGTCATGGTCCTCCTCGAGAAAGAAGGACAAACACAACAACAATGCTTATAAAATTCTTATAATTTTGGAAAATATACAGAAGTCTTGTTAATATTTTGGAATGAAACTTAGAATATGATACATATGATATGTTAGAAGGTTGGAGCTTTTTTGATTTGAAGGCTAAAATTCATTTAGAATAGAGTAATCACAAAGACATTTGTCTGTGAGACAAATAGTATTCTCCCTCTGGTTAATGATTATCTTAAATATTTACATTTATTCATTTTATATGCAAGCTAATTTGGCACAAACTGCAGAAATAGCAAAAGAAAGGATCCTACTAAATCCCCTCCGTGACACAGATATAGTTTTGATATTTAAACCGTGATAAGTTAGAACAGGAAAACAATAGGCCTGATCCCTAATGAGCACTGATACAAAAATTTTAAATAAAATATCAGCCAAGAGTGTAAAACAACACATCACAAATATTATACACATGTTAGATTGATACTACAAGTACAGAATTGGTTCAATATGAGGAAAACTATAATTAACGGTATTAATAACAAAAATCATGTGATGATACCAACAGATACAGAAAAGGCTTTTTGATAAAATAGAGTATCCATTTCTTTTTAAAATGCTAGAAAACATACAAATAAATGGTCATCTCTTTAATATCTAAAACCAATAAAACCTTTTCCAATAAAATAGAGTGAAACACAAATATATATTTCAGTATTTCTATTTACTATACTACTACCAATGCCAGTAATGACAAGAAAAGGAAATTGAGAGAGAATAAACTTAGGTAAGGGAGAAGCAAAATTATCCACTTTTAAGATGTACTTTAGAAGTATATTTTTAAAGAAACCTAATGAATTAATTAAAAATTAATTCAAACAATTTGCTTGAGTGAATTTGAAGGCCATAAAACATCCACACAAATCATTAGCATTTTTAAGTTCATATCAACAAAACCCAGTAGGAAAATATAGAAAGTGAAATTTCATTGAAAATAACTACAGAATATGGAAATACTTAGAAGTCTGTCAATCAAGATATATATAAGAACTATATAACTAAACTATAAACCAATGCATACAGAAATGAAGATAGATCTAAACATTTGGAAAAATATTAATTGGGGTAGAAAGATACAATATAGCAAAAATCACAATACTCCCTAAATTAATTTACTTATTCAATCCCATACCAATTTTACTACCAACAGATTACAAAACTAGAAAAAAAAATGAAATACATATGGAGACAAAAAAGTCAAACATATTAAAGAAAATATATTAAATACATATTTATATATTTAATATATTTTTAAAAATGAAAAGAGGTGGAAATAAAAGGAGTCTAGCATTATCACATCTTTAAAGCTATGCTACTAAGTAGTAATTCTAAAAACAATTTGGTACTGTTTAAAAAATAAAGAGACAGTAGAACAGATTAGGTACACAATATACAGAAGCAAATGTATCTACTACCCTAGCATTTAATAAATGCAATCATTCCACTTATTGGAATAAGGACTCACTATTTGGCAAAAAAAAAAAACTGACATGAAAATTGGTCAGGAAAAATGAGTAGAACCAGGAGAAATAATTATTTAATAACAACACTGTAAGGGCAAGGGCTTTAAATACTATAAGAACTGTAATCAGTTACAATGACCATTCATGATTCTAGAGAATCAATGATGAAATATGCTATCTACCTCCTCAAAGTAATAGATTTAGGGTACAGAATAACACGTGTATGTATGTATGTGTGTGTATGTGTACAAGTATATGTATATATGTGTATGTATGTGTATATAGCAAATGAGGATGTTTTGCTTGATAAAGCATATTTGTTAAAAGAAATGGTTTTCTTTTCTTAATAGAAAGATGGAAGATAGGAGAGGGAGAGAAAAATAGATTTCTATCAAATAAAATTTAACATTAGAGGGAGGTGCTATAGATGTGGAATATTATCTGTACTTTCAGATGAGGTCACTATATTGTTATTTTTATTTAATTATTTTACTTTGTTACAGGAGACTTTTCATGGGGGTGGGAAGGTTAATCTGTAAATGTAATGTCAAAAAAGGTGCACCAGTAAAACTTTAAAAAAATCAACAGTACGACTTTGAAAAGTTATAAATCCTATTAGAGAACATAAGTTGAACACAGGAAAAGTTCAAAAGGACTAGGAAAACTAGGAATCAAAATATGAAATAGGGAGTCTGTACCATTTAAAAATGATTAATTTTGTGATTTTTGCTAGAAATCTCAACAACACTGCCGTAGCCTATTGAGTTAGGTTTTATTGAGTTAGCTTTAAGATTATTAACGTTTTTCAGTTGATGTTTTATAATAGGTCCTGGTCTAGCTCCTGGAAATTTAAACAACTTGGGAATCACTTCTGACTTCTGGCTATGGAGTTATTCCTCTAGGTTCTCAGGTTGGAAATGTAGCAGCTCACAATGCAACTTCCAGACCTATAGCCCTGTCAAGGGAATCCAAGTCCTGACAATGGGCCCTGTGATAGTTAATCATCACATCATAATGAGTGGATGATCAAGTCCCTGAGAGAGCTTAGTCTATTATATGTATCCCTAGAATAATGCTAAATAATAGGTATGGAATAGGAAAACAGTGGACTTATTGGCCTTTGAAACCATCTGTGCCATGCACAAAAATTAGAGATGAGGATATAGTTGAGATCCATGATGAGATGTGAGTTGTTCAAAGAAGGAAGTACATTGTCTAGATGAGTTATCACTGACTTGCAGAAGCCAAGATGGCAGAGTGAGCAGTGAATCGCTGTAGCTCTTCCATATTTATCTCCAAATATTTATTAAATAGCATCTCAGAACAAATCCTGGAACGGTGGAGCTAGAGAAAAAATGGGGTGGTGAGGTCTTTTAGCCCAGGAGACTTGGAAGATTGGCAAGAAAGGTCTGTCTCACTCAGGTAAAAGGGGAGCACATTCCAAGGCAGGAAGAATCGCAGCAAGCCCCACCTCAGTGAACCAGAAGGAGATCCTGAGCTCCATTGTTGGTGAATCAGGCAAATGCCAATACCAGGGCCCACCATGTGCCTTAGCATAGTCAGGAGAACTGACACACCCCAGCTCCAAAATCCACCATATACTTCACTCAGCACAGCCCAAGGAAAATAGGCATCGTCCAAGGGCCAGACCTCCATGAGCTTCAGCGTTGCCCTTGGGGAATGCAGAAAAACCCCACAGGACCTCACACATGTCAGACACTGGGACCCCAGACCTCACACATGTCAGACACCTGGGACCCCAGCTCAGCACCAGGTAAGCTGCAGGATCCCTGCGACCTCCAGGAGCACTAACCACCCTACACCCCCAACCCCTTGCCAGAGCCTCAGACATGAGGTTTCCCCAGGGGGCCTCGGGGCAACATGAATGAAGCACCAGGTTAACAGCCAGGGACTGCAGCTACTGGCACAAGAGGCCTGAGACAGAGTCCCTTCCACTCTGGGAACAGAGATCAATTTAAAAGAAAGGAAAAAGGCTCAAAAAAGGATGAATGAACAACAGCCAAAAAAAAGAATCTGACCTTAGAAAGACATGGCGACAGGAAAGACCAAGACACAAACTCAGAGAAGGACAGCAATGTTCGATGAGGTACAGCTGTATTAGATTCAGAATATCCACTATAACAGCTATAGGAATCAGACTAACTACTGTCCACCTGACTTGCAAAATAATATTACCTTTAAATTCCAATTGCTGTAAATTGAACCACTTTGATGTTAAGCTTACAACAGTTTCATTAATTTTCAGTCTTCTGACTGCTGTACTAAACTGATTTATGTTTGAATATTGGGCTTTTACCACCATCTACAGCATTGCTTTCTGTATTTCACCTGATATAACCTGCCATATATTCAAGACAATGCGTCAGCTCTTTTATGCTACTTGGTATAGGTGCTGAGAAAATGACAATGGGTCCATTTCTTAATCAATTTTGGTTTGTAATTAGTTCTTTTGGTAGTTGATTTTATTTTGTATTTCATATAACTGCCTGTCTCTTTCTTTGTCTGAGTTAAGAAGTTCAGAAGTTCAACATTCCTTTCTGAGATAAAGTGTCTCTTAAATCACCTTAATTCAAAGAAATATATTATTTCCATACATGTTACTGTCAATGCACAATTTAAGGGAGACCTGTAATCTTACTAAGGAGCCTTGCATACCCATATACAATTAAGGAAGATATGTTATCTCCCTAACAAGCCTTGCAAGATACAGTTGGGTGCCAGGAAGTTTATCTCTGTTCCATTAACAAGCCCTACAGGATGCAGATGGGCTCTATAAATCAATCAACATGTCCAGAAGGGATTGTTACCAGCTCCACATTCCCTGAGTAAATGATGTTGTCTCCCACATCTATGATGCTACCAATCATATCGTTTTCTTTAGGCTTTGTAACCAGTCATAAATCCTTTTCTGCCTAAGAAGTTCCTCCTATGAAGTTCTGTTCTTTGTTCATGTTTCTCAGAAAAATTATAAAAAGGTGAACTCACCTCAACTGGTGGTCTTAGCTTTTCTGAGGAAGCTAAGATCCTATTTATTGGTAAATTTTTACTTTACTAATAAAATGACTGTGCTTAGAACTGGGAACCTGGACTCCAAAGCGCCCTTTTAGGGCAACCCTTCCCCCTAAACAGTTGGCAAAACTTTCAGGGTGGTGGGGTGCACTTCTCCACAGAGCACTGTGGTAGAGATCCAGCTTTCCATTCAAACCCAGCCTCTCTGAGCAAAATTAGGCAGGAGAAAGTTCCAAATTTGCTTGTTTCTTTTGGTATGTGTCTAGTGGGTTTGTTTGGAGATAATTAGTCAAGAAACCCAGGAAATCCCCTTACAGGACTTGAACCTTTAGAGAAAGTTTTTCTTTTTTTCAAGAGGAGCTCTCAGGCCAGAAATACTTCAATTGTGGAAGCTTACGTCACTGGACCTAACAATTGGAGTAAATTTCAAGAGACAGTACAGGAGGACAAACCATTTTTTATGATAAATTGTGCAAAAATGCTGAGTGATATGCAGGGTTAGACCCACTTAAGCCACAAAATGCACATATCATTAACACACACTTTGTTAATCATTGCTGGAAATATGAAAACATTTCCATAAAAGAAGCTTAGGAAGGCATGAAATGCCTGTAGGTCAACTTAAGAGCATTGCCCTATATGTTTATGAAGGAAAGGATAAAGAAGTTAAAAGGAAAAGAAAAACCTGAGGTACAGGAACAAACCATCTTTGTTCCTGTACAGGCTGTTTTGGAGGCTGCTGTTCAAGCTATTTCACAGGCCATATCAAGAACTCACAAATCACACAAGTGATTTTACTGTAGCAAGAAGGGTCATATTGTCCAATACTGTAAAAAGAAACAGTAGGACCTCAGAAGTGGACAGAAGAATAATCATAGAGGTTCCCAGGGTAATTCTGTTCCATGAAGGTATGGGAGAGAGGTAGGGATTGTGGATTCCAAAGAGAACTCTCATTTGTCCTCAACCTGATATCCTGGCCCCAGTTACTGTGGTCCATTCCTCACTCCAAAATGGCAAACCTCATGTCACCCTCTATGATTGCTTACTAGATACAAGGGCCTCTCATTTGATTTAAATGATTAAACAGATTCCAACTGTACCTCTGCTGGGTCTTTAAATGTTGTTGGGGTCTCAGGAAAATCTTAGAAAATTCCTAGATTGTCTCATCACACAGTATACATTGGTCTCCTTTGTGTTGAACACTCTTTACTCCTCAGGTCAAATTGGGGCAAGATCTCCTGTGCAAACTTAGAGCTACTACTTTCTGTTCTCCTGGTGGTACTCAGTCCTTGCAAATACTCAAGGACTCCTTCTTGTCCTCCATTTTCATTCAGAATGACCCAGAGACAGTTGGAGATGCATTTAGCAGCCCATGTGGTGGGCTCCCTATGGACCTCTTCATCTTCAGATGTGGGACTTCTGATATCTTCCATTCCTATTATCATCAGTTAGGGGAGGCCTAACCTTCTACTTCTCAGTACCCTTTACCTAGGGAAGCTATTGAGGGCATTTCACCCATCATTGACTCTAAGGGATCAAGGTATTACTGTGCCTTGCAAATTGCCTTGCAGTGCACCAATACTTCCTGTTAAGAAGCCTAAACCAGGTCCAGATGGCAAGCCTGTTTATCATGTTGTACAAGATTTGCACACTATTAATACTTATGTTATCCCTAGGCAACCAGTGATGCCCAAACCTGCTACTATCATTTCCTCAATTCCTTATAAGGCTACCTATTTTATGGTGATAGATCTTTGCTCAGCATTTTTTACAATCCCTGTTCACCCAGAAACCCAATACTTGTTTGCCTGTACCTAGAAAAACACACAATGGTGGTGGACTCTGCCTCAAGGGTATGTAGAAAGTCATTTTTGTCACATTTTACAACAGAATTTAGCATCTATCACTTTCAAGGGCTCCTTTCTGATCCAATATGTTGAGGACTTTCTCCTAGTAGCCCCCAATGCTGAAATGTGCCAAGAAAAATAGTGATCATCTCCTGTTAATAGTGTCACCAAAGGAGTCATAAAGACTAAGTTGAAAGTCTAGTCCAGGGGTAGGGAACCTGTAGCCATGAGTGCAGTCCTTTGACTAAACCCAAATTTCACAGAATATATCGCCTTAATAAAAGGATTTGTTCTGTGAAATTTAGATTCAGTCAAAAAGCCACACCCAAGGACCTACAAGGCCACATGTGACCTCAAGACCTCAGGTTCCCCACCCTTGGTTAGTGGTACCTTCTACAGCTGGAGTATCTGGTATTTTATTTTGGTTGCTGGGATTCATTCTATTTCCTTTAAACACATTTAAGCCATCCATCAGCTTACTGCACCCACCACCAAGTAATGGTTGCATTCCATCCTTAGAGCAGTCAGGTTCTGCAGACAATGGATTCCTTCATACACTGAGGTAACCTCTGTTACTCTGAGAGACCTCTTGTCTCTGACTAAAGACTGTTCCCAAACCTTTGCAGCTTAATTATCAATACCTTTCCATCTTATCAGACCTCGAAACAAAAACTAAAAAAAAAAACCCATGTTATCAGCACCATCACTGGGACTCCCAAATTACAGTAAATTCTTCTCTTTTTGTACATGAGCAAAGCCTGAACCATCTGAATCCAGTGACCAGATATTCATCAGGATGACTAGAGATAATATAGAATGCACCGGGAGACCTTGGGCCCTTTAGGCCAAGGCCTTTGCAGGTAGTCACTTAGGGTGAGGCAACGCCCATTCATTGAATAGGCCTGTTTAAGAAGAAGCCAGGGCTTGTGGGAAACAACAATAGTTATTATTGATAATCGCTCTAAAGCTAGGAGGGTCAAGAGGAGCCCTCAGGCAGGGAGTGCAGTAGGTTTAAGGTTTGGGGAGAGGACAGGACAGGACAGAACAAGAGAAAGGGAAGGGAAGGGATATACTATTGGCCATACTATTTTCTCTTTTTTTCTCTTGGTTTTTCTCTTTTGTTCTGATTCTTCTTTCATAACATGACTAATGTGGAAATATGTTTAATATGAGGTGTACATGTATAACCTATATCAAGAATGCATGCCATCTTGGGGAGGGTGGAGGAGGAGGGGAAAGAATTTAGAACTCACAATCTTATAAAACTGAGTATTGAAAGTTAAAAATAAATTAATTAATTTAAAAAAAAAAAGCCTTGGTTGGCAAATTGTAACAAAGCTAAAGTAACCTGATGTCCTTCCTCTAGCTTTATTCTATCTGCAAAACAGACAAAGGGAGGAATTACATATATCTCCTTTTGAAATGCTTTTTGGGCACTCTCCTATCCAAACAAAACCTTTTCCCCACTGTACACAGCCTTCGTAGGAGGAGATACTTTTATTGGTTCCTGTATACAGGAGCTATGAAACAGACTGAAGGAACTTCACGATATAGGAACTGCAGTACACAATGGGACTCAAGCAGCTTCACTCCTTTAGCGAAAGATTAAGCCCCTACTGCTTAAAGCATCTTGATTGTGCAGGACACTAGGCGCAAAAAAAGAGTAAAGATCGAAAAGCAAAGAAACAACTGTCCCCCACAAGGGATGTAGTAGTGTGAAATAGAATCCTAACCTAGGTCACTTTCATTTGTAATTGACATGAGCACTTGATCCTGAACTGGCAGGGGGTCCTTGCTATTGTCATCGAGGGGAGCAGCCCTCATGGAGAGGGGGCCTGACATACTCTGGCAACACCACCACCAATGCTACCATCAACCACAGAGGAGCTGCCACACTTCTGGCAGCCAAAATGGAAGTAAAATATCTGATTATAATCTGTGAAAATAAGATTCACACAGAGTTTGGCATTATCTACCACCAGCTAGCAAAATGGTTTAGCCTTCTATCCTCCCTGGTTCTTCCAGGTGAAATGCCCCTTGATCTATTCAAGCAGGAAAAGACCCAAGGAGCTCCAGCCTGCACTTTCCAACTCAGAAAGATATAGATTATGCTTAGATAATACAAAACTCTGAGAAGAAGTCGGATTGTCACTTGCAGTTGGGAGCATCTTTCTGGAACCAGGATCCCTAAAGGCCTGAACCAGTCCAACTTCACAGCATGCAATGTTTACAGCCCTTGGAGGCAGGACTCAGTACAGAAACTAAAGAGAGTTCTGGCTTCCCAGTGGTCAGCTACTGCCTGATTTGGGGCCCACACAGATCCAAGGGCTAGGGGCCTACATCACTCTCAGTCAGATGATCAGACAGCCCCCAAACCAAAGATCATCGTCCTCCTACCTTCGTAAGCATTCAGTCAATACCCATCCTAAGGCCAAGAGAAGATTTAACTATAACCTTTGATCAACCAGGCTCCTGAGAGGTCTGGTCCAATGCTGGCTACTTTTACCTTTCTGTGTGACCCTGATTTAATCACTTCCCTTTCCTTAGCCTGTTTTCTTCTCTCTAAAATGAGAGGCCCCTACCAAAGATCCTTGAGATCTCTAATTGTTCACAATGTGTAATCCTTTGTATTCTACCTTTTAAAATTGGAAAATAAAAGGATGTCCCGATGGGGGGAAAATCTTTTAGGTTTTTGTAGATTTACTTGTAGATAAGTGATTTATGAGAGACATGTCTCCCATTGATCAAAGGGAGGAATTGAGAAAATCAAACTGATTCCATGTCTTAATAGATTTCATTTTTGTAATTAATTCTATTTGTAGTTGATTTTATTCTTTATTTTGTGTAACTACCTAAGTCCCTTTATTTGTCTCTGAGGTAAGATATTCATAGGTTCAGAAGTTCAGTCTTCCTCTCTGAGCTAAATTGTCCCACAAATGACCTTAATTCATATTATCTCTACACATCTTACTGCCCATGCAAAATTAAGGGAGATCTGTTATCTCAGTAACAAGCCTTGCAAGATACAGGTGGGTGCCAGGAAGTTTGTTATCTCTGTTCCACTAACAAATTCTACAGGATGCAGATGGGCTCCATAAATCAATCAGCAATTCTTAACTTCAAGAAGAGGATATTACCAGCCCCACATTCCTGATTTCCAGCTAATCATGTTGTCCTTCACATCTAAGGTGCTACCAATCATACTGTTTTCTTTAAGCATTGTAACCAGTTATAAATCCTTTCCTGCCTATGAAGTCCCACCTATGAAATCTTGTTCTTCATTTGTGCTGCCAGCAAAACTATAAAAGCACTAGCTTACCTCTTCTGAGGCTTTTCTGAGGAAACTAAGATCTTGTTTACTGGTAAATTCACACTTTAGTAATAAATTGATTGTACTTGGAGCTTTGTGCCTCAGTTTATCTTAATTTCAACCACAACAGCTTTTAATATTTATTTAATTTAATTTATTAATATTTATTTGTTCCCTATATCTCCTTTCTTAATTTCATTGTTTTGTTGCATTTGCTGTCCTCAAAGTTTCATTTTTATAATGAAGCAATTACAGTAATGGCTTCCATTTAGTGGTTTGCAAACCCCTTAGGGGTTCAGATAATAGTTTAAGGGTTTATGCTAAAAATTCCTTAATGTCCTCTTAAGCAATAAATAATTACCCAATTATATCATAAATATATTTTTCCTATGTGACTGTGAGCATATACGCATGTTTGAAGATTTACATACTTGTTTCTATGGTGATCTGATACCTTCACAATCTAGTCATTTGGTGATCTGATACCTTCACAATCTAGTCATTTAACTCTGTCTGCCTCACTTTTCTCATCTGTAAAATGAGCTGGAGAAGGAAATGGCAAACTACCCCAGCATCTTTGCAAAAAAAATACCAAATGGTGTCCCAACAACTTGAACATGACTGAACTGATTAAGCAACAAGAAATATAAAGAAAACTATAAACACTATTAATAAATTATATAGGGGGGGTGGAGCCAAGATGGCGGAGTAGAAGGACGCACATTCACGAGCTCCGAGCCCACAACCCATGGAATTGAGGTAAAAGGAGAGCCCCATAAATTCTGAATCTCTGCAGGGGGTGCACAAACATAGGGGAAGAGATTTCCGTTCCACTGAACCCTGGAGAGCCGTCCCCGGGGTCCATCGCAGCCAGGAAAGCGGACCCCACCCCCACCCCTGGCCGCGACCCAGAGAAGCTGACCTGAGCAGACTTCAGAGAGGAAAGCTCCGGGAGAATCTCCGGCAGCCGGGAAAGTCCCTCTGCCCACAGAAGCTAAAGGTCAGTTAAAAAGAAGCCTGCGCTAGGGGAGGGGAGCGGGCCCCCTCGGGAGGAAGCGGCAGCGGCAGAGACAGGGGCAGGAAGCGGCGGAGGCAGAGGCGTGGGCAGGCGGCTGAGGCGGCAGCGGCCCGGGACTCAGGAATCCCCCAGCAGCAGGTAGGATCTTCAATACTGAAGGTCTTTCCAACCTGAGGGAGCCGAGCAGAGGAGACGGCCCTGCCCCCACCCTGCTCTACTGCTGAACGCCTCTGAATAAAACCCTCAAGGGAGCTGAGCACAGCAGGCGGGGTCCCCCACCCCGCCCCCATCGGCTCTGTTCCTGAAAGTCTCTTCAGAAAGCCCCTGAGGGCCCAAGCTAGGAAGCGGCCCTGCCCCCACCCTGCGCCAGAACTAAAGCTTGCCGCGGGAAAGCGCATTTGAATCTCAGAGGTCAAGTACTAGCTGGGCGGATCCAGGCGGAGGTGGAAAGGAATCTCAGAAGTCAAGTAACTGGCTGGGAAAATGCCTAGAAAGGGAAAGAAAAATAAGACTTTAGAGAGTTTTTTCCAACAAATGCAAATGATCCCGACATTCGGATCTGATGGGGAGGACGAGGACATATTTTTTCCCATCAGGGAAAGATGTGGAGGGCGGGGCCTCAGTACCCCAGACACCCCAGGGGGGGTGTTGGGTGGGCTCAGGCCTTGGAAGAGCTCAAAAAGGATTTTGAAAAGCAAGTTAGACAGGTGGAGGAAAGACTGGGAAGAGAAATGACAAAGATGCAAGAAGAGTATGAAAAAAAGGTCAATATCTTGGTAAAGGAGTCCCAAAAAAATGCTGAGGAAATTAACACCTTGAAAAATAGGCTCACTCAATTGGCAAAAGAGGTTCAAAAAGCCAATGAGGAGAAGAATGCATTCAAAAGCAGAATGAGCCAAATGGAAAAAGAGGCTCAAAAGCTCACTGAATTTAATAGTTCTCTCAAAATTAGAATGGAACAGATGGAGTCTAATGACTTTATGAGAAACCAAGAAATCACCAAACAAAACCAAAAGAACGATAAAATGGAAGAGAATGTGAAATATCTTATGGGAAAAACAACTGACCTGGAAAATAGATCAAGGAGAGACAACTTAAAAATTATGGGACTACCTGAAAGCCATGATCAAAAAAAGAGCCTAGACATCGTCTTGCATGAAATTATCAAGGAAAACTGCCCTGACATTCTAGGACCAGAGGGCAAAATAAGTATTGAAAGAATCCATCGATCACCACCTGAAAGAGATCCAAAAAGAGAAACTCCTAGGAACATTGTGGCCAAATTCCAGAACTCCCAGCTCAAGGAAAAAATCTTGCAAGCAGCCAGAAACAAACAATTCCAGTACTGTGGAAATACAATCAGGATAACCCAAGATCTAGCAGCTTCTACATTAAGGGATCGAAGGGCGTGGAATAGGATATTCCAGAAGGCAAAGGAACTAGGACTCAAACCAAGAATCACCTACCCAGCTAAACTGAGTATAATACTGCAAGGGAAAATATGGTGTTTCAATGAAACAGAGGACTTTCAATCATTCTTAATGAAAAGACCAGAGCTGAAAAGAAAATTTGACTTTCAAACACAAGAATGAGAGGAAGCATGCAAAAGTAAACAGCAAGGAGAAGTATTAAGGGACTTACCAGAAATGAACTGTTTGCATTCATACAGGGAAGGACAATATTTCTAACTCTTAAAACTTTTCAGTATCTGGGTGGTTGGTGGGATCACACATACACATGTACACGCATGCACACACATACACACATGCATTCACATGCAGAGACAGAGAGCACAGATTGAACTGAATAGGATGGGACCATACCTTAAAAGAAATTAAGGTAAATGGTGAGAGAGAAATGTAGTGAGAGGAAAGAGGGGGAAATGGAAGGGGGTAACTATATGTCATTTAAGAGGCAAGTAGGAGATGTTTAGTGGAGGGAAAAAGAGGAGAGCTCAGGGAAAAAAAACAAACAAACAAACAAACAAAAGTTTACCCTCATCACATTTGACTAAACGAAGGAGTGAAATGCACACTCATTTTGGTATGAAAACCTATCTTACAGTATAAGAAAGCGGGGGAGAAGGAGATATTGGGGGGGGGGATGATGGAAGGGAGGGCAAAGGGAGGAGGGAGTAATTGAAAGTCAACACTTGGGGAGGGACAGGATCAAAGGACAGAAGAGAAACAATGAGGGGCAGGTTAAGAGGGATGGCAATTCAGTTAGTCTTACACAACACGACTATCAGGAAGGCCACTTGCAAAGCTACACAGATATGGCCTATAATGAATTGCCTGCCGTACCAAAGGGAATGGATGGGGAGGGAGGGATGGGGAGAATTTGGAACTCAAAGTTTCAGGAACAATTGTTTAGTATTGTTGTTGCAACTAGGAAAGAAGACATACAGTTAATGAGGAATAGAAAGTCATCTGGCCCTACAGGAGAAAAGAGAAGATAGAGACAAGGGAAGGGAGGGATGACAGAAGAGAGGACAGATTGGAGATAGGGAAAATTAGATTGCTTGGGGTATTGGGGTGGGGGGAGGGGAGAAAAGGGGAGAAAATTTGGAACCCAAAAATTTGTGAAAATGAAAGTAAAAAGCTAAATAAATAAATTAATAAAAAAAAAAAAGAAAAAAAAAATAAATTATATAAATATGTACACATATACAATATAAATAACACAAAACATGAAAATCAAAGGGATAATTAATGTAGCTAAACAATATCTCTCTAAAACCAAGAGTAAACATTGTATGTAATGGAGAAAGTTTAGAGGCTTTCCTAATAATATCAAGAGAAAAGCAAGCTTTTTTTTTATTTAATTTACTTTAATTTAACATTGACCTGAAAATGCTAGCTAGCTAAAGCAATGTCACCAAAAAGAGAAATCAAGGGAATAAGAACAGGTCAAGAAGAAAGAAAATGACTGCTTTTCATAGATGATATGATGACTTGTATAGAAAACTTCTTAAGAGGCAACCAAACTAATTGAAACAATTGCTAATTTCGGAAAAGGTGTAAGATATAAAATAATTCCATATAAATTATTAGCATTCCTACATATAATCAACAAAAAAATATTGGGAAAACTGGAATAAAGTGTGACACAAATAAAGCATAAAACAACATCATACATTGTATACCAAGTATATGACTTAGACATAAAAGTTGACTCCATGAGCAACATAGAGGAACAAAAATGAAATGATTTTTCATATCTATGAAAAAGGGAAGGGTTCATAACTAAATAAACAATAGAGACCCATAGATGATACAATTCACAGTTTTGATTATGTAAAATAAAAAATATTTTTATATGAATAAATCTAATGCAGTTAAAAGTAGAAGCGATAGATTTGCAGCAAGTATTTTCAATAAAGGTCTCACATCTAAGTTATAAAAGGAACTCATTCAAATTTATAAGACAAAGAGCCATTCCCCAATAGATAAATAGTTAAAGGGTGTGAATTGGCAGGTTACAAAGGAAATCAAGCTATCAACAACCTTATGAATAAGTGTTCTAAATCATTAATAATCAGAGAAATGAAAACTAAAGCACATAAAAGATTCACTCTCACACCCACCAGATTGGCAAAAAATGACAAAAGATGAAAATGACAAATGTTGGAGGAAATTAACTGGTCAAGCCATTCTGGAAAGCAATTTGTAACTATGCCCCAAAAAGTTAGTAAATTTTGACCAAGTTATACTAGCTCTATATCCCAAAGAAATCAAAGAAAGATAATCTGTTTATATATAAAAATAGTTTTAACACCTGTTTTCATAGAAACTGAAAACTAAGGAAGAGAGCTATTGGGAAAGAGCTGCACAAATTATAGCATGTGAATGCAATGGAATATAATGGTGCTGAAAAAATTAAAAATGGGCAGTTTCTGAGGAAACTCAGATGATTTCAATGAACTTATATAGAGAGGAGTAAGCAAAACAATTCACTTCTCCCTATTTCTTCCTTATTTTTCCCGTTAAACCTAATAGTCTTTAAATTATTCTTGTCTTCTCAATGACTCTCAAATAACATGAGAATTTAAATGAAATTTAAAAATGAAAAGATTCTTCTGCCCCATGTTCATGAGTTTGTATAGATATTTGAAAACAAACATTTTATTTCTTAGTCTTTCATTAGTATCTGAAAGCATTTGATTTTCTGCCCTTTGTTTAGTATTCATATTGAATACCCTCTTCACATCTGGGTTTTTTTGAAGAAATAACTTTATTTTATTGAATATCCAATTATTTTCATTGATGCTCAAGCTCAATTTTGCTATATATATTATTTTTGGATACCAAGCAAACTTCTTTGCTTTTTGAAATATTATATTACAAGTTTTTCTTTGATTTATTATTATCAGAGTATAATACTGAGCTACTCTGTTGTTAGAATATGAAGGTTTTTCTTTTTAAAATTTTTCTTTGATGGTTGTAATTTTTTATGTTGCCATGAAATTTGAATACCATGGTATTTTTAGTAAGATAAACTTGAGATTCCTTTCTGCTGGTTTTCTATGGTATTCAGATTTCTTTTTTCCCTTCAGGATTTTTTTATTCTGGAAAACCTTTAATCATTAGATCATCTCTTCATATAAGGTTCCATATTCTTCTGTAGCCCTCTCATGTGTTCTTCCAATCTTGAGTATTTTGCCGTTGTTTCATTATTCTTCTTTTTGTCTTTATAGCTTGTCAGGTGGCAGATCTGTTCTGCCTTGATGATACCAATTGTAAGATGGCAGACTATCCTGAGGGACAGGCCTCCAAAACGGTACATTGAAGAAAGAGGGGCAGTCCATATCATCATGGAAGTAAATGGATTTTGTTGAGGGAAGCTTATTCACAAGGCCATTTGTCCTAACTGGTAGCAAGACAGTGTAGATCTCCATATAATCCTTAGCCTAGCTGAGATATTATACAGAAAGATAACAAAGAAAGTCAAAGACAACTCAGGGTCACATGCAGGCTTTCTCATGGTACAGAACACTTTTATGCTGTTTACATTAACAATGATACTCGAGGTCATTCTTACTCCCACTGTACAATTCAGCCATCATGATTTGCTTATACATTCTTTCCAATAATATCTTCTACAATTTTCCCTCAGCGGTACACAAGTGGGTTCATTATTATGGAGGAATCAGAAGAGTTCAACAATGGGCTACATTGGAGGCACAATTCACAACAGCAATACAATCACAAGTAGGAAAACAATGTAACCAACAGGAAACTTATCACAATTGTTACAGTCTTCTTCCACCCTACCCCAAGGGAGGTGAAGAGTCTATGACATCTGGTGATTAGTGGCAGAAATGGATTTCTGAACCTAGCTTATTGCAGGCTAGTCGAAATTCTGAACTAAGTTCAAAGACGAAGAAACATGGTTTACACAATTTTACAATATGTTGGGGATGATACAGAATAGAAACAATCACAAAATGGGATCAGAACAATTTGATTTTCTCAATTTTATCCTTTTTGTTAATGGGAGATGTCACAATTTTCCCTGAGTTGTCAATGAAGGAACAACAAGATTGATTGTAAGAAAGTCTTAAACTATGAACAGAATTTAGAGGGGAAAAATTCATGATACCAAAACAACTGAGAGAAGTCAGTATAAAGATACAGTGAAACAAAAAGCCAAAATAATACAATAATACAAGTCTTTTTGTATTTTAGTAACCTGCTCCTGACATCCATATAATCAACACATTTTATATTGGTGTCTAGCCACTAGAAACATTTTCTCTTGGATATTCTGGGATAGGTCTCATTCTCAGGGCAGCTCTAAAGTAACTTCCTCTTTAGTAGATTTGCTTCTTGGGTCCCAACTTACTTGCAAGTATCCTTAGATGTTCCTGATAAAATCTTTTACAAAATAGATCTCAATAAAAGTTAGTACAGTCTCTCAAATTTTATTTCTCCAATTACTAATTCATATGGTAAAAACTAACTCAAATTTTATGGTTCTGATGTTATTAACAGTACAGCTACAAGAAGACATCATATTAGGAACCCACAGTTCCTTTGGAACTTCAGACAATTTAAGTTTTTACATATCATTTACATTTGAAACATATAATCATCTAATTTTGTTCCTTTCTCAAAATTTTCCACTCCATTTAATTCCCTTTCCCTTAGAAGCAGCAGATCCTATTGATGATCTAATCCTATATAAGAAAACATAGGAAACAACACTCTTTATAGGTAGATGCTTAATACTCCCAGGTTCAGTGGTTACACAAATGAATTTTATTTAGAAGAGGCTAACTTTATTAACTCTTTCACTCTAAGTGAAACAAAAGACCTGGGATACGATGCACAAATACACTAAGTAATTAATTCCCAGTAGCATACAGAGAACAGAGTGAATCAAATGACTTACTTATAGTAAATATATACATATACGTGTGTGTGTGTGTGTGTGTGTGTGTGTGTGTGTGTACAAATTTCTGGTTTTAACCTCTCAAATTAATTGATTCACCTCTCTGTTCAATGGAGTTTTCTAACTTTGTCCAATTATTCCCATAGCATTCTGAAACAGCCACTTTAAGGGCTTAATTTTATACATCACTGTGTAATGATTGGCAGGCAGATGATAAGCCCAAGTACTGATTTACTTAGTTGTTGGTGATATAGAATAATTATGCATTCATACTGAAAACAGTAGATCTTACACAATTACGTTGTCTTCAAATTTTCTACTGACCACCTGCTCTGATTACAGAAATTTACTATAAAAGGAAGAAAGCAGGGATATGATTTAACAGCACCAAAACTGATCCTCCAGGCCTAAACCTAAGGGCGCAGACTGACTCAATACATGTATGCCAGGATAAAGTACCCTTAGTTCTGTTTAATTTCAGGTAATAATCACAGGCAGTGGTTCAATATGCAGTTAAAGTTCCACCTCACAGCTAGCCCACAATTAATCGAGTGGGAAGCATTCCTGTTCAAAAGAAAGGACACAATGGGAAAACTGAGTCAAGCGGATACTACCTTCAGTCATGACAAGGTCATCTACTTGCTCTTTTCCCAGATTACAGACATCTGTAACAGTTTAGAATCACATTCCTCCTGAAACACTTATGGTATCTCTGAAATGGTGTATTACTGGCTTCAGACAATCATACCTGAGTTCAAAACTTAGAATAATACCAGATTATAGTCCCAAGAGATTGTACCTCACAGTTTAGGACTGGACACAATTAGTATCACTCTCATAGTGTTGCAGTAAATAATAAAAGTTTATCACATCCACACAGGTGCACAAAAGATTCTACTTAGCATTCTTCATTTGTTTCTTCTTCTTGAGTTTAAACTCATCCTAGTGTAAAAATCAACCACTAGAAATCACTTCTATATTAGCTTGTAAATTAACTTGTAAATTCTCAATAACCCAATTTATTGTTTAGAAATTTCACAACCTCTTTCCCAGTGGTGATAAGATAGATGATCTTGCCTAAACAGAATAGCCTTGAGGAGGTCCTTGTAAGTTTACAAACAAGAAGGTTTTACAAGATATTTTCTTGAACCTTTTCCAACACAGTAATTACCAATTTTCCCATTTCTACTATAGTTTTTTCAATCCCTACTGAATCTCATCAGTCATAGACTTAACTAGCAGAATTTTTTCAAATTATTGCAGTTTGAGATTCCTCAAGAGGGCACAGGGACTTGCTCCTCCTGCTCCCTCTTTTTTGTAGGAAGGAAATAAGGCAGTTCTTAAAATTCAAATTGAAAATAATCCACTACAGAAATGGTTAGAGGTTTCATATAATTTACAGCAAAATTTCTAATGTCAAAACATACTCAAATTTTTTAATTATTTTTAAATTGATAGGTACTTAGCTTTAGTTAGTAAAATTTGATAAGTATCCAACTAAATGTTCCAATTAAACTCAATTACTTTTTGGTTGCTTCATAATGTACACAGACCTTTTCTCTCTTTTTTGTGAATGAAGAAAGAGTTAATAATAGGCAAGCAGTCTCTAAGTATCAGTTCTAATTTTTTTCTTTCATTTTGAAACTTCAATGACACCACCACCATCACCTCTTTATAATCAATGAGATGACCTTCATCTTTTAACTATAAAACAATAAATCTCCTTGGGGGTGGGCAGGAGGAGTAGAATATGCTCTTAGAATGTTAACCCTAAATTTGCTAGACTATTTCAGCATTTATAAAAATATTCAAACTACAATTTAGGAATTCACTGTAGAGAACATATACTTTAGTTCCAAATTCAGCTTTTAATTAGTTTACAATATAAAAATATTAGAAAGGGGAAAGATTTCCTTACTTCTTTTCTGTTTTTCTCCTGCACTCACTGAATAATACCGTAGTTCAGTAATGTAAAGGGAAAGAAAAAATCTTTTTGAAAGCTTAGAGATCTTCCCAGGGTGATTCACTCTTTTTTCCAGGAAAAGGTTAGTTAAGACACAGAGAGAAAGATTTGCCAACCTTCTAAGCTCCATGCACACAATTTAAACAAACAGTTTCTGACACAGAAAAACACATAAACAGAACAATAATTGTGAGATAGTGATCCCAATATCTTCTTACGAGTGAGACTTTCAGTTAATAGCCTTTTGAATATTTATTCCTCCTTGCCTGATAATAAACAAAACTCAAGCGTGTTGCTATTCTCCTTTTGGTCCTTATTTGACTAATTATCTTGAGACAATGTTATCTCTCTCTCTCTCTCTCACACACACACACACACACACACACACACACACACATAGAGTCTAAGGAATTATTTTCCTTCAAAACTGCACCTATCTTGTTTATTGCATATTCTAATCCAACATCTTCTTTATCAATTATATCCCAAATAATCTTCAGTGAGTTTTTCTTTCTCTCTTTTTTGCCTGATCTTTGACTCAGTCAGAAAGGAAGGGAAGCAGAGACAGAAAGACAGAGAAAAAGAGAGAGAGAGAGAGAGAGAGAGAAACTCTCCCTGTTTTCTTTTCCTGAATCTTCCCCAAAGTCCATCTTCCTAGTCACCTCCTCTTTTGTAACAGCACTGCAAGTCTCATTTTGCCTAGTTGATGTCTCCCATTAAGCAATATAAATAGCTACCCTGGTGTGCTGCAAGTCCATCAAGGTACAAACTGATTAGCACTTTCCAGGCATACCTGTGTTCACAGCAGGAATCTAGAATGCTGGCCACCCCTTCTCCTAGAGAAGTGGGTAACCAAATAGGATTTATCGATATAGAGGCTTCTCTCTCCAATCCCGTTTCTTCAGTATCCTGACAGTTATGCCCAATTATAAAGTGGCAGATCTGTTCTACCCTGATTATGCCAATTGTAGGGTAGTAGATTATCCTGAAAGACAGTGCCACCTCCAAGATAATACTGAGATACCAAAGAAAGAGGGGCAGTCTACACCAGCATGGAAGTAAATAGATTTTCTTGGAAGAAGCTTACTCATAAGGCCACTTGTCCTGGTTGGTGTCAGGACAATGTAGATCTCCATACCACTCTTAAGCTAGGCCATATATTATATAGAAAGAGAACAATGAAGGCAAAGAAGGCCAAGGATGGCCCAAGGTCACATGCAAATTTTTTCGTGGGATAGAACTCTTTTTTGCTGTTAACATAAACCATGATACTCGAGGTCATATTCCCACATGCTCCCACTATACACACCTCTTCATTCCAATTTTGTCATTTTCACTTTCACTGATTCTAAATTTATGGAGAATATCTCTATATTTTGTTCTAAATTCTCTAGTCCCTTGTTAGAATTGGAGACATTCCTTAACAGCCCTAATTTCTGTCTCTATTTCTTTTATATTTTCAATTAATAATTTGATTGTTCTGTATTAATCTGGAGGTTTCTGGGTTTTCTCCATTGTCATTGAAGTGAAAGGTCTGACAGTACCTTTCAGAAAGTATTGTAGTACCTTCACATTTCTCAGAGAAATTTGACAAATTTTCTTTTGTTGCATTAAAAACTTCTATCTCATGTTTAGTACACTTATGCTTTTCTTAGTATATTGCTCTACTGATTTGTTGTATCATAAACATACTTCTCCCCACTATTCCTTTCTCTTCCCAGTGAGATTGTAAACTTCCCCTAGTCCTTGCTACCTCTTCTCTGTATTCTAAGTCCCACAAGGTTAGAGGAAGTCTGTGTCTCTAAGGGTGACCAGTTAGGAGCCTGCTACAAAAGGACCCTGCCAAAGTAGATTTGCTTATCATTCATCTTTTCTAGTTTCCAACATCCTCACTAAGACTGATTTTCTTCAGTTCTTTCTTCAAGTTGGAGAATGTTCTTTTAGGATATTTATGAGGGAGTGATCTTAGAAAGATTTGTAATTAGGTTTCTTCTCTATCTTTCTGTGGATCTGTATGGTCCTGTAGTCTTTTTTGATGTGTCATTTTGTGATCCAATCATAGCTGCATTTCTGGTATCCCTTTTCTTTGCATTCATGACTCCTGCAGTCCACATTCTGCCACAGCTGTTCACTCTCCTTTTTGAGTACCAGGGCTGGTTGTCTGATTCATTTGCCTCAGGCTCCAATGCGTTACCTCTGAAATTCAAATGCATAAAATTACTCTATCAGTAAAGGTTGCTGGGCTTACATTTGACTAGCCAAGACTTGTGGAAGCCAGGGAAGGTCAGGTTCAGTACTTCCAACAGTGATGGTCTAGTGAGTTTGTCCTCAACAATTATTTTCTTTCAGAATCACCTTATTAATATAACTAGGATAAGAAGAAAAAGCAGTTTATTAAGGAGTGAAGAGGAAACCATTGCCTCAAATATCTCTGGTTATCAATACAAATAGGACAAGAATGGAAATGATCAATTGGTGGGAAATTGTCATATTAACTATCTCTCTTAATGGTTGCACATCCAAGATATATAGAGAACTTAACCAAAAAATGTATGACAAAAAAACCATTTTTCCATGGATAGGTAGTCAAAGGCTATAAAACAAAAATAGGTTTCAAAATAAAAATTATAAATAAAAACAATCATAGAAAAGATTGCTCAGAAATCACAAGTAATTAGAGAAATATAAATGAAAACAATTCTGACCTCATACCAAGCAAATTGGCAAGGGTGAAAAGAAATAGAAAGTCAGTGTTAGAGAGATTATGAATTAATAAGCCTGCTAAAACATTATGGATAGTGCTATGAATGTTCCAACCATTCTGGAAAGCAATTTATAATGATACTAAGAAAGTGATTAAAATCTCCATTCCCTTTTACCCAAATATTCCACTGCCAGTCATGTGCCCCAAAAAGGCAAATAATAAAAAAGAAGGGTCCCACATCCAACAAAATATTTATAGTAGTACTTTTTGTAGAAGCTAAAAGGAAATAAAGTAGATCAGCTGAGAAATGGCTAAACTAATGGTGGGAATATAATAGGACATTATTGAACTAGAGGAAATGTTGAAATATGAAGAATTCAAAGAAACATATGAAGATCCAAATAAACTAATACAAAGTGAATTAAGTAGAATCAGGAAAATAATATACATGCAAAACTCCTCCAAATTACACTCTCATTTGAGGATAGGGTCCCCAGAGAGTAGTTGCTACCTTGCAGAGGTTCCCAAACTTATTTGACTTACTGTCCCCTCTTCAAAAAAAATTACTCAGAGACACGTTGGGGTTAGGTTAACCCTTATTTTTATTAAATACCTCCAAATTGCACCCAAAGCTACCCCTGCTCTCCTAGATCATCTAGTGCCCTCCCAAGGGGTAGCATTGCCCACTTTGGGAACCTTTCTGTGAGTAGCTACTCCTATTGTAGCCTGAGAATCTTCACTGATATACTTCCCATTATCAATGAACCAGTAGATTTAATTAGCTTTTAGCAAAGGCAGTTGCTAACACTGTATTGTAAGAACAAAACCCTGGGTTTTTCCCACAAATATATACATGGGGAGAGTGTGCTCACATTTAGAGTAGAGTAATAGTGAAACACATGTATAGGATTCATGTGTGGCAAAGGGCAACTCACAAATCTTGGCAGTACATGGCCCTTTTTTTTTTTTTTTTTTTTTTTTTTTTTTTTTTACAATCTTCCCTCTTCAGGGTCTGCTGCTTTCTTGAGTACATAGCATTCTTCTCTGTTGCAAGGAGTCATGCTACTTGAAGAAGCTTCCTCCCTTGGATTATTATCTTTCTGTATCTGCATCTGTCCTCAGGTATATGGCTCTGATGGGGTGCTTGGGTACATGTTCTTGGGCCTCAATTCTAAAATCACATTTCTCCCTGGCCTCAAAACACTATCCCAGGCAGTTTCTTCCCAACCCAAGGACACAGCCTGCCCCAGCAACAACCATTATCTCCCTTCCTACTACAGTAGCCAGCTGCACCTATAGAACTCATTGGTCTGAACCACCTGTGTACTGACTGAATGGGATGTGCACTGGATCATAATGACACTTAATACTCACTGACCAATCATATGTATCCTAGACTTAGACATACGTATACTCCCTTACATTTATCTTGTCTAACAAGACATTGATGAGAGCAACCTGGTATTTCTTTTTTTTTTTTTTTTGGATCAATGAAAGAGTATTTATTAAGTCCTTACTATTGATTGACATTTTTGTAAATTTCTGGAGATTCAAGTATAAGCAAACAATATCACCAGTACCCTAAAGGTACTTAGTATTCTTTTTTTTTTTTAATATTTATTTATTTAACTTTTTACATTCGTTTTCACAAAATTTTGGGTTCCAAATTTTCTCCCCTTTTTTCCCCTCCCCCCACCCCAATACACCAAGCAATCTAATTTTCCCTATCTCCAATCTGCCCTCTCTTCTGTCATCCCTCCCTTCTCTTGTCCCCATCTTCTCTTTTCTCCTGTAGGGCCAGATGACTTTCTACTCCTCATTAACTGTATGTCCTCTTTCCTAGTAGCAACAACAATACTAAACTAAATTCCTAAAACTTTGAGTTCCAAATTCTCCCCATCCCTCCCTCCCCACCCATTCCCTTTGGGAAGGCAGGCAATTCAATATAGGCCATTTCTGTGTAATTTTGCAAATGACTTCTCTGATAGTCGTGTTGTGTAAGACTAACTGAATTACCCTCCATCCTATCCTGCCCCTCATTGTTTCTCTTCTGTCTTTTGATCCTGTCCCTCCCCAAGTGTTGACTTCAAATTGCTCCCTCCTCCCTTTGCCCTCCCTTCCATCATCCCCCCCTACTTATCTCCTTCTCCCCCACTTTCCTATACTGTAAGATAGGTTTTCATACCAAAATGAGTGTGCATTTTATTCCTTCCTTTAGTCAAATGTGATGAGGGTAAACTTCTTGTTGTTTTTTTTTTTCCTCAGCTCTCCTCTTTTTCCCTCCACAAAAAGTCTCCTACTTGGCTCTTAAATGACATATAATTACCCCATTCCATTTCACCCTCTTTCCTCCCACTACATTTCTCTCTCACCATTTACCTTAATTTCTTTTAAGATATTGTCCCATCCTATTCAATTCACTCTGTGCTCTCTGTCTCTGTATGTGTGTGCATGTGTGTATGTGTGTGCGTGCATGCGTGTACATGTGTGTCTGTGGTCCCACCAACTACCCAGATACTGAAAAGTTTTGAGAGTTACAAATATTGTCTTTCCATGTAGGAATGTAAACAGTTCACTTTTGGTAAGTCCCTTATGATTTCTCTTTGCTGTTTACTATTTCATGCTTCTTCTCTTTCTTGTGTTTGAAAGTCAAATTTTCTTTTCAGCTCTGGTCTTTTCATCAAGAATGTTTGAAAGTCCTCTGTTTCATTGAAAGACCATATTTTCCCCTGAAGTATTATACTCAGTTTTGCTGGGTAGGTGATTCTTGGTTTGAGTCCTAGTTCCTTTGACTTCTGGAATATCCTATTCCACGCCCTTCGATCCCTTAATGTAGAAGCTGCTAGATCTTGAGTTATCTTGATTTTATTTCCACAATACTGGAATTGTCTCTTTCTAGCTGCTTGTAAGATTTTCTCCTTGACCTGGGAGTTCTGGAATTTGGCCACAATGTTCCTAGGAGTTTCTCTTTTTGGATCTCTTTCAGGTGGTGATCGATGGATTCTTTCAATGCTTATTTTGCCCGCTGGTTGTAGAATATCAGGGCAGTTTTCCTCGATAATTTCATGGAAGATGATATCTAGGCTCTTTTTTTGATCATGAGTTTCAGGTAGTCCCATAATTTTTAAATTGTCTCTCCTGGATCTATTTTCCAGGTCAGTTGTTTTTCCAATGAGATATTTCACATTCTCTTCCATTTTTTCATTCTTTTGGTTTTGTTTGGTGATTTCTTGGTTTCTCAGAAAGTCATTAGCCTCCATCTGTTCCATTCTAATTTTGAGAGAACTATTATCTTCAGTGAGCTTTTGAACCTCTTTTTCCATTTGGCTAATTCTGCTTTTGAAAGCATTCTTCTCCTCATTGGCTTTTTGAACCTGTTTTGCCAATTGAGTGAGCCTATTTTTCAAAGTGTTATTTTCTTCAGCATTTTTTTGGGTCTCCTTTACCAAGGTATTGACCCGTTTTTCATACTTTTCTTGCATCTCTCTCATTTCTCTTCCCAGTTTTTCCTCCACCTGTCTAACTTGCTTTTCAAAATCCTTTTTGAGCTCTTCCAAGGCTTGAGCCCACCCGACATCCCCCTGGGATGTCTGGGGTACCGAGGCCCCGCCCTCCACGTCTTTCCCTGATGGCAAGAATATGTCCTCGTCGTCGTCAGATCCGAAAGTTGGGATCATTTGCATCTGTTCAAAAAAACTCTCTATAGTCTTATTTTTCTTCCCTTGTCTAGGCATTTTCCCAGCCAGTTACTTGACTTCTGAGATTCCTGTTCACCCCCGCCTAGATCTGCCCAGCTAGTGCTTGGGGGCTGAGATTCAAATGGGCTTTCTGCGGCAAGTGGCTGCTATTCAATGGGAGCTTTAGTTCTGGTGCTGGGGTGGGGGCAGGGCCACCTCCCAGGCTCAGTTCCCTCAGGGGCTTTATGCAGAGACCTTCAGTAATGGAGCGGGTGGGGCAGGGCCATCTCCCAGGCTCATCTCCTTCAGGTGGTTTTTGCAGAGACTTTCAGTAATGAAGATCCTGCCGGCTGCTGTGGGAGTCCCAGGCCGCCATGGCCGCGCCACTGCTGCCTCCACCACCACCAGCCCCCCCACCCCGCCTCTGCCTGCGCCACTTCCTGCCCCTGCCTCTGCCTCCGCCGCTTCCTCCCGAGGGGACCCGAGCCATGGAGACACCCCACCTCCCTCTCAGTGAGCCCAGGCATGTCTCTTACTGACCTGTAGAGTCTGTGGGCGGAGGGACCTTCCAGGCCACCGGAGCTTCCATCCCTGAAGCCTGCTTGGATCAGCTTCTCTGGGGCCACGGCCAGGGCTGCGCTGGGGTGGGGTCCACTTTCCGGGGCGCAATGGACCCTGGGGACGGCTCTCCAGGGCTCTCTGGAACGGGAATGTCTTCCACAATGTTTCTGCACCCCCTGCAGTGATCCAGAACTTCTGGGGAACTCTTCTTACATTAAATATATGGGCTGTGGGTTCGGAGCTTGCATACGTGCATCTTTCTACTCCGCCATCTTGACTCCACCCCCCCGCAACCTGGTGTTTCTAAGCCAGTCCTGACTGCTAGTTGACTTAGTGGCATTTCAGGTCCAAAACCACACCTCTAGGTAGCCCACCCTAGGCTATTTCCTGATGAATTTTGGGTAAAATACGTGCACAGTAGATACCAAAAGTGCATGTTCCTTTAAGAACTAACCACTCCTTAACCACTCCCTAGTCCCACCCCAAAATACCTAGTTAGTATATTTGGCACATGTTTTATTATAGAATATCCTATATAAACTTTATCTGTACCCCTCTAAGGTTGCAGGTTCCCTAAGAACTCTTGCCCCCAAAAAGCATAATAAATATTTACCTTGACCTCAGCAATGCTTGAGTCTGTGATTTCTTCTCCAGGTGACTTGCCCCTGGTACCCAGTCTTTGTGGGCGTCTCACCACACCCCACTTCCAGTCCTCATAAGCTCTGCTCCTGGTTTGGAGGTATTGTTTTCTACTGGTCCAGTGACAGTGTCCAATTAGAGGGTGTTGGGGTGGGCCTAATTTCAGCCCTCTCTTAGTACAAGTTTGGAGATGAAGTAAGACATCATAAGTCATTGAATAATTAACTAAAGGAAATTTATTTTGCCTTTTCAAGACTAAGATACACAAGAAGAATAAAATGTCATTTAGCTACTATGGAAGTAGCCACCCCTTGTTTCCATATGGAAACAGGTATCATCTGCAGTGATATCATGATTAAGGTGACTCATGTGGTCTTCAGATATACATCAAGTTGGAGGGGTACTGTGTCCGCATAGGTAGAACTTCTTATGCCTTTAGGTGAATGAAAAAGCCGTCGAGGGAGGCTGGGGTCAAAAAGTTTCCAGAGATAGCTTTATTTCCTTTTAGGGAAAACTAATCCTTGGGAAATGAAGAACCCTAGCAGGAAGGAGACAAATTTCCTTCTCTTCTCTTGCTGCCTTCTAGTAAGATGAAAGATTCTTTCTTGAAAAATTGCTCCTGAGTCTGGCCTCTTCAACTCCAGAACTGGCAAAGTGCTGAAACTGATTAAGTTATTTAAAGCCCTTAAAGGAGTGGTTAACTTCTTTGTTTAGCCAATAGCTGTTCCCTTCTAGACCCAATTAAAGAAGTTTCACACCTCATAAAGGAATTGCCTAGCATAAATGCATCTTATTAACGTTAAACCCTCATCATGAGTGATTACATTATTATGGAGTTGTAGGAAAATTTTTAACATCTGCTTTATATTTTGTGATTACATTCTAGACCTTTTTTGATTATATTACTTGAGATGGAGAAGAAAACTCTCTTCCTTATGTAACACTGGAGCTTTTACAAAAGAGTATTTGCTTCAAAAGATTAAAAAAATACTCCCTCAACATGTGGCAGGCATAATTCTCCCAAACCCCACCTCCCAACTCAGTCTCTGGGGAGGGGAAAGGGAAAGGAATTATGTTCATATTTAATATAGATTCATAATTAGGTTCATGGGCTCCCTGGTACCCCCACATGCGCAGCTGACATGTTGTACCATCCTACCTGCAATCTTGGTTCTAAAGTCTTTATGGCTCCAAGGCTCCATAGCTTAAACTCCTGTTCTATGAGAATAATCCTTACACCTGAAACTGAGAAGGACAAACAAAGCAAAACAGAAAAAAAAACCAAAAAACACTTCCAGACCCATTTTTCTGGGAAAGAAGTAAAAGAGGGAGAATAGCAGAAAGACATTCCTTGTTTCAGTTCCTGGTGTCCGTATTGAGCACAGAAAAGTGCATAGCAGAAAGATGGCAGAAAAGAGCCTATGTCATAAGTTTTAATGATCCAGGTAGATAATCAAAGGAGTCCACCCATACCCACACAGTAGGGGACACAGAAGACTCCGTGTTAGACAAAATGTGCAAAGCCCCTCAAGGCTGGTTCCAGGTTACACTTACATATGAAAGAGTGCAAAAAATGTAATGGAAAGAACAAGAACAACAAAGAAACTGAAAGCTATGAAATTATAATGGTCAAGCTTGACCCCAAAGAGACATGGGAGTAGATGTCCCTCCCTTCTTGGCAAAGATGGGGAACTCTGATTCTAGAATACTGTATAATGTCTGACTTCACTTACGCGTTGATTAGTTTTCCTGAACATTTTGTTTATTCTTTGCTATAAGGGATGGTTCTTTAGGAGTGTGTTAGAACAAGCTATTGGAAAATAAAGGTTATGTAAAACAAATTAAAACTAATCACGCTGTGATAGTTCTTTAACTTTCCCTCTTCCTGTTATTACTGTGCTAAAATTTTAACCTTGGGAAGCCCCTGTATTAACTTGGGCAAGGAGCAGGGGAGACAGATGTCCCTTTGTTTCTTCTTATTCTGTCATCTTTCTAGTATTCATCTCTCTTCTTAAAATTTTGCTTTTATAATGAAGTCATTATCATGATATGGGGCAGCTAAGGGGTACAGAAGATAAAGCACTAGGTCTGGGTAAGGAAGAGTTGAGTTCAAAATCTAATTCAGACGCTTATTAACTATGTGACCCTGGGCAAACCTAAAACTCTATTTGCCTCAGTTTCCTTATCTGTAAATGGAGATAACAATAGCACTTGCCTCTCAGGGTTTCTATAAAGATCAAATGTGATAATAACTGTAAATTGCTTAGCACACTGCCTGGCACATAGTAGGGACTATATAAATAGCAGCTATTATTATCGTGACTATTATTTTATTATATTCGCTTTCCACTGAACTCTTCACTGTAACAATGATAAACATTTAAGAAAAACCAACTGACAGAGACCGAATCTAGTAATTTACACAGCATTGTGTCCCTTTCAGTTTCTACTTTTTCTCTATATGTTTTACCTCTAAGGAGAGGAAGATTAAAGTTGGTATTAGGGTTATTTCACTATTTCAGTTTTGCATCTCTATTACCAAATTCTCTGTGTATATTTTTCTCCTAGCTATGCTTATTTTACTCCACATCAGTTCAAATAAGTTCTCTCATGTTGTATTCATTATTCCTTATGGCATGGTTTCCCATTGCTAATATATACCACAGTTTGGTGAACAAGTCTCCAATTGTTAGCCTTTGTTTCCCGTTTTCTGCTATCACATTGTGCTGCTATGAAAACATGTGTGCATGTGTGTGCACACAAGTGCACATATGTATGCATCTACATATACATACACACACAGTATGTGTGTACACATATAGTACTTTTCTTTCTATCTTTGACCTCATTGGGTATATGCTAAGTCATGGGGTCACTGAGTCACTGAGACTGCAGTCTTTTCACAGAATTCCAACTTCCTTTTTCTCCAAATAGTTAGACTAATGTATACCTTCATCAATGGACTCACTAATATTCTGTGGGGGAGGGGGCAGCCTGTGAATTTCACTCTCTGAACAGTTTACATTCAAGAATGGAATGGGCCATTATACATATATGCACACATACACACACACACACACAAATTATTTTATTACCAACAATAAATCACAACTCAAAAAAGTAGAATTTCTTCAACTAATGTGACTCATCATTTTTTATAACTTTACTGTGTTACAACTACATTTAGTTATATCACCAACTTTGACCTGTACCAGCACACAATATATGTTGAGATGGAATGAATAAACTTAACTATGTACCAATCACAGAAGATACAAATTTTTTAAAAACTAGATAATCCCTTGTTACCTCTAATTGAAGGAAATAGCACATATAAGGGAGTTCAGATGCAGGATGGATGGAAAGGCTTGAGAATCCAAAGGGTACATCACTGTGCCCAAGGGTATGGAGGATGTAGCAGCAGGACAGATGGTAAGGCCTAGAATACCGTAGGATTCAGTGGCAGGCAGATGGCAAATTTAGTCTATTTTGACTGTTGACATTTTCAAATAATTTTTCCCATTTAAGATCTTCAGGGGCAGAACTTTGGTTGAATCCATTAAGTTCTTGGTGCCAACGGTCTCTCTTAATATTCCTGGATATCAGGGGAAGTACCTCACCTCCTTGCAAAGCTGATAATTAAGAGCAGGAAATAGGGCAAGTTCATTTTACCTGTACTAGAATGAATTACCGATACAAAGGCATATTTTCAAAAGTCATTTTATGCTAAAATAATAAAATAATAAATAATAAATAATAAATAAAATAATTAAAAATATAATAAAAATAAACTAAATCCCCAAATTTCCTTAGATCAGAAAAGTTTTGTTCATATGGCTTTTAATTGGAACACTGATGCTATATTTATAACAATTTTGTAGTTATCTAAGTTTGTCTTATCTGCCAGAAATAGAAAAAGAAAAGTGTGCTTTCTGAGTTGAGGAATTGGAATGATAATTTGAGGCAGTGATATACAGGTAGCATGCAGAAAAATTCTATCTACATATGAAGAAATTTAGTACTTAAGGACTTTAAGCTTTAACTTGTTTTCTGAATTATATATTAAACCAAAACTAACTTCTACACATTTTAAATGGGACACCCAACCTGATTTAGCTACTTAGAAATGTAGATACAACAGTTTGTGTTCTTTTGATTGTCTATATACTGTAAATTAAATGGGGGCAGCTAGGTGGTACAGTGGATAGAATGCCAGGCAGTTCAGATCTAGCCTTAGATACTAGCTGTCTAACCCTGGAAAAGTCACTTAACTCCCTTTGCCTTAGTTTCCTTATCTGTAAAATGAACTGGAGAAGAAAATGGAAAACCACTTCAGTGTCTTTGCCAAAAAACAAAACAAAACCCAAATGGGGTAATGAAGAGTCAGACATGACTGAAACGATGGAACAGCAATAATGAATTGGAGTGTTCGAAACAAAAAAGGCATTTTTTTTTACTTTGTCAGAGAATTAGCTGAGAATACAGCTGCTTCATTTTTCTACTCTAGTTGTACACACAAATAAAATGTGCTTCTAGCTTTAAAGTTATTTTAGAAATCAATATTAAAGAGCATTTTAGAATTTAGTTGAAGTAATGCTTGTTAGTCAGAAACTGATATCCAAACATTTTCAGTAGACACATTTAAAACAGTCTTATGTGATCAGATTTTTTTCTCCTAAAATTATTTTATGCTTATTTGAGTGGGAAAGTAGATGGAATTCCACCTTTCATTGCTAATTCACATACTTGATGTTTTGTATCTGTTAGCGGGGGTGCTGATGGAAAGGTGATAACAATTTCACGGTTTTAAGTTTTTATCTCATATATTTCATTGATGCCCTTTTTATGTTTCAGTTATTTGACAATATATTTTCCCCAACACCATAGAATCCTCCTTTATAACAAAGAAAAAGTTAAGCAAACTGACCTGTCTGCTCATATATGCAGTATTGTAAATCTGTCATCCTCTATCATACTCTTGAGATGTAGGAAGTATGTGATAGAAGATATTTCAAGGATCAAGATTGATTATTGTGTTTAATCTGGGTTAGCTGCCTGTTGGGATGAATTGTTGTTTTACACCCACACATATACAAGTATATACATATATATGCATATATACACACACACACACACACATATGTATTTTCCTGGTTCTGCTTTTTTCGCTTTTTGTCAGTCCATAGGAATCTTCCAATGTTTCTCTGAATTCTTCATATTAATGATTTTTTATATCATAGTAACATAGTAACATTATATTATATTCATATGATACCGTTTATTCAGCCATTAACTAATCATTTGCCACATAGTTTTATTATAATCCAGGGGTTGGTTTTTGTACAGCCCTTGAACTAAGAATGGTTTTCACATTTTAAGTCATTGAAAAAAAAACCAAAAGAAGAATAACAGTTTATGACACATTAAACTTATATGAAATTCTGATTTCAACATCTGTAAATAAAATTTTATTGGAACACAGCCACTCCCTTTCATTAACATATTGTCTAGGGCTGTTTTCTCACTACAAGTAGGTGAGTAGTTGTGACAGAGATAACAAGGGGCATTATTATCACTTTGTATCACTGACTGAGGTGCCACATATTATAGTGACTCGGTTATAACAAGAGCATCAGTGCCATGCATACCAAGATGTTTTACTTTTTTTATTACAAGCATATAACCCATGATGTCACAATAAGAAGTGAAAAGTGGACTTTGAATGTTGCATTTTAAGGCACAATGGAATGCAAATTATTTTGTTGCCAAACTGGATGGCAAAACAGTGTGTTCATTATGCAGTTACATTGTGCTCTGCTAAAAAAATACAATATACATCAACATTACGTGACTAAGCACTCATCACAATATTCCCAACTCAAAAGAAAGCAATTTAAAATGGAATATCTCATCATAGTAAAATTTCTTGAGAAAAAAAATTTCTTGGCTCATTTGTTAGTCAAGCAAGAAAAGACATTTACTGATGGTGATTTAATTAAATCATGTTTGATTGCAACAGCTGAAGAAATATGTCCAGATAAAATGTTTCAGACTATTAGCCTTTTGGCTTAATTTATATGATATGCTTGTGAATTGTTATCAGCATTTGACAGCCCCTATCTGTGTGAAATGACTTTTTCAAATATGACATATGTAAAATGTCATTATAGATCAGCATATAGATGGACATTTGCAATTTTGATGACAGGGAATATTCACTTTGAAGACCAATTAAGAAAAATACCCTCCCCAAATTCCATTCTTTTTAGTAGAAGATCAATATTATAAAGAATTTGTACTCGATTTATTATAATTTTATTTTGAATTTCATCAATAAAAATTTGTGGAAATTTGTTGTATGTTCTCTTGTATAAGAACTTACATAATATCCACAATTTTATCATCTGACCCACACAATCTAAAATATTGGCTACCTAGTCTTCTAAAGCTTGCTGACTCCTGTATAGTCTTCATAGCAAGTATTGCTATGAATATTTTGTGTATACGGTAGCTCTACTTTTACATAAGATTTATAGTAAGAAGTAAATACCGATTCACAGTAATATAATCATCCTTAATGAAGCCACTGCTGATAACAATAAAGCTGTATGCAATACTTTATTTTCTTCCCTCCTAAGAATACAAAGAATATAAGCATGAAACGTGTTGTACATATAACTTCTCTTAGGGTATAAGGGGAGGAGGTAAAGGGATGCTGAGCAGGACAATCAGGTATTTCCAATTCCTCCCATCTGGTGTGGCTTTCTCTTTAGTCAGTGCCAGAGACTGAAGCCATTGGTTTCAGAAGATCTAGCCATCACTTTTCCCACTACGAAAGAAGTAAATAAGCATTTAGGTGCCCCTTCTGTGCCAGGTACTATGCTAAGCATTTTACAAATATTCTCCTTTAACCTTAATAACAAACCTGTTGAGGAAACTGAAGCAAACAGAGGGTAAGTGACTTGCTAAGGGTCACACAGCTAGTAAGTGTTTTAGATAATATTTTAATTCAGATCTTCCAGACTATAGCCTCAGCACCCTATAAACTGTGGTGCCACCTAGTAGCCTTTGTGATAAGGCTCAGTTGTACCTTAGTTTCTTTTGGTTCATATTTACTTGCTCTATCTCTGCATTTGAGAAGTTATAAAATATGAATCAACAAAATATCTTTTCAGCCTTAACTCTGAACCCTCATATTATATTTTTCCAGCAGTTTATGATAAGACAACTATTTATACAAGAATACATAGACACACAATAAACGATTAGAGTTAATACCATAATTATAATATATAATAATTGATTTCTTGGAGGAAACTGGTTTCTTTAAAGAAAGTGGTAAAACAGAAAGTAAACTGTGGGTGAACAAAGACTGGTAAAAACAGATTCATTTACTATTAGAGTTAGAATCAAAGGGTAGGGGGAGACAGAAGACTAACTGTGGAATTCACTGAATTCTGTTTCCACAGTCCCAACAGAACAACAATTATTCTGGCTGGCTTATAGTCAGCCCAAGTCATATAGTCCCAGTGTCAAAGTCTAACCTTCTCCTCCCATGACTGCTGAAGCTGTTTGGGCATAGAGGCTCTTTCAAGGCTAGGTGGGCAGCTCTTATCTCCTTATGCCATCTTCATTTCATACACCCTCCTTCTTACTTGTCCCAGTGTCACTGAAGCTCCCCACTGCCAGAAGTCCTTACATCCTCCCCTTGCTTACCTCTCATTTCTTATGAGAAGGAGGCAATACTTCAAGACAGTCATAGAGCCTAGGGGCTTGAGAAGACAGATATTGAGAAATATAGATCCACAAGTAGACACCAATTTCCAATGTCCTGAGAGACATAGATATTGACATAGCTTATATATGTATATACACCTCTGTATAAATATGTATTTATGTACATGTACACATGCACTGCATATCTATATATGCGTATACATGTGTGCAACGTGTGTACATACAACTTCTAATGTATGAAAAATTAAAACACAAAGCAAAAGCTTTCAATTTTGCCAAAAGTGTATAAAATGAATATGATCTTCAGTCAAATTTCTGGCTGCATTAGATATTATTATGTCCTGTTCTAAAAAGTAGCAACTGAGCCCCAGCTCTGTATCCACAATAGAGATTCCTGTTTGCCCCTGCAGTACAGAACAAAGGAGTTGAGATGGGATGTTTCTAAGCTCAGGTCACTGTCCCTAGTAGATGGCAAGTTCATTTTTTTAATGCCCCCTCCCCCAATTAGGCAACATAAAGTATGAACCTGATTTTCTGAAGCTGTACCTAATGCTCAGGATATCACCAGATTTATTCTTGTAATGACCTTTCTCCTACCACTACTTCCCTTTGTAACTATGTAGTACCAGGAGTAGGAGGCAGAGGTCAAACTGGGCTGTTGGAGAATTCAAGAGAGAGTGAGAGAGGAAGGAATGTGACAGACACAGCTGTGGCAGAGGAATTCCATGCTCAGAATTGGAGAAATGCCAAGGTGGAATAGCAATACTGATCCTTGCTGAAGCCAAGTCCATCTTCCCTGCCTTGAGATGGGTGAAATGCAATGAGAAAAGGTTCGAGGTATCCCTGCCAGCGATGGGAAACATCAGCATTAGAAACTTCTGGTTTTACCCGTCCATGTCCCAGTGTCTTGGGAGGAATGAATATGTTCATTCTGCCCAGATTCCTAATCCCTGTCTCCTAGTCCCAGGTCCCAGGTCCTGAATTCCTGTAGAGTTCTTGATTCTCCATCTTCTGATCAGCTCTCTAGGTTTTGTGAATCAAACGGTGAACCCAAATTCTGTTGCACTGAGAAAGAGGGGTTGCCAGTATTTCCTTTGGAATTTGTATAAAATGGAATTTGTATAAAAGGTAGGACCATGAGACCTGGGAATATTTTTTTTAAAAGAACTATCAAAAGTCAGAGACAAATTTGGTCCTAGATATATTAAAAAAGTATACTTACTATGGGACTCTGTGAGGCTCCATATAGAGCTTGTCCTCTGCTTAGAAAATAACTAGCACCATCTGCCGAAGAAGAGATGTGTTAGCAGTCATAAGAGGACCTCTGGACACTGAAGAAAGAGCAGTAACTTGAGAAGAGTTAATTAGGTTGAAAGATCAAGATCATTGTAGGACAGATCTTGTAGGGTAACACTGATATGGAGGAAGGAACCCTGCTCCTTACCTCTTGTTGGGGTTCTACAGAGAGCAATATTGTAAGAGAGAAATTGTGTGTGTGTGTGCGTGTGTGCGTATACACATATATATATACACACATACATATATACATACATGTGTATATATACACATGTGTGTATGTATGTAGGTATGCATATGTATATATACATAGATGTATGTATCTAAGTATTCTCTCAAAGGTTCACGTGGGTTGTCTATATAAAATCTATGCAACTATATATATATGTAACATTAACATGGGTTGTCTAAATTACTCTACATATTTACATATGTGCATACATGTAATATATATGTGTATGTTTTATTAATTTCTGTGTTCCACTGGCCATAATTAAGTCCGGAATTGCTGTTTTCCTTACTCTTTTTTTTTTTTTTTACCATTTAAGAGAGGAAATAGGCAGCAAGGCAAGTTAAAATTGGCCAAATCTGCTACTTTTAGTATGATTAGATTTCCAGTGGATTTTTGATAGCTAAAGTCCATCAGCTATACTACTTCTTGCAATTTTTTTAAACCAGTTCCTTATGAGAAAAGCATAATCCTTCTAAGCTGTCTGTAATATACTCCTTCAACAGCAATTTATCTTTATCCAAATTTTCTCCCTTTTAAGACTCTCCAGGCAAGATAGATACATGAAAGAGCTGTGAATTAGTCTGAGCATTTTGGAAAACAATTTGGGACTATTAAAAAAGAAAGCAGACTGGGCATATCTTTTGACCCAGTGGTAACATTATTGATCATATATACCACAAATAGGTCAAATAATGAAGGGAAATGTGTCATCTATAACAAAGTTTTTGTAAACAGACTTTGTGGTAGCAAAAAAACCCAAAAAACTGAAAGCAAAGTGCATGTCAATCAATTGAGGAATGGATGAACAAACAGTGGTATATAAACATAAAGGAACCTACTGATCCTTGAAGAAGGTGAGTATAAAGGATTTAGCACAACTTGGCAAGATATATCTATTGAGGCAGAGCAAAGTAAGCAGAACAAGAGAACAATTTACACATCTAAAATAATGTAAAGTTAAAACCACATAAAAGATCTTAGAACTCTGATCAATACAATGAGAAGTCAACTTCAGAGGACTGATGGTGAAACGTATCTCCATCTAAAAAAGAGAGTTGGTGGACTACAGGTATGGAATGAGGTTTATGATATCAGACATAATAAATTTTTTGTTTTGTTTTGCATAATTCATAGGTCTTTTTTAACGTAACCCATCTTTTGGAGTAACGCAAAAAATTGTACCCAGGAGGATCCCTTAAAAGGTAGGCACTTAAATCCAGGGCTCTAATCAGAAATTAACACTCTTTTTCTTTTTTAAAAAAAGTATTTATTTTTAGTTTGCAATAGACATTTCCACAAGATTTTGTGTTTCAAACTTTCTCTGCATCTCCCCAAGACAGCATGCATTCTGATTACCACTTCCCACAATCTGCTTTCCTTTCTATCATACCCCTCCTTTGTCTTATCCCCTTCACCTCTATTTTCTTATAGGGCAAGATAGATTTCTATACCCCATTGCCTGTATGTCTTATTTCCCAGTTGCATGTAAAAACAATTTTTAACTTTCGTTTTTAAAATTTTGAGTTCCAACGACTATCCCATCTCCCTCCTCACCCATCCCCACTGAGAAGGCAAGCAATTCAATAGGTTATAGATGTGTAGTTATGCAAAACACTTCCATAACAGTCATATTGTGAAAGACTAACCATATTTTCCTCTATCCTATCCTGCCCCTCATTTATTCTGTTATCTCTTTTGATCCTATCCCTCCTCAAAAGTGTTTACTTCTAATTACTCCCTCCTCCTTTGCCCTCCCTGCTATCATCCCCCACCCCACTTATCCCCTTCTTCCCTACTTTCCTGTAGTGTAAGATAGATTTTCATACCAAATTGAGTGTGCACGTTATTCCCTCCTTAAGTCAAATGTGATGAAAGTAAGCTTCACTTTTTCCCTCTCACCTCCCCCCTTTTCCTCTACACTGAAAAAGGTTTTTCTTGTCTCTTTTATGTGAGATAATTTGTCCTATTCTATTTCTCTCTTTCTCCTCCTGATATATTCCTCTCACCCCTTAATTTTATTTTTTTAGATATAATCCCTACCTATTCAACTCATCCTGTGCCCGCTATTTATATGTATACAATTCCTCCACCTACCCTAATGCTGAGAAAATCTCAAGAGTTACAAATATGATCTTTCCATGTAGGAATGTAAACAATTCAACTTTAACAAGTCTGTTATGATTTCTCTTTCCTGTTTACCTTTTTATGTTTCTCTTGATTGTTGTGTTTGAAAGTCAAATTTTCTATTTAGCTCTAGTCATTTCAACAAGAATGCTTGAAAGTCCTCTATTTCATTGAATGACCATTTTTCCCCAGAAGTACTCAGTTTTTCTGGGTAGGTGATTCTTGGTTTTGATTTTAACTCCTCTGACCTCTGGAATATCATATTCCAAGTCCTTCAATCCTTTAATGTAAAAGCTGCTAGATCTTGTGTTATCCTGATTGAATTTCCACAATACTTGAATTGTTTCTTTCTGGCTGCCTGCAATATTTTCTCCATGACCTGGGAGCTCTAGAATTTGACTACAAAATTCCTAGGATTTTTCCTTTTGGGATCTCTTTCAGGAAGTGATTGGTGAATTCTTTCAATATCTATTTTACCCTCTGGTTCTAGAATATCAGGGCAGTTTTCCTTGATAATTTCTTGAAAGATGATATCTAGGCTCTCTTTTTTTGATGATGGCTTTCAAGTAGTCCAATAATTTTTAAATTGTCTCTTTGGGATCTATTGTTCAGGCTAGTTGTTTTTGCAATGAGATATTTCACATTGTCTGCTATTTTTTCATTCCTTTGGCTTTGTTTTAAAATTTCTTGATTTTTTTCATAAAACTATTAGCTTCCATCTGCTCCATTCCAATCTTTAAGGAATTATTTTCTTCAGTGAGGTTTTGGATCTCCTTTTCCATCTGATCAGTTCTGCTTTTTAGGTATTCTTCTTCTCATTGGCTTTTAAATCACTTTTGCCATTTGAGTTAGTCCATTTTTTAAAGTGTTATTTTCTTCAACATTTTTAGGGGTCTCCTTTAGCAAGCAATTGACTCATTTTTCATGATTTTCTTGCATCACTTTCATTTCTCTTCTCAATTTTTCCTCCACCTCTCTTACTCGATTTTCAAAATCAAGTGGCCTGAGATCAATTAATATTTTTCTTGGAGGCTTTGGATGTAGGAGCTTTGACTTTGTTGTCTTCTGTTTGTATACTTTGGTCTTCCTTGTCAACAAAGTAAGATTCCATAGTCCTGACTCTTTTTCCAGTTTTTGCCCATTTTCCCAGCTATTTACTTGACTTTTGAATTCTTTGTCAAGGTAGTTCTCTGCTTCCAGTGGGGGTGAGGGGTGTACTCTTAGCAACTAGATCCCCCCACAATTTGTGGGCCTAGAGCTCCAGAAATAGTTGCTGTCATTGCTACTGCCCCTACCCCTGCTACTGCCACGGGCTTCTCCTCTGTGGGCTCCTACACCCCCTCTGCTGCCCTGGGGCTGGGGGCCAACCATTCTACTTCTCACATAGATCCCACAGGTTTTTTCCACTGACCTTCCAATTTGTGTTCTGTGTTTTGGGGTCATGAAGTCAGGAAACATTTACAAATGTTATTTTATTTAATCGTCACAATAACCCTGGGAGATAGCTACTATTACTATCCCCATTTTACCAGATGAAGAAGAGGAGGCAAAGGTTAAATGACTTATTTAAGGGGTCACACTGCCAGAAAATACTTGAACTCAGGTCTCCTGGGAGATAACTCCCTGCCTGGCTCTTGACACTGAGATATAAGATCAAATTCCCCTTGACTTATGAAGTCTTGCACATGAAAGCATAGGGGAGGGGAGCAACTCAGTGTTTTATCCTAAAGGAGTATTACTCACCTCTACTCCCCTCAGGCTGGCCAACCTGACCCAATTTGTCATCCCCCACTTCCAGTCTCACTCCCCTAACCCATGGATTGTACCAGACAGTCAGCAAAAGACAGACAGAAACAGAAATCCAGAATCTTTGTAAATGTGAAATTACGGCTGGTAACCCAAAGCTGGAGTATGTAAATGAAACTCTTTCTGAAGCTGAATTCTGGAAACCCAAATAGGCATAACTTGGGGGTATGACCGTACCTCTAGTCTAGCTTGAGAACTAGTAAGGACAGAAGGAGAAGGAAGAAGTCATTTTAATTTTTATCTACCATGGGTAACAATAACTGCCCAGAGCCTAGCAAAGGGTGGACCCTAGAAGTGACTATCCAGAAAGTCGTGCCTCAGGGAGGAGTGAGTCCAAAAGAGGTAACCTTACAAAGGCATAGAGCAGCAAAGTTGACTGACAGCTTTGCCTGGTTAGCTCTTTAACACCACCTGCTGGCCACACTAGGAAGTTAAATTGAATAGGGTCAGATACCAGCAATTATTGGAATGTGAATCACAATGTGAAAAACAGCAATAAAGTATTAAAAAAAAAAAGGCTCTCCAGCCATGGTTCATATCAATCTTCTCTCCCTTCCCCCTGAACTTTTTGGTTGTGGCTTTCCTAAAATCTAGGAAATATATACCTGCACTTTTATATTCATGGATTTACATACAACTATTTTCCTTTACAAAGCAAAAATCTTATTCACCCTCTATTCAATCTGTTTCTTTTGTATATGTCCCTGTATTATCATAGTCTATTAATGAATCACAGCCCACTGAGTCCCAATGATAGCAATGACATTTTGTTTACATTTTATGTTTGAAATTAAATGATTTTCATTTGTTACTGTCATCAGTTGTTATACCTTGATCTAAGGTTACAAGTATTGTCACAAGTATTGGTGTCAACAACCTTCCCTGTTGTTTTCAAATTAAAATTACTGGAAAAGATCAATTATTGCCACTTTTCATGAAACAGTTTGTCTTTTTTTCTTCTGTTTTCAAAGCTGTGTGTGTGTTTCTTTTAATCTTCTGAATTCAGTTTAAAACACTTTTAATCAGATCTGAAAATCTTGCCAAACGAATTTTTTTCAAATCATCATGAGGGAGAGGGGCTCTATTCTTTGATGGAAACCTGCTATATCTTAGACCATAATCAGAAAAATAAAACCTACCTCATCCATATAACCAACTATTTTCTTCCCCTTTATACTTCACAAGGGTCAAATGAAAGAAGATATGAACACTATTTCTGTTCCAAGATCTTCAGTTTCTACACATTTCACAGCCTTTATAGAAGCATTTCGCATTCAAAATTCTTCATAATCTATCTCCCCTTCCCTACTGTTCCCATCTCCTAACACTACATACTCAAGAAGACACTAGTTTCCTTGCTGTTCCAGAAACATGATGATCCATTTCTAGTATCCAGGCATTTTCTCTGGCTGTCTGCTTACCCTGAAATGCTCTTCCTCTGTACTTCTGCTTCCTGGTTTCCCTGGCTTCCTTCAAGTCCCAACTAAAATTGCACCTTCTATAGGAAGCTTTTCTCAAACCCCTCTGAATTCTGGTGCCTCCCCTCTGCTGGTTATCTCCCATTTGCCCTGTGTATTGCCTTGCTTATTGGCTCCCTCATTAGATGGTGAGCTCCTTGAGGGCAGGGACTACCTTTGCTTCTTTTTATATCCCCGGTGCCTAACACAGTGCTTGGCACATGGTAGATACTTAATGATACTTATTGACCAAATGGTTTGTTACATTGCCCTAGCACATGCTGGATGCCCATTCTAGGGTGATACAATTTGCCAGGGTAGGCCCCTCTATTACCACTCTTTCCTCAAGAGACTCAGACTAGGAGCATTAATCAGGAAAAAAACAAATGAGATTCAGGAAAGCACAGTAAAAATCAGGAGCAGAAGGAAACTTTCTAGGGAGCTTACCTGCAGCAGAGGGATAGAATGCTTACAGAACTCAGATTACATGAGGCTTGCCTTAGGCAAAATTTTGAGATAAGTGAAGTTTATTTTTGATGCTGAATTATGTCTTTGTTTTAAAAAGTTGTCCATTCTTTTTAGTTCTATCTCCCTAACTCGAGCTACCAGCAAATCCACTGTAGGATCCACCCAGGCCTATTCTCTTTGGCAAGACTTCATATTCTATATCTTTCTTGATCGACTTTCCCCATCAGAATTTATATATCCTATTCCCCATCACTCACTAATCTGAGAAAAGAATTTGCTGGGGTGACAATCAGTGCCAATGGGTTAATACATTATTCTTCTTGGGTAACATAACATATTTGCATTTTGGTGTGTCAAATTTGCTGAAGGCAATATAGGCATGTATTCCAGGTGACAGAAGGTATTGAATCAGCACTGTCATTCACACTTGGTGAATGCTCTTCTTTCTCTAAGCCTAAAGAAAACCAGTCTATCAATAAATTAAAAATTGATGGACGCTCTCTATAAACCTTCACAGAACATCCTCTCTAGAGTGCCTGAACCATCATTCAGATGGCTCAGGTAAGAAGAAACCCTCACTGATCCAGGTGCAGTATTGCTCAATATTGGAGTAATATTAAATATGCCGCTGACTTATTGGAGAGCAATTTGCTTGCTCCACTACCTCCCTGTTTCTAAGAGGGGTGTGGTAGCTCCAACCGTCCCATTTTCAGTGTAAACATTAACACCTCCTATTTAGGAAAACACTACAAGTCAGGGTTTGATTTATTGTTTTGTGGATTGCTTAGACTTAGGAAAGGAGTGAAGAAAACATTAATGATACAAACTAAGCTTAAAACTGTGTTGTATGTTCCTTTGTTTCTGGAGAGCTGATTGATAAACATTTACTAGCATACCCCTTTATCCAATTGTTTTTTGTATTTATATGGCAAAAGCAATAAATCCTTATGTGATCACAGTTTATTGAACATAGTAAGTTAAAATTGTAAAGAAACTGAGTACTATACTCACCTGCAGCCTTAAGGTCAATTATCTCCTCCCAGCTGCTTTCCCACTTTTCTTTGTTTTTTCTTTATTATAATTTATTAATTTTCATTGTGCTACAATCACTGCCATATAACTTAGATTTTTTTCCCCTATCTCCCTCCTACCTTCCCCCTCCCTCCCTGAGACAGCATACAATTTTATACAGGTTCTACATATACATTCCTATGAAATACATTTTCACCATAGTCATGCTATATAGAAGAATTAAAATGAATGGGAGAAATCATATAACAAACCAAAACGTAATACAAAAGAAAATGACCTGCCACATTCTGTGATTGAATTCCATAGTGCTTTCTCTGGATGTGGAAGGCTTTTTGCCTTAAAAGAGCATTGGGAATTTTTTTTTTAAGTCCTTCCATTTCAATGAAGTTCCAAGTCTACCAGAAAAAACTCTCCCACACTGGTTGTTGCTGTGCACAAAGTTCTCCTGGCTCTGCTCCTTTCACTCAGCATCAGATCATATAAGTCTTTCCAGGCCTCTCTGAAGTCTTCCTGTTTATTATTTCTTGTAGAGCAATAGTATTTCTTTACATAATTTATTCAAATATTCCCCACTTGATGGGTATATCCTTGATTTCCAGTTTTTGGCCACCACAAAGAGTGCTGCTATAAATACTTTTGTTCATGTGGGACCCTTTTCCATTTTTATGATCTCTTGGGGATACAGTCCTAGAAGTGATATTGCTGGGTCAAAGGGTATGTATATTTTTGTAGCCCTTTGGGCATAGTTCCAAATTGCTCTACAGAATGGCTGGATCAGAGCACAGCTCCACCAACAGTGAATTAGTGTTCCAACTCTCCCATATCTTCTCCAACATTTATCATCATCCTGTTCTGTCATGCTTGCCAATCTGATAGGTGTGATGTGGTACCTCAGAGTTGTTTTGATTTGCATCTCTCTAATCAATAGTGATTTAGAGCATTTTTTCATATGACTATATATATCTTTCATTTCTTCCTCTGAAAATTGCCTGTTCATACCCTCTGACCATTTCCCACTTTTCTTAACAGCCTAGGTGAAAGTCACACTCCACCTGCTTCTTTATACCTTGAAAAGATAGAAAGAGGGAAGGACATTTGTATATGTATGTCCAGATCATGAACTGAGCACTTCAGAGGGCAAATACAAGGTAAGGGCAGTATGGAGAGAGGCTGGTCTCCCTACCCTGACCCAATCTTTCCTCAGTGCTTCATGTCTTCTGAGAATCTCCATTACTATGGAGCACCTCTCAATCTGGTTCCCTGCTCCTCTTCCTAGTCTGATTATTCCACAAAAATGGTCCTCCTGCTTATCCCGATTGCCTGTCACATATAGAGCTTTGAGCAGTGGAAGCTGCTGCCATGAACATTCTGGCTTTAATTCTCCATTGTCAGCACTGATCATAGAAAAGTGAGGCAGGAGTCTCACAGAGGTACAACACAGAGGTACAACTCACCCACTCCTTTAATCCTCTGCTTTCTACCTGCCTGGTGGCAAACATCTCATCCCTTCTTGCATCATTTTTCTTTACTTTGTCTCCCCCTAGCTCACCTGTGGTTCAGAAGGGCAAAAAAAATAAAATGAAAGGTGTTTCAAGGGGACAGGGAAGACCTATGCATAACTCATAAAAATAAAGGCACCTCTTTCTGTTTTGGTGGTTTCTCATTCCCCTTGAGAGATTCTCTCTGAGACCTCCTAGAGGAATTATTGAATGAGAAAATAAAACTTTCCTAACCGAAAAGGCCCACTATCTTTCCTTCTTCTCTAGTCCCTGGAGCAGATAATAATCCAAAATTGACATAAGTAACTGCTGTGGATACTCTGGCATGGTTACTGGTTACATTGAAGATGCCCTAATTACAAAAGAGAGAACTCTTCTAGTAGGAATTCTAGCTACTACAATGTCTGTAGATCATACACACATAGGCTCCCCATTTAGAAAATATTCACAAGGATAGGGAGACATAACACAGTTGAAACTATGATGAACAAAATGTGTTCTTGACATTAGCCTTAATCTAATGGGAGTTGGAGGTGATAGGATTAGCCCAGTGGTGTGCTGTTGCCCTTGTTCAGTCATTTCAGTCCTGTTTGACTCTTCATGACCCTATTTGGGATTTGGTAAAGATACTGGAGTAATTTACCAATTCCTTCTCCAGCCTATTTTACAGATGAGGAATTGAGGCAAACAGGGTTAAGTGATTTGCCAAGGGTCATACAGCTAGTAAGTATCTGAGGTTGTGTGTCTTTTGATTTGTGCATAAATTGGATTTAAGTGAGGCAGAGTTGCATGAAATCCTCTGACTCACTCTCTCCTACAGAGTCATCATAGTCCGGTGGCAGGACAGAGTCAAGAAGGCTCAGGATGCAGTGGATGACCTTGGTGTCTTCGGTGTCTAACCAAGCTCTAAGCTCTCCACATGGCCTGCTTCAGCTGCCTTCATGGCTGCTGGAACAAACTGTTCTCATCTGTCCATTATACCAGGGGAAGTCTTCACATGCTTGGGTTAGACACCCCCCTAACTTACCAATGGGTTTGAGACCACTTGGTTACCCTGAACCTGATTAGTCCTGTCTGCTTAAATGGTTTACCAGGATGTGGCCTCTGTGCATGATGCAGTTTCTTAGAATCACAGGTGAGAGTTGGGTAGAACAGGTGGATACTACAGATAAAAAGAGCCCTGAAAAGGGCTCAGCAAGACATCACCCATACCATTTTATTATTATACCTCAAAGTCCTGTGGTGACAGGCAAGTGATGAAGCAACAGGTGCAGATATACTGGGAGCTGTAGTCACAACCCTATACACAAGTGACCTAGGCCCATAGGGTCATTTCTCACTGGAAGTAGCAGTGGGACTTGGCAGACCCCTGGGTGTCTGAGCAGCCTTTTAAGGATCTCACTGCTCATCTCCTGGTGTGAGGAAGAGGGCTAGAAAAGGTGCCCAAAAAACTGTCTGCTTACCCAACCCTGCCCTGATTACCACTGTAGGCGAACAATCCCACTATGCAGCTGAAACACAAAAAAATGTACAAAATGTAAAAAAATCTGAAAAGATGATTCCACTCATCACTGGCACATGGAACATGCACACACTTATAGACAACACAAAATCCAGTAGACCTGAAAGACGAACTGCTCTTGTTTCAAGAGAACTCAACAGGTATCACATCCAAATGGCAGCTCTGAGTGAAACAAGGCTGCAAATGGAGGCCAGCTTACTGAAGTTGGAGCTGGATACACATTTTTCTGGAGTGACCACAGTGAAGGGGAGCACTGTGAAACTGGCATAGGTTTTGCAATCAAAACTAATCTAGTCATCAAGCTGGTATGCCTGCCAAAAGGAGTGAATGACAGGCTATGACAGTGTGATTGCCACTTGCAGGAAAATGCCATGCCATCATCAGTGCCTATACTCCCACCATGGTGAAACCTGGTGAGGTCAAAGAAAAATTTTATGAAGACCTAGAGACCCTTATCATCAATGTGCCAAAAGAGAACAAGTTTATAATTCTGTGGGACTTTAATGCTAGAGTAGGCTCAGCCTACCAGACTTGTCAGGGAGTCCTAGGGAGGAATGGAATTGGAAACAGCAACAGCAATGGTCATTGACTGCTGAAGACTTGTGCATCACATGACCTTCTCATCACCCGCACTGTCTTCCATTTACCTAAATGCAATAAACCTTCAGGGATGCACCCTTACAACAAACATTGGCATCTAATAGACTATGTGATTGTAAGGAGAAGAGATAGACAAGATGTGAAAGTGACAAAGGCAATGTGTGGTCCAGAGTACTAGACTGATCATAGGCTTATCCTTTCCAAGCTAAATATTCACATTCATCAAAAGTGGCACTCCCAAGGCAAAATGCTACCAGAAGAATTAGCGTCAACAAATTAGAGCTCTTCTCTGAGCATGAACAGTTTGTTGCTAACTTGAAGGGAAAGGGGAGCCAACACACAGTTGGCAGCAGTGGAGCAGAAAAGGAGTGGGCAGCGTTCAGAGATTTGGTGTACAGCACTGCATTTGTCATCTGGATCAGAACACTTGCAAACAAATGATGGAGAAATCTAGAAGCTGCTAAATGAAAAATGAGAACTGCACAGGGTTTACCAGCAGGAAAGCTCATCCATCTCTAAGAAGGCATCATTTAATTCCATCAAAAGTAAAGTACAAGCAAAACTTAGAGAGATGTAGGATTCCTGGCTCAGTAAGAAGAAAGATAAAATTTACTTTTATGCAGATAGTAACAATCCAAAGTGCTTTTATGATTCCCTGAAAGCTATTTATGGACCAAAAACCTATGGTGCATCACAAGTACCCAAGACTGATGGAGTCACAATGATTAGTGATAAGGACATGATCCTAAGAGGCATGTGCTGAACACTTCCATAGTGTTCTCAACAGACCATCATCAATCAGTGCTGAGGCCATTGACCATTTAGCTCAGGTAGAAGTCAATCCCTCCTTAGCTAAACTTCCAACTGAAGAAGAGGTTTTGAGGGCCGTTAGGCTCCTTTCATGTAGCAAAGCACCTGGTGCTGATTCTATTCCAGCTGAGATTTACAAGGTAGGGAGACCATTGCTCATACAAAAGCTGACTGAAGTATTCCAAGTTATATGGTAAGAGGAGGCTATTCCCCAGGAGTTTAAGGATGCCTCCATTGTCCTGCGCCAATCACAGGGGGGTCTCTCTCTTAGTTATTGCTGGCAATACCTGAGAGCCAGTGTGGCTTCAGAAAAGGCCATGGAACAGTCAATATGGTGTTTTCTGCCTGACAACTCCAGGAGAAATGCCAGGAGAACACTGGAGGTCTGTACACAATATTTATAGATCTGACCAAGGCCTTGACACTGTTAGTCATGAGGGTTTATGGAAAATTATGTCAAAATTTGATTGCCCAGAGAAGTTCATCATCATTGTACATCAATTTCATGATGGCATGTATGACCGGGTTCTGGATAGTGGACAATGCTCTCATGCCTTCCCAGTCACCAATGGAGTGAAACAAGGATGTGTGCTTTGGCTCCCATGCTTTTTAGCATGATGTTTTCAGCCATGTTGACAAATGTTTTCAATGGGGATGGGCATCAAGGTCATCTACTGTACTGATGGTAAGTTCTTCAATTTAAAAAGGCTACAAGTCAAGACCAAAGTAGAGGGAGTGTTGGTGCATGATTTTCTGTTTGCAGATGATTGCGCATCAGTGCAGCCTCTGAAGCTGAGATGCAACAAAGAATGAATCAATTCTCTGCTACCTGTGCTAATTTTTGCCTAATAATTAACACCAAGAAAACACAGGTGCTCCATCAGCCACCACCACACCATCCATAGGTGGAACCATCAGTTACAACAAATGGAGAAGTTTTGAATGTTGTGGATAAGTTCACTTACCTTGGTAATATACTTTCCAGGGATATACACATTGACAACAAGGTTGACACACTCATTGACAGAGTTAGCTCAGTGTTTGGGAGGCTCTGAAAAAAAGTTTGGGAGAGAAGAAGTATTAGACTGACTACCAAATTGAAGGTCTACAGAGCTATTGTGCTGACTTCACTGTTGTTTGCCTGCGCAATAAGGACGATCAACCAGTGCCATGCCAGCAAACTGAATCGCTTCTATTTGAACCATCTTAGGAAGATTTTGAAGATTACCTGGAAGGATAAGGTATCAGACACTGAGGTCCTTGCTCAGACTAAACTGCCAAACTATGCTTCAGAGAGCACAAGTCTGATGGGCTGGCCGTCTTGTTGGAAGGCAAAATGCATGCTTGCCAAAAAGACTATTTTATGGAGAACTCACATAGGGCAGGTGATCACATGGTGGTCAGAAGAAGCGATACAGGGACACTCTCAAGAATTTTGGATTGGATTTTAAGACATTACTGGCACAGAACTGCTCAGCCTAGCATGCCCACATCAGAAAAGGTGCTGCACTCTATGAGAAAAGCAGAATTGAAATAGCACAAAGGAAATGTGCACAAATTTGGAGTAACCACCCCAAATGTTCACAGGGATTATCTGTACCCAATCTGTGCATTCTGAGCTCTTATTGGTCTGATCAGCCATGGTCGTACACATAGTCATACATTTTTCACAGTGATCTCATTTTGGTCCACTTCCAGAACTAAAGATGACAACCAACCAACCAATCTGAGGTTGAATTTGAACTCAATTCTGTCTGACTCCAGGCCTGGTGCTTTGTCACCTCTTGATATGCTGGAGACAATTCTAATTGGCTTTTGAGAGCAGGTTGATTATTTTCAGAGTGAGCACTTACACCTCAGAAATTGTCAACCAATTAGGATTGATTTGTTGTTTGTATAGATTTAAGAAAACACTAATGCAGGTTAAACTTTAAGGTGTGTGTATATACTTTTTTTTTTTTTACAGTTGTTAAATTTACCAGCACACCCTTGTACAGCTTTATAAACATTGCTTGAGCTTAGCAGGAATGCAATAGAAGGCTTGAGAAATTGTCATCATCAGATTAGGCGCCTGGTGCCTAGAGGCTGACAGCAATAATGATATGGGTTTGCAAAGTGCTTTATATCTGTTATCTCATTTTAAGTTCACAACGCCCCTGGATCAGTACCAGATGACATGGTACAAACCCTAGGGTGAGTGAGCCAAAGGAAAAGTGAGCTTCTTTGTATGAACTCAACACTGGGCATACCTTTTACTAGCTTTCTCATTCCACGTTATGCCAGGTTTTTCTTCCCCTGCCTCTGGTCCTTGTTTATTTGTTATATCCTGCTAGCTACAACTGATAATTTCCCCTTTTGTTTCTGGTTTCTCATTCACTGCTTGAGATGAAAGTGGGCCCCAGTAATGGATGGCTGTTGGTCATAGGTACTAGTTGACTCTTCACTTCAGGGTCAGAAATTCAATGATTGTTAAAAACATTAGGGCCAAGAACAGGTCCTTGTGATACTCCTTTGGAAACTTTCTGCCACATTGATATCAAGCCATTAATGCCTATTCTTTGAATTTGGTCATTTACTCAGTCTCAAATCCATCTGTATTACTTAGTAGTTTAGATGTCTTCATTTCTCCATCTTCTACATGAGAATAGTATGAGATATCATCAAATACTTTGATAAAAACTAGGTAAACTGTATCCACATCTACTAGACTGGTTTAATAAACCTATCAAAAACAGAAATGAGATTTGTGTGAGTTATTGTTGTGGAAACCTTAGTGAGGTATTTTTTATAGTTACCACTTTGCTTTATGGAAGTTCACTAAGCATCTCTTTAATAATCCATTCTGGACTTGCCTCAGAAATGCAAGTCAGGTTCACAGGACTATAGTCTGCAAAATCTGTTCTCTTCTCTGTAATTCCCCTCTTTAAAATTAGGACAGTCACCCTTCTCTAATCTCTTGTAACATCCCTGGTTTTTCAAGTATTATAGTCACTCAACTTCTCTCCTGCCTGTTGTTTCACTTTGAGAGGATGGAGCTCATCTCAGCCAGGTAACTTGAATTCACCAAACTAATTGGCTATTATATTTCTATCTCCTCACTCATCTTGGGTATCAACTTCCTGTCAGCTATTTTTATTCTGTACCTTTGAGTACAAAGGTCATTTTCCTTGGCAGAGAAAACAGAAGTCAAGTAAGAAATGAACAGTTGGATCTTCTCTTTGTTGTCAGTAATCATTATCCCATCCTCTTCAAGCAGATCCCTTCTTTGCTCCTGTTTTGTCTCCCAAAAACATTAGGAAGGAAGCAAGGAAGAGAGGGAGGGAGGTAGAAGAAAAAGAGGAAGAAGAGAGGAAGTAAGGAAATGATGGAGGAAGGAAAAGAGAGAGTGGAAAGAAGGAAGAAAGAAAGGAAGGAGGGAGGGAAGGAAGAAGGAGGAAACCTTTTGTTTTTGTCCTTTTCTCCCCTGGATAGCTTCAGCTCCTTCTGAGATTTAGCGTTCCCAAATGTGAGCACTTACACCTTGGAGATTGGCATAAATATTGGCTTGATTTATTTGTAATGAGGCATTTGGGGCATACTCAAATTACCTAACCTAGAGGCACTCTGTTTTTCTGCATCCCCTACTGCATGAGCATGAGTAATCTCTTTTGATTGGGCACATCTTTAAAAACTCAGTCTCTCTCTCTTTTCTTGTGCATTCTTCCTGCTATGAAAATCACATACAGTTCACAAACAGTGCAGAGGCCAGGAATTGAAGGAGAAGCGAAGTATCACACACACACACACACACACACACACACACACACACACACACACACACACACACACACACACACTTCTTCCTCAGTTTCAGAGAAACAGGTCAGGGTGTGTTTGTTTCTATGCCTATGTCAGTGGGTCTGATGTGGTGCTTGGGTGTCTGTGCTTGGACCTCAATTCTGAAAATCACATTTCTCTGTAGCCTCAAAACACTATCCCAGGCAGTTTCTCCCCAGTCCAAGGACATAGCCTACCCTAGCAAAACCTTTATCTCTCTCTCTGATACAGTTGCCAGCTGTACCTATTGAATTTATTAGTTTGAACCAGCTGCGTACTGGCTGACCTGGCTGTGTACTGGGTCATAATGCCATTTACTACTCACTGACCAATCATGTGTATCCTAGACTAAGACAAACATATACTCCCTTACATTTATCTTGTCTAACAAGACATTGATGAGAGCAGCCTGGGTATTACTTAGTCAGTCCTGACTGTTAGTTGACTTAGTGACCTTTAAAGCCTAAAACCACACCTCCATGTAGCCACACCCCAGGCTATTTCCTGATGAACTCTGGGTAAAATACCTATGCAGTAGATATAAAAGTACATGTTCCTTTAAGAACTAACCACTCCTTAATCACTCCCAGTCCCTCTCTGAATCACCTAGGTAGCATGTTTGGCACATGTCTTACTATAGAATAATCTATATAAACTTTAACTGTACCTCTCTATCGTTGCAGGTTCCCTAAGAACTCTTGCCCTCTAAAAGCATTATACATCTTTATCACCATCAACAATGCCTGAGTGTGTGAAGTCTTTTCCAGATAGCCTATTCTGGGAAGTCCAGTCTTGGGGTTCCTCCATATTTCCAGCCCTCCTCAGGTCTACATGAATCTGTCTAGATGGGACTTTCAGTGAGTCAAGGATAGCTCCAGAGTCTATCCTTCGATCTTCTCCAAGGGAGACTTTGACTCCTGTCAGGAAAGGAAGGAGAAGGTTGGGTCAGAAGCTGCCCCTTTGCTCACCTCAGAGACTGAGAGTACCGGGCTAGAATTACATGTCTGCTCCCTTATCTATTATTAGTCTAGGGGGAAAAATTTTTAGGTTCATACTGCACTCCTAGTTGTTGTCCCTTAATGGGAAAGAAAATTTCCCAAGTTATATATTCCAGTTTTAACTTCTTCCCACAAATGTCAGTTCTGCAAATTTCAAACAAACCTATTTATCCAAACAGCAAACAGAAACTATAGAAATTATGTACATGAGGATATATGGGATGAGGAGGAGGATGAAAGGAAAGGAAGATTGAGGGAGGCAATAGTCAGAAGCAAAACAGACTCTTGAAACAGAGGCAGGGTAAAAAAGTGAAAGACTGTGAATGTGAATGGGATGAATTCACCCCAAAATTATAAGATTATACCAGAATGGATTAGAAACTAAAATCCAATGTGTTCTTTACAAGAGACACTCTTGAACAAAGATACACACAGAATTAATAAGGGGTGGAAGGCGGGGCTGGAGCACAATCTTTTATGCTTCAGCTGAAGTAAAAAAGGTAGGTGTGGCAATTATGATCTCAGACAAAGCAAAAAAAAAAAAGACCCAATTAAAAAACATGATATTTTTAATTTCAATTGCACTTTGCAAAAATGTACCATAGATAATGAATTAATATCCATACTGATCATATATGTGTCAAATGGTATATACCCTAGTTCTTTAAGGAAAAATTAAATGAGTTATTGGAAGAAATAGACAGTAAAATTATACTAGTTGGGGACCTTATTTTGCCTTTCTTGGACCATATAAATCTAACCCTATAATAAACAAGAAAGAATTTAGAGAAGAATAGAATATTAGAAAAGTTAGATATGATAGACCTCTGGAGAATATCGAATGGGAATAGCAAGTAATATGTCTATTTCTCAGCTGTCCATAACATCTTCACAAAAAAACTCACCCACAAATGCAAAAAAGCAGAAATGTTAAATATGGGACCATAATGCAATAAAAACATTCAATAAATTTTGAAGCACAGGTTAAAAATTAATTGGAAAGTAATTTAATCCTAAAGAACAAGTGGATCAAAGAACAAATCATAGAAACTATCGATAATTACATTAAAGATAATGACAATAATGAGACAACATACCAAAATTTGTGGGATGCAGCCAGGGTACTACTTAAGGGAAATCTTATATCTCTCCATACTTACATCCATAAAAGAAAGATAGAGCAGATTGGTGAATTGAATGAGCAACTAAAAAAAAAAAAAGCAGCTAGAAAAAAAAAACAAATTAAAAATAACCAAACACCAAAATAGAAATCCTGAAAACCAAAGGAGAGATGAATAAAACTGAAAGTTAAAAAAAAATACAAAACAATGAACTAAATAAAACTGGGAGCTGGTTTTATAGAGAAAAAAACAAAAAAATAGATAAACTGTTGGCTAATTTGATTTTTAAAAAGAAAGAAGAAAATAAAATTACCCATATCAAAAATGAAAAAGGTGAATGCACAACTAATGATGAAATTAAAGCAATTATTAGGAGTTATTTTGTCAAACTAATGTCAATAGAACTGAGCATCTAAATGAATTCAATGAATACTTACAAAATTATAAATTGCCTTGATAAAAAGAAGAGGATATAGAATTCTTTAAATAACTCTCTCTCAGGAAATGAGCTCCCTAATAAAAAAAATCCTAGGTCTGATGGATTTGCAAACCTCTAAACCAAACCTCTAAAGATCAATTTAAATATTCTATAAACTGAAAAAGTAGGTCAAGAAGTTCTACTAAATTCCTGCAATGCATAAATATGGCTTTAATACCTAACCCAGGGAAAATAAAAAAAAAAGAAAGAAAACTATAGATCAATTTCCCTAATGAATAGTAATGCAAAAATGTTAAATAACACTAGCAAGAGGATAATAGCAATATATCATAAAGATCATACGTAGTGACCAGACTGGATTTATGCTAGGAATGCAAGACTGGTTCAATATTAGGAAAACTCTAAGCATAATTGACTACATTAATAACAAAAGTAACAAAAATCTTATGATTATTTCAATAGATGCAGAAAAAAAGCTTTTGATGAAATACAATAGCTGTTCTATTTTTTTTTTTTAATTCTACACTTTGAATTTATTTAGAAAGATGGAAATTTGGCTTTAAAACGTTATAAAGCACAAGTGGCTTGCATTTTGGCATACATAATTTGAAGATAGAAATTAAACTTGTCTCAGTTTGTCCTTGTGGCAAACAAACCTCTGTTCACCAATCCCAGCTTTGGGGATATGGATCTGAGTGAAGGGGGATTCTTTAATAGCATACAAAGCAGTTCCACTGAGGACTCCCCAACAGTAGGATTGATATGTTGCCCTCTGTTGGCGGGTGCCCCTCCTTGGGACCTGGCAGCCTCACTGAAGGCATATATGCATTGTGTCAGGCTGCTCAAAGCCTAGAGTTAGCTAAGGCACAAACCTCTCCCAGATGATACACAAAACATGACAGGAGACCAATTATGGACAACTGTTCTCTGTGAACACCTTGATTGTGAAATAAAAGTAATCATTTATTTTGTAAAGGATACCTGTGTTCACAACAGGACAGTGACTCGGTTCTTTGATTGTGGCCAAGAGTAAAGCTCCCTAAATCCCTCTGGGCCTCTCTAGTGACGTAGTTTTAATTCCCTCAACACCTGGGAAGATTTTGTGTCCTTCCTCTAACCCGGCATCATGTGAAATTACAAGGCACTGACCCAAGATCACTTCTCTTCTGAACTATATTGAAGAAGACTAGTTTCCACACTAACGGCCTCCAGGCCACAGGGGATCCTCAGTAACTGAGGAACTCTTTCAAAGGCCCTGTCCACACCCTGCCCCCTCCTATGTTTCAACAGAGCCTGGGAATGGGTACAGGGTAGAAGGGGAACGAGGCTAGGACCCAAAGAGTCCCATGTACAGCATCCCTTTCTCCTCATTCCTTTGACAATCTCAATGCATAACAAACTCAATCTGGAACGTTCACCTCAAGTACTAGAAGAGTTTGGAGATGTGACTGAAATGGCAGGTTTTCAGGAGAGTAAATCACAGTCTGCTTTAAGGTTAATTATTTTTGCACTTTTATATTAATGTTTTTAACAGGAATCAATTTGTTCATGAATCAGGTAATAAAAGTAGAAATCCAGTAAAGACAACTTGCAAGTTAAACCTGAGTCATCTTTAGTAGTACTGAAATTTTACAGTTACAGCAACTAGGACACCCGGAAAAATGAGAAAGAAGAAACCAATTCTGTCTTTGTTGAAGCATTTCAAGAGGAAGAATCTTGCCCAGTCTACCTTGGACTGATTGGGTATCTGAGCTTATTGGCCCCTTCCATCTTTAAACTTTTTATTAGGCATGATTGGTGATGGGAGAAGGTGTCAAAACTATGTTTTCCATGATATGCCCCCATCCTACTATTACCAGCTCCTCTGAAGGGCCAAGAGTTGAGAGTGGAATGCATGGTGACATCGTGGTCAGTAAGCCCACCACCGGAGATTTCCTCTATCATCCTTTTAATCAGCTTATTGCTATTAGAAAACACATTGAGGGCCAGGGGTTTTTCTTGCTGGTTTATGAATTGTATGGCTTCATCTGTACTTTTCACAGGCACTCTTGGGAGCACAGGACCTAAAATCTCTTCTTGCATCACCTTGGAATTGGGGTTAACATCAGTAAGGATAGTCTAGGCTATGTACCATGTAGCCTTGTCCATCTCCCCTCCAAAAGCTAGCTTTTATCCTTCAAGTAAATTTGTCACTCTTTTAAAATGTCTAAGGTTAATGATCCTTTTATAATCAAGAGACTTTTTTATTTCTTCACCATAAAATTCCTTCCCAGTTTCCTTTATCTTTCCCACAATCTGACTCTGAAGGGATGGTTCACAGAGAATGTAGCAGTGCAGGTCTGACTACAGTTCATATACTTCCCCAAGGTGATATGTCTGCAAGCAATATCAAGATTACAATCCTTATCAATGTAACATGGACTCTTCTCTCCAAGTTTCAGAGCCCCAGAGGTCAAATGCTTGGCAGCAGCTTCCATGACAATCCTCCCAACTCCAGTACTTCCAGTATAGAGAATATGGTCAATTCTTTGTTTCAGAAGTTCTGCAGTATCCTTAACACTACCAGTGATAACACAGTATAGTTCTTTGTCTAAATACTGAGTGAGGATCTTGACCAAGAGAGTGGCTGTCTTTTCATATAATTCTGATGACCTGACTATGACAGCATTTCCTGCTGTGAGGCTCCTGTTACTGGTTGGATATTTAGGACAAAGGGGTAGTTAGAAGCCCCAATAATCAAGATCACACTGAGAGGCTCTGAGTGAACATAGGCCTCATCCATCACTGTCATGAGATTCTTCTTAGCTGACTCTAGGGTAATCCACTCAGGAAGATTCTCCAGTACATGGTCAAGCCCTCCCAGAACATTAAAAACTTCTTTACTATATGAGTTGAATTCATTCTTGTGCAGGTCCTGGGCCAGCACCCACAGGATCTCCTTCTGGCACTCCTGCACAATCCTCTGCAGGGCCCACAGCTGTTGCAGGTGGAACAACAGTAGCCTCAAGTAGCCTGTCTGGAAGACCATCCAGACATGTGACACCAGCTGTGCCACCCTGCATGAGGTCGGGCTGGGGGCCTACCCATTCTATTACACTAGAAAGCATAAGAATAAATGGAGCCTTTCTAAAAATGATTAGTATCTACCTAAAACTAATTAGAAGCCTTTCTAATAAGAGGGGGTTGAGGAGGATGTCCATTATCACCATTATTATTCAGTATTATACTAGAAATTCTAGGTAAAGCAATGAGACAGGAAAAGAAATCGAAGGAACAAGCAAAGGCCGCAAGGAAATAAACAAAAATCCTATAGAGTCAACTAAAAAACCAATTGAAGCAATTAACAACTTTGGCAAAGTTGTGAGATACAAAATAAACCTGCATAAATCATCAACATTTCTATATATTTACCAGCAAAAACCAGTAAGAAGAGTTAGAAAGAGACATTCCATTTAAAATAACTGCAGACTATATTTGACAAATGCAACTCCAGATTTCACAGAACAATTCCTATAATAAAGGGATTTGTTCTGTGAAATTAGGATTCTATCAAAGGTTGCACTTGAGGACCTAGAGGGCCATATGAGGTCTTTGAGGTCGCAGGTTCCCTGCCACTGAACTAATGTTTGATAAACTCTAAGATCCCAGTTTTTGGGGTAAAAATTCACTATTTGACAAAAACAACAGGGAAACTGAAAAATAGTCTGGCAGAAACTAGGTATAGACCAACATCTCATATCATATGCCAAAGTAAGTTTAAAATGGGTACATAATTTAGATATAAAGGTGATATCATAAGCAAATTAGGGGAGCCAGACCACCAAGATCTCTCTTCTCTCCATTTTTCACCGACTCTGCCCCTTGCAAAGGTACAGATTATTGAATAATCAGTCTTCAACGAAGAGTCTTATGCAAATGGCTCTTTGAGTCATGAATTACATATTATCTTTGTATAGACTGAAGAAAATGATGGAAAAATTGTTAAAATTACAAATTAAATTTAAATGTCATGCATACTTTCTTTTCCCTACTGGAGAGCTGATTGTTAATCATTTACCAGCATGCCGTTGCTGTTAACCTTTTGAAATCTACTTTAACAAAATCTAGAGCACAGCTTTCCTCTCCTCGTTTAAAAATTCCAGGAGAGTGTGTGCAGGTCACACAAGAATTCCCATAATCTCTGTCCTGGAGGTGGTGGCTCTATGCTGATGATTCTTAAAACTACTTATTCAGTCTTAACTTCTCTGCTGACTTCCAGTCTCAAATCTATAACTTCTTATTATATATTTTGAACTGTATGACCAGTAGATATCTTAAACTCAATTTGTCCAAAGTAAAACTCATTATCTTTTCTCTCAAACCTTCTTCCCCCCTTTCAAATTTTCCTGTTACTGATGAGGGTGCCACTACCTTTCTGGTCCCCCAAAACCTAGGTGCCACTCTCTACTCTTTACTTTCACCCTCAAAAATATCACTAAACTGTTGCTATCCCAATCACCATCACCAATCTGTTGCTAAGGCCATCTTGTGAATTCATCCCTTTTCTCCTCTCATGCAGGTACCACCCTGGTGTAGGCCCTCATCACCCTGGCACAAATGTCTCCCACCTTAATCCCTCTTCAACTCAGCTGTCAAAGTGGTTTTCCTAAAATTCAGGTCACACACACAAATACACACTCCTCATATTGCATTCCCATTGACCTCCTCAGTAAACTCCAGTGTCTTCCTAATACCTTCAGGATCAAATATAACATCCTCTCTTTGGAATTTAAAGCTTTTTATAACCTGTTCCTCCCTACTCTTACCTTTCCAGTAGTTTTACAACTTATACTCCTTGCCTCCACATACTCTTCAATATAGTGACACTAGTCTCTATGATTTTCTTCAAACAATACACTCTGATTGTTTCCTATTCATAGAATACTGTCCCTATTCATATCTCCCTTTCTCTGGCTTCCTTCAAATCCCAACTAAAATCCCACCTTCTATGGAAAGCCTTTCCTGATCTCCCTTAATTCTAATGCCTTCCTTCTGTTGACTATTTCTTTATCTAGCCTATAAATAGCTTGTTAGTACATAGTTATTTTCATGTTTTCTCCTTCATTAGATTATGCACTCCTTGAGACTGGGACTATCTTTTACAATTCTTTGTATCCCTAACACTTATGTGTCTTGCACATTGTAGGTGCTTAATAAATATTTATTGAGTCCTTTGACTGACCCATCACTACCATATCATGCCTTTGGGCTAGGCATGTGATCTATTGCTCAAACTTCTTATCTATTTACTCTTTGGTGCAGGTGGTCTCCAAGGATGGGGGAACGTGTGGCCTCAAGGGTACACATGGCCCTCTAGGTCTTCAAGTACAGCTCTTTGAATTTGGATTCAGAGAGAGGGCTTCACTTGAGGACCAAAAGGGATACATGTGTTCTCAAGGCAGCAGGTTCCCTACCCCTGCATACTCCAATGACAAGTCATTTTAGTTCTACTTTTCATTGAACATTCTTCACTATACTTACCCCTTCTGGTTTATGAATTTATCTCATTAACATACAATACAAATTGTCTGCAGTCAGTTATTGTTGAAAAGGGGGTTTCTAACAAGCCTCTCTGAGCTTTTAGATTCTCCCATCCTTATCTGTATCACCATGTCTGGATCCGTTCTGTATTTGTGTCTCTGTGTGTTGCAAGTCAACATCTGTATGTAATCTGACACCAGTTAGGTTTAAAATGCAGCTGATAGGGTACTATGTAGTGTACTAATTAATGATGGATTCCTAAGTGGCCCTGGACTTTTCCATGTGGCCCAGGTCCCTGGGTCTAGAAAGGGCCTAGGGCACCTGGCCCTTCCCAGTAACTAATCTTTTCAACTGCTCTTTCATGGTGGACCTCACCCTAGAACATCACTCCTTAAACTCATCTAGACCCCTTCTCTGTCACCTCCCAGTCATCCTAGACTGCTCGGCCACTCCTAGATCATTTCCAGATCTTCCCACAGTCTTTCTGCATAAGAGGTCCATCCATTAAAGCACTTATATTCCTGAAGAGTTTGGCCAATGACTTAGATTCCTTAAGAGGCTGACCTACTTGTCAATACAAGCTTCACAAATAGGGCAGGTTCTTAAAAGTCCCACCTGCTTTTATTGGCGAAACAATAAACCTTGTCTCTGACTAAAAGAAGGCTTGAGTCAAATTATTTCGAGGCAAGACCTATGTATTTTGCCCTTGAATTTCGGGGTTCCCATCACACCTAGACCACAATACAGCCAGCCAATGAGAATAGCATCCAGGGGCTGAAGCTGGACTTTTATTAGAATGCCTCTTTCTCTTTCTCTCCCCCTCTCCCTCCTTTGCTGATTTGCAGAAGCTTCAGAGAAGCAGGTGGATGGGAGAGAGAAAGAGAGAGAAAAGTACTTTATTATTTAGGATATATGATTGATAAAGGCAAGTAGAGGAGGGTAAGAGAGGTGTCCAAACAGAATAAGAAAGATTGTATCTATAGTTTTAAAGGGTTTTAATAAAAGTCCAAAAAAGGGATAAATAGATAGAAGGAAAGGCATAATCTGTTTGCGCAAACAATGTGAACAGAGGGTTTGAGAGTAAAAGGCTTGGAAATTTTTGGAAAATTGTTGGTAAAAGTTCTCTCTCTACACTCCAAATCTGGCAAGTTTTGAATGTGAAGGAATCAATGTTAATTATGTTAATGAGAGTTAAAGATCTTCCCCATCCATTATTGGGCCTGCCCGTTAAGGGAAACTTGATTGGGGGAGATTTTGTTTTGTAAGAAGGCCCACACCTTTTGTTAATTTCTAATAAGCCACTGATTCTCAAGGGTTATGATTCCCTCTGGCTCTAAAAAGTATATAAAAACTCTGAGGTGAGGTTTTACTTTGGGACTTACTCATTAGAAATATTTGTTTAGCCAGATGAGACTCTGAGTAGCCACTAAGGAATACTCTGGCTTTGAAAACCCAGATGTTGGTGTTTCTCTCTCTGGTAACTATGTATATATATAATGGTCAGACAGTTAGATCTATTGATCTGTGATGTATGTATTGCTTATGATTAGACAGTCAGAAGACCTGTCTATTGATCTTTATTTCTCTGTTTCTATTTTCTCTGAAGTTCAGGGTGCTTTTTCCTCTGAACTAAGTGAATGATGTATGTATTTGATTAAAATGACTATTGACCCCTTAAAAGTTGCTTTCCTTTTAGAAAAGCAGATCTAAGAATCTGTACAGCAAACGCTCTTGTGTATATCAAGGTCCTTTCTGTTACAACATGAAAGAAAGAGGGAGCCTTTCCCTCTCAGATCAAAGAGAGTCAGGTGGACTAGCCCTTAAGCCTTTCCTGTTTGACCTAAAGAGAAAAGTTTTCATATATCAAAACACAACCTAAAGGTAAATGAATTTATTCTGATTTCATTTGCATTCATATCTCTCCTAATTTTATGTTTAAAATAAGTCAGAATTGATTTTTGTGTAAGGTAATTTGGAAATGCATTCAACAGAACTGAAGTCATCTAATCTGTAATGGGTTTGTTTTTAAGTTCATAGTATTATTTCAACTTGGTAAACTTTTGCATTAGTTTCAGAAAGTATGTTGTTTACACCAGTCCAGAGGGAAAATGTTATGGGATGGATGGGCAGTCGCTTCTCTGGGGTCTTTATTGACTTATTTTGTAAACTTGCCTAGGTTCCTGGAAATCATCTGTGTGGGCAAGGTCATCAGCCCTGGTTAAAGAACTTGTTCAGATTACAGAGTCAGATTACATAGTTCCTAAACAATGAACTTGGCTTGCTGGGGCTTTGCAAGTTGTAATAGTAATTTAAATGAAAAGATCTTTCCCATTAATTAATAGATTCATATGATCTGCTTAAATCATTTGGAAGCCTGAGTCACATGTGGTGGGAGCTTGCTGAAGAGGGGGAACAGGAAGGGTGGAGCAGAACCGGGAGGAAGTGAGTGAGTGGGATCAGGTCAGAGGGGATAGAATACAGGCCAACTGACACAGTGAGACAGTTTATATGAGACGACCCTGCCTGAGGGAGGGGAGGTTTGAGAATGACTTTGCCCCCTTGCTGTGATCATGGTTATTAACTTCTTGGTCACCATGATGGATTTTGCTTTCTGGTTCTGGGATTTGGCTTTCTAGTGTTTAAATAAATGTTTTTCTTCTGCCTTCTATATGGAGAGTCCTTTATATTTTGTGATTGAGAACTACGTTGGCATATTCACAGTCACCATCTGTGCTGTATGCCTTGGTGACACATTTGGTGTCACAAACAGGATTGCAAGGTATAAAATCTCTGGAGGCGGAAATAATTTAGAGGAAGACATTAATATCCCAGGATGGGAGGATTTGCTGTTTTCCTCATTAGCAAGGGAGTGGGCTAAAAGCCCTGAACCCTGTGAAAACTGGGAAGCAAGGTTACAGGAGAGGGAACCTGGAGATTTGGAAAGGTGTCTGCAAGGAATACCAATTAGACCAGGGAAAGAGTTGGCAAGGGTAAGTAGGAGAGGCTGGATTTTACTAACGACTTACCATACTATGTGTAGAAACAGAGATAAACTGTTTAAGGAAAAAATTCAGATGAAAAAAATTCAAGAGCAATCTGGGGTGGGGGCAGGCTGTGGGGGGTGTCCTTAGGTGGAAGAAAAGGTTGTTTATTTAGCTCACAAGAAGCTGGAGGCTAACAAAAGAAATGCACATCTGACCTTTGTACAGATCCAGCCTAGATGCCACAGTGACAAAGGAAGTAAAATAATTTTAGAAGAAGTTTCTCAGTCAGAAGCACACCCAACAGTGAGGTGGAAACAGGAGAACCAAGGAGGTAACTCAGTGTTTAGGGTAATAATTGAGAATTTTACTCAGCAGGAGGTTACAGAAATTTTGAGTCGGTTCATCCAAAGGATGGCAGAAATGTTAAATCTTGGATGGTAAGAATCCCGTCAAATGCCTGAAATTTATAGGTATTAGTCACAATCCTTTTGTACAGCAAGTTTTTAGAGGTTGCAATATGCAAGGAGGTAACAGTACAACTAATCGGTTAGTTTTGGCTGAAGAGGCAGCAATAGGTAGTATCCTACTGACTCTATGTGGACTAGTGGAGAGAGGCCCTGGTAATTCACTTAGGAACTGTACAAGGAAGTTAAAGGAAGAGGTAATGAAGACTGCCATAATGATTGAAAATGCAGATGCACACTATGACACTCGCTTTGCAGTTTACCATAGGAATATAATAGTGAAGATGGCTCCTCCTACTTACATGTAAGCATTTGATTTTGACTCTAATAATTGAGGAAATAGGGCACCCTCTTTCAGAGGTACTGGGCAGGATTTCACAGTTAGGTGGTTTAGGAGGCTGGGGAAAAGACAATATTGCTAAAGAGAGAAGAGTAAATAGTCAGCAGAATAGATCAGAATAAGTTGACAAAGAGAGAATTATTTACTGCTCTATCGAGATCATGGGTAGATTTTAGAAGCATAGATGGTATTCCACTAATGAATTATACAGAATTTACTGAGAAAAAGGACTTGATACTAGACAAAACAGAGAAGTAAGAACTGCCCCTGCAGATCCTGCTGAACCTTTGTATCCATGTTTATCGCACCTTCAGGGAGAATAGAAAATTGGCTAAACCCCAGCTCAGATTAGGATTAGCAATTTGAGGAGTACATATATTGGCTGGAGTCATAGAATCTAATTATCAAGGAGAAATTATTGTAACATTCCAAAATTTAGGTAATAGACCCATACAGTTTTGTGAATATGATAGAATAGTTCAAGTGATTATTATTCCTTATAAAATAAGACCACTTGTGAAAACTTATTCTCCTTCTGAAATAACTAACAGAGTAACTGAAGGATTGGGTTCTACTGATAGAATAAAATTGGGAGTAAAATATGGGTAAAATGAGAGCCAGATGAAGTTCCAAAGGTTGTAGAAATTACGGCACATGAGATAGATAATACCATAACTGTTGTTTATTCAGGAGAGGATGATTACCAAATTGTACCCTTAACTCATATATTCTACAGTGAATGAGGCTGTGATAGTGGATTTATGAACTCCAGAACCACAGCTGACTCTATATCTACGCTGCTTCTGGTTATTGATTCCTAGTTTTGTTTGTTTTTCGTCTTTTCATCTGTTAACTTGTTTTCTAGTTTTGTTTCCTATAGGCTTACTATCCTCCACCTGCAAATGCCTAATCACTTAAGCCAGATGTCGCCTCCTATCCATGATGGTGATGTATCATCTTTGGACTTGGAAGTTGACCAAACTTCAGATGCCAGCTAAAGAACTGATCTCTCAAATGGGACCTCTTGGATCAGGGACAGTTCTACGTCCAGACTCAGCAGGAAGTAGTTGTAGAAGAAGAGACCTTTGCCCCTTACCCCAAGATTTTGGGCCCTATTTGTTGAGAGGGAATGATGGGGTGCTTGTAATACTTACCAGTTGCTCCCCTGACCTATGTAATGAATATGAAAGATCTTGAGGCTGAATATAATAGTAGTTTGAATGAAAAGCTCTTTCTCATTAATTAATAGACTCATATGATCTGCTTAAATGACCTGGAAGCCTGGGACACGTGGTGGGAGGAGCTTGCTGAAGAGGGGGAACAGAAAGGGTGGAACAGAACCGGGAAGAAGTGAGTGAGTGGGTCAGGTCTGAGGAGATAGAACACAGACCAACTGACACAGTGTGACAGTTGATAGTGAGAAGGTCCTGCCTGAGGGAGGGAGGTTTGATAATGGCTTTGCCCCCTGCTGTGATCATGTTTTTTTTTTAACTTCTTGGTCACCATGACAGATTTTGCTTTCGGGTTTCAGGATTTGGCTTTCTGGTGTTTAAATAAATGTTTTTCTTCTGCCTTCTATATGGAGAGTCTTTTATATTTTGCAATTGAGAACTATGCTGGCATATACATAGTCACCACCAGTGCTGTGAATATTGCCTTAGTGATACATAAGTTTATGTATAATATAGAAATGATTTCTAATGATCTTCCTGGCTTTATTTCCCCATTATGTTCATTTGAAAGGAATATTTCCCATTCCTGAGTCTGGTATGAGGTGGAATTGATACTGCATAATTGATTGGAAAAGTCTTATCTAAATTTAAACAGAGCTAAGGATGTTTTATCCTGTCATATTTGGTATGTCATATGTCTCTGCTTTTTCCTTTCATAGCAAATTTCTATAACTAGAGCAAGTAGTCAGTGAAAGATATGAGCACAATGTATATGAGATTCTTATTATTTTGATCTGAATTTGTAGTCACTGGACAGTCTAAGCAAGAGTTAAATTTGCATTTGAATATATTGTATATATAAGATTCAATTCCTGAAGTATCTCTTCCAGAGTGAATATAATTAGAGAAGGATAAATAAGCTTGTGAAACGAGGATGTGTATCTATTCAGTTGTGAGGTAAAAGGCAGAATTCTCTTTTGTTTAAGACAGTACAGTTATGTAAGTGAAGAGTAACAACTTATGAGCTATTTTGTATTATGATTGAGATGTAAAGGAAAGTTGAGTAGTCTGAGTAATAGGTTTAAAAGATTTGGAAAGATAAATAAAGGCCTGATCGAAAATATGGAAGGCAGATAAGAAGGTCTGGGGACAAAAGGGAGATATCTAAGTACCTCCTGTCTCTGGATAGTTGCTCTGGGTACTTTTGTGCCAGTTTCAGATGGTTAACTATAATGTGGAAGTTTGACTATATTTTAAGAAGAATGGAAAATTATGTAACTTGTTTAAAAGTAAATAGCTCATTCAAATTTGAGATGGTCCTATCAGAAGAATAGCAGCCTATATTTACCCTGCTTCTGATCATTTTCCTCCTACTCCTTTTTGGCCCTTGTTTGCTTAACCTCCTTGGCCAGATTTGTCTCATCTAGGCACTAGACCACCCACTTCCAGATGATCACTTAATCTGTGTACCAATCTTTGTCTGAGTCAAAGACCCACCACTCACTAGACTTCGTGTTGGCTAGATTCTGAACACTGGCTAAAGAACCAGTCACTTGAACAGGACCCCAAAGAGGCAGGGATAGCTCTATGTCCAGTCTTAGCAGAAAGCAGTTTCATTTTTAAATTTTTTAAAAATAATTATTATTATTCTATTTGTTTTCAGTATTCTACAATCACTTCCATATAACTTATATTTTTTCCCCCTCATTCCCCTTCCTTCTCACCACCCTCTCCCATTTCTCTCCCTCCCTCCCTGAGTCAGCATACAATTTTATAGATTCTACACATACATTTCAATTAAATACATTTTCACCTTAGTCATGTTGCATAGAAGAATTAAAATGAATGGGATAAATCATAAACAAACTAAAATGTAATAAAAAAGAAAATGATTTGCTACATTCTGAGATTGAATTCCTTAGTTCTTTCTCTGGATGTGGAAGGCATTTTGCCTTAAGAGACCACTGGAAATGTTTTAAATTCTTGCATTGAAATGAAGTTCTAAGTCTACCAGAAAACATCCTCACACACTGTGGTTGTTGCTGTGTACAAAGTTCTCCCAGTTCTGCTCCTTTCACTCAGCATCAATTCGTACAAGTCTTTCCAGGCCTCTGTGAAGTCTTCCTGTTCATCATTTCTTCTAGCACAATAGTATTCCATTACATTCCTATACTACAATTAATTCAGTCATTCCCCAATTGATGGGCATCCCCTTGATTTTCAGTTTTTGGCTACCACAAAGAGTGCTGCTATAAATATTTTTGTACATGTGGGACACTTTGTGTATATTTTCACCTTGTGTTCCAGGAGGAAGATGAATCAGAACACAAATAACAGTTAACTTGACTGTGGCAAAAATATTAATATTGCACACTTCTTGCAAATCATTTGAACAATTTACTTTCTTCTCCATCTAGGCTGAGGTTGCAACTTTGCTTTTTAAAAAACTATTTGCGGATGTTTACTATACCTCTACCTTAAGCACTACATAATTCAACATGTTACATTCAGTTTTCATCCTTTAATAACTAATAACTTGATACCACTGAACTGCCTTTCTTTAATCCTAATAATTCCACAGTCACACCCCATCTCTCCTTCTGATTTATACTAAACTATTTCACAAATTCACCCCACTCACCAATCCGCTCATTGCTTCATCCTTCAGTATTTTTGCTTAGCTTTTCTTACCTCACCATGTCTTCCCAAGTACAATGAGTTTTGCTATAAAAAGATATATATACTCCTAAAAATCACCATGCTATACAAAATCAAGAAACAAAAACCATAAGGCTTATAGGGAAAATGGGATTAGGACATTCAAAAACTTCTCAATGACACATAAAAACGGGATGGAAACCTAATAAAAATGGTAGCACAGTTTTATACATGTTAAATGGTTAAGAAATATATAAATACGAAAATAAATAGAAATAGTATGGGGACCTTGAACTGCTTTTCAACCTTTTCCCTGATTCTTACAGGGGTTTGCTGGAAAAATGAAAGGTTATCCAGTCTTGGTGAATATCACCTCTAAAATGCCTGTGACAGAAGATGGGAAAGGGAATGGGGGAGGGCATATAGGTAGGGATCAGTTCCTAAAGATATACAACCAGAAGATATACAACAAATACAATACAACAAGATAATACCTTGAAAAAAATATGCAGTTTGCTTGTGGAAGTGGGAGTCAAAAGTGTTGTAGCTTGTGAGTTATTTTGAAATGGTTCAGTTTTCTGTGTACTCATTGTTTCTCAGGGATAAGCTTTTGCACAAGCAAATGCAAAATTCATGTTATACTCAAAGCATTCCCTAGTATGTCAATTGCATTGGAATAAATATGTGTTTTTAAAACAAGTATTATAATAGAACTGACTATACCTTCGTTACCTTCTTGAGTCTCCTTCAAGTCTCTCTCATTATCTTTGTTCTTCCTTGATCATGGTTAATCCTTTTATGGGCTCCTTAATTGTTCTTGATCCTGTTCCTCTCTAAACCTAGAATTAGATTTGAGTCATGTATCTGAGCCTCAAGGGTTTTCTCCTTCAAATAGTCTTCAAGTTCTCAAAACTACTTCTCAACAGTTCAAGTTCTGATTATTCAACTAGCCTAAGTTCTAAATCACCTGCATGTTTTAATTCTTATTTGTTCCAGTTCTTCTCTTTTCTCAGGCTCTTCCTAGCACAAACTTCTCACTTTTTAAAAATATCCATCTCCTGCTGTATCCATCTGATATCTCGTCCCAGGTGAAAAGAGGAGTCAGACTTTCCTTTCACCACTGAAGACTTTCATTCCCTGCTTTTCATATCTACTGTTAGGGCTGAAGACTTGACTTCTGTCTCCACCACCTTCTGCTGCCAGCCTGATTTGAAGAGGAGCAACCTTCCCAATGACCTCAGGCCTTCTATCTTCTACTATGCCTGTCTTTCGAAGAAAGAAAAGTTGGTAGAGAGCCTGATCTCCATCTCCTGCTGTACCATCTTCTGCTTAATCTTCAGCCTTCAGAGGAAAGAGGAGTACTGAAATAAGACCTTCTATCTGAATGTGTGCCTTCTATCTCATATTGCACTTGTCTCCTGCCTGATCTCAAGCAACCTCTGTAAAAAGAAGTAGCACCTTCCATTCTATAATTAACATTCTCACACCTGTAACATCCTACACCTCTCAGTGATTCTGAATCCCCTGTAGGTCATCATCCAAAGCCCATTACCTGTGTCCTATCTCCTGATTCTTTATTCCTATCCCCTTCAAAATTCCTATCCCAAAGTTCCAAATAAACCCAGTCATCCCTTTCACCATATATCCTAGAATGTCTGTTCCACAGGCAACAAATTTCCCTTTATACTAAATCTTTTCCTCTCCTTTTCCTTCCGTATACTATGCCAGTCACTGAAATCTGCCTCCTCATGATGACACAGACTCTCTGGCTACTCTTTACAATAGTGGCTATGCCTTCATTAATCCTCCTCAGCTCACTGGTTGAGACAGAAGAGTTGAAAAGCTCTTTGTTCCCCATTTCCACTTCCAGATTCTCCCCCTACCTTTGACCCTCAGTAACCTCTCTTTCTTTGAGGTACTGTGGGGAAAATAATTTATTTATTAATATTATTTAAACTTAACTTTGTATGGCTAGACATTGTTTAATCCAAAGCTTACATCTAGGTCATGCTGACTCCAGAGACCCTCCAGGGAAGTGAGATTACAGAAAAGAATGGTAGGGAACCCACCCAAAGCTTATATTTTGGACTAGGACAATAGCTTGTATTTCGGTTTTGCCTAAGTTTTATTAAATATTCAGACTTATTTGCTGATATACATCTCAAACTTATAACTTAGCTTGTACTCTTATTTGAACTCTACAAATGTGAAATTTACAAAGATTCAGGGCAGGGAGGAAGGGAAGTCAGCTATATTTTTTTCTGACTCTCCCCTCTGCTGAACTAAATAAAATTATTTTAAAAATTGTTTTAGGTTTTGGGTTTGTTCTTTACCAACAATTTATATTACTCATATCTACCACCCTGTCCAAATTCTGGCAGCCATTGTCTATAAACCTACAGGTCACTCCCCTATCCTTTCTCAATGAGTTTGGTACATGGCTTACAACTTTTCTCTCATCCTTTCCTCCTGCCCTCATACTAGGGGACTTCAACATAAACTGACTTTTCCTCAAGCATTCTAACCATTCATTTCCTCAACTTACTTGCTTCCCCAATGACTCTTCTGCCCAACCTCAGTCATACACAAAGATGGTTATACTTTGATTTTGTCATCACTCACAAATGTACCATCACCATATTCAAGAATTCTGAAATCCCCTTGTCTGAACATAATCTAGTCATCTTTCACATATTCCTCTGCCTTCCCTTATCAAACTGTACTCTTCATCCAGACTATGATCTCCAATACTTCAACCCCTTGTTTCTTTCCCAGGACATCTGCCCAGCTATAAGTGAAAGGGATTATGTACGCTGCACAGTACTTTTACTTTGGGTCCCATCTTAAGAAACAATGACATGTACTAAAACAAGCTTAATAAGCAATTAAGTTTTCTCACTACAAATAGTGTAAGTTAGCAAGTGTATACATATGAACCATAGGTCATAGTTAAGACAGAATAGAAAAAAAGTACACTTCACCAGCCAAGTCTGAGCTACAACACTTTGGTAACTGGGGAGGCTGAAAGGGGGGAACATTAGGCCAAGGTCCTGCCTGGGAGAGCAGTAGTGGGCGTCCCCACTTTTGCAGCAAAAGACCTCCAAAGATCCATCTCTCCCTCAGTTCCTTTATCCATGTAACTTCAGGGTAAAAAGGACTTTTAGAACAAAGAAGGAACTCTGGCCAAAAGTTCCAGCTGTTGACTTGGATGTATATACCCAAGGACTGGCCAGGTCCTTGAACACAGACACCTCCTTCCTTAAGGAGTTTTATGACTCTTGAGATAAGTGTCTCTTTGCCTTGGCTGCATGCTTCATTAATTCTGCTGCTTCCCCTGGCACATCCAGTTAAGCATAACAACTTTAAGTTACATTCCTTACGTTAGGTCATGTGGTGGTTATGCAAAGGGCTGGGGGAACATCTTCCTCAGTTTCCCCCCACCAGCACTAGAGACTTTACTCTTATCTTTATATTGGTTCCTTGGTGAATTAGTTCAACTCTTCAGTATTCTTTTCTCTTGAGTCCCTGGCTCCATTATAACATCAACGATAGCATTCTACCAAGTCTCACCTTGGATCATTCCTGTCACTGCCTTGGTTCCTGCACAAATGCTGCTCAATGCAGGTGGAGACAATCATGAAACTTTCAAACCGAACAACTACAAACTCACATTGTGCAGCCTCACCTGGGCTCCCACTATTGGGCAATCCTTCTATACCTCCCTCATCAATTATCCCATTTCCACAGTAGCTTTTTCAAATCTTTTCATCCTCCTCATACCTCCCATGTCTCCTCTACTCCCCACCCTTTCAGCTGACAATCTTGCCTCATATTTCACAGAAATAAATTGAAACCATTCACCACAAACTTCCTCTTTATCTCTTCGCTACTATCTCTTCCTTCAGCCCTGCCTCAAATGGAAAGGTGGCCTTCCTGCTTACCAAAGCCCACTCCTTCACTTGCACAAATGATCCTATTGCATCTTATCTCCTTCATTGAATCACCCCCTCTGTCGTTACCATTCTATCACTTATCTGCAAGCTCTCCCTGTCTACTGGCTCTTTTTCTATTGCCTACAAACATGCTATGTCTTCTTTATCTTCAAAAAAAATTCACTTGATCCTTCCCTCCCCATAATCATCCTATATCTCTTCTGCTCTTTGTGGCCAAACTCCTTGAAAAAGTCACGTAAATCTAAATCTACTTTCTCTCCTCTTATCCACTTTTTAATCCCTCGCAATCTGGCTTCTGAATTTATCATTCCACTGAAATGGCTTTCTATTGAAACTTACCATCATTTTATAGTGTCTACTGTAGCTTTAAATGGGATTTCTCTTTCTATCTCTTGCTGTTGGGATTTGTTAGTAATCTATAGAAATGCAGACGTTTTATGTGGGTTTATTTTGTAATCTGCAAATTTGCCAAAGTTGTTTATTTCAAGTAGTTTTTTACTTGATTCTCTAGGATTGTCTATCATCACATCATCTGCAAATAATGATAACTTAGTATCTTCTTTGCCTATTCTAATTCCTTCAATTTCTTTTTCTTCTCTTATTGCTTTAGCTAACATTTCTAGTATCATATTGAATAACAGTGATGATAATGGACATCTTTGTTTCACCCCTGATCTTACTGGAAATGCATCTAGCTTCTCCCCATTGCATATAATGCTTGCTGATGGTTTTAGGTAGATACTGCATATTATTTTATTGAAATCTCGATTTATTCCTATGCTCTCCAGTGGTTTCAATAGGAATGGGTGTTGTATTTTGTTAAAAGCTTTTTTCTGCATCTATTGAAATAATCATATATAATCTGGGCAATTTATATTTTTTAAAATATTCATCCATTTCACTTAGATTGTCATATTTATGGGCATAAAGTTGGGCAAAGTAATTTCCAATTATTGTTTTAATTTCTTCCTCATTGGAGATGAGTTCACCCTTTTCATTTTTGATATTGGTAATTTGGTTTTCTTCTTTCTTTTTTTAAAGCAAATTGACCAAAGGCTTATCAATTTTATTGTTTTTTTTTTCACAAAACCAATTCTTAGTTTTATTTATTAGTTCAATAGTTTTATTAATTTCTAGTTTATTAATCTCTCCTATGGTTTTCAGTATTTCTAATTTGGTATTTACTTGGGGATTTTCAATTTGTTCTTTTTCTAGCTTTTTCAGCTGCATGCCCGATTCACTGATCTCCTCTTTTTCTAGTTTATTCATGTAGCCATTCAATGATATAAAATGTCCCCTAAGAACTGGTTTTGCAGCATCCCATAAGTTTTGATAGGTTGTCTCATTATTGTAATTTTCTTGCATGAAGTTGTTGATTGTTTCCAAGATTTGTTGTTTAACCCACTCATTCTTTAGGATAAAATTATTTAGTTTCCAATTAATTTTTGGTCTATCTTTCCATGGCCTTTTGTTATATATAATTTTTATTGCATTATGATCTGAGAAGGATGCATTGACTATCTCTGCCTCTCTGCATTGGATTGTGAGGTTTTTATGCCCTAGTACATGATCAGTTTTTGTATATATGCCATGTACTGTTGAGAAAAAGGTATATTCCTTTCTATCCCCATTCAGTTTTCTCCAGAGATCTATCATACCTACCTCATCCAGAGTTCTATTCACCTCTTTAACTTCTTTCTTGTTTATTTTTAGGTTAGGTTTATCAAGTTCAGAGACGGGGAGGTTGAGGTCCTCCACTAGTATAACTGTTTATTTCTTTCTGTAACTCCCTTAACTTCTCCTCTACGAATCTGGATACTATACCACTTGGTGCATATATGCTTAGTAATGATATTGCTTCATTGTCTATGGTGCCTTTTAGGAGAATATAGTTTCCTTATCTCTTTTGATTAGATCTATTTCTGCTTTTGCTTTGTCTGAGATTAGGATTGCTGCCCCTGGTTTTTTTTACATCAACTGAAGCATAATATATTCTGCTCCAAACTTTTACCTTTACCCTGTGTGTATCCCCTTGTTTTAAATGTGTTTCTTGGAAACAACATATTGTTGGATTATGGTTTTTAATCCATTCTGCTATCCACCTCTGTTTTATGGGAGAGTTCATCCCATTCACATTCACAGTTATGATTACTATCTGTGTCTTTCTCTCTATCCTATTTCCCCTCATTTATGCCTTTAGTTCTCCCTTCTCCTTTCCCCTCCACAATAGTTTTAATTTTTGTCCACCGCCTCCCTTAGTCTTCCCTCCCTTCTTTCAGCCCCCCTCCCTTTTATTCCCCTTTGCTCTTATTACTTCTTCCCTCCTTTTTAACCTCCCCTCCCTTTTCTTTTCTCTTTTCCCTCCTTCTGCCTATAGGGAAATTTAGATTTCTTTACTTAACCAGATTTGTTTTCCCTCCTTGAACCCAATCAGATGAGAGTAACTCTCAAACAATACTCATCTCCCTCCCCTCTTTCTCTCTACTGTAATATGTTTTTGTACCTCTTCCTGTGATGTAATTTACCTTTTTTTGCCTCCTCCTTTTCACATCTCCTCTTCCAGTCCCTTCACACTCTAAATCACATTTTTATCATCACATCAGTTAATTTATACCTACTCCCTCTCTCCATTTACATCCCTTTTAAATATCAAAATAAATTTACAATTCTCAAGATTTACAGGTATCATCTTCCCTTATAGGATTGTAAACAGTTTGCCCATATTGAATAACAAGTTTGCTTTTTTTCCCCCATGTTTACCTTTTTATACCTCTCTTGAGACTTGTATTTGAAGATCAAATTTTCTATTGAGCTCTGACCTTTTCATCAGGAAGGTCCAGAACTCCCTTATTTCATTGAATGTCTGTTTCCTTGGCTGAAATATTATGCACAATTTTGCTGGGTAATTGAATCTAGGTTGTAGTCCAAGCTCCTCTGCCTTACAGAATATCATATTCCAATCCCTTTGCTCTTTTAGTGTCGAAGCTCCAAGGTCCTGTGTGATCCTGACTGTAGTTGCTAGATATTGGAATTGTTTCTTTCTGGCTGCTTGTAGTATTTTCTCCTTAATTTGATAGTTTTGGAATTTGGCAACAATATTCCTTGGCATTTTCAATTTGGAATTTCTTTCAGGAGGGGATCAGTGGATTCTTTCCATGACTTTTTTGCCCTTGGATTTAGGACCTCAGGGCAATTTCCCTTGATGATTTCTTGGAAAATATTTTCCACGTTCTTTTTTTCATCATGGCTTTCTGGAAGACCAATAATTCTTAGATTTTCTCTCCCAGATCTATTTTCCAGGTCAGTTGTTTTTATCAATGCAATATTTTATGTTTTCTTCTATTTTTTTTTTGTTCTTTAGATTCTGTTTGACCGATTCTTGATTTCTCATAGAGTCATTAGCTTCTACTTACCCAATTTTAATTTTTAATAGATTGTTTTCTTCAGTCAACTTTTGCATCTCCTTTCCATTTGTCCAATTGTTTGTTAGATTTTTGTGCTTCCTTTTCCATTTGCCCAATTTTCATTTTTAAAGAGCTATTGTCTTCAGTGAATCCTTTTTTTATATTTTTAAAACCATTGGCCATTTTTTCTTTTACCTCTCTAATTTGGCTTTTAAAATCCTTCTTGAGCTCTTTCAAGAATGCTCTTTGGGTTCGAGACCAGTTCATATTCCCTTCTGAGATTTCAGATGGGAGTACACTTTCAATGCTAACCTCTTCTGTATTCATGTTTTGATCTTTGTCCCCATAGTAAGATATTATGTTCTTTTCTTTTCTGGTTTGCTTGTTGCCCATGATGATTGCCTTTGTCCTGGCTTTTAAAGTGGATCTCTGTTTCTGGGGAACAGGGGGCTCTATCCCACAATTCTTGTGCTGAGAACTTGAGGTTTTGTGTGTTGTGGCCTCTGGTTCTTATCAGGTCACTGAATCCAGATGGCTCAGGAGAAGAAGGTAGGGTTGGTGACCTTGCACAGCCCTCCCTCACTCAAATCAAAGTCAACCGCAAGTCACGTCATCATCCTGATGTCATGGTCCTCTGAGAATGAACCATAACATTAAGAATGCCACAGCTTATCTGTTACCAAGCTGCCTGGTATGCCAAAGCAGAGGCCAGGTGAAGTCTTTCCGAGTTTCCCTGGAATTACCCTGCAGGTCCCTGCATGAGGTGTGGGGGAGAGGAGGTGTCTTCTCCTGAGCTAGAGCACAGGCAGGCTCAATGGTTGGTGAACCCCTGTCTGCATTAATGTCTTCCCAATTCCCCCGGCGGTGATAAGATATGCCTTAGGTCCTGGTGTTGTCACTTACAGGCTCCCCTCCCCGGGGCTCAGAATCGCCTCCTGGTTCACTGAGGTGGGGCTGTCTGTGACAGCTCTGGTCCTGTGCTCATTCTCTTCAGCCACAGCAAGAGGGTCTCTCCTTAACAATTTTCCTAGCCTCTTGAGCTAAGAGACTGTTTACCCCTTTGACTGATCCCCCTATTGCAGGATTTTCCCTGGGGAAATATTCCCTGGGTTTTTCAAGGTCAACAAGTGGATGGAGAGAGCACTTACAGATCATTCCACCATATTGGTTCCTGGAAGTTTAAGCAGGTGACTTACAGACATTTCATCTGTGAGCTGATAGTCTCAGGAGTGGCTGCTACTGTTACCTGTGGTCCTGTGCTTCTCTCTCAGTTCTGCTGGACTCCTGTCCTGGGTTAATATATTTGAGAATCCACGCTGCTGTTTCTGCTTCAGTCTATCCCAGAGGTTCCTGCTTGACTCTGCTATGTCTGTGCTGGGGCAGTCTGTGCACTCTGTACTCCCCAACCTTGTGTAACACATCCTTCCCATAGACCCTCCAGGCTCTCCTGGGCTGCAGATCTGTCACACTCTGTCTCCCAGTGGATTCTGCCATTCTAAAATTTGTTCAGATTCTCTTTTTAGAGGTATCTGAAGGAATTTGTGGTAGACCTTAGGTGAGTATGTGCTCTAACTCCACCATCTTGACTTTGTACCCCCCTCCCCCATAATATCCTTTTAAATCTCTTGTTTCATCTCTTCCTTGAATAGACTTTGTGGGCAAGCCAGATTTTTGTTACTCTATGCCCATGGTGGGTATGGATTTACTCTCTTCTTCTAGATTTGTGTCCTTAGAAACCCCTGGATCCATTTCCTTGAATGGGATGATAAGCCCTATTTGGTGCCAAATACATATTATACATATTACTGGTGTCAACTGAGTACAAAGGGATTGCAATTCCTCTTTTCAAGTTCTTGTCTCCAAGTCTATCTGGATCTTAAGCTCCCAGGGTGCTTAATAATCTTGGGGCCTCCTGACTTGAACACTCCAGTTTTCAAGTCCTGACTCAGCACCTTTCCCTTCCCCCTTCACTCTTTTGTTTTAGCCTTTCCTGTGTGTATGTGTGAGAATTGGGCTATTCTGCTCCTATTTACTCAATTGTCTTGATTGAAACCAGAAGTTGTTTTTTTCTTTTTGTAAACAGGTCTTTTACAAAAGCAGCTTCCCAGCCACCAACATGAAAAAGACTTTGCTAAATGGGGAAAGAACTTCCCAGATGTTTTCCCTTGATCCCTTACCAAATAACCAGTTTTGCTCCTTTCTGAATCTGGATCTCATCTTGAAATCCAATTTCTTTGCTCCAGGGCAGTGGTGGAGAACCTTCAGTCTTGAGGCCACTTGTGATTTGGATTAAATCAAAGGGTAGCACTTGAGGGTACAGAGAGCCACAAGTGGCCTAGAGGTTCCCCACCCCTGCCTCAGGCCAAGTTCTTTAAAACAAAGAACCCAGTCACTCTTGGTTGAGAAGCTAGTTCCCTTAGGCTCAAATCTGTCTTTTTTCTGTCCTACAAATGGCTCCACAGATTGTGCCAGACTTGGAGATGGAAGACCCTGAATTCAAATCCAGCCTCAGACACATACTAGCTATGTGTTCCTGGACAGGTCACCTAACCCTATTTACCTCAGTTTCCTCATCTGTAAAATGAGCTGGAGAAGAAAACCAAGAAAACCCCAAATGAGGTTACAGAACAACAACATCCACCCTCCACTTTTATTTTGTAAATGAGTAACTAATGTCCAGGGAGGTTATACGATTTGTCCAAGATGGCACAAGTAGTAAGTGGCAGAGCCAAGGTTTCTGACTCCAAATCTAGCACAGTTTTCATTGTACCACACTGCCTCTCGTGAGACGCTCATTCAATTCTTCGATTCAGTGTTTTTTAGTGATCTGTAATGAGTATTGTGTCCACTTCGTCCTCTCTCCTTGGTGCATTTTACTAAACATTACTGACAAATCATAATAAAACCTATGCAATAAAATAATTCTTAACCCTTCATAAAGCAATGGAAAATCATTTCCCCACACAGACATCAGTTGGGGAAAGAATATATTCCCAGGGCTGAAGGTAAGGGGGTAGGGAGAACTCATGGTCCATAGACAATCAAGGCTGTGATATGGGAGCTGTCCTGGTATTAGAATACTTCTGACAGGATTTTATCCCTATTCCATGACTCTGGGAAGACTGCCTTGAGTTGTAGTTGGAATAGCTCTCCAGATAACTCTAATCTCAGCTAACTTTTGTCAAGGCTTCATTTCCATTAACCACTGATCCATGCCAAGTTGCCTCTGCTCTTAGCACCAATGTTCTGCTTCTGGATCATTCTATCTTGATGCTGTCACTGGCAAAGGCATTTTACTACCATCAGGAGAAAATGAATTCTACTTCACATATTTGTTCATTTAAACTCTTTTATGCCCCAATTACTCAGGCAAATATTGTTCATCCTTTGTTTTCCAAGAGGACTAAGTCATCTTGACTTCCTCATGATTTGAATTTAAGTGAGGCAGAGTTGCACAAAATCATCAGCCTCAAAGTCCAGTGGCAAGAAAAAAGTCAACATGATAGGTGATGCAGTGTCTGACCAAGCTCTGAGTGCTCCACAGTGCCTCATCCACTGTTCTGCCAAGGGAAGTCTTCACATGTCTGGGATAGAAATTCCCCTAATTCCCCTACAAGTTTGAGGCCTGTTGGTTACCTTCAACCTGGGTTAGCCCATCTGCTGGGATAGTTTTACCCAGGTGTGACCTATGTTCCTGCTACAGCTTCTTGGAGCCCCAGGTGAGAGCTGGGTGAAGATGAACATCAGAAGTGGATGAACAGCCCTGAAAAGGGCTCAGCAAGCCCTCACACCAGAGAACACCCCATTAAGGTTATAACTTCTAAGCCACATGCCTGATTTTACTTTTTAGTCTGTATTTTCCTTTTTTCAGTTCTCCCTAAATGATATCCAGAAGAATTACTCCAGCAGCTGCTGCACTATGCTTTCTTAGCCTCACTCCACAGAGAATCTTTACCCCTGAAGCATATTCTTATTTAGGTTAAATATCTTTTCCCTTGATTCAATTAACTTGAAATAGGCATCTCCACATTGTCTATAACAGTACAGTTTTTTGATGTTTGTAATAAATGCCTCACTAGTTCATTAGATTTATCTCATGTATTCACTTTGTGTATGTGTAATTTCTTCTAGGAGAATGTAAGCTCCTTGAGGGCAGGGACTGTTTCCTTTTTTTTTTGTCTTTGCATCCCCAGGGATAGCACAATGCTTCGCACATATTAGGTTGTCAATAAATACTTACTGAACGAATAAACATTGTTTTACTTTATCATTAAGTGTTCTATGTTTAAAGTTAATGGAGACAATTGACTGATTTTGTATAGATGGGGTGCATTCTGATTGGGACTCAGAAGTTACAGTGGAGTGTATAACTTCCAAATCCAGTTACCACGAGGATCCCAAGAAAGACTGAGTTGCAGCAACCTGGTGGTGATCCATCCTTGGGAACTTCTCTGAAGGGAGGTTGGAATGAATGAGCCAGTTTAGAGATATGAGAGATCACACCTCCACAGTGCTACTCTGGATGGTGCTACACCCAGAAATAGATGATTGTAGAGAGGAAAAGCTTGTTGTTCAGTCTCTCATCCTTCAGAGTTTGGTCTAAGAAAGACAAACAGAATTAGGCTGTATGAGTGCTTATTTCAGGCATGCATGCATGGGAGCTGCATTTGGAACTGAGCTTGCTTTGTGGTTAGGCTGCACAGATTATAAAGCCATGAATGACTCAGGATGTCTGGCCTTCTGTCAGCTAAAGATTATAGTTCCCAATAAGCAAGGAAGTGCCTCTGACTCAAGATGTCTGTCCTTTTGCTGACTGAAATTACAGTTTCCATAAAGCAAAAAAGTGCCTCTGGCTCATGCTGTCTGTGCAAGCTTAATCTGATCTTGTGATTGTTGATACAGTAGGAGAATTTTGGGTCACTCTGAGAGCACCTCAAAAGATTATTAATATGTCAGTCCAGAAGGGCTCAAATTGTCCTCCTGATTGGCCAGTCCAGTCTTTTGGCCTTTTTTGGGTAAGGATGGGTTCAAGCAGGTCTCACAAATCTTTCAGTCATGTCCAACTCTTGGTGACCCCATGAACCATTGCACACCAGGCCTTCTATCCTCCATTATCTCTCAAAGTCTGTACAAGTTTATATGTATTGTTTTTCTTTGAACTATCTATCTCATCCTTTTCTTTTTGACTTCATTCTCTCCCAGCATCAGGGTCTTTTCCCATGTAGCTATTGTATTTGTCCTTCATTTTCAAAGAGGACCATGACCTGAGGGAAATGATGATATGACTTACAGTTGACTTTGATTTGAGTGAGGAAGGGCTATGCAAGGTCACCAGCCTTGCTCTCTTCTCCAGAGCCATCTGGGTCCAGGGATCAGATATTCATCAGGATGACTAAAGATGGCTCAGGATGCAATGGGAGACCCCGAACCTTTTAGGCTAAAGCCTTTTCAGGTACTCACTTAGAGTGAGGTAGTGCTCGTTCAGCGAATAGACATTTAAGAAGTGAGTCAAGGGATAGCTCCTTTAACTAGAAAAAAAAAAAAGAAAAAAAATCAAGTTGAGAGGGGAAGGAAGACCTTTAGGGTTGCTGTTCCAAAGAGAAACAGTTACCATTGATATTCCTGCAGGTGTAAAAAATCTGAAATACTGGAATTCTCTTGTCCCTACTTTTTATCCCCAATCCTGTGATCTTTGGAATCAAATTCTTACAGTTTAGCACAACTTGGGTGATATTAAATGAAAACAAACTGTAACTAAGCAATTTTAGCAAAAAAAAAAAGGATTGGAGTGATATGATTGATGTTGTCACTGTCATATGGATCAGAAAAAGAGAGTATTATAAGATTGAGTTTGGTGGTCCTGAGACCACCATGATAGTCTTTCCTTAAGGGAGGCTGTAAGCTTATAGAACATACTCATTGGAAAATATTGACAATAACATTTTTTGAAGGTTGATACAGCTGTCTCTACCATAAGCTTGTTTTTTCTCCCTGATAACCCAAATAATAGTTGGCCTTGATCCCTCATGTGCAAATCAGTCAACTCCAGAGGGATCAAACAAAATCAGAGTAAATAACTCTTTGAAGATATACTCATACTAAGAGTATAAGAACTCTCAGAAGGGTACTTTGGAGTAAACCCTCTCCTCCAGCAGAAAAGCACTCCCTTCCTGCTGAATGGACCCATGTCTCTGAGTTCCCCAATTTAGCGCTGCCGTTACATGAGTTATACTCTATGTTAGTATATGGTTCTGAGTTGTATATTGTTCCCTTTTTCCTCTCTCCTGTTCCCCTCTTCCCTGTTGCTTGCAATAAAGTTTTGCACTGAACTGATTCCTTGCACTGAACTGACTATACTGCCAGAGTATGGTCCCCTGAGTAAGAGTCAAAACCCTACCACCTCCCAGGAGGGACTCCCTTATGTTAGAGTATTGTCACAAAACAGTTCAGGCAAGGAGGGTTTTCAAAATAATTGGCACAGAGATCAAGGCCTCAAAACAGAGAGAGAGAGAGAGAGAGAGAGAGAGAGAGAGAGAGAGAGAGAGAGAGAGAGAGAGAGAGAGAGAGACTGAGAGACACTAAGAGACACACAGACAGACACAGAGAGCTAGCTTTGAAAAATTTAGGAAATAGCACATTTTAAGACATCAAGAGAGTCATTTTAGGCATCAAATAACACCTCAATTTTGAAGTCCCCGACAGAAAGAAGCGGGTAGATGGCGAAGGAGGAAAAATTGATAAAAAAGAGCAGGGATGAGAGGAACAGGTTGGCTCTGGCTGTAGCGAGGGGCAGTCAGCGAGCATTTACTAAGCCCTCCATCACCCCGTGGTGTCACTGGGCTTGCTAAGTGCTGGAGGAAAGATGTGGCTGTGAGGATGAAGGCGGTGCGGGTGTTAAGGAAAATGCGATAATGACGACGACGACGACCAGCCCCACGATGAGCAGTTAAGTAGAGAGGGTAGCGGACGGGGAAAAGCCCAAGGGATGCTCACTGAGGCAGCGGCATGGGGTGCAGGAGCAGGCTGTAAGGAGCGGGCTAAGGGAGCTGAGCCGGAGCGGCTCCCAGGGACAAAGCTGGGGAGGTGTTTCACGGAGGGGCGCCGCTCGGAAGGGACCGCAGCCTTGCCACCGCACCGGGCAAGGTCAGAAGCCGAGCCTTTGCCGCATCCCCGCTCGGCCCGGGGGCTCCGCGGGTGCGCTCCGCCCCAGGGGGCGGGGCGAGGCTCGCGTTCCCTCCCGGCCCCGCCCCGCGTCCCGGAGGCCTAGGAGCAGGTGGGCAGCGCCCTCCCCCCGCAGCAGTTGCTGTGGACGCTGCCGCAGCTGCCGCCGCCTGCGCCGCCGCTTCGCCTCGCGTTGCCCGTTCTCCCCCACCCCCCACGCCTCTTCCCGGCTCCGCGCCCTCCCCATCGAGGGAAAAAGGAAAAAGAGACGTCTGTCGCACTTCCTCCGCAATCGGGCGCCCCCCAGGGCGGGAGAGACGCCCGAGGGCCTGAGGGGAGGAGGCGGAGAGGGGCCGGGAGCCGGAGCCGGGGGAGCCCCTCGGCCGTCCGCCCCTTGGACCGGCGGAGGCCGCTGGGTGAGGCGGGGGGCGGAGGAGGCTGGAGGAGGCTGGAGCAGAAAGGCCCTCCCCGGGAGGGGGAGGGAGGGGGCAGGAGAAGCGTCCCGGGGAGCGGGGCTTCGCTGGGAGCCGGCCTGGGGCGGGGCTGTGGCTTGTTTATCTCTCTGCTTTGCGCTCCTCAGCACCGCCGGGCTGCGGATCGGGAGCTGCCGTCTCGGGAGGGAGGGCGGCGGCGGCCCGAGACTCTCCTTGGAGAAGGAGGAGGCGAGCAGAGGCTGCTCGCACCCCGTGGTGACCCGGTCGTTGGCTTCACCTGGGGCCGGTGAGTTCCCTTCGGGCTCGTGGCCGACTTTCCGTGACCCTTTTGGCGTTATCTTAACGCAGATCCTTCTGCGGCTCATTTGACAGATGAGAAAAGAGAGGCAAACGGGGGTAAGTGACTCGCCCAGGGTCACACAGCTAGTGTCTGAGAAGCTCTTTAAAAAAGGGGAAAAAAACTCCCCAAACTACATTTTTACCAGCCTTTGAAATTTCCAGCACTCAGCAGGATGCCTGATGACTTTCCTTTGTAATCCTGTGTATTTTATTTGACGTTCTGGAAAACATTAGTTGTAGAAGAGGTCCATGGGCATTATACAGACTACCAAAAAGGTTAAGAACCCCTGACCGTAAGGAAGCTAACTAGGCAGAAGGGACCGTGGCTGTGTTGCGTATATTTTCATCCTCCAGTCCTTGTTAGAAGGAATAAAAAACTCTGAAAATCAAGTAAGTGTCACATTGATCATTTTTGGAACAGGAAATATTAAATGATGTAATTACTGGTGAGGTGGTTTTGAAAAGATGGTTGGACTACAGGATTTGAAAATAGAAATAATTATAGAAAAAAAGTGGGTCCCAAAAACATATGGAAAAGCCCTAGTCAAATATAAAGCCAGACAAACTAGGTATTGGCTGAAGGATGTAGTTTCTTTTTAGAGTCTTCATCTTTACACAATGGTTCTAAAGTGTGGCTACCCTTTAGAGAGGATGTATTGGAGTGACAACATAGAGTAACACTGTTTTTTGGAAAGTTTCCATTTAAAAAAATGTTTTCTTACATAATCAAGATAAAAAACCTATTGGAAAATTAGTGGGATCCTTTACTGAGCAGCTATTGGAAATTAGTTTGTTACTTACGTATAGTTTAAACATAAGCTGAATATAAAACTTAAGACCTATTAACAAGTAAATTATTTCAATTGGATTGATTCTGTTTATATGTATTATATTCAAAGTATTGTGTATTAATGCCTCATTCTTTAAGATTCATAGCTTTTAAAATGATTCCTTATAGGACTATTTTAAATAGCAAATGTTCCTGTTACCTAAGATAGAGTAGAATAAACTTGATTTATATAATTTGATATATGCACAAATTTTAGGAGCGCTTTTTTTTTTCTGTATAAAATGACCTATACTTAAACAGCTATTTATTTCTTCTGAGGGGAGGAAAAGAATTACAATAACAGCCAAGAAAGAATAGGAAGCTTTGGTTTCATTGTTTCTGTTTAACAGTTAAACCATAGCATCATTGACTGAATCTATGATCTTAACATTTTTAGGTGAGGCTGTAGATTGGCTTGTTTTTCTGGAAAGGAGTGCTTGTATAATTGCACGCAAACAAGGAGAGTCACTTGAGCACTGTAACCCGAGGTGTTTCTTACCCTGAAGTCTGATTAGTGTACACTATGTATTTTTGAAATACACTTTATGTTAATTGTGATTGACTCATATATGAATTGTAAGAAATCAAAGGCTATATAATTGAGCATCATTTGTTTATTTGTATTGGATAATAGTTGACACTTTTCTTTATTTGCAAATGGCCCTGATTACACCTTTATTTCCTTTGAGCTCCATAAAAGTCTTGTGAGATTGATATTTAGGTATTTTTTCAAAAATTATGGCTGAGAGGTTAAATGACTTGCCTAGTTAGAGTCATGATTCAAAGCCAAGACCTTGCTGACTTCAGATCCCATATAATTTCTCTTATATCATGCTCTCTTGAGGCACAGGTCAATTTTAAAATTCTTTATTTGAAGAATCGAATTGAAATGCCTAGCATTTCATTTAATCAGCAAGCACTTATCTGTTACCATGCCAGACACTATCCTAGATGCTCATGCCATACAAAGACAAAAATTAAAGTCCTCTGCCCTGAAGGAACTTACTTCCATAGTGCCTGGTACTAGGTACTTGATAAATGCTTAATAAATTGTGTGTGCACTCATTTTTAAAAACTGAATTTTTAAATAGTTTTAACTATACTTATGATTTTATTAATCCAGGGAGCTCCTGGTGAGAAAATTTCCCCTACCATTTAAGATTAGCAATATTTCTGCAAATCTGTAGCTTCTAGAAAGTTGTCTGGGATGCTGAGAGGTGAAGTGTTCAGGATTACTTGTATGTGTATGTCAGAGGTAGGATTTGAACACAGGTTTTCCTGCTTGAGACCAAATCTGTCTCTTGAGAAGTACTTTTGCACCATACACATTAATTTTAGATCCTCTGTCACACTATTGTTTGGGTGAAAGTGGTTTCTAATTTCCAAAGCTCTGATAAGAATTACCTTAAGGATCTTTGCATTGGTGTGGACACTGATTCTTCTGACATTATAACTTCTAGATTAATGCCCTGTGGTTTCATGAATTGCTTCAGTGAATTAATTAATTTTAATTTTCTGATATTGAGTTTCCCCAAATTAAGTGAGGCTAATCCTTAGTTGACAGAGATAGTCAATCACTAGGTTCTCTAGTTTAAACCTTTTTGGTTTTGTAAAAAACAGCTCACATTTCTGTAGCTGTTAGGTGCTTATAAAACATTTCCTCAACATCATCCTAAGAGGTAGGTAATATCAGTTTACCTTTTTTTTTTTTTTTAAAGGAAAGGTAATGTGACTTGTCTCGGGTTACCCAGCTAGTAAGTGTTATTCTGGACTTGAACTGGTCTTCTGAACCTAAGACCAGTATGTTTTCTAGTAAAATACAGTGACCTGTCCTTGTACTGGCTTGTATTCTGCCAGCATCATCTCTAAGATCCTACATTGACTGCCGCATCACTATGAGGCATTGGAAAATTACTTTAGAGGAAGAAAATCCTGAAAATATTAAAAAAAAGTTGGAAAAATCCTTTTTTTTGGTAGCTGTGTGGAAGATGGATTGAAGTCAAGGAAGAAACTAGTGCTTTGAGTATTTAAGGAAACAATATCCTGAGATATTTTGTGAGGGCACGTGTTTAGAGAGATAGTGGTACCCTCAACAGAAGTAAAGAAGTTTGGAAGAGTAATTTTGAAGGGAAAAACAGTGAGTTCAGTTTTGGACCTGTTAAGTTTAGATGCCTATGAGACATCTACTTTGAAATATATAATAGACAACTGAAGATATCTGACTGGAACTCAGAAGATTCCTTAGGGCTGGACTTGTAGATTCAGGAGTCATTTGCATTAAGATAATAATGAAATCTGTGGGAACTGATATGGGCACTGAGTAAGAGATCCAAAGAATGTAGAAACAGTAGAAGAGAGTCTAGGATAGAGCCTTGGGAAATAGTTAGATGGTGTGTTATGGATAATGAACCAGCAAAAGACCCTGAAAAGGAGTTGCCAGACATGTAGGGGGAGAACCAGGAAAAAGCAGCATCTCAAAAAGTGCCAGGAAATAGCAAGTTACAGTATTTTTCACTAGAAGTTTTTCTGCATCAGTAATTCTTATCATAGAATTTATTATAAATTGCATGTATTTTTGAGTAACCACCTAATCAGTTCCTAGATCTTGTCATTTCTACCTCCTCTTGAGTCCATCACTTTCTCTCTACTTAGATGGCTACCTTGCCAGTTTAGGCTCTCATCATCTCTCTTGGCCTAGTGATATCTAATTGTTATCCTTGTGTGAAGTCTCTCTCCATGCTCCGCACAGCTGCTAAAATGATTTTCCAAAAGGGTAGAAAAAGCACTGATTCTTTTTATTATCCTACTGAGTAAAATGGTTTCCTATTGCCACCAAGATCAAATATAAATTTTTCAGTCTGGCTTTTTAAAAAATTCTTTTTTCTTACTATAGACTTGACAGTAGTCAACAAATATGATCATTTCCATATACAAAGAAGAATAGAAAAAGTAGATTTTATGTATGAAATACAAATTCTATTACATACAGCAAATTTAGCACATTGCTTCCCAAAGCTACTCTGCCTCTCACTCTCTGAACTTCCTTCTGTTCTCTTCTGTGTATTCTAAAAATGTTTCATTAATATTCTTTTTGTATTCCTTCTTTTGGCATCACTAGCCTCCTTCATTCCCCACAATTTTTTCCCACCCCTCTTTGAGAAAAAAGGCCTTCCTTATAATTAATAAATATTATCTAACCAAAAAAACCACAAATTGTTTATATCTCATTCTAGAATACTGGTAGGAAATGTTCGGACAAGAGATGCGCATGTTTCATCACTGGTCTTCTGGAGTTGTGACTGATCATTTCTTCCTACATTTCCATCCTTTTACACTATGTGTAAAGTATGTGCCACTCCCACATATTTTTTGATCCAGTGACATTTGCCTTAATGTTGTTTCTCCCATGTGATACTCCACTTCCTGACTGAGAATTTCCACTGGATGTTCCCCATTTTGGAACTCGTCATCTCCATCTCTTCCTCCTGACTTTCCTGGCTTATTTCAGCTCTCAGCTAATGTCACACGTTCTGCAAGAGGCCTTTCCTAGTCCTCCTTGACTTTTGTGCCTTCCCTCTGAGATTTTCTTCAGTTTGTCCTGTATGTATCATATTAGTATGTTGTTATTTGGCTGTTGTGTCCACCGTTAGACTGAGCTCCTTGAGAGCAGAGTCTGTTTTTTGCCTTTCTTTGTATCTCCATTACTTAGCTTAGTGCCTGGAACATAGTAGTGTTGTAGTTTCAGGGTGTATTGGGAGGTTATCTCGAAAGAACTCAAAGACCCAGACCATCTCCAGCCCAAGCAAAGGCATTTATTGGGAATTATACCTCTCAGGAAGTAGGCTGAGCTCTTAAGAGGGAACTGGCTGCTTAGTGAAAGCAAGACAGATTTTTATAGGGCAAAAGATGCAATTATATCATTACAGAATATATGTGAATATTAAAATATAGGAGGGGTTTGTTAAGGGATTAGGCAATGGGGAGGAGTCCCAGCCCTGGTGGGACTGTACATGCTGTTACACATAATGCATATAGAAAAGCCCATTGGAGGGGTATGTATGCATGAATAAGCCTCTCTGTGTCATAAGTTCACCTAAAGGACAACTTTTGCTATTACTATGTAGGTACCTACTAAGGGAAAGTTCCTTCTGTTGTTTTGGGGTCCACATCGCAGGCTATCATTGCCCTAAGACTAAATGGATGTGGTTGTGTGGACGTATGCTGTTTCTGTGAGAAATATGAAGAAGTTGGAATATTGAGTCTCTGGGAGGGGAAAGGGCAAGGAGGGACACAGTTTAGAACTTAAAACAAAAAGTTAAAAATATTTTAACATGTAATCGGGGGAAAATAAAATATTATTAAGAAAAATATTGGAAAATATTTCAATGGAAAAAAGTATTTGTATTTCACAGTTCCTACTCAGATCTAATCCTTTCATCATAAATGCTTGAAAGTCTTCTTTGAAAGGTGCCCTTTCTCCTAGTAGCCTTATATTCAGCTCTGCAGGTTTAACCAAGTTATTCTTAATTGTTAGCCTATGTTGTTGCCTTCTGGACTATTGTATTTCAAGGTTTTCTCACGTTCATAGTAGGAGATGTCAGATTTTTTGTGATCCTGACTGTAGTTCCTTGTTATTTGAATTCCTGCTTTCTGACTTCTTGAAGTATATTTCCTTCAACTTGAAAGCTTAGAATTTTGGCTTTAATCCTTCAGAGTTTTCTTCTTGTGATTTGTTTTAGAAGGTGACTAGTGAATTCTTCCATTTCCATTTTGTCCTATGATTCTAATAAATTTGTCATTTTGTTTATGATTTTTAAGAAGTAGTGGTCAAGACTTTTTTTTTGTATGTGATCCTGGTTTTCAAGGCATCTGATAATTTTAAAGTTATTCCTCCACTTGTTTTCCAGGTCAGTTTTTGACAGCAATTACTTTATATTTTATTCTTTTTTTCTTCAATCTTAATTATTGATACAATATATTTTTTGTTTTCTCTTGGAGTCATTAATTTGTATTTTGTTGTTCAGTTGTGTCCCGTTCTTTGTGTCCCTATTTGGGATTTTCTTGGTAAAGACACTAGGTTTGCCATTTCCTTCTTCAGTTATTTTTACAGAAGAGGAATCTGAGACAAACAGGGTTAAGTGACTGACTTGCCCAGGGTCACACAGCTAGTAAGTGTCAGAGACTAACACTCTTATCTATTGGGTCACGTGATCGCCCTTAATTTCTGCGTGGTTTATTTTAACATTCAGGGAGTCTCTTATAAGGTTACCACTGTCGTAGGTTATTTATTGTCTTTCCAATTCTTTTCTCCAGAGTTAATTTTTCTCTCTCATTTTATATCTTCCAGATATTCAAGTAGACCTTGTGGAAAATCTTCTCTTCCCTCTGTGGCTCCCTTACACCCCCCCCCCCCAGTCTCTACTTATAATTGTTGTGAAATTGATGGGGTGCTTGGACCCCAGCCTTAGGACTAGAATATCTCTCCCCAGCCCCAAGACCCTATCTCTAGCAATAACTCATGAGTGGGCCCAGTGAAGCAAACTGTCTTTCCCTGTTACAAGAACAAGCTGACCTCTGTAGGATTTCCATTTCATGAACACAACTATCTTGTGCCAGCAGAACTATCATGTACTGATTCCCACAGTTACTATATGCAAACCAGAGGTCAAGTATAGATGTCAACTCCCAAGGCTATCTTGTTAAAGTTGTAGACATACAGACATACAGATCCCCTTAGAAGCACCTCCCCCCAGGCCATGCCAGTAATGAATGATGTCTGTGCCCAAGGTACAGAATCTGTATGTTCAGCACCTAATTAGCATACTTGCCACACAAATCACTGTACTTTTTCTATATAAGCCTTAGCATCACTTCTGTTAGGTTGTGAGCTCTCCAAAGGGACTCTGCCTGTCTTTATTAATATAATAATAAATCTTTTGCCACCTGACTGGAAGACTGAGTCTGAATTCTTTTCAGACAACTCTCTATCTCAGTATTTTGGGGTTCCTACACCCCAATAATAATTTTGAAACTGACATTTCCCTGATGTTAGTATATTATTCCACTTTTCCCTGTTTCACCTCTCATTTAGCTCTTCTTTGCCTTTGTCAAGACTTTTGCATCTACCTCTCAGTCATTTCTTAGGTAGTTCTTCTCTGACTTCATTTCTTTTCACTCCCTAACCCCAGCCCAGTCGTTAGTCATTTCAGTTCCCTACTGTTCTCTCTTCTTGAGTTCCAGGTTTCATTGACCTGTGACCGCTGTTGTCTTGCTGATTGTGTGATTACTGTCACCTCCTAATTATAACGCCCCTGATCATAGCAGGAGAAAAGTTCTACAATTACGCTGATTTTAATACATTACAAATTCATGTTATTCAAGGTCAGCTTGGCTCTCACTGTGGTAAGGCATTTTTATTTCTCCTTCATTGATACCCTCTTGATCTCTACAGAAACTATTCCAAATATTCTCTTAAGTGAAGTAGAAACAATATCCCTGTAACTTAGACTTACTTTTTCTTTAAGAGGCATTGAGACATTTCTTTAATCTTGGTTGGCTGAGGGAAACTTCCTCATTACTTGAATACAAAGCAACCAAAAGATGCTGGAGAGACTCCCAGATGTTAGGTTGGTGAATTGTGATGGGAATTTGATCAGCTCAATGGTTTCTCATTGTCTGTCCTTGTTGATCCTTTTCCCGGATAAGACTGAAGAAATCGTTGCTTGTTCATTGTTGAATGACTTATGAGTGTGTCATTTTGTTCACCGTTGAACTCAAATTACCAAGGGAATAGGCTGAAACTGACCCAGCCCGGCCTATCTTTCCTCTTTAAGTCCTTCACTCCATCGTCTCCCTCTCTCCCCCCCTCTCTTTCAGCTGAGGCACTTGCCTCTTTACTGAAAAAAATGGAAGCCATTGGATTTGTGCTTCCTCTTCTCTCATTCTCTTCATGTCCAAAATCTTTGATATCATCTATCACTCTTTTCCTTTTCCTGGAACTCTGACAAAGACACGGCCCTTTGTCTTGTCAAGGCCAACCCTCTACAGGTACACTTGATCTCTTTTCTCTCCAACCTTCTTGAGTAGATTGAATCTTTACTGATCGCTCCCCACTCCCCCAATCTTCAGTCCCTCCCTAACTTCCCTACTGACTGTATATGCCCAGATCTCTCTTATTCTACTATACCTTACCATTCTTGCAGGGTTTTGCATCTCTACTCACTGTAGAAGCCAAACTTCTTGAAAACGTGTCTTTACTTTTTTAAGATACAGCCTGGAGCCATGCATGGGTTGCTTGACTTGGAATGAGAAAGAACTGAATTTGAAGTCTACCCCACATGCTGTTAGATTTGTGTAAAAAAAACCTTGTTTTATGATATAAATTGTTCATTTTAACTTGTATGATCCTCTCTCTTGCTTGTTTAATTGGGAACTTTTTTCCCTATCCATAGGTCTTGGAGGTGATTTTTTTTCTTGCTTTTCATACTTATTTATTATTTATGGCATAACCTTTTAGATCTAAGTCACATATCTATTTGGAACTTATTGTGGTATAAGATGTGAGTGAGGCATTAATAGGAACATAATTTCTGCCAGACTTTGCCCCTTTTTACTGGCAGCTTTTATCAAATAGTGAGTCCTTTCTCCAGTAACTGTGGTCTTTGGGTTTTTCAGCTATTGTTATTCTGTTTGCTTCTGTATTTTGTTTATGTAATCCATTCCACTCTTGTGCCTTCCTTTTTTAAAACAAGATCAAATACAGTTTGTAATGATTACTGCTTTGTCATAGAGTTTGTTCCTCCGCATGAATTTTGTTATTATTTCTTCTAACTCTATAAAATGTTCTTTTTGAAGTTTGCTATAGCCCTGAGTAAGTCAGTTAATTTAGACAGTATTATAATTTCTAAATTATTGACTTGACCTGCCCATGAGGAATTAGTTTCTCTAGTTATTTAGGTCTGCCATTATTTCTGCAGAGAATATTTCATATTTGGATTCAAATATTTCCTTGGGGAATCTTGCTATATGTACTCCCAAATATTTTATAGCTTTTCTAATTGTTCTGAAGGGAATTTCTCATTCTAGATTTTGTTAGGTTTTAGGTTTTGTTAGGTTTTGTTGATAAAGTACAGGAATACTGATAATATAGCTTTATTTTATATTCTCCAGCTTTGCGGAAGTTTTTTTCCCATTGCTTTTTAATTTGACTTCTTAGGGTTCCATTAGTACACCATTATATCATCTATAGGAAACAGTGATTTTATTTCTTGTTTATGCTTTTTCTTTCAATTTGTTTTTCTTATCTCAATCCTTAGCATTTCTAGAGCTTTGTTAATCAGTTAGTAGTGATAATAGACATCCTTGCTTTCCTCCTGATCTTATTATATTTGCATTATAAATATATAATATATTATATATTACATATAATATAAATATATTTGCATTATAAATCTGTTCTCATTTTTGTTTCTTTAGCGATACTTGCTGTCACCATTTTTATTTTTTGCGCATTATTTTTGTTTTTCAGATCAAAAATTCTGCTCTCATAATTCTCATTTCTATTTTGAACCACTTAGGAACAGTAAATTGTGGTGGTTCAACGTCCTCCTCATATTCCACAGGATCCTCTATCTTATTAAGCATTGAACCATTCTCCTTTGTTTTGCAGTATTATTTATTCATAGATTCTTGAAATTTTTTTTTGTAAAAAGCCAGCTCTGGAGGCCGTATTTCCTTTTGTGGTTTAATGTTTTCCTTGTTGATGTATCTGCTTATGTTCAAGATATTTTGGTTTTCTTCTTCCTGATATCTCTCCCCCCTCCCCCTTTTCCACTGTTGCTCACTTTCTGACTTTCCTCACTGATGGTGGTTGGCTTTGGGTATATATCGGCTTCCCCTTCCTAGGTCTCTGACCCATCTGATTTTTGGGTAAACAGAACTAACCCCAGCTGAATGCTCTACTCCTTCCCTTAGGGTTGGTGGAGTGCTTCACCCTTCTCTCGCCCCTTTCCCTGAATAGTGTCTTGTCTTGTTCCCTCTGTTCCTCACTTCTCTTCCTAGGCATTGGCATTTCAGAACTTTACAACACTTGTGCCATAGGGTTGTCTGCCATGGTACTGCTGGTTGTTGTGTGGTCCTTAGCAGGATTTTGCTCTTGAAGGGGCTGCTGCCTTGCTAGCCTTTCTGGCTGGTTTTTGGGTCACGGCTTGGAGCCAGGACCTCTGCAGTGCTGGAGAGGAGGAGGAATGGATTTGGGGATTTCGTTTTGTTGCACATCTGTTGTAGGTTGCTGCCTGTGGTCCGAGAGGAGATCAGGGAAGGAAGCAGAGGGAGCTCAGGCTGTGTCAGTTCATATTATTTTGTACCATTTTTTAAACTTTCTTTTGTATTTTGACTGTTCTAGACCATGGAGGTAATGGAGGTAGCTTTATTTTTGGTGTATGATTTGTGTTTTGGAGAGATCAGAAAACAAGGTATAATCATTCATCTTTGTGCTCATGGGATTCTGAAGTCCTCCAGTTGTTGTTGTTGTGCTGTGATCTCTAAAGTGTCCACAGGATTCCTTCTTTTTTCTGTTACTTTCCTCTTGTTCATATTACATTTTCTTAATCTGTTTTGATTTTTCTTTCAGTTCCTACTAATTCTTTTTCCTCCCTCTTCTTCTTCTTTTCAACCTTTTCCTCCTTTTTTCCCATTCTTCTTTTTTCCTTTTTCTTATTCCTTCTCCTTGTTCTCCTATCTTGGTTCATATGCTTTGTTTCCTGGGTTTCTATTGAGGTTTTGCTTTTTTCCCTCTCCCCCTGCTCTATCCACTCTTTGTCTTCTTCTTTATGGTTAAGTGGCCATCGAGGGTTAGGTTTCAGAGATGCCCCTGCTGCTTCCTGAACAACCTTCACGGGGGAGGAGTGGTACTTATCCACATTGGCTTTTCCAATTCCTTTTTCCATCAGGAACAAGTTGCCCCTCTAGTTCGTGTTTCTAATTGCTACTAATCAAAGGCATGTTGTCTTTTCCTTTTTTCCTTCACATCACTTGACAGCATCAGTGTCTGTTGCTTCCTTGTGGGTTTGGGAGGATGGGTTGGAATTAGGAATAGTCACTAAAACCGTAGGGATCAAGACCAGGTCTCACAGCAAAATTCTTTGTTTGCTTGGTTTTGCTCTCTGTGGCCATGTGTGTATGGTTCTGAGTGAGAGAGCTCTTTAAGTAATCAAATTCTGTAATTTATAGGGTTTTTTTAAGCTTCACCCACAGCTTTTATACTCTTATCTTGAAGAATAAATGCAATTGCCCTACTTCTGGCAAACAGTTCCTTTCTTTTAGGGTATAGGAAGCTTGTGGGGTTCACCTGTTTTGGTATCTAGTCTTGTTACACTCAGTGATACATTTTAACAAAGCTAGAATTTTTTTAAGAAGTGAAAAAATGATAAAACACTGTGTTCAGCACAGGGCCTGGCACATAGGTGCATAATAAATGTTTATTGACTGACTGATGGAACTCATATTTTATATGAAAATCATTTGACCTTGTTTGTGATTCTACTATAAAGATGTCATTTGCCAGAAAAATATTTATTCATAAAAGAATTCATAGTATAGATTTAGAATTGGAGGGGACCTTGAAGTTCATCTGGTTAATACCTCATTTTACATATGAGGAGAATGAATCCCGGAGAGCTTAAGTAACTTGTTCAAGGCAGCTAATAAGCACAATTTAAAATTATTCTAATAGTAAGTCAGAGGGGTAGCTAGGTGGTATAGTGGACAGAGCACTGGCCCTGGAGTCAGGAGGACCTGAGTTCAAATACAGCCTCAAGATACTTGACACTTGACCCTAGGCAAGTCACTTAACCCCAATTGCCTCATCAAAAAAAAATAGTAAGTTAGAAAGCAGAATGTATATTACACTTTTAAATGAAAATTTTCATGTAGTTATGTGTTCATTCAGTATATGTTTATTGAGTATCTATTGAATACAAGGTACTATGCTAGAAGCTTTGATTTGGTTGTTTTATTCTATGATACGTTAAATAGTTTGTACCTATCTGAGGCCTTCTGCATAAATGTATCTTAAGTTATTAATGTCAGTCTTTGAGGAGGGCACTTAAAAAAACCCCTAATTTGTTTTTAATATTCCTTTCTTTTGAAATTTTGAGTTCTAAATTTTCTCCCTCCCATTCACCCCCTGCCCCACCCAACTAGAAGGCAAGCAGTATAACTTCAATTATATGTGTGAAATCATGCAAAAGATATTTCCATATTAGCTATATTCTAAAAAAAAAAGCAGGAAAAATAAAGTGAGAAAAATCATCCTTCAGTTTGTACTCTGAGTTCATCAGTTTTCTCTGGAGGTGAATAGCATTTTTTCATCATGAGTCCTTTGGAATTGTTTTAGATCATTGTATTGGTCAGAGCAGCCAAGTCTTTCACAGTTGATCATCATTGCAACATTGCTGTCAGTATGCACGATGAACGCCTAGTTCTCACTTCATTTTGCATCAGTTCATATAGGCCTTGCAGTGTTTTTTCTGACCCTCTTCCGGTCATTTCTTTTAGCACAGTAGTGCTCCATCATAATCATATGCTGCAACTTGTTCAACTGTTCCCCTATTGGTCATCCCCTCAGTTTCACTTATTTGCCACCATAAAAAGAGCTGCTATAAATATTTTTATGCACTTAAGTCCTTTCCATTTTCCTTCAGTCTCTTTGAGGTACAGATCTAGTAATGGTATTGCTAGATCAAAGGGTATGCGCAGTTTTGTGGCCCTTTGGGCGTAGTTCCAGATGCTACAGAACGTCTGGACCCGTTCACCGCTCCACCAGCCGTTCATTAGCGTGGTTGTTTTTGCCTCACCCACTCTAACGTTTGTCATTTCTGATAGGTGTGAAGTGGCACCGTAGAATTGTTTTAATTTGCATTCTCTAATCAGTAGTGATTATGTGCTATATAAATTTGTGTGTATTTATATAATTTCTATATATTTTTTTTTATTCCTAGTTTGATCCAGAGAACATGGCTACAGCTATTAGAGAAGTGGGAGTATGGAGACAAACTCGAACTCTTTTACTCAAGAATTATCTAATTAAATGTAGGACAAAAAAAAGTAGTGTTCAGGTAAGCTGAACGGTACTTTCTTGGTTTTATAAGTAGCAAAGTATAATTCTTATCTGAGTTTTCTTAAGTTTCAGTCAGGAAATCACCAGAGGAGGGAGAGAGGCATCTCCAGGGTGAGAGTGCTGCTGATAACACATTTTGATGGGGAAAACAGCAGTAAACAATTGAGTACATAAAGATTACAGAGTAAATGGAAGGTAGTCTGAGAGGGGAACTTGTTGGCACCTGGGGGGACCTAGAGAGTCCTCCTGGACGAGGTGAGATTTGAGTTGAATTTTGAAGGAAGTCAAGGAAAGCAAGAGCCAGAGACAGGGGTTAGAACATTCCAGGCATAGAACAGTCATTGCAAAGACTGCATTGCTCAGAGATCAGAGGTAGAATAGCCTGTTTGAGGAACTGAGTGGGCCAGTGTTGCTGGAAAGTAGATCATGTGGGGGAGAGTTAAGGGTGAGAAGGTCAGAGAGATAAAAATTAATTTTTAGCTAACTCTTCCACACAGATGCTCAATTGATGTTCCTAACACAGATCTAATCATGTCATTCCAATTAAAACATCATCAGTGTTCCCTTATTGCTTTTAAGAGAAAATATAGACTACTCAGCTTGTCATTTAAAGCCCCTATAGTACAATTTTCAGCTCCCTCTTCAATCTTACTTCATATCCCATTACTCTCAATTCTAGATAAACTGATCTACTAACTGTTTACAGTACATGACATTGCCTCCCACATCCATGCTTTTGCACAGGTGATCTTTTATTTCTGTGGTTGTACTTTCTCTTCACCACTGCCTTTTATATCCCTAGCTTCCTTCAGAGAATGACTGTGGTGCTGTTATCAAAGTCCCTTCCTCATCCTTACCCTGCTTCACCCAGTTATTAGTGATCTCTTCCTTTTGAACTTGTGTAATTTATATTTATTTATCTGTATTCATGTTGTATCCCCCAATAGAATGTGAGCTCCTTCAGGGCAATAAATAAAGTATTTATTAAATTGATTTTTAAATCACTGCTGCATCTAATCATCCCAATCATGTCTACAAGTTCTTTCTGTATCTTGGGATATAGTTAATTTCCACTTGGCAACTTGATATTATCTAGAATATTTTCTCCTCTTAGTCTTCAATTCTCTGTTGGCCATTTTTGTGCTGTCCTTTAAATGAACCTTAAAATATATAGCAAGTGTGGTGGAGTATACTTGTATTTATCCCTGTTTACTAAACAGGATACAAGCAATGGTATAATTAATTTGCTAATAATAATCTTGAATAATCAAAAACATTTTTAAGGTAACATTCTTAAGCTGAATATTCAAAATAGCATTGTGTGAAACAAAGGAAAGAAATATAGCTATTTATAAAACAGGTGATTATGCAAAAAGAATAGAATGCTTATTGGAGAAAAATTAGTTACAGGTGGTAGATAAGGAATTGATTGGCAAGTGTACACTAAATCAAAGAAATCTGTCCATTGGGCCATATATAAGGAGGAGAACTTTTCCAGTACTGTAGAATCCTCCATCGCTGCAGCTAAGTCTTTTTATATAGATAAGAGGTGAAAAGGAGATACTGAAGGACACATCAGCTGGTCTTGCAGTTCTCAAGAGATCATTTCCAGCAAAATGAATGATACAAAATGGAGTCAATATCCCTAGAAGTAGGACTGTTTCTGAGGAGGGGAGGGTTTATGTACCAGGGGAGTTTTGGGGGGCTGGTAAAGGATATTAAAGCAAGGGAGGTAAGGAGGCTCATTGGAAGCCATCAGCCTCTGGAAACTTGCTCAGGGCAGTCTTTGGGATTCGTCTGGGAAAAATAAATAGTCCACTTGCCCATAGTTCATAGTAGCGGTATCATAATCCTCTTTTTCCTTTTTAATTTTAATTCCATGTGCATGGAATTGTTCACTTTTTCCCCGTGGCTATAGTTTCAGACTTCAAAGCCCTGCTTTTCCCTGAAGGTCTAGTTGATGCTAGTACCAATTTTTTTTTTTCCATTTTAGTGACAGGCTTTGTGATCATTTCTACTTCTATCAGAAAACACTATATTATCTTTTTTCATTGACAAATATAGTGGTATTATTTGCTAATTTTTAAATAATGAGCTTACTTCTCCTAAACCTCTTCAGTAATGGACCTCCAGTCCTTCTGTCCCTTATTACTCTCCTGTGTCATCACTGCTTCTTTGGCTTCACTTTGTTTCTTCTTAATCTTGATCTTATAGTTAGAAGATTTAATATTATATTGTCATCTCCTCTTAAATTCCTTGACCTTTTGAACTATTGCCAGACATTCCTTATCACACTCTAATCCTGGATTATTGCTATTTTCCTCCTTTTCTCCTCATGTGTGGTAGAATAGTGCTGGAAGAAATAGCAACCATGATGAAGTCCCATATAAGTATATGTTATCCAGGCCCTCACTGCACAAAGTAATGTTTTTATTCCTTTCTATTTGATTTTCTATTGTGGTCCTTGATGTCTTTTTCAGACCTTCTTTTTTGCTCTCTCCAAAGTTAGCAATGATATGTTAATTGCCCTGCCCAATGGTATTTTCTTAATCCTCACCCTTCCAGTCCTTTCTGTAGCATTTAATACTGTTGGTCAGCCTTTTTTCCTGTATATTCTTAACTTTCTGGATTATCGTGATTTACCATCTCTTCATTTTTCAACTTGCCTAACTACTCCTTCTAATTTCCTTTACTGAATCATCGTCCGCACCCTAATTGTTTATATCTTTCATTCCTCTCTTTTATGTTTCTTCCCTTTACAAAATTTTTCTTTTTGACTTGACCAATTCCATTGGGTTGAATGATTATATATATATCCAGTCTTAGACCGTCCCCAGAGCTTGTCTTGCTTTACAAATGCCTACTGGACCTTTCAAACTCAATAGCCTCCCACCCACCCCCATCTCTAGACATTATCTTGTATTTATTGTGTATGTGTTCTTTATATACTAGTGTATATAGAATATATACTCTTTAAAAGACAGAGGTTGTTTGATTTTTTTCTTTGTATTCTCAGTGCCGATTATAGTGCCAGATATACAATGATTGTTTAATAAATGCCTGTTGATTTATCGCTTGAATATGATATACTCTAACATAGCAAGTTATGCAAATTTTATATAGAGACACAATATCATATTTATAAATGTATACCTAAGGTTAGTTTGAATACAAAATTTCTTCATACACATATTTATTATAGGTTCATTAAATATATTTAAATGCAGTAATGGTTATATGATACAATGACATTAGTTCATATGTCACCTTCATTTATCCTAGGCTTTAGATTTTAAAATATTTTTATGATACTGAAGGCAAAGAAAGAACCCCATTAATATGTTTAGGAGGATGGTTTGGTAACTCACTTAAAAATTTCTAATTCCATAGTATTAATTTTTCTTTGCCTTTCATTGTTAAACATTTTAATCACATTGTTTCTTTTTAATTGCAGGAAATTATTTTTCCACTATTTTTTTTATTTTGGTTAATATTAATAAGCATGATGCATCCAAATAAGAAGTATGCAGAAGTACCTGATACAGAACTTGACCCCCTGGATAAATCTGTCCTGTCTGAATTCATTATTGCATATGCTCCAGAGACTAATGTTACAAGAAGCATCATGAATATAGTGTCTTCTCATTATCTTCCTGATGGTATTGTGAGCCCATATATGTATTTTTCCAGCTTCATGTGGTAGTTTCTTAGATAACTTATATGCTGATTGTACTGAGTAAAATTAATTCTTTATGTGATATATATTTTTCTTCAGTGATATTTATGGCTTTATTTTACCAGATATTTCAAAAAAATTATGGATGGCTGACATATTTACCTTTAGAGAGAATATTTAAATTATTTTAATTAATATTATCTCTCATTATTTTGCTTTGATACCACTTACAAAATAAGCACATTCATAAAATGATAATTGTATTTAATAGTTCACATTTTGATTCTGATCTAGTATATAAGTTGATAAAAATATTTCCAGTATTAGTAATTAGTCACTGTCAATACATAGGGCAAATAGCAGCACAAAATGGCATTTGTAGCTGTTACTCAGAATATAAAGCAACACTACTCTCCTTTTGAGAGCAGAGAGAGAAATTATATAAGTGCTGTAGTTTTGGAGAACCTGAAATGTCATATAAATATATATATATATTTATATATACACATACGTATACGTTTATGTGCGTGTGTGTGAGTCTTTGGTTTGTTACTGAGTTTTGGGCAGAGGTTGGCTTGTTGTTTTCTTGAATAATGAATGTGATAGACCATATGGTTGCACAACTTATTGAAGAAAAACCTTCAGTAACTTGGGAAGTTGTCATGGCCAATTGGAAAGAATGAGGGAAGCAGGCATCTTTTGAACTTTGCTTTCATCTAAACTGATCAGAAGATGGAACAAAGAAAGTTTGAAATAGGAATATATTCAACTTATCTATGATATAGGTGGGTATAAGGGGGTGGGGTATAAGAGGGAGAGTATATTCATGGAAAAATTATTCATAAACAAAATAAAACCTAAGTATGGTGATGAATACCATAGATAATGAATTAATTTCAGTCCTTTAACATATGCACTTAATGTCATTGATTTTAAATACTTAAAGGAAAAGGTAAATGAATTTAAAAAGAGAGGTACCAAAGAAATAGGAGGTAAATTGAGAGTAAAACTAACAAAGTACCTCATTGTATCCTTTTCAGTTCTAGATAAATATAACCAAAAAATAAACAAAAAAGAAATTAAAAGAATTTTTTAAAAAGTTTGATATAATATAATTCTGGTTAGTTATTATTGAATGAGAATAGAAAGGAATATTAACATACATATATGTATATTAACTGTGCAAGATACTTTTATAAAAATTGATCATGCATTAGGACATAAAAACCTAACAAATGCAGAAAAGCGAAATATTAATCGTTTTCTTTATTTGCCATGGCACTATAAAATTACATTAAATAAAGAGCTGCTGAAAAAAGTATTAAGAATCAACTGGAGACTCAATAATTTCATCTCCAATTATTGAGAGGTCAAAGAATAAATGATAGAAACAATAGATAATTTCATTAAAGATAATGAAAACCATTAAACATCATACCAAATTTTTGAGATGCAGCAAAAGCAGTCCTTAGGGCAAAATTTACATATTTAAACAGAGAGAAGCAGATCAGTAAAAGGGTCAATTAACTAAAAAAAATTCAGTTTTTTTAAACTGTCAATTGTTTTAATCTCTTCCTTGATTTTCTGAATTTATTTTCTAGTGTTTTTTTTTCATTTGTACACTTTCTAGTGTTTTTGCTTTGAGATGACTGAATTTCATGGCCTTCATTCTTATGATTCTGCCCTTGTCTGTAATCTTCTCATGTTTAATGTAAGAAACAATACCATTTCAGTTATAAGTAGCTCTCCTCTACCTTTTAGGTAAGAGCTAAAAAGCACTGGCCCTGAAAAAGAAATTAGATTTATCATTGGAAATGCTTATTATTAGACATTTTTGTACCTGTGGAGGAAAGGAAAAACACCATAGAAATCTCAAATTCTATTAAAATACTATATTGTTCATAGTATTCTATTACCATTTTTAATAATTCCTTAATAAATTTCAAGGAGAGCTGAAAACAGGAAAAGTTTTATAAATCTTAAAATGTGTAGACATTGTGCTTGTGTATTTTCCCTCAGCCATTCTAGTTTGTAAATGATAACTATATTTATATTTTTACAGTCTTAATTACTGAAAAGTATGCAAATGAGAGAGAATTGCAGGAATCCAGTCTTTCTAAGCCTACCAATTTTGTGGGTGTGGTTTTCAAAGACTTCATGTCCTATGAACTGAGGTTTTTTCCTGATACGATCCCAGTATCTACTATCTATATGAATTCCAGAGGTAAGTGTCCCTACTCAAGTTTTTGAGAGTTGTATCAAGTAATTTTGTTATGATTTTGATCCATGTTTGAAGTTAATAAAGGAGTCATTATATGTTATTTATTAATACTTTTAACATATTGACAGATAGTATGGCATGGAGACATTATTTGTGGCATATTCTTATATGCAGTCCCTTCCTGGTGTTCTTTGCCAGGTGAAATCCTACCTCTTTACTATCTCTCCTTTGGATCTCAAGTTTCCTTATCTGTAAAATGAGGATGTTGGTCTGGGTGACCTCGTATGTCCCTTGAGTTCAAATTTATGATCTCATAATATGTTGCATCAGGCAGATTTAATTGCTCAGAGAAACATTGTCAAAAGCAGAAATTTAAATTCAGTTCAATAAAGTTAAGTACCTGTTCTGTGCAAGGCATTGTTCTAGGCTCTGGGAATAAAACTTCACGGATCTTAGTTGGGGATGGAGGGGTTGAGGACTACAACATGTATACAGATGTATAAATTAAATATAATTTGAGGAAGTAATCACTGAAAACCAGGGAGATAACCAGAGGCTTTGTATAGGAGAAGATATGACAGAATATAAATACATCAACCAAATGGATGTATGCATTATGTAATAACCTTGTCTTTCTTTGACATTTCAGTGTTACAACTATTCATTACTTTCTCCTTTTTTTCCTCTCAAATTAATACAAGTACTTTTGTGATACTAGTCCTATAGTGTTACAGTTAAAATTATTGAAGATTTTTTATTCCAAGAAACAGTTATTTTCTTATTTTGAATAAGGAACATTGACTTTTAGTTGTACATCTATAGAAAGTTGTTTAAATTAATATAGTACATGCACTCATGTATCTCATTGTTCATAGCATTGTGCCAGGGTTCTGAGATACAAAGTTTAAATAAGATATATAGCCCTTTCCCTCAAGAAGTTTATTGCCTAGTAACTTAGCATCATCATCATTAAAATTTTAGTGCCTGATAATGTAGTATGTACTTTGATAGATACTAATTTTGGGGCTCATTCAGAAGTCATATTTGAGTGTTTTGTTTTGTTTTTTCTTGTTCTGCCATTAGGACTGTCCTTTTATTTGTAGGAACTGAACCCAATGAGTAATTATGATTATGGCAAGTTTAATTGATTAAAGAAAATTACTTTGTTTTACGTAACTCTTCATTACCAGTTTTACTTCTGTTTATGTGATTGATACGACTTTTAGTGTCCTATTGAATATAGATATGTACCACAACAAAAAATTAATGATCAAAAAACTTGGCAATACAGTATATTTTAGAACAATTCTTTTGTTTTCTATGGGTAACAAAAGTTGGTTAAATATATTGTTTCAATAATCATAATTGTGTATAAGTAGACTGTATTATATTACCAAAAATAAATTGCCTACAAGAACTGAAATAAATGAGTGTTGTCAAGGAGCCATGTTATTAGAGAAACAGGTAAGCTAGGCTTATTGGAAAATCTAAAAGAAAGCCTCCAGTATGTTAATTAGCAAAATCCTTTATGGAGGATTGATGAAAGTCAGAAAACAGAATACCACAGAAAGAAGTACAACTGAATTGTGATTTCTGCTGGTAGCATGAGTATTCATACTGATGATGAGGATATGCCATTAACATGTATCATTCTTATTTATGCTGTGTTTAGAGAGGAGAGCTTGTATCATTTTGCAGAATTATTATTGCCTTTTTCTTTTACAGCTGGTTGTTCAAAGTCATGTGAGGCTGCTCTGTATTGGCACTCAGGGTTCATAGCTTTGCAAACCTCTATTGATGCTGCAATTATACAGGTAACTGTGAAAAATGAGTCATAGAAAAGAACATTTTATAAATTATCTTACTCTTTGCAAAGCAGCTAGCTTGACTTGTAAAAAAATCATGTAACGTTTTTGCTGTGTTGAATTTTAGAAAAGGGTAAAAAGTAGAAAGTTAAGTTTTATAATATACCTGTAAATATTTAAAATATGAAGACCTAAATTTCTATAGTTACGTGACTTAGTAGTCCATTTTTGGGTATAATTATTGTTTTCCTTGGATAATATTTTAAAATAACATATTTGATTATCTTCCTTAAACATTTTTTCTTAGCTTAAATAATTGATGTAGTTGTTTAGATAGAGTAGTGTTTGTGTATTGTGCCAAGAATCCATCCCTGTATTCATGTACATGTGTATTTCTACACAAATTCACTTATATACATATAATACTGTAATGCTGAACATTGAGAAATCTTACTGTGGAGATTTATAGCTGAGACTGACTTTATTCCAGTCAGAACTCAGGTTGTGTTAAATATAACGGTATTTTGCCTATATTCCATATCACTGCTTACTTTTCATTTTACTTTATTCATTTTTTTCTACCTTCATTTCAGTGGCTTGTATGGTAATTTTAATCACACTACAAGTAAATTTTATTTTGAGATGGATAGCCAAATCCTGGCTATTTTTCTTATAGTAAGGCTTTAAACTTGATATAAGATTCTATATGACAGTAGTTTCAGTTGTATTTTACTTGTATAACTACTATTATTAGTATAATCAAGTTTAAATATATATTTGCTTATTAAGTATAGCAAGAATTTCATTTAAAAGAAGGCTTCATGGAAACAATAAAAATTGAAGAATCTTTTGGTAATTTGAATTTCTTAGATTCAGTTCAACAGCAGTCTGGCAGAAATTAGGTATAGACTGTTGGAATGTTAAATGACAAGACCAAAATCTCACATCATATGTTGAGATAAACTTCAATTGGAACATAACCTTGACGTAAAGGGTGATGTTATAAAATAATTTTGAGGAGGATATCAGTGACTAGGGACAGAGTTCATGACCAGAGGATAAAAAGTATCATGGAAAATAACATGGACAATTTTGATTACATAAAATTAAAATGTTCTTGTCACAAAGTCAAATTCAGTGCAGATTGGAAGGGAAGCAGGTAAGACTCATTTCTAAGATACATAGGGAATTCAAATTTATGAGCCATTCCATAACTGATAAATGGTCAAGTGATATGAATAGACAATTTTCAGATGAAATTCCAACTTTCGATGGCCATATGAAACCACTCCAAGTCACTAATAATTAAAGAAAAACAGATTAAAATCACTGAGGTTTCACTTCGCAATCATCACATCAAAAATGAAAATTACAAGTGTTGGAGGGGCTGTGCGAAAACATGCACATTAGTGTGCTGTTGTTCAATTGATCCAGTCCTTGTGGAAAGTAATTCGCAACTATTCCTCCATAGCTACTAAACTCTACATATCCCTTGACTCAGTGATACCACTACTAAGTCTAGACCCCAAAGAGATAAAACAAAGTGAAAAAGGACATATACGTACAAAAAATTTTCTTTGTAGTCTTAGAGAACTGGAAACTAAACGGCTATCCAACAGTTTGGGAATAGATGAACAAATCATGATTTGTAAATACAATGGAAGACTGTTGTGCTCTAAGAAAAAAATAAGAGATGGTTTCAGAAAAAGGTGTCTATCAATTGACCCATAATGAAGTGAGCAGAACCACAAGGATAGTTTATACGATAACAATAGTATTGTAAAAACAAATAAATTTGAAAGCCTTAAGAATTCTAATCAATGCAGTGATCAAAAATCATTCCATAGGAATGATAATGAAGCTTGATGCATGCTCACCTCCTTATAGAAAGGTAAGGTGATGGACTCAGGACACAAATGGAGAGGCACATGGTTTTGGATGTGACCAAAGAGGGAAGTAGTTTTGCTTGATTATTCATATTTTCTCCAAGGTTTTATCCTTTTTTTTTTTTCATTAGAAGGGTGAGAGGGAAAGAAAATAGATTTTGTCTTTTAGAAAAAAGAAAAAAAGTCAGTATTCCAACCAACATTTTTAAGTTGTATAAGTCTGTATTTTAGTATACATTAAAGTTTCTTTAAAAAGCTCTTATTTATAACTTATAGACAACTGTGACAGATATCTTTCTTGGGAAAATTTGTTTCAGCAACATTATAATTCTTTTCTAATTTTATATTTCAGAGTAAGGCTTGATGATTATGATAGATTAAGAAAATCTTTTGCCAATTGGTAGAATGACATCAGGGTTACTCATTTTATTTAATTCAGTTGTGTAATCTGTTGGTGTTTGTTAAAATTTTTAATGATTTAATTATTTTATAATTATTCTTTACTTTTTCCAGGGATAGCTAATTAGAAGGCAAATTGATTAAAAGGGACTTTTATTTTCTTTTATAGTTAAAGACCAATTATTCAGCCTGGGAAGAGTTGGAGTCTACTAAAGCAGTTGTCATGGGAGAAACTGCTGTTATGGAAATAGATAACTTTCCTCGAGGAGTCATTTTAATTTACCTAGTTATTGCTTTTTCACCTTTTGGATATTTTTTGGCAATTCACATTGTGGCAGAAAAAGAGAAAAAGCTGAAAGAATTTTTAAAGATAATGGGGCTTCATGATACTGCTTTTTGGTATGTTTTTTTAAAGGTTTTTTGGAATGTAAACATTTCTAAATTTTTATTCATTTTGAATATGCTGGTTTGTTTAACTTTCCTTTTACATACTTGCTTCTTCAGTATCAGAGATTAACTTGATAATATCAGGTCAGATTCATACTGCTGTTGGTATGGCATTAAAAAATGCATTTGTTCCACTTACGTTTCTGGCAAGGTGAAATATCGAAGATGAATTTGTTGATCTACAGCTTTGTCCCCAAATTTTGTTTGATACAGATGTTACATTGTGAAAGAGATATTGGGAATGAGAAGGACTTTGATCATAGCAGTGTACACTAACTTTAAATTTTAAAATGATAAATGTCCTCATCTCTTATGAGTATATTAGCATATTAGCATTGGAAAGGACCCAATAAGGCCATCTAGTACAACCACCTCATTTTACAGTTGGGGCATCTTAGACTTACAGGGAGGCTAAGTGATGCCCATTATCAAGCAGTTATAAGTGTCCAAAGTGTGATTTGAACTCAGATATTCAGGACTCCAAGTTCAGTTCTCTACTACACAGAGAATAATACAACTCTGTCTTCTCACTTGTCCATTATGTAGACATAGGGAATAAATGTAGCCAAGGCAACTTGGTGTCTTCTTTTAATGTCCCTGCCATTTTTTTCATATCATATGCTTCCCTGCTGGGTGATTTGTTTTATTGGCTCTCTTGGGCATGTGTGCACGCATACACATATACTCCCTGACTTTTCTTACACCTTTTTTACAGAGTTGCTGATTGGGTACAACTGCTGCTTAAGGATAAATCACATATAAACAAGTCCTTTTGCACTGTGGATATATAGTATATACACTACTTTGCTGCCTATAGTTGGTGCTTGATAATTTCTAAATGCAATTTCAAATGCTTATTTTTTTTCTGTCAGTATAATTTTAGTCTTAGTATTGATTCACTTTACTATCATGGAAGTTTAGACTAGTTCACACATTTTATATAATTAATTTGACTGATAACACAAGATTCATTTTCATTGTGTATTTTCTAATCCGTTTAAGAGTTTTAGATTACAAATTTAATTCTTGGAAAGCTAGAAAGTAATTAGCTGATTGATTGGTTTTTCAAATGCAATGATTTATATACATTAGAAATCTGAATGATTTTGAGTATATAGAAAATGAACTTTTCTTCCCAGATGGTCAGAGTTACACTGAGAAATTAAAATTTAGTGAATGTAAATACTACAGGGAAGCACATAAAGAATTTCTATTTTTATCTGATAGATAGTTGCATATTCAATTAAGTGAGGCTTTTGTTTAATTTTGGTAGATCATTATCTTAATGATGATTAAAAAAAGACTTGAATATTTAATTTGAAGGAACATTGTCATATATAATTTGTAACATGAATGTGCTAATTCCAGATCATGATGAATTATGCTGAACCTGGTTTTCCTACTATTTAATAAGCATTTTGCATGTAAGAGTGTAAATTAGCACACTGTTACTAAACCATAGTGTATAGATCTGTGCCATTTGCACAGAACTAACTTTATACTCCTGTTTTATAAAAGGAGTTTCTGGCACAGTGCCCATATGTCCTATTTTCTGTCTTATTCATTATCTTTGGGAAATTTTAGAGGAAGTTTTTGTATCCACTGTAGTTTTGGAAGTTACCTTTATTACTGTTTTTGTTTGTTATTTATTGTTTCCAGAAGCTTCCCGTAACAGTTACGTAAGGCCGGACAAGGCACTTAATCTTGTCACCTTTTTTCCTTCAGTTGAAAAATCATAGCATTAGACTAAGTAATCTAGTGTGAGTTCCCCTCCAGCTCTAAAATTTTCAGATACATCCCAAAAGCATCCTTTAGTAAGTTGGCAAAGTGGAAGTTAAAAAAAAAACCCAAACAATTCATCTCTTCCACTGAACTGTGGGTTTTATAAAACTCAGGTAAATAATAGAATGGTTTTGACTAAATATACAATAGATGTTACATCAAGTACTTTGATGACAGAGGGTTTCTATATAGTCTTTAGGTTCACAGCTTTCACTTTTAGCACATTCTAGAGAAAAGTATCACACTGGCTTTGCTTTTTTGTATTTTGTGACATTTCAAATACAGTTTTATGTGGCTCTTTATAATATTGCTTTTTACATACTGTGAATTGTTGTCACTTTAAAAAATACAATTAGCTAGCTTTTGTGTAGTGCTAGTAGTTGTTTTTAACTCTTGGAAAGGAAATAATTTTATCTTTATATTTAACAAAATTTTAAATTTTAACTTCACAACTATCTTGTTTATGACATATTTAAATTTTAGTACATTATTGTTAGTTTTCACAGATAACTGAGTAAATTGTTTAAACATCTTTTGAAAATAAATACGAGGCTAAAACAGTTGGATATTATGGATTCTTATGATTCCAGGCCTATATACTTTGAGTCTAAATGTATTTGTATTTTGTTTTTAGGCTTTCTTGGGTTCTGTTATATACAAGTTTGATTTTTGTTATGTCCCTTCTCATGGCAGTCATTGCAACAGCCTCTTCATTATTTCCTCAAAGTAGCTGTTTTGTGATATTTCTCCTTTTTTTCCTGTATGGATTATCTTCGGTAAGTATTTAACTTCTGGTTCTCCAAATATTTGAGAATTAGTAGAAGGATTTTTATTTGGTTGGTTTGTAGTTCCGTTTTGACTTTTAGATGTTATCAAGTGACCATTAAAAAGTATAGCTGCATGTGCCATCATTATCAATCTATAGCCTTGCAAAGGACAGAGTATTAGCGTCATTACAAAAATGAGTTGTGTTTCACATGATATGGGTTTGTACACTAGGATTTAATTCTGAATGTCTTTATATAATCATACGTTTGATAATTTGATAGATCTGTTATTTTACTGATCTATTTCCTGAAAGTGCTTATCTTAACAAGTCTCACTTTGGGTAAACTCCTGTCCCTCTTCTTTGCAAGCGGTCCATTCAATGTGCTGGGGTACTTCCTCTAGACCTAACATTGGATGGAGTATATAGGCCATACATTGGTTGTCTTTCTGATCTTACTTGTGAACATCCTATCTCTTTTTGTGGTCACACATTTTTTTTTTTTTTGGATGATAGCCTTTATACTACATATTTTGTGTAATTCTTCATTGATGTTCAGTTTTAGCCTGTTCATGCCCAACATGTGCTTCTCCTTAGCTCTTTGGATAACACATAATGTACATGATTTTACGTTAGTTTTATTAATTATATGTAAATACATGCAACTTACCTAACAAGGGAGGCATGTGGAGTAGTTGAAAGAGCTAGTTTGGGAGTTAGTTTGGACTCATTTTAAGTTCTGCTTCTGACATATACTAGCTGTATTACATTCAGCAGATTTCTAGCCTCTGATTCCTCATTTGCATTTGTGGAGGAAGTTTCCATACTATGTTCCCTACATTGATGAAATAATAGTTCTAAACTCTCCCCTCTCTCCTAGTTAACTATGTATGTATTTTTATTTCCATTAAATACTGACTTGAAGATATTGCTGGTATGGAAGATTTATTAATCTCTGAATCTGTTGCTTGCTCTCTCTCTCTCTCTCTCTCTCTCTCTCTCTCTCCCTCTCCCACACACACACACACACATACATATATACTATAGCTTGACAGCAGTTCTTTAGTGTTTGTCAAAATTCCTTGCAAGGTAAGTACTTAGTTCCAGCTTCTCTAATACATATACGTCTATATGAATAAAGTGAGAATATACTTGCAGATATCTTTTATATATATCTTTTAATATTTGGGCATTTTGAGTCTGTAAGCTTTTTCAGAATTTGTATAATGATCAATCAAAATTAAATTTATTACTCAAGTACCAAATGTTGATTTTATTTTAGATAGTAATCTTATAATTAAAATTAATTTATTAACTGTGCAATTTTTTTTTTAGGTTTTCTTTGCCTTAATGCTTACACCACTTTTTAAAAAATCAAAACATGTGGGAATAGTTGAATTTTTAGCAACAGTGGCCTTTGGATTTGTGGGCCTTTTGATTATTCTGCTGGAGGATTTCCCTAAATCTTTAGTATGGCTCTTGAGTCCCTTCTGTCAGTGTACCTTTTTAATTGGTATTGCACAGGTGAGTAAATGATAACTGTACATTCATTGAATCCTCTCATCTCATATCTCAAGTGAAGTTTTATATGACATTGGAAAAGTTTGGATATGCTGCAAATGCTAAATCTTAGATAGAATATGAAAAAATTAGTGATATAGTGAGGATACATTTTATTTATGACTTAATCTATATTCTTATAGTTTTTCCATAACTTATTTAAACTCTACCTTACTATTTGAATGACTGAATAAAGCATTTATCTAAGAGTTTACTATGTGCAAGGCACTCTGCTAAGTGTTAGAGATATAAATAAAAAAGTAATAGAGAAGGTTCCTTTTTGTCCTCTTTACATAATATAGTCATTACTAAAAAAAAATCAAGATCACATGCTCTTATAGCTGTCAGGAATGCCATTTTCTTCTGCAGAGTATAGCACAATCATTGCTGTACTGGTGATTTAAAGATTTTTTTTTTAGATTTTATTTTAGATATTGCAATTAAAATTTTAAGACAGTTTTCAGGAATACAGTTTTAAAAAATATCAGACTGTATTAAATTGGGTTATGTTTTTATACAGAGAAATGTTAAAAGTAAGGATTGTAGTCCTGACCAAAAATCAATACTCCAAACTCCTGATAAAGAGGTTGTCTTCCTTCTCAAGTAGATTGCCTCCTTTATCTCACTTTAATCTTCAGTGTTTTCCTATTTAATGATTCTTTCCTTTTTTCCTACAGAAATGCCTAAATCTACCCAGTGTTTTCCTATTTAATGATTCTTTCCTTTTTCCTACAGAAATGCCTAAATCTACCCTACCCTTTAAGGCCAAACCAAAAAAAAACCCAACTCCAAAACCTTTACTAGGCACTATCATCCCTTCCAGCTACTGCATTCCATATATATCTCTTCTCCCTTTCTCACTTGTCTGCACTTATTCCCTCTACTCCTCTCCTCTAATTCTTTTCCAAAATTTTACAAATTATCCTATAAAAATTCTATAGAAGGGTAATAAAATAATGAGTCACTTCATATTTAAATTTTATTTTCTAGGGTTTTCTTATTTAATCCTCCCAGCACTTGTTCCTTTATTTGACAGACAAAATTAAGTGAGTAGGCAATGTTAAGGTAAGTAGGAAAGGTTATCTCTGTTCTGCAAATGAGAAAACTGAGACTTGCAGAGTTTGAATGATTTGTCCAAGGTGACATAGCTACAGAATGCTAATTTCTACTTCTATATTTTGTCTACACGGTGAGTTATTTGATTATTAATGGGGACATCCATTATACTACATAAAGTATAAAACACATGACAAAAAATAATGTAACTGTTTTTTGAAGTTGGGCTAGTTAAAATTAAAATTAGTATGCTACTAAACATTTTATTAATAGTTTTTCTTAACATTTAGAAAAGTTCTTGAGTGATGAATTGATGATATGGATGACCCATGTGATATAAGTTGTCCAGGGAAGTTTGACTTTTTTTTCCTTAATCAATTTCAATGTCTCAAGTATAAATGAATTCAGAATTATTTTGATTGATCATTCTTTCTAAAAAATAATTTTTGCAGCATTCAGATATTTAAAAAGTTGCTTATCTCTAAGACTGTTAGTTGTGAAGGTTTTTAAGTATAGGAATTAATTGTACTACTTTTTTTACACTAACACAAATGTCCTCCTTATTATTCCAAATAACCCATTCCATTCTTCCTTCAGCCAAAGGCTGCTTCTTCTGAAGGGGAAAAAATTTTTATAAATTTTTCTGCATCATATAAATGTATCACATTGAGGTGTCCAGTGAAACTCCGTAAGTGGGAAAGTTCAAGGGAGGAACTCTTAGCAATATACAAAATAGATTGGTTGGTGGTTGTCCTTCGTCTTTGAAGAGGATCAAAATGACATCACCATGATAAAGTGAAATTTCAGTGTGTCAGACTGTGGTTAATCAGACCAATATGAGCTTGGAATGCTCTACCACAGGTGGGGAACAGATAGTCAGTGTGAATATTTAGATTGGATATCCCAAATTTGCACATCCTGCATTTATTTTGTGCTGTCTCAGTTCTGCTTTGCTCAAAGAGCACAGCACCCTTTCAGATATGGGCATGCGGTGTTAACCAGTCCTGTGCCAGTGTCTCCCATGTTGCACAGTTGAATCCAAAGTTCTTAAGAGAGACCTTAATAGTGTCCTTGTATTGCTTCTTCTGGCCACTTTGTGGTCGCCTGTCCCATGTGAGTTCTCCATAAAATAGTCTTTTTGGCAAGCATACATTTTGTATTTGAGCAGCGTGGCCAGCCCATCAGAGTTGTGCTCTCTGAAGCATAGTTGGAATACTTGGCAGTTAAACTCGAGCAAGAACTCCAGTGTCTGGTGGCTTATCCTGCCAGGTGATCCTCAGAATCTTCCTAAGACAATTCAAGTGGAAGTGATTCATTTTCCTGGCATGGCGCTGGTAGACCATCCATGTTTCACAAGCATATAACAGTGAGGTCAGCACAATGGCTCTGTAGACCTTCAGTTTGGTAGTCAGTCTAATAGCTCTTCTCTCCCCAACTTTTTTTGGAGTCTCTGAAACACTGAGCTAGCTCTGGCAATGTGCGCCTTAATCTCATTGTCAGTGTGTACATGGGAAAGTAAACTACCAAGGTAAATGAACTTATCCACAAAACTTATCAAATTCAAAACTTATCCATTTGTTGTGACCGATGATGGTTCCACCCATGGATGGTGTGGTGGTGGCTGATGGAGCACCTGTGTTTTCTTGGTGTTAATTATTAGGCCATAATTAGCACAGGCAGCAGATAATTGATCCATACTTTGTTGCATCTCAGCTTCAGAGGCTGCATTGAGTCCACAATCATCTGCAAACAGAAAATCATGCATCAGTACTCCCTCCACTTTGGTCTTGGCTTGTAGCCTTTTCAGATCGAAGAATTTACGGTCAGTACAGTAATTGACCTTGATGCCATGTTCATCCCCATTGAAAACATTTGTCAACATGGCTGAAAATATCATGCTAAAAAAAGCATGGGAGCAAGCACACAGCCCTATTTTACTCCACTGGTGACTGGGAAGGCACGAGAGCCTTGTCCACTATCCAGAACCCGGGCAAACATGCCACCATGAAATTGACATAGAATAGTGATGAACTTCTCTGGGCAACCAAATTTTGACAAAATTTGACATAAGCCCGCATAACTAACAGTGTCAAAGGCCTTGGTCAGATCTACAAATGTTGTGTACAAGCCTCTGGTCTGCTCCTGGCATTTCTGGTGGAGTTGTCAGGCAGCAAACCCCATATTGACTATTCCTTGGCCCTTTCTGAAGCCACACTGATTCACAGGTATATGACCATCTTCTAGGTACAGGATCAGCCTATTAAGGAGGACTCTAGTAAGAATTTTGCCCGCAATGACTAAGAGAGAAATTCCTCTGTGATTGTCTCAGGACAATCTATTCCCTTTACCTTTATAGAGATGGACAATGGAGGCATCATTGAACTTCTGGGGGATAACCTGCTCTTCACATATTACCTGGAAAATTTCAGTCAGCTTTTGTATGAGCCATTGTCCCCCTACCTTGTAAATCTGAGGTGAAATAGAATCAGCACGAGGTGCTTTGCCACATGAAAGGAGTCTAATGGCCCTCAAAATCTCTTCTTCAGTTGGAAGTTCAGCTAAGGAGGGATTCACTTCAACCTGAGGTAAATGGACAATGGCCTCAGCATTGATTGATGATGGTCTGTTGAGAATACTATGGAAGTATTCAGCCCATCTCTCTAGGATCATGTCCTTATCACTAATCATTGTGGCTCCATGAGCACTGAGTAGTTGTGATGCACCATAGGTTTTTGGTCCATAAATAGCTTTCAGGGATCAATGGTATAATAAATGCCATATATGCACATTTATGTGTGAATAGAAAAGTTTAATGTCCTTTGCTTTTATAATGGAAGGAATATTTACCATCATTCAATAAATAGTTATCAAGTACATAGTATGTTGGGATTTTTTTGAATTTTGTGCTTATTTTGTTTTTATCTTTTAATTCATTATATTTAGTTTTCCACATTTGTTTTTATAAGATTTTGAATTCTAAATTTTTACATCCTCTCCAAGATAGCATGCAGTCTGATATAACCTATATGTTTATGATCACATTAGTTATATTGTAAAAGAAGAATCAGAACAAAAGGGAAAAACTATGAGAAGAAAATGAAAAACAAGAAAAGAAAGAGAAAATAGTATGCTTCAATCTGTGTTCAGACTCGATAGTTCTGAAGGTAGACAGCATTTTCCATCATGAGTCTTTTGAAATTGTCTTAGATTGTTGTTACGTTGCTCGAAAGAGCTAAGTTTAAAAAAGTCTGTCATCTCACAGTGTTGCTGTTTCTGTGTACAGTGTTTTCCTCATTCTGCTTACTTCACTCAGCATTAGTTCATGCAAGTCTTTCCAGGTTTTTGTCAAGTTGGCCCCTTCTTACCATTTCTTATATAACAATAGTATTCCTTCACAATCATATACCACAGTTTGTTCAGCCATTCCCCAGTTAATGGGCATCTCTTCAATTTCTAGTTCTTTGCTACCACAAAAAGGTGCCATAAATATTTTTGTACATATAGGTTCTTTTTACTTTTTTATATTTCCTTTGGAATACAGAGCTAGTAGTGGTTTTGCTGAATCAAAGGGTACAAAGAGTTTTATAGACATTTGGGCATAGTTCCAAAATTGTTCTTCAAAATGGTTGGATCAGTTCACAACTCCATTGGCGATGCATTAGTGTTCCAATTTCCCCACCTCTTCTTCAGCGTTTATCATTTTCCTGTTTTGTCCTGTTAGCTAATCTTATAGGTGTGATGTAACTCAGAGTTGTTTTAATTTGCATTTTTCTAATCAGTAGTGATTTATAACATTTTTTTCATATGCCTGTAGATAGCTTTAATTTCTTCCTCTGAAAACTGCCTGTTCCTGCCTGTTATCAATTGGGGAATGACTTGTATTCTTATAAATTTGACTCAGTTCTCTGTATTTTTTAGAAATGAGACTTTTATCAGAGAACATTGGCTGTAAAAATTGTTTTCTAGCTTTCTGTGTCCTATATAATCTTGGTTGCATTGACTTTGTGTGTGCAAAACTTTTTAATTTTTTTTAATCAAACTTATCCCTTTTGCATTTCATAAAGTTCTCTCTTGTTGGGTCATACTTTCTTCCCTTCTCTCTAGATCTGACAAGTAAACTATTCCTTGCTCTCTTAACTTATAATTTCACTTTTTACGTCTAAATCATGGACCCTTTTTGACCTTATTGTGTGTGTTTGTCCTTCATTGCCGAAGAAGACCATGCCATTAGAGAAATGATGATATGACTTGCACTTGACTTTGTTTTGAGTGAAGAAGGACTGTGCAGGTCACCAGCCTCACTTCTCCTCTAGAGCCATCTGAATCCAGTGACCAGATATTCATGAAGATGACTGGAGATGACCCAGGATGAGGCCGTTGAGGTTAAGTGACTTGCCCAAAGTCACACAGCTAGTGAGTGTTAAGTGTCTGAGGTGATATTTTAACTCAGGTCCTCCTGACTCCTGCACTGGTGCTCTATCCATTGCACCACCTAGCTGACCTTATTGTAAGATGTTATTCTTTGCCTAGTTTCTGCTATAGTGTTTTCCAGTTTTCCCAACATTTTCTGTCAAATAGTGAGTTCTTATCTTAGAAGCTGGAGTCTTTGGGTTTGTCAAATAGTAGATTACTATAGTCACTGGCTACTGTGTCTTGTGTACCTAATCTATTCCAGTGATCTACCTTTCTATTTCTTAGCCACCAAATAGTTTTGATGATTGTTGCTTTATAATACAGTTTTAGATCTGCCGTGGCTTGCCTTCATGGTACACACAGTCTAATGGGGGAATCAAAATACAAACAACTGTGGACAAAAAAGATATGTAAGATATATAGGAAATAATCAAGAGAGGGAATGTTCTAGAATTAAGAGAATTTGGAAAAGGCTTCTGAAATTGAGATTTTAGCTGAGACTTGAAGGAAGGTAGGAGGTAGAGATGAGGAGGGAAAGCATTCCAGGCAGGAGAGATAGCCAGTGGAAATACCTGGAGTTGGATTGCTTTGTTTAAGAAACATGAAGGAGGGCAGTGTCAGTGGTTCACAAAAAAGGGAAGAAGGCAGTGTAAGTCATAAGAATAATGGAAAGATGGAGGCTTAGTTTATGATGGGCTTTGCTTGACAGCAAATTTTAAATTTGATTCTGGACGTGTTAGGGAACTTCCGTAGTTTATTGAGTAGAGGTGATGATGGTGGTGGCATGGGCTACCTATGCTTTATGAAAATAATTTTTATAGCTTAACAGGATATTTTGTAGTATGGAGAGCCTTGTGACAGACCCAACCAGCAGGCTATTTTAGTAGTTCAGACTTGAAGAGATGAGAGCCTTAAACCATGGTGGTGGCACTATCAGAAGAGAGAAGGGAATGTATTCAAGAAATGTTGCAAAGGTGAAATCGACAAGTCTTGACAGTGGTTTAGATATGGATGACATCTGTGTTGTGAGCTTGGGGGACTGGTAGGGATGGTAATGCCCTTGACAGTAAAAGACAGGTTTGGGGGAAAAGATGATTCAGTTTTAGATATTGAGTTTAAGATGTCTTCCAGGCATCTAGTTTGAGATATCTAATAGGCATCTGAAGATGTAAAACTAGAGGTCAGCAGAGGGGTTAAAACTGGATTAATAGTTTTGAGAATCATTAGCAGAGAGATAATTGAATCCATGGAAGCTGATAAGATTACCATGTGAAATAATATAGAGGAAGAAGAGAACAGGAGAACAGGACGCAGGACAGAGCCCTATGGGACAATCACCCTTAGTGGAAGTGATCTCAATGAATATTGAGCAAAGGAGACAGAAAAAGTGGTCAGATATGTAAGAAGAGAGCCAGGAGGGAGTGGTATCACAAAAACATAGAAGTTAGTGTGAAGGAAAGAGAATGACAGTGTCAGAGGTTGCAGAAAAGTCCAAAAGGATGAGGATTGAGAAAAAAAAAACATTGTATTTGGTAACTTTGGAAAGAGAAGCTTTGGTTCAATCACATTGTAGAGAATCAAGAGAATAATGAGAAGTAGAGGCATCTCTTTTAGATGGCCTCCTCACAGAGATTAGTAGGGTATAGAATGTATCCTTTCTAAGCAGTATAGTTGATGATAGTGGGGAATGAATGGATCAATGAAGATATTTTTTGATGAGTAGGTGGTGTGGGCTTGTTTTATAGGCAGTAGGGAAGCAGCCAGTCACCAGGGAGAGAGAAGCAAACAGTGGTGACGACAGAGTGTACATTCTGCTGGAGGAGACAGAGTGGAGTGGAATCACTTTTACATGCAGTTTGGTTTTAGCGATGAGAAGGTCTACTTCATATGAAACAGATGAGAGAAGAGGTAGTGGTAGAAGCCATTTGGGTGATTTTAGATAAGGGGGAGAGGTGAAAAGGAAGATTTTGGCAAACGGCCCCCTTTTTTCCAATAAAATATAAGGCAGTGCTCTCATTTGAGAAGTCAGGTAGGTGAAGGGGGAGCTATGGTAGGTTTGAGGAGGAATGAAAATGTTTGGAAGAGCTACCGTGGCAGGTTGTAAAAATGAATTAATTGTTCTGTTGCATCTGACTCTACATGAGACCATGGACTTTATCCATGGGATTTTTTTGGCAAAGACACTGGAGTAGTTTGCCATTTCCTTCTCCATTGTGTTCCCATTTTACAGATGAGGAACTGAGGCAACTAGGGGATGCCCAAGGCAGCACTGAACTTAAAATCAGGAAGACTCATCTTCATGTGCTATATACTGTCCTCAGACTCTTATTAGCTGTGTGACCTTGGGCAAGTAACTTAACCTCATTTGCCTGGTTCATCTACAAAATGAACTGGAGAAGGAAATGACAAATCACTCTGGTATCTGTCAGGAGAACCTCAAAAAAAGGCCATGAAATGTCAGATGTGACTGAAATGACTGAATAACAGCAAGAATACTTGCTCAGGGTCGCACATCTAGTAAGTGTCTGAGGCAGGATTTGAATTCAGATCTTCTTGACTCCAGGCCCTATGGCCTATCCACTATACCACATCACTCTCCCATAATGAGTTAATTAGGGACGTGTAAAAGAATTGCCTAATAACAGAGAAGGCCCTGTTGAAGTTATATATATATCAGATTTATAGTACACGTATTTAGATTATTTTTGTGATTTTCAGCTTTATTCATCAACATTTGTAGGAATGAAGGCACAGGATACTGGGAGTGATTCAAGGTTGAGGGTTGGCAGGGCAAAATTGGTGATATGGAAAGAGGAGAGGGAACTCAAAAGATGATGCAATGTAAAAGTGAACCGGATTACCAAGAGGTCAAATTGGGGAAAGGAGGGAAGTGTGACATTGCAAGGATATGATGACGTGGGAGAGAACTGAGGGATAAAGGGATTAGGGGTCGCAGTGTGGATGAACAGGGTTTAGCATTGGAAGGCAAAGGGAGAGGTGGAAATAGTGATCTGATAAGGGAATTCCAAAGTTCATGAAATTGGAGATTGTTCATTTGTGGGTAATAACATGATCAGGAGTATGATCTTTGTCTATGACTGGGGTAGGATGATGGAGTAAGCTAATCATATATCAGTTCAATATAAATTCATTTAAGTGTATATGGGGTGTTGAGGGGAGGACTAGGACCTCTGTTGTCAGGGTTAGCTAAGACCTTACCAGGATTGCTCATCTACCTTTGGTGCCTATCTTTCACCAAACTCGCCTGTGGCTCCAAGAAGGTGTAGCGTGCAGAGTTACCACACACAGCAGATGAGCTAAACCAGGTTGAGGGTAACAGACAGGTCTCAAATCTATCAGTAAGTTAGGTGAATTTTCACCAAATAGCTTGTTGCAATAGTTGTGAAGGTGGCTAAAGCAGGTTCAGTCAGCCATTAAAGTCACTGAGGTCAATCACTGCATCTTGCACTGTTGCCACTGGACTTAGATAACTCAGGAAATGAGTGTGAGGCTGACTACTTTTGTGCAGTTCTGCCTCACTTAAATCCAATTTATGTCAAGTCAAAATATCAATTGTGATCTAATTGTTCATCTTTGAAAATGAAGGACAAACAACACTTTAAGTACTCTGGAGAATGCTTCATGTTATGAAATTGGCAGTTTGGTCTTCTCCAGTAAATAGGTAAAGATGTTCAATTAAATACAACTGAAAAAGTAGAGTAGTTGGTCAGTAGTGAGTAAATGTTTATTAAGTAGCTACCGTGTGCCAGGCATTGTCTTAAGTGCTGTGAAATAATGTCAGAAAACAGAGAGGTACTGTTTTGCTAGATGTAAGTTAAAAAACTTTTTCCTTAACTTTGGTTAGAGTTGAAGTAGATGACCTTTCAATTCAGACGTTTTATGATTCTTGACATTCAGCTTGTTTTAATGTCTCTCTGTGTGCCTGTCTTGCAACAATTTCATTTTACTCTTATGTATATGTAGTGTATAGAACATTTAATATACTTAGTCCAGCTAAATAAAGCAGGTAGGTGGTGCAGTGCCTTGAGTACTGGTCCTGGAGTCTGGAAGATCTGAGTTCAAATTTAGCCTCTAACACTTTTCAGCTATGTGACCCTGGACCAGCCATTCTTCCTCATTGTCTGTATCTGTAAAATAAGTATGGTAGCACTTAACCCCACCATGGTTTTTGTGATGACAAAATGAGATAATATTTGTATAGCATTTTCTAAACCTTAAAGCATTATATAAATGCTATTATTTTTGCTATTATTGAACTTGAGTGCTATAAATATGGATGTTTAAAAATGTCAATATTGGAGATATGTGTGTGTGTGTGTGTGTGTAATTTTTAATGGAAATCAACCAAATTGTTTAATTCATGTTTGATTTTGATCTGTGCCAAGGGATATTAATTATATTTCTAGTAAATATTATTCATTTAGTATATACATGAAGGTTAGCAAAATATATCAATCAACAAATTCTTATTCATCCACTCTGTGCTAGACTCTAATTATAAAAATGATGGAATGGAAAAATTGCAAACTCTGAGTTCAGAGGACTTGGGTTTCAATCCAGGTTCTGCCAGTTATTATCTGTACGATGTTGGACAAATCACTTAGTCTTTCTGGGTCTCAGTTTTCTCACTTGCAAAATTGCTCACTCTAGCTCTAGCTCCACGATCTTTTGTCTCCAGTGGTTGTATATCAAATATCTATTTTTACTATTTGATGTTAGCCATAACTCCTGCATTCTATTAAGAGAGTATTCTTATTTTCAGGTTAGGAATAAAGGTATGATAGTTGCAATCTGTTTTTGTAGAATGACCTAGTTACTCCTCTCTTCACTGTTTTCTTGTAACTTCATTGTTGCATTTGAGTTATTTCCAACTTTGGCCATGAAGAATAATCTTAGTAAGCTTAATTAACAGTGATAGCTAATATTTGTTTTGTAATCTGTTCGTATGCATTTATTTTGACATAATAATCTTAAAATTCAGTTTATTTTTTTTTTCAGGTCATGTATCTGGAAGATTTAGATGAAGGTGCTTTGTTTTCCAACTTGATCAAAGGTCCATATCCTCTTATCATTGCCATTATAATGCTGGCACTCAATAGTGTATTTTACATCCTCTTAGCTGTTTATCTTGATCAAGTCATTCCAGGTATGTCAAAGGACATCTTTAGTACATATATATACATATATGTACACATATATACACATATATGTGTGTATATTTTTAGAGCAAAGACTTTTTTTAGACATGAACCCTTTTTTAGAACACAATTAGAATAGTCATTCTAATAATTTGATTTATTATTATACATTAGTCACTTCAAATAAAAGATTATGTCAAAGATAGATAGTTTAGGCTTTTAAAACATAAAGTTCTAAATTAACTAACACTTAAAACAAATGTGTGTATTACATGTATGTTAGATTAAAAGGAAGAGAGTGTCTTGGAATTCTACTGAAGACATATTTTATCTTTTCTTTGAATTTTAGAATTCCATTTATGGTTTTAGGTTCTAAGTTGTCATAAGTTTCACATGGTTACCATTATATGTGATTCAGACACTAGCTAACAGTAATTATAATATTTTAGAAAAATCAGTATTTTTTTCTTTTCAGGTGAATTTGGACTACGAAGACCATCTTTATATTTTATGAAGCCCTCATATTGGTCAAGGAGCAAAAGATATAAAGAACTCTCTGAGGGCAATGTTAATGGAAATCCTGGTTTTAGTGAGATTATTGAATCTGTTTCTTCAGAATTCCTAGGAAAAGAAGCCATCAGGTGTGAATGATTAGTACTCATTTATGATTTAGATAGAAATCAGAAGTGCTTCAAGAGAGAATGACTTGATATTGGCAAGGAAAGTTAGGAAAGACAAAAGATACATTTTAAAATTTACATTGGGGAAAGATAAGAGAAGGATGGAAGATGGGATAAAGTTACTACTCCGGATAGATGGGATAATGTTAACTGATGACGGAGAGAAGGCAGAGCTGATTCAGTCTTACTTTACTTGTTTTCTCTGCCCAGGAGATTCATATTGGGGTTGTAAACAGGACAAAACTAGCTAGTAGGCACCTAATGCCCAAGATTAATAAACAGATAGTTAAATAACACTGAGGTGTCCTTGATGAGTTGAAATCACTAAGCCTAGTCTTCCCCTGAATTTAAGTTTCACATCATTAGCTTCCTATTAGACATTTTAAACTGACACATCTTTGACTTGGTGTAGCCAAAATAGAACACGTCATTTTTTTCCTCAACTCTACCCTCTTCCAAACTTACCGTTTTCTGTGAAAGGCAGTAATTTTCCTAAAGCGTACATCTGACGTTGTCACTTCCTCTACTCAGTAAACTCTAGAAGCTCTGTTACCTCCAGAATCAAATATAAAGTCCTCTCTTTGGCATTCATGGCCTTTCATAACTTGGTCTCCCCTATCTTTCCAGTTTTCTTAATACCCCCTTCCCCACCTCTTTTCCCCTTTTACTATTCAGTTCAGTGACACTGGCCTCCTACCTGTTCCTTGAACAAGATATTTTCTTTCAACTTAGGACATTTTTACTGGCTGTCTCCTGCGCCTGGAATGCTCTCCTCATTTCTACCTCTTAGTTTCCATGACTTTCTTCAAGTCCTAGCTGTAATCCCACTTTCTGCAGGAAGCCTTTTTCAGTGCCTCTTAATTCTAGTGCTTTCTCTTTGTTGATTATTTACAATTTATCCTATATGTAGCTTGTTTGTACATAGTGTTTATACCTTCTCTCCTCCATTGGAGCTCTGTGAGAGCAGGGAACTTTCAGCTTTCTTTGCATCCCCAGAACTTAGAACAACGCCTGGCACATAGTAGATGATAAGTAAGTTTATTGACTTTGTGTATTTCATAGCAAATGACTCTAAATGAATGGGAAATCAGTATCTGTGCTAAAGAAAAGATAGCCTACTCTTAAAAAACTTATGTATCCAAATGAGATTTATTGAAACTGAGCCAGTTGAGGCCTCAGGATGGATGTAAATGGAAGGATGCTGCAAGTTCCCAGGTTTTCACCCTGTGAGGGGGCCTCCCCACTCTCTTTTGGTGCCTGTTTGGGCAGCATTGAAAATTACTTCTCAGGTTTCTCTTTATTCAGACATGCAGCAGTGGTATTTTATCATTTTTCTTTTCTGAGTGTTTAAGGCAGTGATTATGGGACAGGGTATTGTTAGCTCTACTCCCTCAGATGTGTGTTTTGAGATCTCTAAGAATTGTAATTGGTTGAGTAGGTGAAGTAGGGAGAAAAATAAGCAAGATGAAAGTCTGACTCACTCTATGGATAAAGACTTTGCAAAAACATTTTATCTATAAATTTCCCCAACACTTTCCCCAAAGCAGAATAAACAACAACAATAGACAGGTAGCCATTAATTCATATGGAGCTTTACGGCAAAATAAGAAATAAAAGTATCATTAAGTTGATTCATAGTCTGAATTCACTCTCCTAAACCAGTTTCTGGACTCTAAAGCATCCTTTAGGTGTAATTAAAGATTAACATTTTGTTTAGTACTTCGTATATTGGGGTGTCTTGAATTTGTGAAACGTACCAGCAGGGAGCTACTGCTAACTCAAATAGGCTTTTTAGTGTTCTTGGTTATCACTGTTTCCATTCTAAGGACTCTCAAACCATGTCTTTAGTAATATATTTTAGAATTTTTCCAAAAATAAAAGGTCAGGTTCACTAGTCTGTAATTTATTTTCTTCCCTCATTTCAAAATTGGACCCTATTTTCCCATCTCTATCTGTGTGGAACCCCTAATTCTACATGATTTTTTGTTTTTTAGATGTTACTGCTTTATTTTATTTTAAAATAGTTTCATTTCCATATAGATTCCTCTTCTTTCTCGTTCCATTACCTAGGGGTGGAGAACCTACAGCCTCAGGGCCACATGTTGCTTTCTAGGTCTTTCTGTGCAGGCTTCTGACTGTGTCCAAGTTTTACAGAACAAATCCTTTAAGGGAATTGTATTCAGTTAGAGGGCTGCACTTGAGGACCCAGAGGGCCACAGGTTTCCCACCCTTGACTAGTAAGTCAGAAAGTCATCTATGGTAACAAATAGTTAAAAAAAGAAAAAAAAAATAGATGAGGTAAACTTAGTCTGATAGCATAAGCAACATTCCATTTTTTCTATCTCCTGCACAGAAGGGGATTGGATGGAGTTGTATTTTCTCCACTCATCTCTAGAGCCAAGCTTAGTCATTATAATTATGCATTATTGAATTTTTTGTCTTTTAATGTTACTTTTTTATTTGTATTGTTGTAATCATTGTGTATGTTGTTTTCTTAGTCCTGCTTCCCAGTTCTCTGCCTCATTTCATCTAAGTTTTCCGATGTTCCCAAATTCTTCAGTCATCATTTCCTGTGGCACAGTTATAGTCTATTATATTCATGTAACACAATATATATAGCTATTCGTTACTCAGTTCATAATGATTTTTTTAAAAAAGAGATTGACAGTTCTTTAGCAGTGACATCTTTGTTCTTTCAGTGATTCATGTGAGTCTGAATTTGAATTTTTTGAATGCAGCTAAGTTCTCTGTTGCCCTTCTCCTCTGAGCCTCCGTTTACTGATGTTAAACATATTAAATAAACCCCTCCCAAAAAACTGAACATACAATAGTGCAGGTTCCTGATCTACACTATTATCTTTTGGTCATGGTGCATAATTTTTGGAATCATAAACATGGAGGTGTTCTTGCTGAAAAAATGAGGAAGAAAATATGATTAATATAGTCTGACTCTAGCCCTGTGGGGTTTTAAAAACTGATATTAGCTGTTTAAATTGAACATTAGGTCTTCAAGTCTTTTCTTAAGATGGCTGAAACTGAAACAGAATGACTAGTTGCTTATATATATTTTTAAATAACAATTCATTGTTGATGAGATATATGCTGCTTTTAGAGTTCCACAGAGAATGTCTTCAGGCTTTGAGAATGGAAGAGAAGAAAATGTCTTTCCTCTATAGTTTTTAAAGAGAACTCAGCTTTTGGTTATTTATTAAATTATTATGTATTCATCAATGTTTGATGCAAAATGGTAATATGGTATTGTGTTTTCTTAATTTCTGTTCTCTTTTCACAAAAATATATCTTCCAGAATCAGTGGTATTCAGAAAACATTCAGAAAGAAAAGTGAAACTGTGGAGGCATTAAGAAGTATGTAATTTTTTAGTTTAATTTACATTAAATTTAAAAACAAAGTTTTTTTAAAGTGGTACATAAATATTGTGAATGTTTTTAAATAAAATTTTATTGTTGCCCAAATTAAATCCTCCTTTGCACCAACACCCAGTGACTCTCTCGATATTATCTATCTTATTCTGTCCTTATTGTCTCCTGCCTCTTCTGAGCGGAGTAAGATGATTCCTTATCTGCTTCCTAAAACCATTATTAGTTTTTTATTGCTCAGGAATTGGCTTCCTTTTACTGCTCTTTTAATTTATAATGTTATAGCCATTATGTATATTGTTCTGGTTCTGCTTATTTCCATATCAGATTATTATCATCATTATTACAGTACTTATATAGTGCTTTATTTGCAAAGAGCTTTCCAAATATTTCATTTGATCCTCACAACAACCCTAGGAGATAAGTACTATCCTCATATTGTAGTTAGAAAACTGAGGCAGACAGAGATGAAGTGATTTGCAGCTAATACGTGACAAACTAGATTTCAGCTTAGGTCTTCCTAACTGAAACTCCAGTGCTTTATCCACTGTTCCACTTGCCTCCAATTTCTTCAAGTTCCTCATAATTGTGATTTCTTGCTGCACAATAATATTGTTGTACTCATACACCACAACCTCTGACTAATCAGGATGTACTTTGTTTCAAGTTCTTTGTTGGTATAAAAAAGTATTCCTTTAAGAATATTAGATAATAAATATGTAAATCTGTATTGCACCTTTATTTCTTTTTTTGACCTCCTTAGGTTATGTGCCCAGTAGAGGGGTCACTGGATTGAAGGGAATGAATAGTTCAGTCACCTTTCTTTCATAATTCCAAAATGATATTCAGAGTGGTTAGACTAATTTACAGTTCCACTGATTATTGTGTCATATCATATAGCTTTAATAATCTCAATATTCATTTTCTATTTTTGAATTGGAGTAAGTGCTTTTAGGCTTTGGACCTTCTCTTCTTAATATTCTTTGAACCTCTGTGTACAGAAAATTACCATAAAATCACATATTGTGCTAAGATTCTAGGTTTAATTTAGGGTTAAATGAAGGAAGTTCAGATTCTCTTGACTCCTTTATTGGTGGGCTGTTTTTCTTGTAATTCCATTTCCCCCTTCTCCTGCAGTACAACATACTTCAGTAGTTTGATCCCCCAACTCATATCTGGAAGAAGTGCTATACCTCTAGTAGTTTTAATACTATTATATTTTGAAGTTTAGCAAGTAAAGCTAAGGTTTCTTTTAGTCTTTCATTCTTCTAGTAGTCCTCACCCATTTAGAATAATGTCATTTATTTTTGGTTTAGAATATGGTGATATTTTAAATTTATTTTTTACTTTGCCATAGTAACTAAAAGTTGTTCTGTTGTTGTAAATCCATTAAAAACTTATTTTTTTAATCTGTACTGTCACTATATTCATGATTTTCTCCTTTACTTCTTTCCTTAATTAGATTTATCTTTTGACATATATGAAGGTCAGATTACAGCATTACTTGGCCATAGTGGAACAGGAAAAAGCACATTAATGAACATTCTTTGTGGACTCTGCCCACCTTCAGATGGTAAGAGTTTATGTCTTCTGTCTTTTGAGCAATTTAAAAGATTCTTTCATTTTGGTGTTTTTTCATTCTGTAAAGGTATCATGGTTTATATTAGTGGTTTTCAAACGTTTTTCATAGTGCACCGCTGTCATTAATTTTTCTTTTCCTAATAGAATAATGCTAATGGTGGGGAAAGAGGCATAAGTATTTTTTTCAATGATACTTGTGTAGACACTGTTGAGAATCTCCTGTTGTAGGTTGTAACTTGCCTTTGAAGGGGGGAAGTTGGAAGGTTGACATAGTAAAAGGAGGAGGCAGAAAGGGTGATTTGGGCTGTAATAAGTGAAGGGTAGGTGTGGTTGTATTTGAGACAAACCCCATGATTCACTCTTGCTGGAAGGATGGATATTAACTAACTTTTTGGCCTCTCCTTGGTTAATGTCACATTTCTTAATTCCATGAGCATTCCATTCTTTGTTCCTCGAGATCATAGATCCCCACAGAATTAAGCCCCAACTTGGAAGACCACTGGTATAGTCTGCTCTTATTTTATTTAGACTTGTAAAAAGTATCCAAATTGTTAATGATTTTATGTGACTTTTTTCCCCTTTTGAACCCATTGAATGTGTGTTTTAAAATTGATTTTGTTTTAGTCTCCCCAAAGCTCTCCCCATTCCCCTCTTACCCCCATCCATCTAATACCAGTAGCAGTAGCTGGAAGTAAGATTTCAAAGGGGAAAGGGGAGCCTAGAAGTCACATACAAAAACTGTCCCAAAGATCAAAGGAGCATAATTTAAAAATGGCATCATAGCACAGACTGGTAATATGTGCTGAATTAGGAGAAGCCATCTAGGCTCTGCTGTCAGGGATTTTTGATCCTGTTATATGTAAATCTCAGATATATTCCACACCAAATAGTTCTGATAACTTTTGAGTTGATGTGAACATGTTAACTAAAGCTTTACCCCAACAGCTTTGAGATGGTTTGGGTATGTTAATGAACCCAAGGTGGCAAAAATAAGAGTCTATTCCACTAAAAAGCCATGTGAAAATGAGGCCTCAGACTCCTCCCTCTTGATCACCCCCAAGTATTTTTCCATCTCTATCTGGGTCCTTGCTGCTTTGTACTCCTAACCTCTAATCCACGGTCATGTGAATGATGATCTGTGTTTCTCCCCTTCCCCACACTGCCTGTCTTCTTTAACTACCCTATTTCACATCCCCACATTGCATATTTTTTGCTACTTGTCTCTTCTTTCTGTGCCATTTGTCCTTATGCTCTCTGTGCATCATTAAAGTGAAATTACAGCCTTATTGCTATTGTGGCCTTTCTTGGCTCATACCCAAAGAACCAAGCATACCAGCCCCATTTCCTAATTTTATAAATTAAGTATCAATTCAGAATAGTTTAGATAGTGCTAATCCAGAGCACTTAAAAATGAAAACTAAAGACCTCCTTAAACCTTATGAAGCATCATATGATATTGATTAAATTTTGTATCTGTTACATGCTATCAGTCATTATATATGATTTAAATATTTTAATTCAGAATATTTTTCAAGATTGATCATCAATTTCAGATTCAGATGAAATGAAACCCACAGAGTATTACATGTTTAAGGAAATATGTGTAAGCCTCTAAGGTATATGATGCTAATGAAGAGTATAGGCCAAAAGAGCTAAGGTTTCACATGTGAAGAATATTCTTTTGACCTTTCCCTAGAAGTAGGACAAGTGTTGCTTATAAAATGGTGATTCAGTTATTCCTTTAGAGAGGTAATGTGGTCTAGTAGGTAGGGTGTTGGACTCAGAGTCAGAAGGACTTGGGTTCAAACCCACTCCTGACACTTACTGGCTTTGGTGCCATATCCTTTAACCTCTCTGAGTCTGTGAAATGGAAATAATAATGCTTCCAGTATTTGTCTCATTAGCTCTGTTTTGAGGCTCAAATGTTGTATAGTACACAGTGTTTTGTAAACTTTCAAGTTTCAGTTATATAAAACAGTACAATATTTTACTTTGAAAAGTAAAACATTCTCATTTTATCATCTGGTATTTTCATTTGTAAAAAAGTTGCTCTAATTTTCAATTGTTTTATTTTCCTCTTTTCCCTCAGTTTAGAATAATTAAAGAATTCGATTTACAAATGAAAGGAAATGCACCATTATTTTCTGATAGAAATTGAAACTAATGGGTGCCATTTAAAAAATACATTTATATAATTAATCACATGATAACGCTAACAGAAATATAGTCTATCATATTAAGAGTTAAGGTTTTATATATAAAATAATTTTATGCTTATTCTTTTAGGATTTGCTTCTATTTATGGACATAGAGTCTCAGAAATTGATGAAATGTTTGAAGCAAGAAAAATGATTGGAATTTGCCCACAATTAGATATAAATTTTGATGTGCTGACAGTTGAAGAGAATTTGTCAATTTTGGCCTCTATCAAAGGGATTCCAGCCAACAGTGTAATACAAGAGGTATGTTGTTCAAACAGAAAATCATATCTTTACTTGCCATACATTTACTAAACAGTGATAATAAGCCTGAAACCCTGAAGGCAGATCTGCCTCATGCCAACTGAAAAAGCTTATGTTTGTTTAAAAAAAACCAATTAAAAAAGTGTAGAACATTAAGATGAACTTTTGCAAACTTTTGTTTTTACCAAATTCAAAAAGTGCTGTTCATAATGTGGAAGATAGAATTCTAGCACTGTACTGGGCATAGTTAAGTGGGATTTTTTTACTTCTTTATTTTTTTGGTAAATTTATGTCAATACTTTAAAAACAAGCATTTAGAAAGCAGTATTTACAATTAAGCAAATTGTTTTCATTGCAATATGTATACATGCATATGTATGTATGTGTACATGTATTTGGAAAAAAAATAAAATTGTTTTATCTGAATTAGTAATCCATTCCTTTTATTGGCCACCCTCTCTTTCCCCTGAACAGCAACAATAACAAAAGAAAAAAACACCATTATAAACATACATAATCCAGCAAAATAAATTCTAATATTGGCCTTGCCCCAAAATATATGTCTCCGTATACATCTTAAATTCACCATTCACTTCATTAACAGAAGATAAGAGACATGTTTCATTTTTAGATTTCTAGACAAGTGGTTCATCATTTATCTGATCAGAGAGTTTTTCTCTATAATGTTTATTGTCATTGTATAAATTGTTCTCATAGTTCTGTTCACTTTGCTTTTCATGAATGCACTGTGGTCTTTCTCGTTTCCTCTGAAACTGTCCATTTCATCATTTTTATGACATAATAATGTATTATTTTTAATGATTTCTCCCCTTTTTATGAAGGTGCAGAAAGTTTTACTGGATTTGGATATGCAAGTCATTAAAGATAACCAAGCAAAAAAATTAAGTGGAGGTCAGAAACGAAAGTTGTCACTGGGTATTGCTGTTCTTGGAGATCCTAAGGTAAATATTGTAAACTAGTAAAGTATCTAAACTGTATCTTTAGAACTACTACAATATATTCTGAAAATTGGAAAATAGAAAAGTGGCACTTGATATATAGATATAGAGGCACTTGAGATACTTAGTGTTTCTGTTGAGCAATAACCAGCCTTTTGAGAAAGCCAAACCAGGTTTACTAAGCCTGTACTTTGTTTGATTACCTGTTATTGTAACCACCTCAGAAATGATTATTGTGAAGAATTTATAGTATATAACCAAAATGATTGAACCTTAAATGGAAAAACCTTAGTGTTAAGCAGTTCATATTAGTCCTGTGCCTTATAATTTACTCAAAGCCCAAAGAAATTTGATTACTGTCTATAGTGTCTCCACGTCTTAGCTGAATGCAATTGGAAACATTTTTTCTTGCATTTTACCACAATTTTTTTCCTGTCTTATTGTCCTTTTAAATGAAAACTAACCAATATTCACCAATCAGTAAATCTATATAGTAGAACTGAAATGCTGTAATGATGCTTACTTTGGATTTGAGTAATGGTAAATTTGCACATTGACTTCTAAGAAATGATTATTTGTACATTACTTTTATCATCAAGGCAGTGCCCACATTAAAGAGGTCACAAATCTATGAAAGTATTGAAATACCTTACCTTTTTCTTACACCTTTTATCACCTCCCTCCTGCATTTCCTTCCAGTACAGTAGTACTAGGCACCTTGCTCTTCCTTGAACAGGACACTCTTGTCTCCTCTAATGTTAAGTGTTTTCATTAGCTATCTCCCATGTCTGAAATGCTCTTCCTCCTTATCTCAACATACTGCCTTCCTTGGAGTTCCAGTTAAAATCTCCCATTCTTCAAGAAACCTTTCCTGATTCCTCTTGATTCTAGTGCCTTCTTGTTGATTATTTCCAGTCTATCTTGTATATGGCTTTTTTATACCTAATTATTTGCTTTTTCATTGAACTGTGAGCTCCTTGACAGTGGGGACTCTTTTTACCTTTCTTTGTATCCCTAGCACTTAGCACATTTCCTGGCACATAGTAGGCACTTAATAACTGTTTATTGACTGACTGACTGCTTTTTCATATTAATGAAAAGAAAACATTTTATTCTATTGATCTTGGACTACAGGTAGATTTCCTTATGTTCATCATACGTTGAAAGAAATTATCAGTCAATAAATAAACATTTATTAGGTACCTGCTGTGTACCAGACCCCATGATAAGTGCTGGTGTTACAAAAAGAGGCAAAAGACAGTCCCTGTCCTCAAGAAGCTGATAATCTCATGAGAAGTAATAGGACATAATTAGGAGTGGGAAAGCACTGGAATTAAGAGGGTTTAGGGAAGATATCCTGTAAAAGGTGGGATTTTATTTGGGACTTGAAGCACAAATGAATCATTAAATAATAGTTGAGGGTTTGTCTTTTTCTTCCTTGGAGGATATGACAGTAGGGGGAAAGCATGGGAACTTGTGGGAGCCATGTGGCTTTGACTCTTAAAGAGTAGATGTTCTAGTCACAGCCCCACCAAAGTTTGGAGGCTCATTCCCTCACTGGAATCTTCTGCTGGGGAGTCTGCATATGTTTTGCTCTGAGTCATTGCCAGTAAGCTGGGACTGGAGGTAGAGGTGTCTTTACTTGATTGATGAGGATGGCTACTAATCTTTTAGAGAATAAGGTCGGAAGTTGCTTCGTAATGTGGAGATCCATTCTCCAAGAGCATACAGCTGCTGTGCCTTGAATCATTGTAATAATAGTGCAGTTCTTCCATACCATTGAATGGATTGGATTTTGAAACTTGAATCTCTTGCCATCTGTGAAGATAATATTCTGACTAGCTTCACCAAAGCAAATGACAAAAACACCACCATCCTAACCATCCATAAACATTGAGCACTCAGGCACTAGACCTCATTTCCTGGACCCTGATGAGCAGAACCCTCAGACACCAGGCCTCTTACTTCTAGGACCTAGTATTGGAACAGGGTCTCAATACATCATACATAAGGCTCAATGAGGAGCCAAGGATATACTTCACATGCAGGACTCCACGAATTTTACATTGTATTCTACCATCTCAGAATTACTTCAGGGATTCCTCAGATTTCTGTTTGAACTTCTTGGGTACCTTCCATTTCTCTGATGAAGAGGGCCTACCCATAGCTTATTCCCTCAGGGCAGTCACTGTTCTTCTCCAGGAAACAATGATAAGATAAACCAGGGACTTCTTAAGCACAGATGAGAATTCCGCAGTCTCTGCCTCCAGTCTTCTCCCCTTCTCCAGTCTCATGGCTCCTTTCTCAGTAGGAACCTAAACCTCTGAGTCAGAGACAGAAGGGGTGGGTTCCTGGCTAGGGCCCCTCACTCCCTACTGATTTGAGGAGAGATCTCTTTACTTACCTCAATATTAGCTTTGCTAGCTTTCCTTTGACTTCATTGCATGGTCCCTGAAAGTTGAGAACTGCATGTGCTCTCCTGGTTTACTTTCATTCTGACTACACTGGCTGTCCAGCTTTTTGAACACAGTCAACAACTAAGGCCTTGGCATTTTGTTTGTCCCCACTACCCCACCCCCTTCCCAACATCCTCTTCCAACACTCACAGAGATAATCTATCAGCCTGAGTGAGAGCCTGCTGCTTGTCCCATACGTGATCATACCGAGGAGAGCTCTGGCATCAGGGAACTAGGCAATGTCCCCCCAATACTAATGCTTCCTTTTCTTTCCTCTATATTTCCCCCAATTCAGTCAGCCATGAGGCCTTCTCCTAACCTGATGAGGTCACAAATGTAGATACAACTCTATAGCCAGTGATCACATAGTTCAGGTTCAATGTTGGGACAAAATTAGCTACTCATGAGTCATTGAACATTTAACACAGAAGGAAAATTACGTTCCTCTAACGCAACAAGGGTATGCAAAAGGGTATGGAAGTACTTAGCTTCTCTGGACATCACCTACCCTTGTCTCAATTGGACATGTATCTGGTCAATCAGTCATCAGAGCATAGTGACTCCCATGGTCTCAGGCCCCCACCATAGCTGAGAGCCCAAATGGCTTGGGCTTTTTATTGGTTCTAGTCCAGAAAGCAGTATCAGAGAAACTGGGCCCAGTCAGATCTCCTAAGGAGAGGAAGCTTTACCAGGCAAGACGTTAAGGAAGGTGGGGCTAAATAAAAGACGTTGTATGGGGGCTGTGTGTGGGGAAGAAGCTGTGTCTGAGTAAGGGTAGCTGTGTCTGAAAACTGCTTCCTAACAGAGGCAAAGCAAATACCATTGAATGTGAAATAATTAAGACCCTTGAGGATCTCTTAAGTCAGAAATGAGATTCAGTTTCCTTTCTTCCCTGGTGTTTGAGAGAAAACACACTAATGCCATTTATAGTCATCAGAACCATTGAGGTTGGGAGCCTCAGTAAATAGTACTTCCCTATTCAGTCAGTGGCTAATAAACTACCATCACCCTCTTAATTAGTGGGATTGATAATCTATAGGTACTTACCCCATTCACTCCCTCCTAATTCCTATAATTCTGAGTACACAATTTCCTTACCCTGCTACTAGTCTGCACTCTCCAAATACCTTAGCCTTACCCCTACAGAATGTATCCTCTTCTGGTGGAGTTTCTCTTCCATTGTATTTCCCAGAACCCCCAATTATGTTAAAACATAAAAGTATACTTCCCTTCATCTTAGATTTCTTCCTCATATTTCTTCTATTTTCTTGCACATATGGAACTCAGTCTAGGGTCTCCTTCAGAAGATACTGGATCTCAAGCCATCCTCTTCAGGACTGGGTGCACCTCCTCTCATCCCCCTCAACACTTTTTTGCTTCCTTCTGCAACCATCACTGAGCAGCCTCTTTTGAAGTTCATAACATCCATCTATAGCATCTTTTCCAAATCTATCTTTCAGGCATCTACTAGATTACATTTGCATAAATACATATGTAGACCCACAGAAAGAGAAACTAAGACTAAAGATTTAAGAGTAGGCACATAGCATGGTGTTCATTTTGAAAATATCAATTTGGAACCTATATAGAGGATAAATTAGAAGGAGAGACTGGAGACAGAAACTAATTAGAAGACATTATAGGACAGGCTAAGGTAATTAAGGTCTGAACTAAAGGTAGAATATATAAAGAGAGAAAAGGGGAATAGCTAGGAGAGATATTGTAGAGATAGAATAAAAAAGATGTGACAGTTGATTATATGGGGGTGATAAAAGAGAAGGAAGAATCAAGGATGCCTCCAATGTGACAAATCAGGGTGAATGGAGAGATGGTGGTACTTTCAATAGGAATGGATACATTTGGAAGTGGGATGGATTTAGAAGGAAATATGAATTCTTTTGTGGATATATTTACTATATAAGATATTTTGGAACATTCATATATGGAGATGAGTTAATCATTAAGAATATACCCATTCCATACTATGTGCCAGACATTGTGCTAAGTCTTAGAGTACAAATACAAAGGATGAAATAATGTAAGGAACTCCTGGAGAAGGAAATTTACATTTGAAGGGGAGACACAAGTACAAATAAAACTAAGTACAGCACAAAGTTAAATATAAGGTAGTTTGGGAAGGAGGGCACCACTACTAGTAGGAAATCAGGAAAAGTATCAAACAGAAAATGGGGCTTGAGCTGCATCTTGAAGGCAGACTATGAGAAAAAGATAGGAAGTGTATCCTAGACACATGTTATGGCTATACAAAAGTACAGAAACTGGATGGCAAAGTATTGGAAGGAACGTAATTCAAAGTGAAGCTGGGAATAGTTTGGGGCCAGGTTGTAAAAGGCTTTAAATGTTGAATAGGAGTTCTAAATGGATCATGGAGACATTAGGTATCATCGATTGAGTAGAGAAAACACATGGTCAGATCTGTGCTTAAGGAAAATGATATTGACAGCAAATATGTAGGATAGATGGGATGGGGAGAGACCTGACACATGGAGTCACTTTATTAGGAGGCTGTTAACATTAAGTTAGGTGAGAAATATTGAGGGCCTGAACTAAGGTGTTAGCCATGTGAATGTAAAGAAGGGGTTGTATTTGAGATATATAGAGGTAGAAATGACAAGATTTAAAAACTAATTGGATATGTGGGTTCAGGGAGAGTTGAGGAGTAGTCAAGGTTAGTGATAAGATTAGGAATCTGGGATCCTGGAAGGATGGTATTTCCTTCAACAGAAGCAGTGAATTTTGGGAAGGGGGAGAGTGAGAGGGAAAGAGTTCACTTTGGGATGTATTGTTTGGAACTGAACTCAGAAGAGAAATTAAAGTCTTAATACATAGAACCAGAATTTGTCTGCATAGAGATGATAATTAAACCCATGGGAGATGATAGCTGATGAAATCACCAGGGGAGAGATTGTATTGAGAAAAGAGTAAAAGGCTCAGTACAGAGGTTGGGGGAGGAGGTATCTACACTTAGTGTGTGGGAGGAATATGATTATCAGTGGAAACTGAGAAGGAATTGTCTCAACTAAGTAGGAAATTCAAAAGATCTTCCATTGTTCCAGGGTGCCTGTGATGAGTGAAGGATAAGATAGTAATTAATTTTCCTGGCTACTAGACTGAGATCATAATTCACACCTAGAGTAGAACTTCACTCAATATATCAGGGATGAAGACATGCTCAGAAGGTACTCTCAGAAATGATACCTTCATTTCACAGATAACCCTGGTCCTTATCCATGTATCAGAGCTCTGAAATTCCTCTCTGAATCACAGGCTCCCATTCTTCCATTTCTCCTTCTCCCTCATATAGCCCTAGACCAGACTATCCTATCCTATCCAGATTCACTTCACAATATTCCACTTGATGTACTCTATGTTCCAAGACTTACTTAATGTTTACCAAACTTGGTAACCCATCTCCTACCTTGGGCAAAAAGTCCTCTGTGTCTAGAATATATTTCCTTCTCACCTCTACATCGCAGAATCCTTTGAATCCTTCAAATCACGGTTTAGGTGTCATTACCTATGTAACACATTTCTTGATTCCCTTAGTTGATGGTGCCCAGTCCCTCCTCAGTTACATCATGAATTTACTTATCCTTGTGCATGTTATGTCCTTAGAACACAAACTTCTTGAGTGTAGGGACTGTTTTGGATTTTATATCCCCATTGCCAAGTAAGGGCCTTATACATAATAAGAGCTTAATAAATGTGTACTGAATTGCAGGTAGACTTAAATAGACACCCTTCGAATATCTCTGTGTTAAGTTTATTGAATAATTGTCTTGGCATGACTTGAGTTGTCCTGTAGTAAAACAGAAATTGCAGAATTGCATGAATCAGAAATTTTTGTATTATGTTCTCCTTTCCACCTTATTTATTTCTATATTGCAAAGTAGGAGTTCAGAATTTAGTTTCTAAAAAATTTCAGTACTAAAGATATACTCATATTTGCATCCCAAATGATTGTCTGTAGTCAAATTGGAGACATCTATAATCAGTTTTCTGTTATATGCTTAGCAATTAAAATTTTTAGGTACGAAAACTAATAAAATAAAAAACATCTACTTCTGGTTTGAAATTTTATTTTAGAAAAGAAAGCCTTTGAATAAACTCAAAAGTTTTGGATGCTAGATTTCTCAATCTCTCTATGTATGTTTTCCTGTGAATTTTTTATATTTTCTTTTAATGCAGGTGTTACTATTAGATGAACCAACTGCTGGAATGGATCCCTGCTCACGTCATATTGTTTGGAATCTCTTGAAATACAGAAAAGCAAATCGAGTAATAGTCCTTAGTACACATTTTATGGATGAAGCTGATATTCTTGCTGGTGAGATTTTATTTATCTTAAAGAAAATGTTGGTGTAGACTGTGGGTACTAAGGAAATAAACATCAAATGTTTCATTTTCAGGAATAGCTAAGGTAGTTCAAAGACTAAAAAAATATTACCCAAGAGCATTTGCTCCAAGCCAAAGTTCTTAACCTGGTATTTATGGACCAAGGGGTCTTTGGACAGATTTCAAGAGGATTTTAATGGTAAAATTCCATCTTTATTTTCACTAGCCTCTAATTGAAATTTAGCATGTAATATAGACACCAAAATATCCTGAAAAGAGGTCTGTAAGCTTCAGCAGACTACCAAAGGGGTCTGTGACAAAAAAGATGAGAAGCCTTTGTTCTACGCAAGCAGGCAATTTTTTTTTTTTTTTTGCAGTACAGATTTAGTAGCAAGAATAGCTTGTTTTTTTTTTTTTTTTAAATAGATTAGGATGTGAAAATTGAATTCTGTGATCTGCCATTAATTTATATCTAAGAGGTCACTCCTCTAGTGTTCCTTCTGTTAGAGCTTAATACTTAAGTGCTTTTAAATATGTAATTATGAAAACAAAATAACCAATACCAAAGTATAGCTGTTATGAAAGTGGAATTTCTTAAATCATAAATTTCTTTACAGATAGGAAAGCTGTGATTTCACAAGGAATGCTGAAATGTGTTGGTTCTTCTTTATTTCTCAAAAGCAAATGGGGGATTGGCTACCGACTGAGGTACTATTTTAAAAATTTTCTTCCCATTTGGCATGCTCAGTGTAGCTCAATTATTTGTGTGAATTCAGAGTAGTCATAATTTAAAGTGAACTGTTTTCCTAGTTTATTCTGTAATAAACATCATTATGATTTCTGGGTTTTCTTTAGCATGTACATAGACAAGAATTGCATCACAGAATCTCTTTCATCACTGGTTAAACAGCATATACCTGGAGCTAACTTATTACAGCAGAATGACCAGCAACTTGTCTATAGCTTGCCCTTTAAAGACATGGACAAATTTTCAGGTATTTACTTATTTTTATGATTTCTTGACTGATTAGCCCTATCTGTTGGTAATGAGTTGAGATTTAGGACTAACGCAGGTTTTCTCCCTACTTTCCTCTATGTCATTTAGTAGTTGGAGTAAGTTATATACTATTATTTTTTTCTAATTAAAGAGAAGGCTGCTTTCTTCTGTTTTACTTTTGACAGAAACAAGATCTATATATCTATATAGTATACATAGTGTATATATCTATACTTTCCAAGGTGTCTTCCTGGTCTGAGTTCTAGAATCCTGTTTACATTTCTTTTTTTGTTCCATACCTTGAATTTGAGGCTCAGTCCCTGGAATAAATTTCTCAAGTCTTTTCACAGTAATTAAAATATTCAGTAAATAATATCAGCATATTACCAGATCAGAGCACGGTCTGTCACCTCACTGAGACTAGAGTTTTGCAGATGAAAGTAATATGATATTTTCTAATTTACATCATGGCAGAAGATTGTGTAGGAGTGGGTATATCTAATCTGGATGAAAGAAGTCTTATTAACTTCATTTGGGAAGAGGAGTTGGAAGGTGTGTTTCATTTTCTAAAAACATTTCATTTATATGTTATTTTGTATTACTTTTATTTCAGAGTAATATCCTTCCCCTTTGTCTTCTCAGTGAGTCTTACTGACTTTAATGAAGAATTTGTAAAGGATAAGAAAAATATTTGAAGGAAACACGGTGCTGTGTTTGATTGTAGTCCTACCTAGGACAAATGCACTTGATAGAGATTTTAAATTTCCTTCCAGCTTCAGGGTTATGATATTAATGGTTGATGGAAACTCAAGTGTAGTGGTAAAGAAGATAGTGAAGTCTTTATTATAGTTAATCCATTTGCATATCTTTTTATGAAGATAAATATTACATTTTGCTGTTTTTTGGATTTATTTGGAAATCTTCCACAAAGCCTTACTCTACTACATCATCCTGGCATAGGGATATCTGAATTCTCAATGGCTATAGCAGCTGAAGGTAGGCTCTACCATGTTAGAAGTGCTTCTAATAGTAGCCCACCAATAGACTCCTTAATGTTTTCTGAGGACCAGAGTAATAAAGAGACATATAACCATTAGGTTGTGTCTGCAAGGTAATGTGTTCTTTAAGCAATAGCAATGCATGAAATAAAATAAAAATAGCACTTGGTCCCTTGCAGCTTTTTTCAGGTTCTGTAGTAGTAGTGGTAGAGTAGAAGAAAAGAAGGTTAATGGTGGAATGGAGCTAAGAATCATATAATTTGAATATAATATTTGCATAATAACTTAACAGTAGATACTGTAAGTGTTCAGTCATCCAGTGACCAGTGAATGGACATAATATTTCAAGAATGGAAACAGAACAGTATTGATAACTTTTACAATAAATGAAACAAAACAAGTTGTAATTAAATAGAAAGATTGTTTACAAAGTCTTCTTAGAGATGTAAATACATAAATTGACCAAGTTGGTTTCATCTCTTTCCCAAAGTATTAAGAAATATAATTTCATCAGATGTTTGTCCATCTTACATTGAAGTGCTCATGATAAACCATAAGCATAGGAGATCACTATGAAGACAATAGCAACTTATTTCTCAGTGTCTAAGTTAGAGAATGAAGAGAAAACCTATAAAGAACTTTACAAAATTTTCTTATTCAAGTCAGTGTACATTTTGATACTTTGGTGACTTTGATGGGAAGGTAGAGGATAGGATAGGACAGAGAAAAGTTTCTTGGAAAATATGGCTCAGGTTTGCGAATATAGAAGAGGTCCCAAGTTTGTAGTCATCAGAAGCCTCATGTTTCTGTATCATAAATATGTCTAGAAGAGATTTGAAAAGTGCTAGATATGATGAGCCCTGAACAACAGCAGAAGTAATATTGTTGGCACCATCTTAACATGCAAGAAATCATTATTTACAGTTTTGATCAGTACCGTATTGACCGTAGCCAGACTATTCAACAGTTACACCAAGGTCAGAATTACCAACAAATTAAAAGAAAGGGTAATTATGAGAAGACATTTCAAAACAGCTGCAGCAGCTTCATCCTGACATATTTAAATGTGTTGTTGGTGATAAAAAGAAATGGAAACTTAAAAAACACCTTGCTTATAGCAACTTTCCTATAAAAGTTTTACAGGTATATAACAGCTGCTACAATAGGCAGTCCAAACAGTCCCTGCAACTTGTTCTCTTTGCCAGGGAAAGTATCAGGATAGCAAAAGGTGACACTGGATTGAAGTGAGGTGATTGAATGCCCAGATTTTGAGACCCTGGGTTTTCAAAAACTAGACCCAATCTTGGATTGCATACTATCTCTCACTGGATATGCATCAAATTTAAATCATTCTGAATTTCCTTTGGAAGTGTTGAATTTTGACCTGTATCTAGGGCTTTACAGACAAGGGAAAGGTTAGTTTACCATACAGGGTAAAATTTAGCTACCACACAGGATTACAAAGTATCAAATACAGTAAAGACTAACTTGAAAAAACAGAACAATAAAACAACTGAAGGAACTCATAGCTGAACTCCTAAATGTTGCCTTCCTTCCTAGAAACTCCTTTTCATATATACAACTATCCTGGGTTTTGTTTCCCTTTCCCTTCAGATACTTGGCTTTGCTAGAGACACCCCTGTGCACCTCCCAGTGCTCTAGCCTTACAGTATTACTCTGGGTAGAACAAAGGAGAAGTAACTTGAGGTAGCTAAGCTAAGAGTCAAGCACCCTTTCCCCTTCAGTGAATTTCTTCAAGGATCATTTCAGCAAGCACAGTCTTCCAGATATAATGATTTTAGGGTGGGTGAATCTCCACCTCTAAAGGAGGAAAGCATTTGGGGTTATTATTGTTATATACTAAACAACCCACCTCTCCTGTGAACCTTACTTCTTCCCAGGGACCTGTGCAGTCCTCTAAATTGGATCTTTAAAGGGGATGATATTCTTATAGAAGTATTTCACACATAGAGGCAAACTCTTATTCCCTGCGGAGAAATCCTTTGCCTTTGGGAGGTATTTACTGTGTGTTTACTCCAGTTACAGGGTTGAAGAGAGGGGGTAATGGTGAAGAAGTTTTCAAAGTGTTTGTGGACTCTCACTGTTAGAACCAGTAGAGGAGTTCCTAGACCAAGAAAAAGCTGAAATAGGATATGGAGCCACAGGGAAGAGCCAAACCCTGTTCTTGCCCTTTAGTAGTACAGTGTTATCTGGACTGTGGAGTTCAGAGGAAAGGGATCAAGTTGACTTGGTAGTGATCTTGGGTTCTTTCCATCAGTGGGAGAGTGTAACCCCAGGATAATACTGTAAGTCTGGAGATTTGTATAGTTCCCTTCAATAGGTGAGGCTCATTAGAGCTGTTGAACTCCCAAGAAACTCTTGAGTGCTTTTCTTCTTGAAGAAGGAAGGAACAGAGAAGGCTCCACCCTACAACACTAATTTTTATCTCTTGCTTCATTCTTTCCATCTACTTTGGGAGAATTGTGGCCTAGACATTCTTTTTTCTAGTGCTTTTCTGATACACACTGTGGAATTACTCTCTTGAGTTTACCACTTTGCGATATTATGTTAGTTTTCTTCAGTGTACTCCAATCTCCAGCCTTATTTCTTTGATTAGGACAGGGCTGGGCTCTGCTCTTCCCACTATCCTGTGAATGGAGTGCCATGTCCTGCTTGTATCTTTTCTATAATCTGGATACTACTGCTTTTGGCTTGAAACAATTCATGATATAATTGCTAGCTTCCAGGATGCCTCCCCATCTTATTCTTTAACCCTAGTCTATATCAGGGGACTAGACCTAGAAGTGGGACTAGACCCCATTCTCTGCCTCATTCACTGACTTCTGCCTCTGTAGCCTAGGGGCCTAATGCAGGCCCCAGCTTTGACCCCATCTCCTTGAACTAAATCACTAACTGTATGTTGTCAACCCCCTACTGCTACCGTAACAGGATATCAGAGAATGTGCCTCCTACAGAGCCATGGCATGGACAGACTAAGCATCTCTGTTCCATTTATGTTTCCTTATGTAGTCACCTATAGGGAACTGACTTCATTTTGGGATTGATCTTGCTTCGAGATTTTTTTACTGGAGATCACATTAGCTTTGGTGTCCCAGCTTGTACTCTTTGTCAGAGTCCTCACAGACCTACAATCATCTTCTTTTGAACTTCAAGGCTAGGTGGAAGAGCTTACTGGTATTTCCCTCTGATTTGGTTGTTTTCTTAGAGGATGAGTTGCCCTTTTAAATATTTCCCGAGATGCTTCTGAGGGCAGTTGACTTTAACCAGAACCTTTTGCGTCACCATATTTGTCAGAAGTTTGAAATACTGTAGATCTAAAGAACGATATTAATCCCTGGAGAAAATAGAAGCCTACTGAAGAAACAATTAAATTGTCTTAATTGTTTATGAACTTGAATTGCAAGTCCTTTTTTCTATTTTGTCATGTGATATAATGTGGTTTCTTTATTTGATATCTTTTAGAACTAATTGCTTACATTAGAGCTGCTTTTTTTTTGAGACCTAAACATAATATAAACCATAATCTGGTATTTCAAAGGAGAAAAGCAAGCCAGATTCTCATGTACCCAGGGGAAATCATGGATGGGAAAATGAACAAAAAGAAATTACATCATAGACCCACAAGACTAAAACTGATTTTTATGAATGTTAACTTTAATTCTGGTTAATATCTTCTGGAAATTCATTTGTAAAAGACTATAAAACAACTTGGTAGATTATAAGTTACATAGCTTTGTAAAACAGAGAAAAGGACTAGAAGTAAAAACTAGTCTGGAAGATCTTAGTGTCAGATCCAACTGAGCCACATTATCCTAAGAATTCATAGATGAAAATGATGAGAGAACAATAAATTGGTGGAAAATACAACAGATTTCTTAATCATCAGAAATAAAAGAGTCACTACATTTGGACCATAATATTAGTGTCCAGTATGTTATACAAAGAAATTGAAACAACACAGAAGACAAAAATCAGGGGACTGATTCATCAGACTAAGTACATAGAGAAGAAATTTGAGACTACAGTTGGCTACATTATCTTGAAAGCATTAGGGCCTTGTCTTACAGTTCAAGGAGAAAAAGATGCCCAGGGAATGGGGAAAAAAATCATAAACTGTTATTATACATGTCAAGGAAGTTGTTGATACTGTTACAAGTAGTTTTCTCAATACTGATAAAACTGCATCTTTTTGAAATTTTCTTTTTAAAAATTTAATTAATCTATTTTCCGTTTTCCATAGTCACTTCCATAAGTTTTAAGTTTTCTCACCCTCTCTCTCCCTTCCCTCGCCAAGGTGGCATGCAATCTTATATGGGTTCTACACATATATTTTTATTAAATACATTTTCACATTAGTCATGTTGCATAGAAGAATTGAAATGAATGGGAGAAACTATGAAAAAAACCAAACCAAAACAGAAGATAACACAAGAGAAAATAGTCTGCTTCATTCTGCGTTCTGACTCTGCAGTTCTTTCTCTGGATGTGGTTGGCATTTTGCCTCAAGAGTCGTTTGGGAATGTTTTAAGTTCTTGCATTGCTGTGAAAGTCTATCAGAAACAGTCCTTGCACATTGTGGCTGTTTCTGGGTATACACCTACATTTTTCCCTGAAAGGGGAAAGACTGGTGAATGAGATGACTGTTCCTTCCAGGGGCATGATCTGGGATGGCTACTCAGTGAAGTCACAGTACTAGGTGAGACTCAGAACAACAGTTCTGAGGTAGGCTGATAGTCTTAAGTCTCTTTCATGTTGTGTAAAGATAGGAGTGCTTGCCTGGATCCCTGCACCCCTCTCCCCCCAACCTTCCAGTGCTTGTTTGGGTACCTGTATTCTCTTGACTTGATCTAGAATTTAAAGTGTAAAGATCCCTTATGTGAAATTTTATAAATTTATCAAAATATCCTCCAGTTTCCCCAAATTATTCTAATCTTCATGGTAACTTTTTATGATGGAAAGGAAAATACATTGGCTTGATAGAATAGAATACATTTATTGAATGAAATCAGAATTTTGGAAATACAATAATAAAACTAATGGAAAATTCATTGTTCTGGTAAAGAGCTGAAATCGCCCATTTCCCAGTCTTGTGTTTCTATTCCTGGCAAATCCAAATGATTTTAGAAGCGTACCGTCAGTGATGAAGGGTGAGGAATCATTTAGCATCCACTCTGGTTCAATAAATAAGCAAGCCATCAAAAGACTTAACTATCTTAGAGTTTTCCCAGAAGTACCACTGTGGAATCTCTCTTTGGCACCTTCTGTGCAGCCTCTAGTTTTTTCTCTGGCTGGGCTCTAGCTGGTCTTTCTAGTGTCTTGTGGCCATGCCTCCTGACCTTAAAGGCCTATGAGAGAAGTGTGGGATTCTTTTATCAATGTCAACCCTTACCCACTATTGTAAACTCACCATACTCTCGCTGTTTGTATCTATCCTGGTGTCCTAATGAATAGCTGTACTCTATTCCTTTGATTAAAAATGCCATGCTTAGCACTACAATTAACAGCCTTTTGTCCATTCTCTTTACATTTTGTGTTCTAGGCAATTCAATCCACGGTTCTCTATATTTGCTGTTAATATCTGGGTTGTCCAGATGACAAAAGGCAGGGAAATGTTAAAGAAGACAGCCTGGTTACACAAGTGAAAAACCTCTAAAAACGTGGATAAAATATTAACTAAAACCCTTATTTTTAAGAGTGGCCTCTCTGAGCACTGGGCTCTAATCAACCATTTCCCCCTCTTTCCATTAGCAGAAATAATGTGTCCTACATACTTATTTTGCTTTCACAGGAAAGTATTTGGCTACGTGCTGCTTTATAAACAAATTTTGGTTTTAGAAAGGATCTTAAAAATCATTTAATCCAATTCTATTTTTTTGAGGACGAGAAAATTGGACTTTAGAGAGTTTAAGAAATGTGCCCAGTCACATATGTGGTTATTGGAAGACCCTAGAGCAGTTTTTAAATTCTCAGTTTAAGGTTCTCACTGTTTTATAGTGTTGCCCCTGAGAGAAATTGTAGAGAATGGGAGATTAGTATCCTTAAGTAAGCAAGTTGTTGTTTTTTTTTTTTAAATTTCTTCTTTTAGGCTTGTTTTCTGACCTAGAGACCCATTCTAATTTGGGGGTTATTTCTTATGGAGTTTCCATGACAACATTGGAAGATGTGTTCCTAAAGCTGGAAGTTGAAGCAGAAATTGATCAAGCTGGTAAAAAGCCTTACCTTCTTTGACAACTCAAAACCAGAAATTCAATTCAGTTTAACAAACATTAATCACCTACTATGTGCAAGGTATAATGCTAAACACAGGAGATACAGAGAGAAAAATGAAACAATCCCTGCCCTCAGAGAGCTTGCATTCTACTGAGGGGGGAATGCAAATTGTGCACAGATAAGTAAATACAAATAACTGTGGGAGGGAGGGACTACTGACAACTGGGACGTCAGGAAAGACTAGTTAGGAAATAGCATTTAAGTAGCATGTTGAAACAAGTTAGGGGTTCTGAGAAGTGGAGGTGAGGAAGTAGTAGTGCTACTAAGTATCATGGTGTTGATAGAAATGGGGTTTTAAAATGTTATAGTTTGTTAAATATATGATAGAGAAGGATATGAGATGTTTGCTTGAGCCACTTCCCTGTACCTGTACTTCTTTAGGAAGACTGTGCCTGGAACATCTGTCCATTTATGTCCAGGATATTTTCAAGTAGAAAGGTCTTGAGAAGGCATAATTTTATTTAGTCTATTAAATGATTTTATGTCCTAGGAGTACTGAAGCTCAGTCTGTGTGTTTGTTGGCCAGGCATGCTATAGAATGAATTTCTTGGATTGAGTGAGAAGTTGAACTCTATATGTAAGGCCTTTTCTTCTGTGTTTAGAATTATTGGAGGAAAAATACCTCAAGTGCCCTCTAGAGACTGTTGTTTAGTTAGAAGATAGTGGTAAAAGTGATTAGGTACTAGTACTTTAAGGTTGCATTTCATAATAAAATAGTGATGTGTTAGACTTTGGTTTAAAAACCCCTCCACTTTGTTGCTCAGTTTAATCAAAGATGGTTAAAAGATAACGTTGATCATTTTACTTTCTAACTGAAGCACTCGTAATTATTTTGGAAATACCTATTTTAAACATTACATAATTTCATGTTCATCAGTGTTTGAAAGATTAGACATTAATGTTCTTGGATTTGGGTCAGTTGAAGATAGATAGATATTGGAAGTAAATTTATTTTTCTCTATGCACACTAAAGTGTCTATTACAGGAACCTTTTTACTTTTGAGAGAAGTATACCACTTAACATTAATAAATTTTTCTTTTTGGCATATAGATTATAGTATATTTAGCCAGCAGCAATCAGTGGAAGAAACAGATTCAAAATCTTTTGAAGAAATGGAGCAAAGTCTGCTTCTACTCTCTGAAACCAAAACATCCACAGTGAGCACTATGGCCCTTTGGAAGCAGCAAGTGGGTGTGATAACAAAGCTTCATTTCCTTACTTTGAAACGTGAAAGTAAATCATTGAGATCTGTGTAAGTATAATCATCCCTTCTGTCTGAATTTAGTTTTCTCCTTTAAAAGTGGTATGCCATGAGCTTATCTTCACATTTTTTAAATGTAGGAAATGGTTCATATAATTTAGAAAGCCTAAAATAGCCACTAGTACGTATTACCAGAGAGGAACAAAAATACTACCATGCTTACAATTACTTCAGTTAATAGACTACTAATAATCTTTATTTTATCATTCATCTATAGAAGGAATCTCACTCTAAGGTACCTTCCACTCAAAATTCTGAGCTTAAGTATTCTATGTTCTTCATTGTTATAACTTATATTTGTATAGTTCCTTCACCTTTCCGAAGTGTTCGCATACTTTTTATCTCATTTCTTTTTCACAAAAATCTTTTGTGTTGAATAAAGAAATTATTATTATTATCCCTATTTGATAAGTTATGGAAACCCAGAGAAGTTGAGAGATTTCATCAGGCATATGTCGAGAGCCAGATCTCCAGCGTAGTTCTCAGAACTCTCAGTGCATTCTCTTAGAAAACAGTGTGGGATAGTGGGAAAAGACTGTACTTGGAGTCAGGAGATGTGGATTCATGTTGCAGTCCTGACACTTAATAGCTAGTCAACTGGGCATAAGTCGTTTCACCTCTTGAGACTCAGTTGCCTTATGAGTAAGATGGTGCTAATTCACAGGATTGTCACGAAGAGAACGCTTTCTAAACCGTAAACCACTGTATAAATGTATTTGTGTCACAACCAAATATCTATAAGGTATCATATTTACAAACATTGCCTTCATGAAATAAAATTTATTAAGAATCTCCAATGCAAATTGTACTTACCTTCTATGGTTTCTTTAAAAAAAACTAATAGTAGAAATTTAACTTAATATTTAGAGATAAGTGTTATGAGGTTTTTTCTCATATATATTTGTGTATTATATTTTATGTATTATTAGCTTTTAATATATGAAATAAATGTGAGAAAGCAGGATCAGTTAGGCTGAACTCCAAATTATTACTGAGTACAAGATACCAGAGTATACACAGTTCTGAGATATGGATTTGTGATACCTTATAACCTCGTTCATCACCAGGATGAAGGGTAACCTATTGAAGATAAGAACATGACATTGAAATCTCTTGCAAAAGAGACTGAATGTCAAGGAAAAACTCAAACAGTGGGCAGTAGGCAGGAATTGCTTAACTTATACTGAAAAAGAAGCTAATATTTAAATAAAATAGGGCAAATTCAGGACTCTCCTCTCTTTGCTTTCACATCATGAAGAAATTTGTAATCATCATGCTGATCCTGCTTATCTGTCTGGGATTTCTCAAATCAAGAGTGATATATTGTCCCATCCAAAGTATGTGTACTACCAGTGTAGTTTTGCATGCTCTGTGTAGAGTTAACTTGATTCAAAAATCTGCTTTTTGCTATTGTTTAATTTCAGTATCAGATATTCTGGTTTTTGTACTTGGAGCTGAAGTTGTAAAATTAATTTGTCCACGGAACTGAATACTGTATGCTTTTTTTTTTTAGTCTTTCTGCCAGTGCCTCAGTCGTTCTTTTATCACAGACTTCATACCTGTCATGTGAATAAGGATTTGTTGAAAACATTTGCTAGTGACTTAGAAAAAATTGTCATGATTTGCAAGTCCTTTAAATTAACAAGCTTTTTTTTTTTTTAAGGTTGCTCCTGCTTTTAATTTTTCTTGCAGTTCAGGTTTTCATGTTTTTGGTTCATCATTACTTTAAGAATACTGTTGCTCCCATCAGACTTACTCCAGATTTATATTTTTTGAAACCTGGAGAGAAAACTCACAAATACAAAACAGGCCTCCTTCTTCAAAACTCAACTGGTAAGATTTGGGATTCAGGTAGATTCTTAAAATATTTAGAGGTGAAATTTTGAACCAAACATAAAATCTAAATAATTTAAAACAAAGTGAAATAATCTTGTTGCTAATGAAGAGCAATATAAATATAGACATGACAGTTTATTTTTCATGTAAACATTTATAATTATTTAATGTTTCAATAATATTTATAATAAAAATATAATTTAATGTTCTAATATATTTTCTATAGTTATAATAAATTTACCTTCACAATACAGTAATGTTGAATTATCCAATTTTTTAATGAAGCCCATATTTTCAAAGTAATTGATATTTTGGTCATTAGGCACAAAATCTTTAAAATTAACTCTTCATGGAAATTTTTTTGTAATATGTTAGGTATTTTATTTTTTAAAACAGAATATAATGAATATAATTTAACATTTTCTTAGTGACAGGGGCATTATTGATAATTCTAAATATTGTGTTGGTTTGTAATACATATATATTGGAGTGTGTACTGTTGCTTTCTTTTGTAGCATAATTGGTGTGCTTCTGCACCACAGTAATGACTTGAGAGACAGCTAAATATTTTAAAATTGTCTTTTTTCTGCTGTCACTGTGCTGGCTGGCTAGCTCTGTTGCCAATTTTAATATTTCTCATGCTTCTGAGTACCCAAGTACTCTTGTTTTTCTATGTTTTTTCCCCTCTAAATATTTTTTGCTTCTTCTACCATTTCCTCTTCTGTTTTATTTATTTATTTTTTTAACCTGAATGGCTAGAGAGGTGAAATGCGAGGTAGAAAATAGTATCATTTTTGGTTTTTGAGAATTTTTTTTACCCTAGTGGAGAAGACCCTAAATTCTTTATTTCATTCTTTCAACCTTAACATGCCTCGCAGCAAATAACGAAGGCATTCCTTTTCATATTTTTAGCAAAAAAAGGAATTACATTTTGTTTGGTGTAATCTTTGGGTTTTCTGATTTTTAGTTATTCTCAGCTATTCTGGTTGTTGTTCAGTGCATGGAGAATTTTTTTTAAAACTGTTAGAAAAATGTACTTATCTGTGTATCCATTTGTTTCTGAATTTTCTTTATAAATTTTTGATTCAGCACCATTATAGTTTTGGGGCCTTCACAGAATTAAGGTATTACTATTCTTCATCTAAAAAATTATGAAAATTCCTAAAAGTCTGATTGCCTAACACTGTGTTTTCTACATCTGTGCTTCCTCTCTCCCGTTGCATGCATGAGGAGTGCTAAGTAAATCATCAATCATGTGCACAACCTTCCTAAAGCAGAACTGATAACAATACTGACAACAATAAACTTGTTAATTCATATCTATTAAAAAGAAGCATTTTACTTGTTTTAAAATTGTCAGCACCTGTTGAGTTCAAATGAAGAGAAATTCCATTTATAGTTATAAAGTACAGAATTGTGCAGAGTAGATAATGGTATGCACAAAATTTTGATAGCCAAATTGGTATGCCATGGATAACAGAGAATAGACTATGTAGTTTATTATAGTATGTAAGAATCCTTCACTTCTCAGTTTATGTGTTTTTCACAAAGTGGTATTGTCTTATTAAAGACATTGTTGGTTAAATTCAGCAAGCATTTACTAAGTAGCTACTGTATACCAGGTACTGTATGAAGTGTTGGTGATATAAAGGCAAAAACAAGAAAACAGTACTTGCCTTGAAAGGCCTTGCATTCTGTCCGGGGAGGCAACATGTATACAATTGAATGTGTGTATATGTTTGTATATTTTTTTTAAAATTAATTTTGGGCAATAAGCACTAATACTCAGGGGAATCAGGATAAGGCTTATGTTATTAGGTTGAGTTTGAGCTCAATCTTGAATGGAGCTAGAAATTTCAGGAGGTCGAGATGAGAAGGGAGAGCATTCTGGGCATGAGTGACAGCTCATACACGGGCAAAGAGACAGGAATATCAGCAAGAGCAAACAGACCGATTTTGTTAGTTCCTGGATTGTATGAGAGCGAGTAATCTGGAAAGATTGCCTTGAATTGTTGGATGGTAAAGTGTTTTAAATGTCAGAAAGAAGAGTCAGAGTTTTATTCTGGAGGCTGTAGGAAATTTCTCAAACAAAGGAGTGACATGGATCAAACTAGAGTTTCAAACAGACATATTATTTATTAAAATTTTATTATAATATGTTTAATGGTGCAGTTGCTTTTGGCTCTCTGGCTTTTGGTGACCAGAAAATAGTATAGTTAATATTGTAATATTCAATGATTTTCCTGTACTAGAAAGTGCTCAAAAATTTTGGAACTGTTTTCTTCCACATTTTCTAATCATTGCACTTTTCACCATTGTCATTTGATAGCTTGAGCATTGACCTTCACCCTTTAAACCTGGCACTTGGAGAACATGTTTATATTTAGATCATCTATGATGATGAAGACTACACATATCAAAAATGTTTCTTTCTTCATAGGAATTTTAATTTTAAGAAAATCTAACTTAAAATTTAATTTTAAGAATTGAGATTTAAGAATCTCAATTAAATTTATTTTCAAATTTTGAAAGTAAATTATTATACTTCTGATGCTAATTGGCAAAAGAAATTTAACTTACCTAATACAGCCTAGCAAATATGTATTATTTTTTGTGTTCGCTGTTTTCAAGATATAAAGATGAAAAATGATTTAGTCACTACTATATCTAGGAGTTAACAGTATAAGAGTGGGGATGAGGCATGTGCAGAAATGATTATTAGAAAAACTAGAATGGGGTAAGAACAAAGGAAGGGTTCCAAATGTTAAGAGGAATACTGAACCTAGGGAATCATAGAAAAAGTATCATGAATATAGTCTCGAAGGAAGAAAAGATTTCAGCAAGTAGACATGAGGAGGGCAAGTATATTTTTAATCAAGTGAAAACATGAAGTCAGGGGAAGGCTGAGTAGGCTTGAGGGATGGCAAGTGGTTCTTTTTATATGTAATATAGAATGTTAGAAGTGTGAGGTAAGGTCAAAAAGTTAGCTTTGAGTCAGACTGTAGGATTTGAATGTCATTCTAAATTGCTGTTATGCTGTGGGTATCCAATAAGTAATGGGAAATCAGTAGAGCCTGTATAGGTTTTTGAGCTTGGAAGTGGTAGAAGTATATTATGAAGATTATTTTGGCCAGCAATGTAGAGAATGAATTGGAGTGAAGAGAGAGACCAGAGACAGAATAGTTAAAGTTAGGAAGGTCTAAATTAGTGTGTTGATTTTGTGAATAGTGAACTAGTGTGATGATAGTATGAAAGGCAGCATTATGGAAAGAGAACCTGGTTTCAGATCTCGTCTCTGCTACTTACCTGCTCTGTGATTTTGGGCATGTCACTTACCCTTCCTGTGCTTTAGTTTCCTCACAATAAAATGGGGGAAAGACGGAAGGTGGTACTAGATGACTTCTAAGATCCCTTATAGCTCTAAATTTATAATCCAGTGATCCTAAGATCAACAGACTTAGTAAGCAATTAAATGTAGGTTTAGATAGAATTATGGTTTAGGGAATCATAGAATATGCATGGGTGAGGGAATTATGGGTTTAGGGAAAGGGAAGAGAGAGAGAAGTGATAACAAAGTCAAGAACCTAGGTGACTGGGAATATTATTGAGAGAAATGGGAAAGGTAGGAATAGGGAAAAGTTTTCATGGAAAATGTGATGACTTAAGTTTTGAAGTGACCATTGAACAGCCAGGTAGAGATGATCAATAAAAATGTTGGGAATGAAGTACAGTGGAAATTTGAGGAGTGAATATAGTAGATTTGAGAGTCTTCTTTATAGATGAAACTGATCATTAAAACCATAGGGGAGGGGAGTCTGTAGAATGATGAAAAGACAAAATACTTGAAATTTTCTGTTTTTAAAAAAGTAATTTTTGATTGTGGTGGTATAATTATTTTTTCACCTGAAGTAATTGATGCATTGGTATTTTCTTATTCTTTTGTTCCAGACACTGATATTGATGACCTCCTAAGTTTCTTCACAAGTCAGAACATCTTGGTGGATTTGTTAAATGTCAGTGACTATATCACTGCTGCTCCTCACAGTGCAGCTTTAAATGTAATGAATTCAGAAAAGGTAAGAGAAACGTATATAGATAAAGTACGTGTGTGTGTGTGTGTATCTGTATATTAATTTTTGTTGATAAAACTCAGCTTATCGAATGTATATTTCCATGGAATATAAGAGAAGGTGGGGTTGGTAATAGAGGGAAGGGGTAATGAGAAAGCATGCACTCTTGAGGTGGGTAGAGGGGAGAGGTGCAGAGAAAATTCAGAAAATCTTGTGTAAGTGAATGTTGAAAGCTAAAAATAAATTAATATATTTCCATGGAGTGATTGAAGACCAGAATTATGTCAAAACTAGTCACTAGCCAATTGAATGGGGTTGCTAAAACTGAATTTTACTTTTGAGAATACAGAAACATTAAGCTGTATAAATCTCTTCTTAAGGTATGACCAACTGACTAGATATGGTAAAGGGCTTCAATTGTCTTTCAGTTTCCATTTTACATTTGCTAAATATATATACAGAGAGAGATCTCTTAGATGAACTTTCAAGTTCATAGTTCAAGGTTCTGTCTTCAAAGTTACACTATTTTTAATGTTAAGCAGGAAATTGTAAACACCAAGTTCAGGAGCTATCAAACTATCTTAAGAAATATTCGGAGAGCTAAAGAAAGATAGATGGCATTTAATAGTAGTTACAAAGCAGTCTATCAGTAATAGGGAGAAACAAAATCAAATGCACTGTAGCAATTATTTTTCTCTTTTGTTGTAAGATATTTGTAACTTTTCATTAGTACTATGATTCATTCTCTAATACCAGTCACAGTAAAATACAAACTCAATTGCACTCTAGTAATTATTTTTCTCTTTTGTTGTAGGACTACATGTTTGTAACTGTTTTTAATAGTACTATGATTTATTCTCTACCAGTATTAATGAATGTTATTAGCAATTCAATTCTTTATCACTTAAATGAGACAGAAAATATCCAGATCTGGAACACACCATTCTTTCAAGTAAGTTGACTGCAGATTCTAAGCTAATATGTAGAAACCTCCTTGGAACACTGAGAGATTAAGTAATTTGTTCAAGGTCAAACAATTAGTAGGTGTCAAAGGCTGGACTTGTACTCATGTTTTTGACTCTGTGACCATCTTTTTCCATTGTGTCATGTTGCCTCTCTACAAGGCTGCAGGAAGCAAAATGCGTCAAAAAAATGAAAGTAATTAAAAATACATATACTTAGAAATAGTTATATGACTATAAAATTAGGCTCCATTTAAACATCTCTTCCTTTCTTAACACTAGCAGTAGTTCCTAGAAATCATGTTAATGTTTTTGCTGACCACTTTCTGTTGGTGAATCTCTTCTCTAATTGTTAGTTTCTGTCTAATTGTCAGTATATTCTTCCAAAAAGAATTATATCAAAGGATTCAGGAAAGCTCTTGCAGAAATTGAAGAAACTCTCAAATGTTTTTGCAGTGATGTCTGTTTTTAAATTCATTTTTTAATAAATAAAAGTCTACTTTCCCTTCTCCCCTCCAAAATTGGGGGGTGGGGAAGGGGAACCAAACCAAAACAAAATTCACATAACAAATATGCATAGTCAAGCAAAACAAATTCTTGCATTAGCTATATCTAAAAATATATGCCTCATTTTTCATCTTTCAGCTCATCACCTCTGTTAGGAGGTGAGTAGCATGCTTCATGATTGGTCTTACTGTAATTGTGGGTAATCACTATGTCAGTCAGATTTTTTAAGTCTTTCAAAGTTGCTTATCTTAAAAATGTTTTTATTATTGTAACAGTTGTTTTCATGACTGTTCACTTCTCTAGGATTTTCTGAGTATACCATTATATCATATGCAAAGAGTGATAGCTTTGTTTTCTTGCTGCCTATTTTTATTCCTTCATGTTTTTTATCTTATTGCTATAGCTAGCATTTGTAATACAGAATTGAAAAATAATAGTGACTGTAGTCATTCTTGCTTCACCCATGATCTTATTCAGAAGGCTTCTAGTTTATTTCCTTTACATATAATGTTTGCTCTTGATTTTAGATAGATGCTTCTTATTTTAAGAAAGGCTGCATTGATTCCTGTGCTTTCTAGTGTTTTTAATAGTAATGGGTATTACATTTTATCAGAGACTTTTTCTGCATCCACTGACATAATCACATGATTTGTATTGCTTTTTTATTATTGTTATGGTCAACTATACTGATAGTTCTCCTGTGTTGAACCAGCCCTGCGTTACTAATATGAATCACACTTGGTCATAGTATATGGTTTTTCTGATATATTACTGTAATCTCCATTCTAGTATTTTATTTAAAATTGTTCTTTGATATTCATTAGGAAAATTGGGCTATGGCTTTCTTTCTCTGTTTTTGCTCTTCCTTCAGAACCATATTTGTATCATGAAAGGAATTTGGTACAACTCCCTCTTAACTGTTTTCAGATAATTAATACAGTATTGGAATTAATTGTTCCTTAAATTTACTTGTGAATTTACATGTGAATCTCTGTGGTTCTGCTAATAGTTTTCTTAAAGGGTACGATTATGACTTGTTCACTTTATTTTTCTAAGATAGGTTGAGTATCTTATTTCTTAATTTAATTTTACTTTATATTTTTGTAAATATTCACTTAGATAATCACATTAATTGGTATATAATTGGGCAAATTAGCTTTTAATAATTGCTTTAATTTCATCTTCATTGCTGCTGAATTCACCCTCTTCATTTTTGATTTTCTCTTTTCTTTTTCTAATCAAATTAACCAATCTGTTTTATTTATTTTTTTCATAAAACTAGCTCCTAGTTTTTGTTAGTTTAATGGATTTTTTACTTTCAATTTTATTAATATCTCCTTTGATTTTCAGGATTTTCAGTTTGGTCTTAGTTGGGGATTTAAAATTCTTTTTCTAGTTTTTTGGGTTTGTGTTCTTTTTTTTAATTGTGTGCTTGATTCATTGATTTGTTCTTTTATTGATGTATATGTTTAAAGATACAACTTTTCCCCTAAGTACTGCTTTTGCCGCATCCCACAAATTTTATGTCATCCCATTGTTGTCATTCTCTTTAATTAAATTAAGTCCTTATTTGATGAAATTATTGTTTCTATGATTTGTTCTTTGACCCACTCATTTTTTTAGGATTAGATTATTTAGTTTAATTTTTAATTGATGCTTCCACAGCCCTTTATTGAATATATTTTTTATTACATTGTGATTTAATAAGGAAGCATTTAATATTTTTGCTTTTCTGACTTTGTGAGGTTTTTATGCCCTGCTGCATGGTCAATTTTTGTAAAGATGCCATGTACAGCCCAAAAAAAGCCATGCTCTTTTCTATTCCAATTGCTTTTTCTTCAGAGGTCTAACTTTTTAAAAATTCTATTCAACTCCTTGATGTCTTTCTTGTTTATTTTATGTTTGGATGTATTTAGCTCTGAGAGGAGAAAATTGAGATACTCTACTAGTACAGTTTTATTGTCTATTTCCTCTTGTAACTCATTTAAGTTTTCCTTTAAGATTTTGGTTGCTGTACCATTTGGTGCATATTTTTTTAATATTGATATTACTTCATTGTCTGGTACCTTTCAGCCAGATGTAGTTTCCCTGTTTATCTCTTCAGGTTTGGGTTTTTTTTGTTTTGTTTTGTTTTTTTGGCTTTTGCTTTGTCTGAGATCATGATCATTACCCCTGACTCTTTTACTTTAGCTAAGGCGTAATAGATTCTGCTCCAGCCCCTTATTTTAACTCGTGTATTTCAAGTGTTTTGTTTTTTTTTAAATAGCATCTTGTTCAATTCTTGGTTTTAATCCATTCTGCTATCTGCTTCCATTTTATGGGTCAATTCATCCCATTCACAGTTGTAATACCTAATTGTGGGTTTCCCTACCTCCTATTTTTTTTCTGTTTATCTTTCTCTCTCCCTTTTTATGTACTGTCCCTCTTCTAAAGTTTGTTTTGCTTCTGACCACTGCATTCCTTTATTTCCCCTCTCTTTTATTTCTCCCCTCCTTTCTCTTATCCCTCCCCTCCTTTCTCTTATCCCCTTCCCCTCTTGCTTCCCTGTTGGGTAAGATAGATTTCCATACCCAGCTAAGAGTGTGTGTGTGTGTGTGTGTGTGTGTGTGTGTGTGTGTGTGTGTGTGTGTGTGTATGTACACATGCTCCCTTTTTGGGCCAGTTTAGGTAAGAATGAGGTTCAAGCATTGTTTTACCCCACCCCTGGCATTTTTACCTCCACTTTAAAAGTTCTTCCTTAGATTCCTCTATCTCACATAAAGTGAGATGATTTTTCCCCATTCTTCCTCTGCCATCCCCTGTCTCCCAATGCATCCTTCTTTCTCACCCATTCATATTCTTTTAGATCACCTCAACATAATAGATTCATACCAACTCCCTCTGTCTATGTAGATTCCTTCTAACTGTCCCACTAATGATAAAGTTAGAAGTTACGTGTATCGTCTGTCTATATAGGAATATAAACAGTTTAAGTCCCATATGATTTCTCTTTCATCTTAACCTTTTTATACAAGTCAGATTTTCTGTTTTCTTTGGTCTTTTCATCAAGAATTCTTGAAAGTCCTCTATTTCATTAAATATCCATTCCCCCCTCCCCTCCAAAGAACTATACTCAGTTTTACTGGGTAAGTCTTTCTTGGTTGTAACTGTAGCTCCTTTGCCTTCCAGAGTGTCATATTCTAAGCACTCTTCTCCTTTAACATGATTTCTGCTGTTTCTATTTTGCCCTCTTGTTTAGGATTTCAGGGTACTTTTCCTTTATAATTTCTTGAAATATGATATCTGTGTATAACCTATATAAAATTGCTTACCATCTCGGGGAAAGAGGAGAGAGGGGTGTTTTAGGATTGGGAACTCAAAACTTTAAAAAGGCCCTAGCGAATGTTAATTGTTTTTACATGTTAAAAAAAATAAAGAGGAATTTGAAATAACAGCAAAAAAGAAATATAATATCTAGGGTCTTTTTTGGAGTCCAGTAATTCTCAAATTATCTCTCCTCAATATGTTTTCCGGGTCAGTTATTTTTCTGATGAGACAGTTCACATTTTCTTCTATTTTTTTTTAGTCTTTTGACTTTGTTTTATTGTTTCTTGATGTCTCATGGAATCATTAGCTTCCATTTTGCCCAGTTCTGATTGTTAAAGAATTATTTTGATCACTGAGCTTTTGTGCCTTTATTTATTAAACCATTTGGCCAAGTCTGCTTTTTAAGGAGTTTTCTTCAGTGAATGTTTGTGCCTCTTTTATTATTAGACCAACCCTCTTTTTTAAGGTGCTATTTTCTGTTGTTTTTCTTTTAAACTATTGGTTGTCTTTTCATGATTTTCTTCTCTTTAATTTCTTTTCCTAATTTTTCCTTTATCACTGTTACTTGATTTTGAGTATTCATTTTTAGGTCTTCTAGGAATTCTTATTAGTCTTGTGTCCAACTCACATTTTTTTGAGACTTTGCATGTAGTTATTTTGACATCGTAATCTTCTGAATTTATGTCTTGATCTTTTCTTGTCACTGGAGTAGCTTTTTAATGATCATGTTCTTTTTGCTCATTTGCTCGTTTTTTTCTAGCTTGGTTTTTGACTTTGTTATAAAGGTGATCTCTGTTCCCAAAAGGGTTGGGCCAGGGTGGGGGGCTGGGAACTGTTGCAGGCTTCAGGCTTTATTGCATTGCTGTTTTTGGAGGTAGTTTTGGGGCTTTGGAAATTTTTGGTGGTTCCAAGATGATATGGTCCAGGGAGAGATACAGTCACTGCTTTCTTGATCTGAACTCTGGTTCTGAGCTAGAAAGGGTTTCTGATCCCTCTGTTAATATTGCCCATTAGGGTTCCTGCTCCCTTGGTAACAGAACTGATATTATTGCTCAGGGCCTTTGCTTCCTCATGAAAGAAAATGGTCTTCTCTGCCCTTAAACTTGACCTGGAAGTGGATTTAGGCAGTGAAATTGCCAAACAGTGTCTGGTCCTATGCCTAGGGCTAGACTAGGATCCCCTGTAATCTGGTTTTTTAAAAAGTTATTTTATTTGTTTTCAGTGATCTACAATCACTTCCATAAATCTTAGATATTTTTCCCCTTCCTACCCCTCTTCCCCCCTCCCTTTCCACTTCCTCCCCAAGATGGTGTGCAATATTTTATAAGTTCTATGCATATATTCCTATTAAATACATTTTCACCTTAGTCATGTTGAATAGAAGAATTAAAATGAATGAGAGAAACCATAAGACAAAACAAAACATAATACAAAAGAAAATAGTCTGCTTCATTCTACAATTCAGTTTCATAGATCTTTCTCTGGATGTGGAAGGCGTTTTGCCTCAAAAGTCCATTAGGAATTTTTTAGGTCCTTGCATTGCTATGAAGGACTAAGTCTGCCAGAAAAATTCCTCTCACACTGTGGTTGTTGCTGTGTACAAAGTTCTCCTGGTTCTGTTCCTTTCACTCAGCATCAGATCATATAAGTCTTTCCAGGCCTCTCTGAAGTCTTCCTGTTCATCATTTCTTCTAGCACATAGTATTCCATTACATTCATATACCACAACTTGTTCAGCCATTCCCTGATAAATGGGCATCCCCTTGATTTCCAGTTTTTTGGCCACCACAAGGAGATCTGCTATAAATATTTTTGTACATGTGGGGCCCTTTCCCATTTTTATGATCACTTGGGGATATTGTCCTAGAAGAAGTATTGTTGGGTCAAAGGGCATGCACATTTTTGTAGCCCTTTGAACATAGTTTCAAATTGCTCTCCAGAATGATTGGATCAGCTCACAGCTCCACCAACAATGCTATATAATCTCTTTCTGACCAATTGCCTCATGCCCTTACTTGCAAAGCTACTGCTGTTGCCATCAACAAGTGCTACCACTCGGTGATACATCCATGTGGGCTCTGGGTTGTTCTCTATTCCCATGTCAAAGATGTCTTCTTGAGACCTCATACTTTGTCTTTGGGTGGAAGAATGTCTCACCCAGACCTTTTTTTGTTGGCTTTAATGCTCTGAAATTTGAGTTGAAGTGTTACTTTAGAATTATTTGGTCCACATCCAGAAAAAGAACTATGGAGTCTGAATGCAGATCAAAGCATATTATTTGCTCTCTTTTTTGGGAGTTGTTGTTTTGTTTCATTTCTTCTTTTTCACGGTTCCTTCCATTGGTTCTAATTCTTCTTTATAATATGACTATTATGAAAATATGTTTAATATAAATGTATATGTAGAACCTATATCAGATTAAATGCCATCTTGGGGAAGGGGGAGAAAATTTAAAACCCAAAAGCTTATGGAAGTGAACGTTGGAAACTAAAAATAAATAAATCTTTTTAAAAAGATATTTGGAGAGAAATTTTGGAAGAACTCAACTTAAACCTTGTCAATTCTGCCATTTTGGCTCCACCCCCCTCAGATCAGTGATTTTTTCTTAGAATTTTAATTTCTTTTTTATAGCTAAAGTTCACACTTTTAATAGCCAAAGGGCTACAATTAAAGGGTTACATAGATCCGAACTCCTATGTTCTAGCACTCATGCAGTTTCTTGTTCATTTGTTTTGTTTTCTGTTAGGTTCTGCCTGGCTTGTACTCATACAATACTCTTATTATTACCTGTCTCTTCCAGTATTTGTTCAGCTTTTCATATTTCAGTATCTCCTGCAACTGCTTGCCTTCTACCTCATTGACCCAATGGCCATGTGGTCTTTTTCTCAGAATGTGCATGTTTACTTTAGGTGAAGTATATTTCATCTTTCACAATAATGGAATGAAGTAGGTTTGATAGATTCACTTTCTTGTCTTTATTCCACACTCAGTGAAACAGAAACTAAGTGATTTACCCAAGATCACACAGCCAGTTATTGGCCCAACTTTGACTTGAGTCTGGGTTTCTAATCAGCCTCCTAACTTTATATATATATATATATGAAATATTTATTTTTACGTGTTATTTAGTCCTTCTAATACTTGAAAAGAAAAGGTAAGTTACTTTGGATTCTATTTTTTTTTGTTTTAGGAAATTACTGACATAGTTTTTAGAATTGAGCTGTATTTTCAAGCAGCTTTGCTTGGAATCATTGTGACTGCGATGCCACCCTACTTTGCCATGGAAAATGCAGAAAATCATAAGGTAATGTAAGTACTTTAAAAAAAATGAATTGCATATTCATATTGCTTACATACAACATAGAAAAGTTGAATTTATAAAAATAGATGTGGGAACAACCTTTGCATTATAAAATTTCTTTGACCAAAAAATTTATGCTGTCAGTTTTCTTTTAATGCTCAAGTCTTTAGTTGCTATTTGTCATTCATTCTCAGAGAGAACCACAACATCAGGGAGGTGATGCCATGACATGCAAGTTAATTGGATTTAAGTGAGGGAAGGCTGGGCAGTCACTAGTGTTACTTTCTCCTCTAGAGTCATCTGGGTCCAGTGGCAAGATATAGAGATTGGGGCAACTGGAGGTGACTCAGGAAGTAATGGGGGATCTTGGCCTTTTCAAGCTAAGGTCTTTAACAGGTCTTAGTTTGACTGAGGCAATGCCCATTCATTGATTAAGGCTTAATAAGAAATGAGTGAGAGAATGGCCTCTATCTCTACCTAGTCCAAAAAAAAAAAAAAGATCTCCACAGGGAAGACAATCAGGGTTTCTGAGCAAAACAGAAACAATTGCTATTTACGTCCATTCTGAGTCAGTCAGGACCAAACCATGACCAACTAGGGCTGGACCTGGGACCTATTGTTGACCAATCAGGGCCAGAGTTAATATTTAAGTCTTTAGTACATTTTAAATAACGATTCTTTTATACATAACTTTTCAAGAACATAAGTATCTCACTTGCCAAAAATATATATGTACTTTTTGGAAATTTTGGAAATTTTAAATTTGTTTGTTAGATTTGTCTCATATTTGTTATAGAGAGTATTCGGGGCTTGGTCATAGCTATGATGTTTTAGAGGCAGGTTTTAGAGACATTAGCTCTTGGTAATCACAAGGCCAGTTTTCAATATAATAATAATGTTAGCAATAATAACATTTGTATAACTATATGCCAAGAATTATGCTGAACACTTCGCATTTATCATATTTGATCCTCACAACAACCATGGGAGTGCTTTTATAGGTGCATTTTTAATCGATGAGGAAACTGAGACAAAAAAAGCTTAAGTGACTTGCCTGTATCAGCTAGTAAATGTCTGAGGCCATGTTTAAACTCATTTCTTGCTTACTCCAGGTTATGCCATCTAACAGACTGTAAGCTGCAGAGAGTAGGTACCTGTCTCTGCTAGTTGAGGAGGTTCCCTTTAGCAATGAATCACAAATCCAGTCTGCAAAACAGTGTGAAAACAGAAGTACAAGCCCATGTGCTTATGATTCTTGAGAATCTTTCATTTGGAAACAGTACAGTGGTCTTCTAGATCTTCTTGCATAAGTCAAAGAAACATAGAATTTCAGAGTTGGAAGTGATTTCATTTGTCATGTAATTTAACCTATTAAAGAATGAAATCCACACTGTAACATACTGGATAGATGGTCATCCAGTGTCTCTTTAAAGGCCTCTAAAGAGGGACAGCATATGTGACTGCAGGAGTAATTTGACTTTTAAAGTATTGCATAATATAAATTTTTGTATCTCTCAGTGCCTGTGACATAATGATAGGAATTGGAACTGTGTGGAAATTCCTTCTGCCAGTTCATGATAGGCACTTTTTCCTGCAACTTGTAGCCTGTACCTCTGTAAGAGTTTCCTCGAATACTGAAGGATTATGTCACTTGAGCAGGATCACTCATCTAGAAAATATCAGGGGGAAGATTTGAACCCAGTCCTTCCTTGCTAACAAACAGCATCTCTCCTCTCTGCCATGCTGCCTTTTGTGTTAGGTGTTGTGGTGAATGTTAATAAGTATTAGTTTATTGAAAGAATGAATCTATTTTAGCTGGTATTTCCACTTTCCCCCAATTTTAGCCATAAAGACAAGGAACAAGTTTAAGGCTTTATGTTGTAAACATTTAATACAGCTTTATTTGCAACTCTGTGTGATTCACTGATTGTGGGAGGGTTATACCCAAAGCCAACTCAATTTTGTTCATCTTTAATGTTACTTAATCTTACATAATATTAACTATCACCCTTGAGCACATTCAGGTACCCCCAAACCTTTCCTTTACCCATGACCTACTCTTATAAATCCTAGACCTTTTCATAATCTTTGTTTTTCTTGACTTGGAACATTGACCAAAGTCAGATGAAAAATTAAATTCAAAGGCAGTATATATTGTAATTCTTATAATTCTGCACTTGCATATTATTTTGTTTGCTTGTGGGTTTTGGGTGGTTTTTTTGAGCAGTTTTGACCTGACTTATGCTCACCCTATATTTTTCTTAGTATTGTTCTCCAACTTTTATTCTTATTTATATAGAACTATTATAACCTTTCCTGTAACTGCTCACTTTCCTTTTCCTTACCCTCATTGTGTTGCACCATTTGAATACTTGATCACCCTCTCTTTCATACTTTCTCCTTTCAAAGTTATCCTGAAGTTTTCTTTGATTCTTCTCTCTGTATGACTACTACTCCTCAGCGTCCTTTGCTGAATCATTATCTGTATTTAGCCCTATAGCTGTGGGTATATATTAAGACTATCCTCTTTTCTTTTTACAATATCTCTTAGAAGCCTCAGATTTGTAACTTTGAGAATTATCCTCAACTATTTACCCTTCCTTAGCTCCCATATCCAATCAGTTGCCAAATCTTGTCAGTTCTGGCTTTACCGTACAATCTCCTATCTTTCTTTCTACTTATTCAACCAACTCTTTAGTTCTGGTCCTTGTCAACTTTTACCTGGACTGCTGCTATACCCTTCTAGCTGATTTCTCTGTCTTAAGTCACTCCCCTCACCAGTTTATTTTCCATCCAGCTTCCAAAGTGATATTCCTAAAGCACAAGTCTGACTATGTCACTTCTTTATGTGATGCTCCAGTAGTTTCCTATTTCTTCTAGGAATAAATACAAACTCTTCTGTTTGGCGTTAAAAACCCCTTCATAACCTAGGTTCTTTTTTCTCTCTGCTCTTCAATGTCTTCCCGTTTGCTAGTTCTTTCCCTGATGCCTAGAAATACCACCATGTCTCTCTCATCCTCAAAAAACATTCATTATCCTGTTACCTTTGCTAGCTAATGCCTTATACCTTGTCTTACCTTCTCTGCTAAACTTTTTGAAAAAGGTGTCTACACTTGGAGCCTCCACTTCCACTGTTCTCGGTCTCTTCTGAAGCCACCGTAGTCTCACTTCCAATCTCCTCTTTCAACTGAAACTACTGTCTTTTCAATCACTTGTGCCTCTGATGGCCTTTTCTTAATCTCATCCTTCAACTCTCTGTAGCATTTGATATCATTGATCATTATCTTCTCTTGGGTGCGTGCTTCTCTTTAAGTTTTACTGACACTGCTTTTTCCTGATTCTCTTTCTACCTCACTGACCAGTGTTTCTCAGTTTCATTTATTGAATCTTTATGCTTGTCCTGCCTCCTAACTGTGGGTATATCCCAGAGTTGTATCATGGGTCCTCTTCTTTTTTTTCTCAGAGCTTTCTCTCAGTGAACTCATCAGTTCAATTATCATTTATAACAATTGTCCCAGATCTATCTGTCATACTGTAGCAGTAAGCACCCTGATATACACAGGAGGGCCTGCTTTCAAAGGTTCTTTGATCTGCTTTTCTAAAAGGAAAGGCAACTATTGGAGGGGGGTCAACAATCACTTTAATCAAACACATGTATCATTTGCTTAGTTCAGGGGAAAAAAATCAGCACCCTGAACTTCAGAGAAGTTCAGAAAAAATACAGAGAAACAAAGAGGAACCAGCAGAGAGGGCTTCCACCTGTCTGACATAAGCAGTACATACATGACAAATCAACAGACAGAGCTAACTATCTGACCATACATACGTAGCTACCAGAGTGCGGAAGGGGGAGCTCCTTAGCTGCAGCCCAGAGTCTTGTCTAGCCATACACTTCTAAAGAGTAAGCCCTCAGAGTATTTATACATTTTTCAGAGCCAGAGGGCATCACAACCCTTGAGAACCAGAGCTTCGTTAGAAAATTAAACAAAAGGTGTGGACCTCCTCTAATCAAGGTTTCCTTAATGGGCAGGCCCATTAATGGGTGGGAAAGATCTTTAAACTCTCACAGTTACCATTACACATTCCCAAATCTGTCTTCTGAATTGTAATTCCACATCTACTGCCTGCTGGAGAAATTAACTTTCCCTTGAAATACACTATACTTGAACTCTCATTAAATCTTGGAAAAATTTACAGCCTCAGCATCTCCCTTGACCCTAAACTCTCATTCATCCATCAGAGCCAGTCAGTTACTAGATCTTATCATTTGCACCTTTATAACATTTCCGATCATTCGCACAGCCCTCAACCTAGTTCGGGTCTTATGCAGTGACCTTCTTAATGGTCTTCCTGCTTCATGTCTCTCTCAACTCCAATCTTCTTCCACACTGCTGTCAAGCTGATTTTTTCTAATGGGCAGTTCTGATCGTGTCACCTTATCTCCAACCCCTTCTTAAAAAACTTCAGTGGTTCTCTTCTACTTCTAGGATCAAATATAAAGTCCTTCCTTTGCTATTTAAGACTCTTCTCAACCTGGTCCCTTCCTATTTTTCTCACCTTTACTCCTTTCCACACAGCTCTCCTTACCTGTGCCTCTTAACATCTCCAACTTCTTTCAAGACTCAGCTCAAATGACACCTTCTGCAATACTTTCCAGTCCCCTTAGTCACTTGAGCCTTCTCCTCTTAAGATCACTTTCTTTCTTCTCTGTATCTATCATGTAATGTGCCTATTTATTTACATTTGGTCTCCTCGATTGGTAAGGAAACTCCTTTATGTTTTTGCCTTCATATCCTGAGAGCTTAGGACAGTGCCTGTGCATAGTAGGTGCTTAATAAATGTTGTCAATTGAGCTTATTTGGCCCTTCCAACTTAGGTACAGAGATGATTATGGAATTAAAAATGAGATTTGACATAAAGGGCCGTTCCATTAATAAATTGTATAAGTTGAATTAAGTAATTGCTAAAATCAGAGAACTTAAGGATTTAGCAGAGTTTTTGTTCCTTCATTAAATGTTTAGGAAAAGGAAGTGAGTTGAGATACCTTTAGCATCAGTTATAGCATAGGGAGGGGAACTAAATCTATTTAGCACCCTTTTCCCAGACTTAAAAAAGCATTACAAGGTCATATTTTTCCTATTAGTGTTTTTCCAATTTTCTTTTATTACTTTCCCTTTGTTTTAGTAGTGGCAGTTTTGGTGGTAATAATCAAGCTGTTACTAGACTTGGGGGCAAATGGATTGTTTAATTGGATATTTGTAAGAGACTAGAGATAGGGGCATTCCCTCTCCCCCAACAATTCTAAATCTCCACCACCCCTATTAAGCATTTTTATGAATAACAATACAACAAATTAAATTATTCATTGGAAATGAGTACAGATAGTCAATAAACATTAAGCAACTACTATATGCCAGATACTATTCGCAATTATAAGTTGTTTTTATTTGGCTTCATGATGTCTTTTTATATGTTCATTTGAATGTAAGTACTTTGAAATTTGTCATTTCACATAAAATAATGAAGGGTCTTATGATATGTGAGTTGGAAAGTTGTTCATTTTTCCTCATTGAACTTCCTTCACTTTTTTTTCTCATAAAGCGTGCTGGTTTCTCACTGGTTCAAGGTTTATTGTCTCTCAAAAGTTCCCGGGGACAGAAATGTCAGATAATTATACACACACACACACACACACACACACACACACACACACACACACACACACATGCATATGTACATATATTTTTAATGTTTAAAAACAAAATCTGACTTTGGGAAAATTGATGATCTTAGTTTGCTCTGAGACACATTCTCTGTGTAGATTGTCCTCAGATTACCTGATAATTTTCTATTTTCAATTTCATTTTGGCCTAGCATACTGTGATTTTAATAGTCTTTCTGTTCTTAAAGGCTTGTTGAAATTCTTGAAGATGAGAAATATTAGCCAAGTTAGATGCTTTATGTAAATTGTAAATTTTTTTGTTTTTGGTGTTGGTGGTGGGAATTTTCCTTAGCTTGTATATGAGGAAGTGGGATTGGAGATATAGATAGGCAAATGACTTTTGTATTTTTTATGTCATGTTTAGATTATTTCAGTAATTCACCATTTTATATATGTGTGTGTGTATGTATATATGTATATAAAATTTTAATTGTATTCAGGATAATTTGGTTTTTCTTCCCTTTTTTATAGATCAAATCTTATACCCAGCTGAAGATCTCAGGTCTTTTTCCATCTGCATATTGGACTGGTCAAGCTCTAATTGACTTTCCCTTATTTTTTGTTGTTCTTGTTTTGATGCTAGGAAGCTTATTTGCATTTCACTATGGAGTTTATTTTTATGCTCTGAAGTTCCTTTCTGTGGTAAGTTAATGTCTTTTATATTTCAGTTTGTATTTGTATACTTTAAAACAATACTTGAAAAGTTCTACAATTTTTTGATGTATTGTTATTTACCAACATAGATCATTTAATCTTCACTTTCTCTCTTCCTCCTTCTCCTCTCCCATCTTTTACCAGAAAAATGAATTGCATTTAACCAAGGTGGTCTGCAGACAGCAGGTACTCAGTTTGTGACTGAACAGTATAACTTGTCAAATCTTACTAAAATTATGTTCCTTTGAAATCACAAGGTCACTAATAGGTGAACTTTAGTGGAGGATTTATGAATTACTCAGTTTTAGTAACCAAATCTATAAAGTACCCTGGCCATTATCACTTAGCTAGCATAGCCAAGATGTGTGGTGTTAAGATTTTGAGGAGTTGAAATAATAATCATCCTTGTAAATTTCTTGAGAGCAAGCAAGAGATAGGTAGGTCTGTGTAGTTCTCCTTACACAGTGCCTAGCGTGCTACTACATACAATTAGGTGATAATATATGCTTTTTTAATAAGGGATCGTATTTTATAGTTCTGTCAAGGAGACAAGGCCACTTTTTCACATCCTAGTTAACTTAACTTTATGATTGTAGGGGTGAGTGGTTTCCTGTGTCCCTTCTCCTACATTTTGAAATGTATCTCACCTGCTGAAAAGCCCATCATTTCATAATAAAATAAGATTTAAATTGCATATACTCCTGAAAGAATTATTCAGATGATTTAAATTTACAGTAATGTTTGAAAAAATTAGACACTGAAGTTTGGAGGAAAGAGTGCTGGACTTAGAGTCAGAAGGGAGTAGGTTCTTACTCAGTTCCAGCTCTGACTAGCCATACAAGCTTGACTCCTAGTGTCCTCATGTGTAATGCATGGATACTGATACCTCTGTTGCCTACTTTAGAGAGGGAAGGTTAGGATTAGACTGTGATTACATTAATTTGGGAACGTTCAAGTAAGTCTCTGTATCAGTGCAAGTCAGCACTTTCCCTGCAGCATTGTAGTCTTAGAGGATTTCCTAGAGCCCTGAGAGGTTATATGACTTTGCTGGCACACAGCTAGTTTGTGTCAGAGGTGAGACTTGAACCTCGGTGTCCCTGACTCCAAGCCTGGCTCTCTGCTCTGCCATGCTGCCTCTCTGTTGAAAACGAATGTACATAAAATGATTTTCAAATTTTAAATGGTTATATGAGAGGCAGCATATTATAGTGGGCAGAGGCCTAAGAGTTGAGAAGAGTAGCATTCAAGCCCTGGGCGTATTTATGGGGTGTGAGACTCTGGCCAAGTCATTTAATCTCTCTAGTCACAGGCAACTGAAGGCCATAAGTGGCAGAGTAATTACTGACCTGTTTTAGGAGAATAGGTTTCCTCACTGGGAGAATGAAGTTATAGGTCCTGCCCAAAACATAATGACTGTAAATGTCAACTACTATATGAATTTTTTTGTAGTGGGAGGAAGAAAAATGTAACAAACAGAGCAAAAGGGTTCATTTGTCCGATGGGCAAAGGTGTGAAAGGACTTACGTGAAAGTAAGGTTGAAGGTTTAAAGCCTAACTTTAACTATTTAGTAATTTTGCCTAAGGGAGAGGAGAGGAGGAACACTTAAGTAATTTACTTCAAACTGCAAGTAAAAATTCCAGGTTTTTGTTAATAAAGATTGATTTGACACCAACAATTAATGTACTGGTTAAGCAGATTGTATTATATTATGGAGGAGAAAATGAAAGTAGTGTTAAATTCAAACAAGTCTGATTTTCTTTTGGAGGTTACAAATGACTATTTTGTTTCTTACTGACTTTGTGCTTTATTTCCTGCTAAGTTTGATTAATAATGCACAGATGAAGAGCCTTTGGCCTGGAGTCCATATGTGGCCTTCTAGGTACTCAAGTGTGGCCCTTCAACTGAATCCAAACTTCACAGAACAAATCCCCTTAATAAAAAGATTTGTTCAGTAAAGCTTGGACTCAGTCAAAAAGACAGTACCCAAGGACCTAGAAGGTTCTCCAACGCTGGTGGAGGAGAAAGCATATTGTATTTGGTTACAAATCATGGCTTGGCTACTTCAGGCCTCAGTGTCCTCAACCATAAAATAAGGGAAGTTGAACTTGATGGTCTCTTAATTGTCTTCCCAGGTCCTATAATCCTATGTTAAGTAGATAAATACACTCATCTCTCAGTTATCGTAAGTTAGTGAAAGTGTATTAGTCATGAGAATAATGAAAAATGCATTTGCATATTCTATGGAATACTTTGGTATTTCATATGAATATAGGTTTATTTTAGGAAGTCATAATTCTCCAAAACTACAGTAATGAGATTACACAGCAAAAACTAGCCCCCAGATCCCTGCTCTTCATGATGAAAATCTCAGACAACTGCAAAGCACTAACCTAGCATAAACATAAAGGTATGGATTTAGATTTTTCCCTCAGGCGGAAGTGATTGTCTTTAGTTTAGGGGTCCCATGGAGAAGCGACAAACTTCATAGGGTAAAGGAAAAGTAGACTAATGATGGTTATTAGTAAAGAACTTGGTAACCTAGTACTTTACATACTTTTATTAAAAACTTTAAGACCTAGATATGTGATAGATAAGGAGAAAGGTGACAGATTCTATCTTAAATTATCAAGCATTTGTGTAACTCTTCTTTCTTGAGAAGTCAAGGAGCACAATGTAAAGAGTAGATTTTTTGCTCTTTTAAAATGTGACTCTGGCATTCTCTGTTGCACATAAATTTTTTCTGGCTATTAATATTTTTTACATAAAGCATGTTTCTCTATTTTTCCTGCAGGTTTTTTGCCTTATTGGTTATGTACCATCTGTTATTCTTTTTACCTATGTTGCATCTTTCACCTTCAGAAAAGTTTTAAATACTAAAGAGTTTTGGTCATTTATATACTCAGTGGTAAGTTGTATTTTACTTTACTTTACAAAAATCTGATAATTCTTAGTTTTCTCATGTTTCTGGTCCTAACAGTCTTTTAATTGCATTCAGATTTTCATAACAGTGAAATACTACGGTATTCCATAGAAGGGCCGCTATGGCGGCATCCCTTTTTGAGTCATTTGTCATCTGTTTGTCAGTACTGTCAGTATTTTATCAAGAGTGGGAAGAGAACATAGGTAATTGAGTGTAGTTTAAATGTCTAAGAATATGTCTATTTTCTCAATTTTTTAGACGGCCTTGGTTTCCATTGCAGTCACTGAAATAACTTTCTTTATGAGATACCACACAGTGACAGCTGTCCTTCATTATACCCTCTGCATAATCAATCCAATCTATCCACTCTTAGGGTGCCTGATCAGTTTTATAAAGGTAAGTTTATTATCTATCTTGGAATTTGATTCTTTAATTAATATTAGAGGTTCTTTCTTTCCTTTGGCTAGACATTAGTAATACAACCAATTAATAACTGGTGAAATTTTAGTAAGTTCCCTTTTAGAATGGAAATTCTTTAATGAGGAGCATGTTTTTCATGTTCTGTCATGCTTAGCACAGTGTGGAACATCATTTTAAAGATTTTTTTTTTTTTAAATATGAAGTCTGGACTAAATGTTAGAATATCCAGAATTGGAATGGGAGGAAATGAAGCATAAAGGGATTTTAAGAAAAATTAATTCATCTAAAGAGTGAGTACCTGCAATGATTGGGTCACTTGATTACAAAAAAAAATTGAATTCTGTCTTAGTAGGACCACTGATTAACCAAATACTAATCACATAATAGTTCTTCCTCTTAATTAGTACTGGTCCTGTCTTAAATAGACAAAAATGTTTTAGGAACCACTGCATGAATTTGCATTGCCCCCAAAAGAACACTTTGCTGAAACACAGTGGGAAATCATATACTTGTATAAATGAAATCATAAGAACTGATTTGGTGCTAAAAAAGGAATGTTTATTATTATTATTGTTATGTTTATTATTTAATTTTAATCATAGTTTCTTTTCTCCTTTGGAATTAAATTAATGATTTAATTTTTTATGTTAGATTTCATGGAAGAATGTACAAAAAAATGAAAGCAGTTATAATCCATGGGACAGACTTTTAATAGCTGTTTTATCGGTAAGAATCCATTCAGTTCTTTGCAGTTGGATGTTATTTTAGCATGCTTTTGACTTAAAATCATGTCTTTTAAAGTATTATCTGATTCCTTCACTCTCAAATAAATGAGTGTTTATGAAAGATGACAGTTTGATATTTTGACTACTTAGAAGTATCTGCTTACCAAACTGAGGTCAAGCTTGGGTGGTGATGCTTTGATTTCCCACATATATTTCATTAAGACTTTTTCATTAAATTTCAGGTCTCAAAAAAAAATCTAAGAATGCTAATTAATCCCAAGAAAGATGATCTTGGGTCTTGTTTTCGTTTGCTTATTCACCATGTAGTCATTTTAGGTATGCTGTCATTAATGCCTTTTGACCACAACCTCTGATTACTTATAGGCTAAAAGAAGACTCAGCTTGTTTAGTTTTATTTTAGTTATATTGAATTGTTTATATGCATAATTATTACATGCACAATTATTTATGTACAATAAAATAAACTTTTCTCATGAAATTTGCAGCAAGAAATATTTCACATTTTCTCAGGGAACTTCATTCTCAGAAATTCTGAGAAAATGTGAAGTACTGCATCTTATAAATTATTTAGTTCTTTTTGAATTAGTATTACTTCAATTTGTTAATCATATAAGAATCTCAAAGTGTTACATGAATAATTATTTGGCTTGAGAAGGAACCAGACTTATTTGCATTTTATTTCATAGTAAATGAAAATGCTAACCAGTTTAACAATGAGTTTTTAGAATTTGTTCTTTTTGTTTTAGCCTTATTTGCAGTGTGTGCTGTGGATTTTCTTACTACAATATTTTGAGAAGAAATATGGAGGCAGATCAGTAAGAAAAGATCCATTTTTCAGGTCAGTTTGGGTTTAAAGAATGAGCTAATTATAAGAGAAATTACTGATACTAACTTGAGAGTGTAAATTTCCTTATATATAATTGTCTTGAAATCTCACATTGTTCCTTTATATACATGTAGAGTCTTTTCAGCTAAACTCAAAAACAGAAAGTTTCTGGAAGTGCCAAATAATGAAGATGAAGATGATGATGTTAAAGCTGAAAGACTAAAAGTTAAAGAGATGCTAACTTGCCAATGCTGTGAAGAGGTAACCTTGTCCTTTTAAATTTACTGGTTGGAGAAATGCTCATGTCCTAGGATATTACAAATAATCCATTTAGGTTTGTAGCAAGAATAATAATTAACAGACATTTATTAAGCACGCATTAGCTGCCAAGCATTGTGCTAAGCCCTGGGAATTACACACACACACACAAACACACATCAAATATGAAACAGTTCTTACCTAAGGATATGGGGATATTCTACTGGTTGTGCTGGGAGGGGAGGAGAGCAAAAAGGAGAAATGAGGTAGGTAAACAACATACATAAAAAAGGTTTTCATTATCCAATCTCACGTAGACTGGCCAGTGGAGTCCCACCATGCTCTAGTTGAGAAACTAAGCGCTATGTTGCATTTGACAACCAGAATTCAGGTCCCAGTTCATTTACTTTTTATTTTGTCAGAAATTGCCCAGTTACATTTTAATTTGGGTGCTTTGAGAGTATTATAGACCTTTGGACCATGTGTTTGACAGCCCTGATGCATAGTATGTGAAATATTTTGAAAGAAATACGAGTGTTCCACAATGCAAAGAAGTTGACGGTGGTGCCTATGATCATTTGTTTGTTTTCAATGATTGCAAGTTGCAAAATATTACAACTTACATATGCCTTGTTAAGTGGAATTACACTCCACTTACAATTTATATTCATCTAGTTTTAACTAAAGTTATCCTTACAAAGTACGCAAATGGATTTAAAAAATTCCTACAGAGAAACCATGGGTTGAACATAGCATTGGTATTGCAAATATGCATAAACAACAGAAAATGGCAGAATTGGCACTTCTTTTATTTCTAGTGGGAAACTCTTTATCAGCCAAAGAGGTAGGAGTTTATGAAGTAAAAATGACATTCTAATCAGATCTAACAAGAAATTGTCCAAAAAAGTTCAAAATTATGAGATACAGATTTATATCCATTGTTGTTAATAAAAAAATTAACCTCACCCTAAGTAGGTTGTGAATAGATTGTTGGTCCCAGAATCAGGAAGACTTAAGTTCAGTTTTAGCCCCAGACAGTTTACTCTGTGACCCTGGACAGATCACTTCTCCTCTGTCTACTTCAGTTGCTTCAGTTATAAAATGAGGATAATAACATCCAGCTTGCAGGGCTGCTGTGAAGATCAGCTGAGGTAATCAAAGTGCTCAGCACAGTGTCTGGCACACTGTAGAGGCGTAACAAATGCTTGTTCCCTTCTCCTCCTTTCCATTCCCCTCTAAAACGATGCTTTGCCTTGAAATATTGAAGAGAAAGACTAGACTCGACCTTCGGTTATGTTGACAAAGGGGAATTCCTGGGTTAGGTAACTCCCTTCTTCAGTGCAAGTCAGCACCTTTTCTGCAACTTACACACATAGAGAGTGGCCTGGAACACTGGGAAGTTAGTGACTTGACAAAGTTAGCATGTGTCAGAGGTGGGACTTCAACTCAGATCTTTTTCGTTCCCAAGCCAAGGTCTTTTTCTACTATGTTGTTTTTTTGAGACTAGTACCTAATAATAATATGAAGCCTGATTATCACGATAAGCAGAACATTTAAAAAAACTAAACTTTTTTCCTCGGAAAATTATGTGTATCATCTCTTAACTCATATATGCATGTTAGAAATTTAAATATAATTTCATAAAAAAATTTGTATAATGCACAGTCTTCTGATTGTAAGAGTAACTGGTTGGTATTTGGAAAGATGGAAGTTTGTTTGTCAACAAAAAAATCTTTGCTTGTTTGGTGGATGCAGTTGATAAATGCTGCCAGGAATGCATTTCTTCCACTTGGATAGAGCATTGGCTCAGCATTCAGAGGATCTCCTGCCAAATACCACCTCTCGTACTTCTTATTTTGAGCAGGTCCTAAGTGACCTTAGGCAAGCCATCTGTGGTCCCAGCTTTCCTCATTTATAAAATTAAAAGATTAAGCTATATGGTTTTTGATCCAAATCTATGATCTTATGAAGCAGACCTTTGGATGAACGTATCACAAAGTGTTAAAATATTGACTGTCACTTGACAGCCATCTTCCCTTGGACTATTGTAGAAATGTCTCCAGAATCCAGAATTCAAGAGTCCTGGGAATTTTAGTGCTCTCTGACCTCCAGCCCCCATAGCCACCATCATAAAGAACAATACTTATGTAAAGGGGCCCTCCAGGCTATCCCTGCCCCACCACCAACAACATTGACCAGTTACTAGATCAGTAATAAGCAGGGAAGACCAAAAGACCAGAAACAGCACTACTCCCTCACACTCTTTCCTGTTTAACACCCTCCCCCACCCCAATTCAGTTACCAGCTTGGTGACCATAGCCAGGGGAGCAACCCTTGTAGAGATTCAAGCTGTCTGCTGTCCCTTCCTCCTCACTATCTGCTGAACACTAAGAAAACAAAGTTCTTGGCATCAAGTCTTTGTCATTGTCAGATTGTTCAGTATAAGAAACAGATGAGTTTTATCAGTGAAAATCACGTGAGACAAAATGCATTGCCAGCGCCCTAACAGTCACTAAGCCTTTCCATCTGACTTGCAGCTAAAGTTCTTTTACACATATGGCTCCTCCTTATTGGAATGGAAGTTTCTTTAAGAGCAGGAGTTGTCTTTTCTTTTTGTATCTCAAGTTCTTAGTGAAGTGCTTTGCACATTGGAAGCACTTAAAAATGCCTTTTCACTGATTCATTCCATAGAAAAAGAGATAGAATAGAATCTGGAAAATAAAAGTTTATCAGAATTTCATGATTCCTTTAATTGGTGATTGAAAACAAAAATTAAAAAATTAGGTTAATACAAGAAGACAAAGAGACAAACAGCACAAAAAACAAAAACAATTCAACTTCACCTAAAATCTTTAATGCCCTTTAATGCTTGAGAAGCAAGAAAATAAGAAGGAAGGAGAACTCATGAAGTAATGTGTAGAAAATTTCTGATTTTCTGAATGACCATAAGACATCTAACATTACAGAAACTGCAAATAAGATAAAATGAAAAGAAAAAATAACAGCTTGCACACCATTAATAAGATGAATGGTCTGGTAGTGAGTAAGAAAGGTAATTGAAGCTCTAGATTTTTTCCAAAACAAGAAAGCTGTGGGGATAGATAAGATAGTTGCTTATTAGCCCAAACACTTCACAGTGACACATGAATTATTAGCAAAGCACTTTACCTGCTTCTCAGATATGGTCTTGATCTCCCTTTTCTTAACAGAAGGCATCACATATCTGCTATCAAAAGATGAAATCACCAGTGACCTTTCTAAATTTATTTATGTTTATGGGCTTTATACAAAACATTTACAACTTAACATTGCTAAAACACTTATGAGATAATAAAATTTAAAACATTTATGAGATAACAAAATTTAAAACATTTATGACATAACAATATTGTGGGCTGAGGTACAAAAAGGGTGTGCCAACATATAACACACTTTTAAAGAGCAACTTTTTTTATTATTGATCCTGAAATTATAGACCAAGCTGCCGCAAAGTACCATCAAATTTATCAATTATTGCAAAACCTTTACTTAATTTCATACTTGTGGCTAATTCGTGCAGTAAAAATATATAAAATAAACGAGTATATATATATATATATTATATATATATATATATATATAAAATATATATATATAGTAAGCATACTGGGATATTTTATATTCTTTGACAAAAGTGTTCTCTTTCTCTTTCTTCTTCCCTCCTTCTTTCTTGTAAACTTAATTGCTTAAAATGTATATTTTAATATATAAACAGAAAAGACAATGAAATTTTGAACTTATATACAGTTTTCTTTTTAAATATATATTCAACATGGTTAGTACCAACATTGTTCTGTTTGTCTGCATCCCCTCATTAACTTCCTTCTGTTCTTTTCTAGGCAGGTCTTTTCATTGTTTCATTGATGTTATTTCCTTTGAACTCCTCCCCCTCCCCCTGTACGTCTGCCTTGTAACAAATAAGTAGAGTCAAGCAAAACAAATGAACACATTTGCCATGTCTGAAAGTGTGTGTCCCTTTCTGCCCCTCAAGTCCATCATTTCTCAGCCAAGAGGTGGGAAGCATGCTTCACTGTCAGCCCCCTGGAGTCATGATTGCAAGCACATTGGTCAGAATTCCAGTCTAAGTTGTTTCCCCTAATACTGTTTTCATTATGTAAAGTCTTATTCTGTTCAATTTACTCTGCATTAGATTGTGCAAAAAGTGTTGTCTTTAAGAAACATCACAACAATGTTAAGAATAAAATAAAACACGATATTTTTCATTTTAACAGAGCCCATCAAGGTGACCAGGTAGTGAGAAAATCTACTACTACCAAGGCATCCTTTTCTCTTTGATTTTTTTTCCTCTTACCTTCCTCCTCCCTCTTGCCAGGGGCTGCCCAGCATCCATCATGGCTTCTTGAATGGTCCCCTGGCTTAGAGTTGGGAATCCCCAACTTTATTCTTTCTTGTTAGATGGAGGACCAACAGGCCATATCACCTGTCATACTCCTGCCTCCAAGTTCTTCCAGGCCTTACCATTTGCCCTGCCTTTATGCCCCACATACTTCAGGCACTTAAATGCTTGGTATTGCCATCCCCTCCATCAGTGTATCCTTAGGACTTTCCCACTCTACAGCTGAACTTTTTATGACATGTTCTTTGCCCCAATTAGATTATGAGCTCCTTGACAGAAGAGGACTATCAACTTTTTTCTGTTCTTTCTCCCAGTGCTTAGCATGGAGCTTGGCTTCGTGCTTAATAAATGCTTTTCCATATTATAATATTCATTTATTATGTTTCTATGTGACATTAAAATATATCATCTCTCCTAAATAAAACCAAGTATGATTTCCAAATTAAAGAGAAAACTTCAGTAACTTTCATTTGCTTTAGGATCAAATATAAACTCCTGTTTAGTTTTTAAAGCCTTTCACAACCTTTCTCCTCCCTGTCTTTCTATCCTCAAACATTACTCCCCTCTGTTACTGTGCAGTGTAGCCAAACAAGTTTTCCATCTATTACTAACAGACAATAACATCAGAGAGTGATGACATGACTTGAACTTGACTTTGTTTTGAGGGAGGGCTGTGCAAGGTAACCGGCCTCATTTTCTCCTGAGTTATCTGCATCCAGTGACCAAAGTCATCAGGATGGCTGGAGATGGTCCAGGATGCAACAGTGTAACAAACAGTACTTTGTCTTGCAGCTCCATCTCTTTTTGCAAAGCTGTTTTCTATCCTTAGAATCCACTTCCCTCCTTACCTCAGCCTTACAGATTCTTTCTCTTCCTCCAAGATGTACTGCTTTCTGCATGAAACCTATCCTGGTCTCCTGAAACTTTTATCAAACCAGCTTGTCGTTCATTACTCTGTATTTATTCTCTATATTAACTTATACTGAGAGAGGGAGCGAAAAGGGACCTGCCGCCTTGAGGGCTACATGTGGTCCTTTAGCTATTCAGGTGCAGCCCTTTAACTGAATCCAACAAATTCCCTTAATAAAAGGACAAGTATAAAAAGTATAAGTCATAATCTTTTGTTGTCTTTCCTTTTAGAAAGCAGGCTATTTGTGAATAGGTATTATTTTGTTCATTGTATTTATATATCCATGACCTTATACTGGATTGATTATATAGGTTTAAATACAGCAATGTGTTAGCTTTTATTCTTTCTCTGTAATGAGCTCTTATCCTTTTCTGGTTGTATATCCTTTTGATGCTATCTGTACATTGCTTTTAGTCACATTTCATTTCTAGCAATATATTCTGTCTTATTTACACTCATATGATGCCTCTTCATTACCTATTTGATTTCCTTAGAGATTGTGGTATTCTTTGATTCCATAAAAATAATAATGGAAGCATTCCTATGGGGTTTATTCAGTCAGTGTCATGTTTTATGGTAGAAAGCTAATTTTTAACTATTCTTATTATAATGTTTCTTTTACTAGAAACCAGCTATTTTGGTTAGTAATTTGCATAAAGAATTTGATGAGAAGAAAGATTTTCTTCTTACAAGAAAAAGAAAGAAAGTGGCAACCAAATATGTCTCTCTCTGTGTGAAGAAAGGTTGGTATTAAATTAATTTTGTCTCCTAGGAAAATAGCTTCTAAATTTTACTTAATTTCATATGTGATGAATTTATTTTTATTTTTTAGGAGAGATACTAGGGTTGTTGGGACCAAATGGTGCTGGGAAAAGCACACTTATTAATATGCTGATTGGTGATATTGAACCAACTTCGGGTCAGGTATAGTATGCTTTTTTAATTATAGAATATATATGTATATGAATTAAATTTTTATTGAAGTAATTTTCATACTGACAAGTTAAGATTTGGACTTTTCATTAATTTCAAATTTTTCTAGCATTTATTTACAGTATAGCAACAGAGACAGTTCACTGTCTATTTTCTTATCAATGGAAATATTTTTTTCTTTTTAAAATCATTGTTGAAAATAGATTTGTCCATAAAACTTAGTGAAAGATTTGTAAAAATGTACACTACTTGGGATATAGGCTTTGCTTTTTATCACTGACAAGCTATGTAACTTGTAAAAAGTCACTCGACTTAATTAGTAGAAAAGTCAAACAATGTAAGTAAATAGATGGTTTTTAAAGTAAGTGTGGAAGTTGATAAATATCTCAGTAAAACTGATGGTTTTGTTGCTAGAGGTATGTTTTACAAACATAAGTTGGAGATTTGTATTTTTGTGGACAATTCAGATGGACAGTTTCTGTTGCTTGCCCTTTGCTCTGGGAGAGGACCAGTAGCATTATGGAGGTGATTGATGTCTCTGGGTGAAGCAGAGCTGTGTGAGGTCATCAGCCTCACTCTTCTCCAGAGTCATGGAATCCACTGGCAAGACAGAGGTCAAGACAGATAGCCCAGAGGTCAAGACAGATAGCCCAGGATGCACTGGGTGACCTTGGCTTTTCTCAATTAAGGTCTTCCCCATGTCTCAGTTTGTCTGAGGTCACTTCAATTCATTGACTTAAGGGCTAGGTAAGAATTGTAACAAAAGATGGCCCAACTTGTCCTCGCAAAGATATCAGTCTGGGAGGGGAAAGACCTTCAGTTTCTGGCAAAAACAGTTGCTATTTATACTCATTCTAAGTTATCCCAGTCTAAACAATGAGCCACTAAGTCTTAGGCTGGGGCTATTACTGACCATTTAATGAAAGCCAGAAGTTTAAAAGGTAGTCAAGTAGATCTGTTTAAAACACAATGGGCTTCTTTTCAAGCCTATTTTTGGAGATCTATATTTCAAGAAATTTCAGATGAAGATGGGGGAGGAGGAGGAAGGAGGAAAAGAAAAAGGAGAAGGAAGAGGAGAAGATGACGTGATGATGATGATTTAGTATCAATATTGTTTTGTTATATACGGTGTCTTTACCCACAAGACAGGTTCCCTGTTTCTGTCTTTTAACCTTATCCATTTTTATTGTTGCCTGTTCTGAGATCATAATTGCTACCTCTGTGCTTCCAGATGCACCTGAAGCATAAAAGGGGCTGCTTCAACCCCTCTTTAATTCTTTGAATCTTGCTCATTACTCCTTTTGTCACTGCTATTTTATGTATGAGTTAATTCCATTCACATTTACAGTTAGGTGCACTTTTCGTGTTTTTTTCTTCATCATATTTCATTATAAGGTTATTTTGCTTTTCCTCTTAGTCCCTTTTTACAGAGAAAAACAGGGAAAGAAATGGAAGGAGAACACTGCCCTCCTTTTCTTCACTAATGCAGATTCAGTTTTTACTAAGTCTTTCCTTTTTTCTCTTTCTTTTTAATCCTACCTTTATTATCAGACTTCTGTAGTTGAAGTTTCTTTTGCTTGTGACTATTCCCTTCACGACTCTGTTTCTCAAACCTCCCTTTTCCCTCTTCCTGTTCCACCTATTCATTGTTTATTTTGATGTATTTCTTGACTAAGCTCTTTGTGTGTATTCATCCTTCTTTGTCCAATTCACGTAATAATGAAGTTTTTGAGTTTGTCTTATCTCCTCCATCTATATTTTACATATTCTTCTTTTCCTGTCTCTTGGGATTATGTTTCAAACATCCAACCCAGCTCTGGTTTTCTCAAAAGGAAGTGCATGAAAGAAAATCTGTTCCATTAAAGGTCCTTTAAAAACCACACAATTACACTTCTTTTTTTTCCTTCATTATTTTTTTCTTTTTCCTGTCAGCTCAGAATTTTGGCTTTAGCATTTGAGGAGAAGTTAAAACTTGGGGTTTCAAGTGCTGACTTGTAGGTTTTTTTGTGTTTTCACTGTCTTTTAATAGTTTTTGGAAGTTTTCTTTTATGATTTTTTGAAACATAATATCCTGATCTCTTATTTGGTCATGACTTTCAGGAAGTTTGATGAGTCTTAAACTATTTCTCATTTATTCTGTTCTTTGTCACAAGTTTTTTACTAATATACCCTCAAGTTTTTAAACTTTTGTTTTCATTTTGTTTTAATATTTCTTGTCATATCATTGAATTTTGTTGTATTCTGTTTGCTACATTTTGTCTTTCCAAGTATCAACTACTTGAGTAACATTTGTATTCCCTTATATTGTTTTGTTTTTTTTTTTAAAAAATAATTTGTATTAAGAATTTAACAGTTATCAACAAATATTAACATTTCCATATATGAAGGAAAGAAAAGAAGGATTGCATAGGAAACTCTGAATCTACCCTGTATGTCTTGCTGTTGTTTTTTAAAAAATATTCATCAATTAATATTATAATACCATTAGTGCTTTTCATGTCTCCGCCCTCTGAATTTCCTTTTGTTCTCTTCTGTGTGTTTTTATGTGTCTACTAACTAATAATTAAATATAAGTACACCAGTGAGAGCTTGTGAACTGTTGTCTTAGGAGTATAAACCCACAGAGGGTTTTTAACCTGGCCTAGTAGTTACTCCATGGAATTTCTATCCTGTTAGTAGGTACTTATACCTACTTATGTGTACATGTTGTTTACTTTGATAGAATGTCAGATCTTTGAGGGCAGGGTCTGTTTCATTCTGTTTTTGTATCCCTAGAAACTAGCACAGGTCCTAGTACCTAACCAGTACTTAAGAAATGTTAGTTTGATTTTATTGGCTGCAACTTGGAAGAATTGGAAATATTAGAGATGGTGGTAAGAAATGAGTATTTTTCAGGACAAAGCCAGATTTCCATGAGCCAGAAAGTTCAGTTCAATAAATTAAATCATTTTAACAAACAAATTTATTCAGTGCCTAAAATGTGCAAAATGTGTCTTTACCCTCAAGGACCTTTAATTCTGAAAAAAAATGTAATAGGAAGATATTTAGGATGTAGAAGGATATTTGTTATTGTTTAAACAATGGAAACAGAGTTCCAGAAGGGAAATTTGGAATGGGAGGATAAAGGAAAGATAGTGACCAGATTGAGGTGAGTACAACTAGAATTTAGACATGTCATTATATAAGAATATGGGAAAAATTGGCAGGTAAAGGTATTTTTTGCCTCGTCAGAAGACTCTTCTAAATCACAGGCTTTAGTAAAGCTGGAGTTAAAACTGACAATAAAGTCAGTATTCGGTACCAAAAGCAAACAGCCTTTATATTCTAAATTGGCCCCAGTTAGAATAGTAATGTGAAAGTATCTTTGCTTATGTGTAGCCTCCTCCTTTGTGTAGTCTTCCATATTCATTGTGGTGATGGGGGAACAGTTGGGCCAAGGTATGGGGGACTGCAAACATTGAAATTAGCCTTCAGATGAAGTTCCTTGGGTTGAATCCCCTAGGTTACCTGTAGTGGGGGAAAGGTTGAGGCAGGTTTATGGAGGTTGAGAAGATTCTAAGATGAAAAAGAGACTTCTGATAATGACTGTTTAGAATCATCTTGTGTGTCATGACCTCTGGTTTAGATATTATCTATTACCTTTTAAAATAGTATTTATCCAAAAGTAATATAATTCTGATTAGTTCTTGACCCAGATGATGATCAAGTATTCAATTAAACAAGTATCTTTAAAAGTTAAATTTTTACTATCTAATAATAAATAATTTTATTATATTTATTTATTAAATAATAATTTTATCATATTTAATTATTAAATAAATAACTAATTTTAATATTTAATAATAAATAATATTTAGTGCACCAATATTTAGTAAAAATGAATTTATATTTAAATAGGTTCTTCTGGGAGATTATTCCTCAGAACTGACTGCTAAAGAGGATGATTCTATTAAATACATAGGATATTGTCCTCAAACAAATCCACTTTGGCCAGATATTACATTACAAGAGCACTTTGAAATATATGGGGCTGTGAAAGGAATGAATAGAAGTGATGTGAAAGAAGTCATAAAAAGGTAACAGTTTGTGCAGTCTGTATTTGTGCTTGTCAACTTACATAATTGAGTAGTTTGTGGAGATAATTAAAAAATGTTAATAACTTTAAAAAAAAGACACCCTATTTCTGCTTGTTGTAAAGTTTATATTTTAAGGATTATTATTTGTATCATTTTATTTATGAAACCATATTCTTAATAGAATGAGAAACTGAGATGATTTTGTTCTTATTTACAAATAACAGCCATCAATTAATTTTATTCCTAAAACGATTAGCATTTACGAGACTGATAAGCTTTTTTATGGATACTTACATCAAAGGTATACTATATTTATGTTGTCCATTTTCAGAATCACAAGTGCACTCGATTTAAAAGAACATATCCAGAAAACCACAAAGAAGTTACCTGCTGGAATAAAGCGAAAGGTACTCCTATTAGAAAATGAATATTTGTTTATATTGTTTGCATAGGGCTTTGTGTTGTTGTCATGGAATTTCATAATTAGTTATTTTTATTTCTTTGTTTCTAGTTGTGTTTTGCACTAAGCATGCTTGGAACTCCCCAGGTTACTTTGTTAGATGAACCATCTACTGGTATGGATCCTAAAGCCAAGCAACATATGTGGTGAGTATGCATGCCACAGGAGAAACAAAGAACATTAAATTTTACCATATCCCAACCAAAACATTTAGAGAATCAAAATTATTTGACTTAAGAGAGTTGTGGTATTACCTTTGAATTGTAGGTGGGTCTTCTTTGGAAAGAATAGTGGATGGGGAAATAGGACACTTGAGTTCCAGTACCTTAGCTGATAACTGGCTGTGTTTCTTAAGGGTAATCATTTCATCTCTTTGAACCCCCATTTACACATCTGTAAAATGAAGATGTTAGACTAGTTGATTTTTACAGTTCTTCTTGGCTCTAACATTCTGTGATAGCGTAGGAAGAAGATGCTGAAATCATAATTTTGGTTTATCAAAGTGAAAAGTTCTATTAAATATAATATGGCTTGTGTATCATTTTTCTTAAAATATGGGTTTATTTTTAAACCTACATTAAATTATTATATGTATAATTAGAAAAAAGATACATAGTTCAAAAACATTTTGTAATTATTTCTAAGGATTTATCATTTTTACAATGCATATTTACATGTATACATTTACATATATGTAATAGTTCTGAGTTCCTCAATTTATATAAAAGTAGTAATATTTCAAGAAATTTGGAATTTTAAGTAGTTAACTCTCTTGTCCTCAATATGTAAAATGAGGGACATGGAAAAGATAAGCTCACATTTCTTTTATCTGAATAATAACAATAACTTGCAGTTCTATAGCACTCCAAGATTTTCAAAGCACTTTACAAATATTATTTCATTTTACCCTCGCAACAATTCTGGGATGGAGGTGCTATTATTATCTTCATTTTACAGATAAAGAATCTAAGAGAGACAGAAGTTACATGACTTGCACAGGGTCCACAGCTAGTAAGTGTCTAATACTGGTTTTGAACTCAAGCTTTCTTGTCTCCTGGTGTGGTGTTCTATCCAGTGTGCTACATAGATACATGTTTAACTTAGTTTTAATATTTGTCATTTAAAAAATATTGCTATAAAATTACCATTTTAACCTTGATACAGCAAAAAACATGAACACTTTTCTTTTTAAAACTTTAGAATGAAAGTGCAAATAAGAATAAAACAATTGAAATAACATGGGGTAAAATAGTGACAATAATATTTGATAAATTGTTACAAGTCAAATAATTAGCTTAAAACTTAAGCAACTTAGATAATTGCAGTAAGACCTATTATATCCATAGCAAGACAGAAATATAAAATTACAAATACCTTCCTTTGGGTTTCTTGTAGGAGAGCAATTCGAGCTGCGTTTAAAAACAAAAGGCGAGCAGCTATCTTGACTACACATTATATGGAAGAGGCAGAGGCAGTCTGTGATCGAGTAGCTATTTTGGTATCTGGACAGTTAAGGTAGGAGCCTGTAGTTAGTATAATATCTCAAATACATCAATTTCAAAGACATGCAGTAAATATACTGCTGGTCTATATTAAGCTTTTTTCTCCTTTAATTTAGGAGGAAGTCCTTACTTACGAATCAACTTGAGGAAATAATTTAGGTCCAAATATGGGTAGTTACCTCATTTAGATTTAATTTATGCATACAGTCAATATAAATTTTGTTTATGATATTGGGTAACTTTTTTAAAATAGTGTTTTGGGATTTAAATATGACACTTTCCATTAAAGTGTGTCATTTTGTGTTTACATGTCTTAGGGTTCTTTTTTTTCCTTCTAAAATTGCTACAGATGTATTGGCACAGTACAACACTTAAAGAGTAAATTTGGCAGAGGCTACTTTTTGGAAATTAAATTAAAGGACTGGATGGAAAATCTAGAAGTGGAGCAGCTTCAAAGACAAATTCACCATATTTTTCCAAATGCAGTTCGTCAGGAAAGGTAAGGATTAAAACTTCAATAATATTTCTTAATGTCACAATTAAAGATAATCTGTTCTTATAGGAAGATTTAAAATTTTTCATTTACTGGAAAATATATGCCTAATTAAGACATCAGAAATGATAGTATAGTCTAATAGTATGTCTATAATTATGGTTCTGCTGTTAACTTGGTAATTCTCATATTTTGATCTGTAAGTACTTTAAGAAAAATGACTTTTTGTGCAATCAAAACATTTTTAAAAAGTGGAATATTGTGGTTCAGCACATTTTATATGTCAGGACAGATTCCTACCCTGAAGCCTCATTATGGTGTGGACCATGAGTTCTTAAAGAATATACCATTGGTGCATAAGCTTGAATTCAGGGTAGTTTTGGCAACATATGATGCCTGCTTTCTGAGAACTAATCTTGCCAGTCTGAAGAAATAAACCACATCTGTATTGATAGTGTCTTGAAAAATTAATTAGAAAACAAAAAGTAGTGTCTTCTTATTCCTACTTATCTTCCATTTAGCCACCAAAGTGATTCCCTAAAATATAGACACGATATTCACAGCACCTATGTTGGCCATGAATACACAATTCTGAGTCACAGAGTACAACAGAGTCTTCATATGGAAGACAGACCCAAAACATTCATTCAAACTCCAGAAAACCAAATCCCTCATAGCAACAAAGAAATGTATCATAGTAACCAAGAAGTCTGTACACAAACAGGCCTTTCCACAAACATTCACAATTCCAGCTGCCTGCTTCCTCTGTCTGTCCCAGCTCTGACTAGTCTGACCAACTTGCTCTCAGCTCTGCTCCCTCTCCACCTTTTCCTGTTCCACCCTTCCTGCTCCACCCCTTCTTGTTCTACCCATTCAGCAAGCTCCTCTCACCACAGATTCATGTGACTCAAACTCTTTTGACTCAGGCTTCCATGTGATTTAAGCAGGTCGTATGGGCCTATTAATGGCTGAGAAAGATTTTCCCATTTAAATTACCATTAAAAATAGATAAATTCCATTAAAAATACATTCACAATACACCTTCTACTCAGTAAACTGCAGCATCTTCCTCATTCCTTGAGGATCAAATATAAACTCCTCTATTTGGCATTAAAAGTTCTTCGTATTCTGGCCCTTTCTTAGCTTTCTAATCTGTTTATACTTTATATTACTCCATGTACTCTCCAGTTCAGCTACACTGACTTACTTCTTGTTCCTCACATTTAATTCCCTGCCTCTTATCTCTATACATTTTTCACTGGTCATCCCTCATGTGGAATGATTTCTTTGTCTCCACATCTTAGTTTCCCTGGCTTCCTTCTAGACTCACCTTAAATCTCACATTCTGCAGGAGACCGTACTCTGTTCCCCTGCACACAGCTAGTGCTTCTCTTTGTTGAGGTCATGGATTGTTTTTGCCTTTCTTTTTATCTCTAGCATTTAGTGAAGTGCCTGACACGTAGTATGCTTAACAATTGTTGACTGGAAGGATGACCTCTTTGGTGATGTGAAGTTGGCCAAGACAATTTAAAGACAATAATAAATACCATTTCATGAGATACTTGGTCGTCCCATCGTGCAGTATTCATGATGAATGTAAGCAAGAGGGACCATAATGAAGAAGATGGTTAATGTGCTAATATTTGTTTCATAAAACAAAGAAATAGGAAAATATTACAAAGGACTTGACAAGAAATTCCAGACTGGTCATTATGTACTTTGATATTCAATGATTTCAGTGAGAAAGTGGGACACATATGAGAATTGGAAAAGGTACATTGTCAATTATGGCTCAGGTTTGAGAAACAAAGAATGTTGGAAAGCAGTGCCTGTGACAAGCAGTGAAATTAGATGTACATACAGGAAAAAAACTGATTAGTGGTGTAGGAATTTTATTAGAATCAGCTTTCTGCAGTAAACCATGGAGAGAAAAAGTCCAAATCAGTATCAAACTACAAGAAAAGGTAAAGACACAAAGATACTTTAAAAAATAGTAACAACTTTAGCCTTACTTATTCAAAAAGAATTATCTGTTTAAAACTAGACAAAAAAGAGAAAGGTGTTGATCTTGATCATCACTATTTCCTGCAAAAATTTACATGATATATCAAGCAGTTGCCACAACGAAGAGACTGAAAGGCACAGGAACTGCTTCAGCCAACATATACTTAATGATCAAGCAGAAGAATATGGCAGCCAAAGGCAATATTGATATAGGATATAACCCATTTGTAAAATGGTGTGGAAGAGAAAGATGGAAGATTATGTTTAGCAAGAAACTACTGAAGTAAAAACAAGTTGCAGTGAAACTTATGAGTCACATCATTACAGAAATGGCATAAGTAAAGCTTTCAAGGACGACAGTTAATTGGTATAAAATGTTATAAATTTGGCCGTTTCTATGTCAAATTTTGTTTTCACGGAAGAGCAACCATCCCAAAAGTCCAATGAAATATACAGTAAGAAAATCTTTGCTGGATGTGCAAGCTAGTCTTGACATCACTGTGAGATTAATTCAGTATATATCTTGGGGATGAGAAGATACCGAAAAAGAGAAAAAGGAAAAAGAATGGAGATACCTCTCTAAAAAGTAATCAAGATAACACTGCTTTCTCATTTTTTTAAAGGATGACTTTATGAGAATGATCTAAATTTTTATCAGGAGTGTCCTTAATTATACAGTATGAGAAGGAAATAGGCAAGCTTTCACAAATAGTTCTGTAGCTGAGTACATCTTTATAGTTGCACAGTTGTCCAAGGAGTACAGAAAATAGAAAATTCTATTATTGTTTTTTAATCACAAAAGACATTTTAATTCATTTGAATCTCTTTCTTCTTTCAAGACTTAAATCAGTCACCACCTTCTACATGAAGCCTTTCCTGATCTTAACCCCCTACCTTCCACCCTAGCTGTTTCTCCCCAAAGACTTTTTTTTTATTATTTTGTATATATTCTCTTTATTATTACTCTGCTTATCCTGCTATACATAGGATTTCTCTTGTGTTAATGTCAATTCCCTGGGAATAGGAATTGTTTCATTCTTTGTATTTGTTACCAGTACCTGGCATATGTTTGGTGCTTAATAAACACTTGGTTGGTTTATTCAGTAGAACAAGACAGCCTTAGAAGCATTCTTCCAACAAGTAGTCTTTCATGTATATTCTGAGGCCATACAAGAGTTTATTAAATTATATTTTATTTTTTCAATGAATAAAATTCCTGCCTTCCTCCATTAGGAGGGCAGGGTGGAACTTGTAAAAAATATGCATAGTCAATCAAATTAAATTTCCTCATTGGCCATGGCATCCTTCATCCATCATTTATCAGGAAATGGAAAACATATTTCACCCTGCCTCATCTGAAATTGTGACTGGTCATTGGGTTGATCCAAGTTCTTAAGTTTTTTAAGGTTGTTATTATATAAATTGTTGTCCTGTACTCATCAGTTCATACAAGTTTCTCTGAAAAAAAAAAACCCAAAAACTCTTTATTCTCTTCGTAATTTCTTAAGCATAATAGTATTACATTCATATACCATAATTTGTTCTTTCTTTCCCCAAATGATGGGAACTGCCTTCAATTTCCAGTTCTCTGTTACCACAAAAGGAGATCTGCTACATGAATATTTTTCTGCATGGAGTCCTTTTCCTCTTTCTTTTATCCCTTTAACATATATATTTAGTGGCAGTACCTTTGAATCAAAAGGTATGCACAATTTAGTAACTTTTGGGGAATAGTTCCAAATTGCTGGAGATTGTTACATTATTTGACAAATACGACACTGGATATAACTGTTCTTTATAGTAAGCAAAGCAGAAAACAAGGAAATATTGTTTGCCAAAGGGGTTAGATGCTATCATGTAGGGTTATCCTGCACAAAGTACAAGACTAAGAAGAATTCCTTATAGATAGCAGGATCTTTTCCATTTTTTGAGGATGGTATTGAACTGATTGAATCAAATCCCTGAAATTGCAGAGCTTCCTTATTAAAATCTATTATGTTTCTAATGAAATTAGTCTATGAGAAAAACTAAATGGAATAAAAATACCTATTGTCCAAATTATATCATTGAGTTAGTTGCCAGTTTATTAAGTTAATATATCAGTTCACATACTTGGGGTGGTCACTACATATGAGCTATGAGTTGGATCCAGAATTTTAAATAGGTATAATAGAAAAAGGAGGATAATATTTGGAAAATTGCATATTGCTTTGAAGGATCCCCATCTGTTCTGCACTGCAGTGATCCATCCTTTCAATATAAGTGTTTTCTTGTTGATTCTATATAATTGCAAATCTGGATAGTCACAGTCTCCAAGGAAAACTGAAAGTAACTCAAAGGGCAATGATGAATTATATGGTGGGTGAGGTTAAATTCCAGTATGTTTTCAGTGGTAGTATACTTTCAAGAAGTGGTGTTAGGGATGTCATTGAGGAAATGTATGATCTAAAAAAGGACGTGAGCAAGTTATTATATTATGGGCAAAAAAACAGCAAATGGATGCTCTTTTGGTACTCTTGAAATATAGATAGACCTTGAGGACAGTCTCCAGTACATTGTGCAGATTATCTTTAAAATATTACACAGGATGAGAAGGCATAAGAGGGATTTTGATAAGTGCTGATAAAATGGATACCCATTTCAGCGAGATCGCAACTTCATTGATACATTGAAAATAAATTTTGTTCACATATATGCTAAAATTGTGGTTTTTAATCTTATAATTTTGATTTTTACCTTCAGAACACAGGAATGGATAATTCATTATTTTATTGGCTAATATAATGTAGAAATTATCACCTTATAACTTGTAATTCATGCTTTATTATATTTTTCAGTTTTTCTTCTATTTTGGCTTATAAAATTCCTAAAGAAGATGTACAATCTCTTGCACAGTGTTTTTCTAAGCTGGAAGAAGGTATGAAATATTTTCAAAGCATTTGTACAACATAGTCCCCAACTTTTTAAATGTGTATCCCACAAGATCACTTATAATTCTGTTGTTTGAAACTCAGAATTCAAAATGGTACTGCTAATAGAGTCATGTGTTAAGTTTGTTTTTCACTTAGTAGTTTATGGTAGATTATGGTAGAGCATTCGGTAGTCCTGTACCTCCCTGAAGACCCAGCTAACTTTTCCTGCTAGGCTAGCTCTATTAGTCCAACCACTCATCTAATTCATGGAAAGAATTGATCAAAGGCGTCTGAGGTTAAGATAGTCTGTCAATGCCAGTTTAAAATGGTATTGGGCCAGACATCTATCTTTTGTCTCAGCCACAGTAGAAGGCATGATGTGATATGTTCTTAATAGATTTATTAAGAATGGATAAAGTTTATATTACTGAATTCTGACTGGCCTAATTTTGACCAAAAAAATTAATAGTTAAACATATTCCTCTTTAATTGTTTGAAAATATTGATGATTAAAACATTCTTTTTATGTCATTTTAATAGCTAAACATACTTTTAGTATTGAAGAATACAACTTTTCTCAAGCAACACTGGAACAGGTATAGTAAAGTCAAGTAATTTTGTTTTAATATTGTAAAACATGCACAAATGATGATTGTACAAATCTGTCTCTTAAAGACTTAAGTGCTCTTTATGTTAACCTTGGTAAGGAAGTAGGCAGCAGCTGAGCTGGGGAGAAGGTAACAATGGCATCCATAGTTTGTGGGTGGCAGATCAAAGCAGAATGAAATTCCTGGGCTAGTGGTTTCAGGACTGGCCCATTCTACTGTTCTTGTGTACCTCATACTTTTGGAAGAGAGGTGTTGTGATTGAAATCAAAGTAAACTGAGGCACAAAGTTGTAAGCATGTTCAACTGATTAGAAAGCCTAGCAGTTAGCAATGAAAAGATCTCTCAACTCCTCAGTTAGTAGAAAAACCACAAGATAGGGCTGACCAGCCTTCAATGTTAGGAAGTATAAAAGAACAAAGAATAGGAAGCATATAAAAAAGCATAAAACAATATGATGGGTTTCAAAGTCTGAAGTATGGATGGAAGTGGAGAATGAAGGCCTAGCAACAACTTCTCCTTCCATCTTGTTGCTGTGGAAAACTCATTGGTAATGTCCACGTGCATGACTGGAGTCCCAATGATACCAGTTCAGAGTTTCTTGAAGGACAGCCAGCATTACACAGATAATAGACTTCCTGATACCCACCTGCATCTTGCAAGGCTTATTAGGAAGATAACGGATCGCCCTTAATTGTGCCTGGGCAATAAAATATGTAGAGACAATATATTTCTTTGATTTGTGGGACAGTTTAGCTCAGAGAGGAAAACTGAGCTTCTGAACTTAAGTCAGAGACAAAGAAACACAGGCAACTCCAACATATTGAAGGTGACACGATAGAATCAGCTACAAAATAGAATTAGAATCACTTTGATTTATTTAAAGGAAAGAGAATCATCCAAGTATGATCACTTTGTGGTAAAGCAGTGCAACTTCAGTTATTTCTGAGTGGCTTTCCCTGTATTACTTTTTATTTCCTAATATACTGTGTATGCATGCTGAGCCATGCTGCAAGCTGCTTGACGTCATGGGTGTAGAGAAGGGATTGGGAGTGATGAGTATGTTACAGAGACAATTTAGCCCTATGAGACTGTTCGGTCAGAGTATCTGTGTTAGAGATTCTAGGTCTCTGGCTGATAGTGGTTGTGGATCTCTCACATTTTTCTGAGTAATTTTAATATAATATTTACATAGAAATTGTATAAAAAGGTCAATGTTCTTAACTAGCAGTGGATTCAAAGGTCATTTGTGGTTATTCTCTAGTTATATTGCTTTACTATCTCTTTAATTTAGTACCATTGATGACGGACAGTGCCATGTGAATGTGAAATAATTTGATTTCAATGAAATAATTTGATAAAGCCATGGCACAAAATCATTCTTTGCTCTTAATGTACAGGCTACTATTTCACACTTTGTGTTGCTAGTGTCAAAAAATTCATTTTGATATTTAGAATCAAAACTTAAGAGCCAAACTTTAGTAATTTAAGAGATTTGTCTTCTTTAACACCACATTTATTGGACTTGATTTCTTTTCCCATTAGGTTTTTGTAGAACTCACTAAAGAACAGGAAGAAGAAGATAACAGTTGTGGAACTTTAAACAGCACTCTTTGGTGGGAAAGAACCCAGGAAGACAGAGTTGTATTTTGAATTCTTACCTTTCAAAGCCTCTAAGAGGATTGTTTTCCTTCCACTTCATATTATTTTTATATCTTTGTAACGTGTCCTGTGAACCATGAAAACATTTGGGTCGTAGGAAATGATCTTATCACTACATTTCCAGAAATCTTTAATTGAAATATTGTGTTGCTGTGTTTTGGTTTTCTTTTGTGTAACTAATTGTATTTTAGTGTTACTGTCTAAAAGATGTTTAATTCTGAACTGTTTTTTGAGAGAAATATTTACTTTTGTCATTTTCCTCAGCTTTTATAAATAGTGTTTCTCTCTTTATATATTCACTAATAGTGGAAGAGATCATTTTTGTTTTGACAGTCCTTTTACATTGAATTTTTACCTTTACTTTTGGGGAAATCCACCTCCAACTTAACCAGAAAATAAGCTTATTATATTGCAGGCCAACTAGGTGAATTTAAGTAGCCATGTAAGCTGACACATAGGAAAAGACTGAAAGGATACTGCAGACATTTCTTTTCTCTCGGTTTTTAGAGTTAAGCCCTCACAAAAAGTTGCCTGTCACAGGTCTTTAAAGAAGCAGCAGCAGAAAAGATCTCTGAAATAGTTCATATGAAAAAAAAAGTATGACCACTAGGTGGCAATCAGAATGAATGGTTCAGATTGGATGTTAGGTGCTTTAGGTTAGAAGAATGTTCATTGTATTTTCAAGCTAATTGATTTGATTTCTGTTTTAGTATATTTTACATGTGGGGGTAATGGCATTTCTTCATCATTATCATTTATTATTGATTTGGCTGATAACCCTGTTTTTCTGATGTGCAGATATCTGGAATGGAGAAACCTGCTAGGCTGGGATAATTCAGTTTTCCCTTACTAGGTAGAGTATTTTCTCCCCTACTTAGTATAGAAGGGTATATATTTGCTTCTTGAGAGATTAGACTTGTTAATATTTATTAGCATTTTGACTTCAGACAATCCTTATTTGACTTTTAGGAATGTTAACCATCATTGGTTAGTTTTATTATTACAGATGAGTCAAGAATAAAAGCTACTGTCTATATTAGGGGAAAACCAGATTTGGAAAGATTAATTTAAGCTATAATTTACCATAATTATTTCATATAGTAAAATTTCAGATGTTATACAGATATCAAGCAATGTGATCTTCCCATTAGCTGCTTAAACCTTACTAATTTAAGCTAGACACTGCCTAGATCCACTAGTGATTGTAGGTGGCACTGACGGACGGTCCATGGTACTGATGCCCAGTATATTATGGTTCACAGTATGAGAAGACCAGATACGCAAAAGTAATACTTTGAAAAAACTCATTAGAGTGATTATTTACACAGCAAAGTGTTACTCACTTCAGAATGATTGATTTCAGGGCTCCTTTAAATAGCAAGTTTACTAATGTATTTTCAGTTATTAGTTTTAAGAAAATTAGATTTACGTCAAACTTTTAAGGAACATAGCTATTGTATAATGCTATTTATTTCAATACCGAATAGAAAGAAATATATAAATGACTAATAGTTTCCCTTTTTTAGTTCCAATATCAATCACCCTTGATGAGCTTCCCAGCTGATGCAGCTTGGTAAAATGTGCCCTCAGTGATCCTACTGTTCATTTTGGTTATTTCTACCATACCAGCTATCTCTGATTCCTAAGTAGTTAAAAAAAAAATAATGACTTCGAGGTTTATCTTTCCTTAGTAATGACCTGCAGCCTTGAATTTTTGTTGTTTTCTCAGATAATTTCCTTTTAAGATTGCTAAAATTACTTATCATTGTAACAAAGTTTTCCCAAGATAACATAGTTTATAATTCTGTTTTATTTATTTGAGACTGTCTCTTGCCTTGTTCTTTTTACTTTTTTTGACTTAGTCATTGCTCATTTCAATACTGGCAGCATGAACCTGAGTAATCCAATTGCCAGTTGAAAGGCAAGCTTAAAATAAAATGACTTGCTTTTCTAGATAAATTTATAAATAAATATTTTATGTTTGAAACAAATCATTGTTTAAGAGCCTTAATATCATTAAATAGATAAAAATCATTGTTATACTCAAGGCTGATTTTTTCTTAAATATCAAGAAGAGGTATCTCACCTGAGGGTATAATTTTCTTTAACCATTTAGACACCAAATAAAAAGGAGCAATTAGCAAGTTACATTTATAGTTTGAAAAAATACTAAGCAGAGAGAAATCGAACCCTTGAGAAAATCCATTTATATTGAGAAAATTTAATATAAATTTTAGCTAAAACATGTATTCATTGTACAAGAAATTACATGAATTTTTTAAAATATCAAAATATTTTTAATTTGGTATGTATCGATGTACATAGAAGTAATTAAGTTAATCTTTTTTTTGAAATGTGAAGTTTAGATTCTTTTCACTAGTCAAATTTGCATTATTAGCATGGTAATTTAGTTGCTTTTCTGTTGTGCTTTAACATGTATTCTTGTACAATTTGGGGATTTGTGAGCTTTGCAGTTTTCTTGATATTTATTCCTGGAGCGCTTATTCGCACCCCAATAGATTGTCAAAGATAAAAGAATGGTTCTATGCTTGCTTGGTAACACGTTTTTATTTTATCCATAAAATATCCATAAAATATTTATTTTATTTTATTTTTATGTGGCTAATGTAGTCTTAAAAAAGAAGGAAGGCCCAATTTCAATAGAGTACATAATTCATACTTATGGACAATGCAATGCACAATCCAGAAATATTTATATGTAATAGAACAAATCTAAATATTACAAGATCTATTTGTCTTGATAAAAGTTGGTTTAAAAAATAAGAACATCCACTTCACTGAGAATAATTACTCTTTCTGGAGCAGAAGTTAGCTGTTCAATAAGATCATCACTTTGTAAAAATTATAACTTGAGAAATGAGCAATAGGAAATATTTATTATTAAAATTATATAATTAAGTTTATAGGAACTTTATTGCATCATTAAATTTATCTCAGAAGAAAAGTTGTCAAGCCTTAATACTGGCATTTTGCTTCTCAACCTGGCATCCTTCCTTAAATTCTTTTGATTTTAATGAGTTCATTGTAAAAATTTGATAAGCATAGAAAAAATTTTCCTCAGTGTTTCATCTTGACTTCATTCTATTGGGTTTGTATGTTCCATATACATTTTAAAAAATCTCATTTCTTGAAAACCTTGAGATTAACTCCATATGTATTATATATCCATTGATTTTGAGCAAATGGAAGTAGTTGTGTTTTTAATTGTTTTCATCTTAACAACATCCTGTCACCTGACCATTTTTCCTTTCCTTGACCTAAATTAGTAAACTTGCCCTTCAAAGTGAAGGCCTTTATTTTTTTATGCACATATCTTATTTTTACTTTGTATTGCCTATCTCTTATTTTAACAGGAGAAAAATTAATGAAAAGTCGTGAATATAAATTAATAATTGTAAATATCCATCTTTATATTTTTTGGTCTCAGAGTATAAATGTAGCCTTTGCTTTTAGATGGCTGTAACAATTTATTTTTTAATAGAAGTGGAAAAATTTTCTCAGGTTAACATTTCATTTCTATATAAATGTGTGACCTGTGGCACATCTTGTCAGTTCAAGAACGTGAGCAGCCCCTTTAAAAATGGAAAATGTGGCACAAAAGTATTATCTGTTTTTTTAAAAAGCAAATTTGTCTTTCCCAATTACTGGTTTTTAATGATACACAGGATATTGTCTTCACTTAAAAAGGCTGGGGAAGAAACTTTTGAGAATTTGTGCTACAGTTTTGTTATCTACATTGCAAATTACTTTATTGTATTAAATTTCTATGCTAATATACAATTTTTTTGTAGTTTTCAGAAATTATTTTGGTGGTTTAGATATGTCAGTGCTCTAAAATTGGTCTTATATGAGGCAAACCTCATTTTTCAATGCTACATCATTGCCTGTAATACCACAAATATGTTTGATGCTGCAGCCTGGTACAGTTTTTAATGGAAACGCTGTTACCCTTTAATAATAAAAGATAGTGAGACAATGAATATTTCATTTGATCACACTGAATTTGAGAACAATATTTAACATACCAAACTAAGTGCTTTGAAAATGACTTCTCATGTTCACCTATTAAAGAATCAATATTATAATTCATATGTGTCTATTGCCTAAATTCATAACCTTTATCCCACTCCCCAGGGTCCCCTTGGAAACACCTGGTTAGAACTATTAATTTCAATCTTTGTCTTCATCAGGTATATTCTCTTTTTTTAATAATATAAATTTATTTATTAAGCTTTTTACATTCATTTTCACAAAATTTTGGGTTCCAAATTTTATCCCCATGTCCCCACCCCCACCCCAGTACACCGGGCATTCTAATTTCCCCTATCACCAATCTGCCCTCTCTTCTATCATCCCTCCCCTTCCCTTGTCCCCATCTTCTCTTTTGTCCTGTAGGGCCAGAAAACTTTCTATTCCCCATTACCTGTATTTCTTATTTCCTAGTAGCAAGAACAATACTCAACAGTTGTTCCTAAAACTTTGAGTTCCAACTTCTCCCCATCCCTCCCTCCCCACCCATTCCCTTTGGGAAGGCAGGCAATTCAATATAGGCCCTATCTGTGTAGTTTTGCAAATGACTTCCATCATAGTCATGTTGTGTAAGACTAACTATATTTCCTTCCATCCTATCCTGCCTCCCATTGTTTCTATTCTCTCTTTTGATCATGTCCCTCCCCAAGTGTTGACTTCAAATTGCTCTTTCCTCCCATTGCCCTCCCTTCCATCATCCCCCCCACCCTGCTTATCTCTTTCTCCCCCTCTTTCTGTATTATAAGATAGGTTTTCATACCAAAATGAGTGCATTTTATTCCTTCCTTTAGTCGAATGTGATGAGGGTAAACCTCATGTTTTTTTTTTTTTTTCTCAGCTCTCCTCTTTTTCCCTCCACTAAAAAGTTTCCTGCTTGCCTCTTGAATGAGATATAATTAACCCCATTCCATTTCACCCTCTTTCCTCCCAGTACATTTCTCTCTCACCATTTACCTTAATTTCTTTTAAGATATTGTCCCATCCTATTCAATTCACTCCGTGCTCTCTGTCTCTGTGTGTGTGCGTGTATGTGTGTATATCTGTGTGTGGTCCCACCAACTACCCAGATACTGAAACGTTTTAAGAGTTACAAATATTGTCTTTCCATGTAGGAATGTAAACAGTTCACCTTTGGTAAGTCCCTTATGACTTCTCTTTGCTGTTTACTATTTCATGCTTCTTCTCATTCTTGTGTTTGAAAGTCAGATTTTCTTTTCAGCTCTGGTCTTTTCATCAAGAATGCTTGAAAGTCCTCTGTTTCATTGAAAGACCATATTTTCCCCTGAAGTATACTCAGTTTTGCTGGGTAGGTGATTCTTGGTTTGAGTCCTAGTTCCTTTGACTTCTGGAATATCCTATTCCATGCCCTTAAATCCCTTAATGTAGAAGCTGCTAGATCTTGTGATATCCTGGTTGTATTTCCACAATACTGGAATTGTTTCTTTCTAGCTGCTTGCAATATTTTCTCCTTAACCTGGAAACTCTGGAATTTGGCTACAATGTTCCTAGGAGTTTCTCTTTTTGGATCTCTTTCAGGCGGTGATCAATGGATTCCTTCAATACTTATTTTGCCCTCTGGTTCTAGAATGTCAGGGCAGTTTTCCTTGATAATTTCATGAAAGAAGATTTCTAGGCTCTTTTTTGATCATAGCTTTCAAGCAGTCCCATAATTTTCAAATTGTCTCTCCTGGATCTATTTTCCAGGTCAGTTGTTTTTCCAATGAGATATTTCACATTCTCTTCCATTTTTTCATTCTTTTGGTTTTGTTTTATGATTTCTTGGTTTCTCATAAAGTCATTAGACTCCATCTGTTCCATTCTAATCTTGAGAGAATTATTTTCTTCAGTGAGCTTTTGAACCTCTTTTTTCATTTGACTAATTTTGCTTTTGAAAGCATTCTTCTCCTCATTGGCTTTTTGAACCTCTTTTGCCAATTGAGTGAGCCTATTTTTCAAGGTGTTATTTTCTTCAGCATTTTTTTGGGTCTCTTTTACCAAGGTATTGACCCGTTTTTCATGCTTTTCTTGCATCTCTCTTACTTCTCTTCCCAGTTTTTCCTCCACCTGTCTAACTTGATTTTCAAAATTCTTTTTGAGCTCTTCCATGACCTGAGCCCATTGAATATCTATTTCAGATGTTTGGGATTCAGAGGCCTTGGCTTCTATGTCTTTCCCTGATGGTAAGCATTGTTCTTCCTCATCAGAAAGGAAAGGAGGAAACCTCTGTTCCCCAAGAAAGTAACCTTCTATGGTCTTGCTTTTTTCCCCTTTTCTGGGCATTTTCCCAGCCAGTTACTTGACTTCTGAGCATCTTCTCCACCCCCGCCTCTCACCTCCAGATGCACCCAGCTAGTGCTTTAGGTCTGAGGTTCGAATGCTGCTCCCCAGCCTCAGGGCTTTCAGTGGTGGGTGGGGCTGCTATTCAGGGTAAGATTTAATTCAGGTTCTCAGGTGGGGGCAGGGCCACCTCCCAGGCTGAGTTCCCTCAGGGGGTTTATGTGGAGATCTTCAGTAATGGACCAGCGCTCCTGCCTGCTTTGGTTGCTGCTTGCCCCGCTGCTGCCTCAGGAGGGGGCCTGAGTTATGGAGAGACCCTGCTCCCCTCTCAGCCAGCCCAGAAATCTCTCTCACTGACCTGTGCACCTGTGGGTGGAGGGACCTGCACGGCTGCTGGAGATTCCATCCCTGAAGCCTGCTCGGATCCACTCCTCTCAGTGCCACATGGCCAAGGCAGGGCTGGGCTCTGCTCCAGGGCCAGTGCACGATGGACCTTTGGTGTCTGTTTTTCAGGGCTCTCTGGAACAGAAATCTCCTCCACTTTGTTGCTGTTCAGCTTCCACTGCTCCAGAATTTGTTGGGAGTTCCTCTTTACAGGTAATTATGAGCTGTGGTTTCAGAGCTAGCACATGTAAATCTTTCTACTCCGCCATCTTGGCTCCTCCCTCTATTTCATATATTCTTAAGGCAAAATTATGTGTGCCTGTACCATTACAGACTCAGAGGGATCTGCTAATTTTGCTGACTGATTTAAAGCCAGACATAACCCCATTTGTCTGTGCATAAAGTCCTATTTCACTTAAAGCTCCATAAAAGAAAGTATATTTCCTGGATAATAAAGTCAAAAAGAAATGTCATCAGATATAATGAAGAACAATAGACATCTATTTTAGGAAATATTTGTAAACATATCACATAATGAAATATAGGACTTTATATAAATTGAGAGATATTGTTGATCACACAGCTTTCTCTGGAGGAACAAAAAATTCTTTCATTTGCTTGATACATTCTAGACCATTTCCATTGTAGCATATATATCTTTTTGCATTTTCCTTTTAAGTGGAATGATAATAGGTAGTTTTTAATCCATTTTGTAAACTATAATAAATGTAAAATTTTACTTTAGCATTAGTTCTTTTTAATGGCTGGAGGGAATTACATTCATTTCATTTTTTAAAAAGAATTTTATTGATGACTTTCATACTTTACTGCCATTTCCCAGTGAATCCTACCTTCATTAACTTCATAAAAAGGAAAAATAGTTTAACAAATAAGCAGTAAATATGTCTAATAAGATTGAGCATTCTGCATTAATAACCACTCCTGTAAAGAGGGGATGTATGTTCATCATTCCTCTGGAGTCAAAATTGACATTTCATTGTCCCAAAACTTTCACCTAGAATTCATGAATCAAACTAAATTTCTACATCTTAAACTGCAGACATTTAAGGGCTCCCTTATTAGAATACAGAAATTGTTCTTTGAAGGTCTCTTTTCTTTTTTCTTTTTTATCCCCTTTGTTAGTAGCAAAACAAAAAAAGGCATACAAAATTGACCCAAATTGCATCTTAAATGCCTCTGTGTGTGTTGTTTTCATTTATGGTGAGAATGGCAAAAGAGATCTGGTTTGGTTCCTCTAGCAATGGAATGAAAGCAGAGCCATAAAGAAGCTGCCACAAAGAGAGCTGACAGGTCTCTGGAAAGGTGGTTAATATCTTGACAGACCTGACTTCATCATATTCCCAAAGGCAGCCAGTGTTATCCTTCCTCCCTGGAATTCACTCCCTTCTCATCTCTGCCTCGTTGAATGTCTGGTTTCCTTCAAAGCTCAAGTAAAATACAAGTCCTAAGTGAGGCCTATTTTGACTTCCCTGCCTCCTCCTTTTCCCTATCCTTCCCCTTCCCCAGTTGCTAGTTCCTCCAGAAATTACTTTAGTTTTTATTTAGTATATATTTTTTCTGTGTTGTCCTCCTACCCCCTGACCATTATATCGAAAATGAGTTCCTTGAGGACAAGGACTGTTTCCCAGTGAATGAAACATTCCATAGGACATTTGGAAAAAACATTTCACACTATGCCCCTTGTAATGAGCAAATAGACAACCATGAAGAGACATTTCAGTTTATGTACCCAGCATCTTTTGTAGGAGAATGCGTAGTAAAATTCTATGAAGAACTTGACAATGTGTTCTAAACCAGATAAATGACTAGTTGAGTGGTTGAAAGCACTGGACATTGCAAACATCAGGTCATAACTTCACAGAAAGTTATATTGACTATCTTTTTACAAGCGAGAGTAGGTACTAGTATGTGAGTCATTTAAAAGTCACAAATGTCTGTATGATGAAACAGAGGATTGGTGCTGTTGTTCAGTCCCGTCCAACTCTCCATGGCCCCATTTGGGCTTTTCTTGGCAGAGATAGTGGAATGGTTTGTCATTTGCTTCTCAAGCTCATTTTAAAGATGAGGAAACTGAGGCAAACCGGGTTAAGTGACTTGGCCAGTGTCACACAGCTATTAAGTGTCTGAGGCTGAATTTGAACTCAGGATGATGAATCTGACTTCAAGCCACTAAGACTCTCATTTTCACAATATTAATTCATACTGCCAATGTTTCACTGACTACTAAAGAACAGTTCACTAGAATAGTCAAACTCCAATAACAAGTAGTATCAATAACAGTTAATATATAATTTATCATCAAATTGCTGGCAAGATGTCAAAATAGTTATCATAACAATGTAATTCCACTTGCATATCAACTAGCAGTTGTGTAAGAGCATCTTCTCTGGCACTATCAAGCAACAGTAAAGTTCATATGCAGTAGACTGTAGATTCAGGGTTGAGGTAACAATTATGCAAGGTTAAAAATGAAATCCAAAGAAATTAAGAAAATAGAATTCAAGATCCAAATATAGTGTGTGAAAGTAGAAAGAAAATAAAATGACAAAAATAAAAATACATAAAAAGGAAATTGTTGATGTTGAAACAAAAATATTAGGAAAGTACAAAATTCAAAGAAAATTCACTAAAATTCTTCCTCAAAATGTTGTCAATGTTGGGCTAAATAAAAAAATTGAATTAGCATAAAATGTCATTAATGTGTGCAGCAGTAATGCAAGAAATTCTCTAAAAGAGCCAAACCATACAATTGAAATATTATCTAAACTTCCAAATGAAATTAAACAACCAACAGATACCTGGGGAGCTAAGCTGGTCACATGGGATAATGACTGTATCAGAGGAAGTTAGGGAGTATAAGAGTTGTTACTTAAATAGGATCAAAAGGACTTGATTGTGTATTTGGGGAAGAAAGTGAGGAATTGATATTAGCTCCTCCCAACAGAATAACAGGTATGAGTTTAACGTTCCCAAGCCATGATCTCATATTACTGAGACATCCAGAAGCATAACTTTATGTTTGGTTACTGCCCTTATCAATCTTATCTTTTGACTGTGTGACCTGGACAAGTCATTTAAACTTTCGGTGCTCCAGGTCTCTTTTTTGATCTTTAGTTTTGCTCCTCCAACTTCGTACTGGACATCTTTAAGTGAATATTCCGTAGGCATCTAAACAATATGTCTAAAAGTAAACTAATTATCTCCCACCCTCCCCAAACCATCCCTTTTTACTAGCTTTTTTATTACTGTAAAGGGTACCACTATCCTCACAGTCACCCAGGCGCACAACTAGATGTCATTCTAAACTCTCATTCCAAAATATCCAAGTCCTGTTGATTTTACCTTAGTAACAACTCTCATTTTCATCTCCTTTTGTGTCCCCTGACAATGCCCCCTCCCTGGGGCAGGCCCTTGTCAGAACTAGACTTTTCCAATAACCGGCTGTTTGGTTTCCCTGCCTCCTCTCTCCCCATACTCCAGTCTCTTGCCAGCTGTCAAATCGATCACAGTAAAGTGGAGGTCTAACCCTACGGCTTGGGGCTTTTCCCCTACCTCGAATGCACAGGGCTATTCCCTGGCCTTGGCTTGGTTGGGCTTCCTAACCCCAACTGATCCCCACCAGGCTACCTTAGCCCGGTCTTCGCTTGGTCACCTGTTCCCGGTCTTCGGACGTCTCCGGCCCCTGCCGTGCGGCCATAGGGCCTAGCTGCGTGACAGGGCTATCCCCTTCTCCACTGAGGGAATAATGACTACACAGGTGCCCGAGGTTGTCAGTGCACTTCACTTTATTGATGGCGTCCTCTACATCTCTCTTGATCCCTCTCCGACAGCTCCTTATATCCCCATCCAGAGCCCCTCCCAAGTTCCTCCCTGAGGGCAGAGTCAGCTCCCTGAGGGCGGAGCCAGCTCCCGAAGGCCTGTCCAGAGCTTGGCCCCTAACACCCTACCACACCCTTATTCAAAACCCAATGACTCTGTATTACCTCTGGGATCAAATATAAAGTTTCCTATTTAGTTTACAAAGTCCTTCATGACCTGATCCCTTCTTATATTTCAAGTTTTTTTGCTTCCCCTCTGCTCTCTCCCGGTTTCCTCCATACCCTGATTCCAAGCTACTTGATGCTTCTTGACCAAGATGCTTCATCATCTGCTACACTTTGAGTAGTTGTGCACCATACCTGGATTTCCCTCCTTCCTCATCTCCATCTCCTGGTTTCCCTGGCTTTCCTTAGGTCCCATCTAAAAATCCAACCTTATTTAACAAGCCTTTCTCAAATCCCCCTTATTTCTGGTACTTGTCTTTTAAAACCATCTCCAACTTATTCTGAATATAGTTTATTTGTACAGGGTTGCCTGCATATTTTTTTCCCATTGAGCTCCCTGAGAGCAAAAATTATATTTTCCCCTTTATATCTTCATCCCTTAACACAATGCCTGGCACAAAGTAGGTGTGCAAATAAGATTGTTGACTTAAATTGGCTTTAGACAACTTTCTAAGACTAAAAGTGCTATGATTGAAGTTCAGGGGTGCTGGGACCCCAAAATAGCAAAATGTGGGTTCTACCTGAATGAATTCAACCCAAGCCTTCTGTCAGCCAAAGACAAGGTTTATTCAAACACTGATAGAGGGTAGGTGTGATTCTAAAATTCTGCAATATTGACCAAACTGAATCTGAACCATTGGCCAGACTCTCAAAGAATCTAAGCACCTTAATGGAGGCAATTATACAGAGGACTATGGGAACAAAGAAGGGGTCTTTAGGCTGGAGCCAGGACCAAACAATGAAAAGGCAATTAATTACCTGGGAAGGGCCAATTGCCCCAGGTGAACACCAAGGACCTGGGTCCCGTGGGAAAGTCCAGGAGCTTTACCTTTTTGGGGTCCAGATCCCAAAGACACGGTCTTTTCTTTTTGGGGGGTTCAGATACCATCTCTATCACTGTCAATTAACAAACGTTTATTAAGCATTTACTGTGTTAGGCACTGAGGATACAAAGGAAGGTCAAAGAGAATTGCAGCCCTCAGAGCTCACCATCTAAGGGTGGAAACAACATGTTAATAAATATGTACAGACAATCTCTGTAGAATAAATCGTAGATAGAGGAAAGGCATTAGAATTCAGTGGGATTGGGAAAGTCTTCCTGTACAAGGTGGGAGTTGAAGCAGCAAGAGAAACCAGAAGGCAAAAGTAAGGACAGTGAGCATTCCATCTATGGGGACAGACAGCTGGTGAGCATCCCCAGTGATGGGAGGAGTGCCTTCTGCAAGGAACAGCAAGGAGGCCAGTGTTGTTAGATCATGAGATTTCACATAGCCATTAATAACTTGGATGTCTTTCTTAGAAAAGTGCCTTTTCATATCTTTTGATTGCATGTTAATTGTGGAATGGCTCTTGTAGATCTGAATAGATTCCTTACACATCTTGGAAGTGAAACACTTATGAGGGAGATTCTATTCAAAGATCCTTTCCCCCTTGCTACCTGTTTCTCTAAGGTTAGCCAGCATTTCTTACTGTTTTTTGTTGCTGTGATTATTATCATTGTTCTGGACTTAACAAACACCAAATAAAAGGAACACTTTTTGACATTTCCAGATACACAGTCGAATAGAAAAAGAGGGTTGTACATGAAAGTGCAAATCTTGCTTATCTCATGTTTTATAACCAATTTAGCATATTGCTTTGAAAATTATCCTGCTTCTCTGTGATCCTTTAGCTTCTTTTGTTCTCTTCTATATATTTTAAAGAAATTCCTTTTCTTTTTCTTTTTGACAAATCTGTCTTTAGCTTCTTCCCTTCCAACAGCTCCTCCCAAGGTTTTGAAAAAAAAAACCCAAAACAACACAAACAACATTTTGTAACAAGTCTACATAGACAAATCAAATTCCTTCATGTCGGACACTCCCTTATTCTGCAACTTGAGTCCATCACCTCACTACTAACCAGTGAGTACCATACTTCAGTTTTTGCTTTCTGGAATCACCATTTGTCATTGCATTAATCAGAGTTCTTAAGTCTTCCCAAGTTTGTTTGTTTTTTTCTTTACAATATTGTTTTCTTTTTGTAGTTTGCTTTCTAGAGTGGCTGGATCACGTCACAAGTTCTAGGAGAGAAGGGAAGTCAGCCATATCAAATGCAGCGATAGGTTGAGAAGGATGAAGACTGAAAAAAAAACCAGATTTGATAATGAAGAGATTGTTAGCAACTTTAGAGAGAGCAGTTTCCGTTGAGTGATGGGTATGAAGAGAGCCTCAAAAGGTAAGAGGAGAGAAGTTAGAGGCCAGGAATGTAGACAGCTTTTTCTAGAAGTTCCAATAATGAGATAAATGTTTTAAGGAGGGGGATACTTGGATGTAGTATTTGATAGTAGAAGGGAAGAAACAAGTAGATAGGGAATTTGAAGATAACAAAGAGAGAGCACCCTGTCAGATGTTTGGATAATTTAAGTTTCTTATCACTACCTGTGGTGAATATTTTAAGAGTCCATTTGCAAGGTATAATGAGCTCTCAAAACTGAACCTTATTCAGAAAACTAAAGCCTAACATTTACAATCCATAACATAACAATTTATTACTTAGGTGACCACATAGCCTTAAATAAAACATATAGCTCAGTACGTAACATGGCACATGGCATATATCATTGCATTCAGTATGTCTTATACAATCAAGAGGGTCCCAGGCCAGGGTCTTCCCTAGCACAATATATCCCAAGAGGTAGCAGAGAATACCACACACTACACCCCTAGGTCACAATAGGTTACACTTAATCAAAACAGAGTGTCTAAGTAAAGTCCTCTTGGGGGTCTCCTCATGCTGCTGTTGTAGGTTCCCACCTGGCACTCTCAGGAGAAACAATTTCACCCCCTGGGTCTTAAACAATCTCTGGGAGACATGGCAGAAAAATATTCTCACTGCTCATGCTTTGCTGTGAAACCTCCATCTCTACTTTGGGCCAAGTCCCAAGGCCTATGATTTTTCCTCCTGCAGGTCTGTGGGTCAACCACTCTTAGCTCCTTCCTGAATCCTGAGGCAAGAAGCTCTCCACTCCTCCTCCTCCTCTCAGCTCATGGAGGAAGGTACTGCTCCATTTTAAACTCTCCCTGCTCCTGCCTGACAGCAGTCTCCAGGGGCTCTTGCCCCTAGCTTCTGTCTCTGGGAAAACAAAGCTTAACAGGGCAACAACAATATTTAAAAACATTACCAGCACCACCATCTCAATTCACTTTTAAAGCCTGGAGGCTCCTTGATGATAGTTCTTAAAAGGGACTTAAGCTAAACCTCCTTCTGTGGTCAGGTCTCTGCCCTTCAGCTCAATTCACAACCCCTTCTGCTGCTGCTGCCATTAGCCTACTCACTGCTCATTGACTTCTGCAGTCAAGAGGCCTGAATTTAAAGACAGTCTAAAACACTTACTACTGGACAAATCAGTTTTTTCATCTGTAAAATGAGCTGGAGAAGGAAATAGCAAACCATTCCAGTATCTTTGCCAAGAAAACCCCAAAAAGGAGTCACAAAGAGTCAAACATGACTGAAAACGACTGAACAGCAACCATAAAGTCTGAAAATATTTCTTATTCTTCATTTCATCATCAGTCTTCTAGAATCATGGTCAGTTACCATGTTTATTAAATTAAATCTTTCGAAGTTGCTTTCTTTTGCAGTGCTGTTATATAAATTATTGTTCTGATTTTACTTCTTCACTGTGCATTAATTCATTCAAGTCTTTCCAAGTTTCTCAGAAACCATCCTCTTTGTCACTTCTATCTTTGCAGTAATATTCATTTGCATTTATATACTATAATTTTTCCAGCCGTTCTTCAGTTGAGGAACACCTTCTTCATTTCTGATTCTTTGTTTTTAACAAAAAGAGCTGCTGTAGATATTTTTGTATATCATTTTTTCCTATTTCTTTCATCTCTTTGGGCTTATAAGCCTTATAGTGGTATTACTGACTCTGAAGAAATGCATAATTTAGTGACAGAGTTACAAGATGTTTTCCATAATGTTTTTACCAATTCCCAATTCCACCAATCTATTAATTTTCTAGAACCTTTCCAGCCATTGTCACTTTTCCTTTTTTTGTCATCTTTGACAATCAGGATGACTGAGGTGCAACAGCCTTCCTTATCTTCTGAACACCTTCACTTGATTCCATAGTCTCTTCAGTAATCATCTTATGTCTCTTCTCCCTTTCACAGCTAAACCCCTATGAATAGGAGTATAAATATATTTGTTGCTTCTATTTCATCTCCTCTCAATAATTTCTTATTCCTTTGCAGTTTGGCTTCTGACCTAATCATATAACTGAAACTGCTTTCATGTAAATTACCAATGACATCTTTTTTGAAAATCATGACTTTTTTTTTCCAGTTCTCCTTCTTGATCCCTGCAGCACCTGCCCCTGTTCCTCATATTCTCATCCTTGATTTTCTCCTTTCTGGGTTTTTATGACACTACTCAGTCTTGGTGCTGCTCCAGTTTTCCTGGAAGATCCTTTTCAGTCCCTGCTGGATTTTGAAGCAGATCATTTCCAAAAACTATGGGTGTTCCAAAATATGCTATTCTCTACACTTTCCTGTTGATGTCAGAATCAGTGGATTTATTATCATGGGTCTGCAGAAGATTGCTAATCTACGTATCTAGCTTTCATCTTTCTCTCAAAGCTTCAGGTTTGTATCACCAGCAACTTGGATATCTGCAACTGGATGTCCCATAACCATCTCAAACTTAAAATGCATACATTAGAATGCATGCTTCTCTTCCATTCTACTAAAATAATGCTTTAAAAATTAGAATGGAGCAAATGGAAGCTAATGACTCTAAAAGAAATCAATAAATTAGAAAACAAATGAAAGAAACGATAGAAGACAATGTGAAATATTTCATTGGAAAAGCAACTGACCTGCAAAATAGATCCAAGAGAGATCATTTAAAAATTATTGGACTACCTGAAGGTGATTATTTAAAAAAAGAGCCTATACATCATCCTTCAAGAAGTTATCAACGAAAATTGCCTGGTATTATAGAACCAGAGGTAAAAGAGAAATTGAAAGAATCTACCTATCACCTCCAGAAAGATATACCAAAAGGAAAACCCCTAGGAATATTATAGCCAAATTTCAGAGTTCCCAGGTCAAGGAGTCAGAAAGAAACAATTCAAGTATTTTGGAAACACAATCAGTATAACACAAGATTTAGCAGCTTCTATATTAAGAGATCAGAGGCTTTGGAATATAATATTCCAGAGGTCAAAGGAGATAGGATTAAAACCAAGAATCACCTACCCAGCAAAACTGAGTATAAACCTTCAGGGGAAAAATAGAATTTCAGTGAAATAGAACACTTTCAAGCATTCTTGATGAAAAAACCAGAACTGAATAGAAAATTTGACTTTCAAATACAAGACTCAAGAGAAACATGAAAAGGTAACTAGGAAAGAGAAATTATAAGGGACTTATTAAATTTGAACTGTTTATATCCCTACATGGAAAGATGTTGTTTGTAACTCATGAGACCTTTCTCAGCATGAGGGAAGTTGGAGGGAATACATACATATATACATATATACACACACATAGATACATATAGACAGAGGGCACAGGGTAAGTTGAATATGAAGGAATGATATCTAAAAAAATAAAGTAAATAAAATTAAAATCAATAAAATTGAGAGAGGAATATACTGGGAAAAGGTGAAAGGGAGAGGTAGAATGGAGTAAATTATCTCACATCAAAGAGGCAAAAAGAAAAGCTTTTATAGTGGAGGGGAAGAAGGGAGAGGTAAGAGGGAATAAGTGAACCTTAATCTCATCGGATTTGGCTTGAGGAGGGAATAACATACACACGCAGTTGGTTAAGGAAATCTATCTTACCCGACAGGAAAATAGAGGGGAAGGGGATAAAAGGGAAGTGGATGAAAGAAGGGAGGGCAAAAGCAGGGAGGGTAATGAGAAGCAAATACTTTTTAGGAGACACAGGGTCAAAGGAGAGAATAGAATAACTGAAAGTGGGATAGGATGGAGGAAAATAGAGTTAGTGTTTCACAGAATGACTATTATGGAAGTGTTTTGTATGACTACACATATATAACCTATTTCGAATTGCCTTCTCAATGAGGGTGGATGGGGAGGGAGGGAGGGAGAGAATGTTGAACTCAGAGTTTTAAAAACAAATATTAAAAATTGTTTTTACATGCAATTGGGAAATAAGATAGGCAGGCAATGGGGCATAGAAATTTATCTCATACAGGAAAATTGAAGGGAAGGGGATAAGAGAAGGGGGTGGCATTAGAAGGGAGAACAAATTGGGGAAAAGGGTAATCAAAATGCACAATATCTTGGGATAGTGGAAGGGAAAAATGAGGAGAGAATTTGGAACTCGAAATATTGTGGAAGTGAATGTTGAAAACTAAAAATAAATTATAAAATAAACAAATAAAGTAGGACTTTGCTTCCATGGTGGAGGGCGCACTGTTCCAAGCTTCAGGGGTTTTGTGTAGCTGTTTTCAGAGATACTTCCAGTGACCTGTAAGTTTTCAATTCTTACAATGTGGTATGATCTCTCTCCTGGCTTGTACTGTAGTCTGTGAGCAACCATAAGCACTCTTTTCTGCCCTGGAAGAATGAGGATGGTCCCGCCTTTGCTATGACTGCAAGCTCTGCTATGCTAGTGCACCTCCTCCCCCTGGAACAGTCACCCAGGATTGCAACTCAGATCCAATTATTTACAAAGCAACAGAGTCCTGTCTCAAAGCTAATAAAAAATCTGCTATAATCTCCTTCTGATCAGTTATTCAGCCCCTTTATGGTCTGTAGGCTGAGAGCTCTGGAAGTAGCCACCACCACTGCTGCTGATTCAGTCACTCCTAAGGCCTGCTCCTGGTTTTCTGGGGACAGGGGTAGACTAGGGCATCCTGTGCTGGACTGTGTTTCACTTTCACCTTTATGCAACAGACCTTTCCTGCTGCCCTTGCAAGTTGTCTTGGGTCGGAAATTTGTTTCACTCTGTCTTTTTGTGGATTCTGCTGCTCTAGAATTTGTGTAGGGTCATTTTTTAAAGGTATTTGGAGAGGTTTGGGGGAAGAGCTCAGATAAGTCCCTGTCTTTACTCTGTCACATTGGTAGTAACCTCATTACTTTTGTCTCCCACTATCAGTTTAGATTGAGATTGTAATTTATTAAAATTCCTAACTCTTTTCCACAAGAAAAGTTTTAACTTCAAATAAGGAAAACATTTCTTAACATTTGTTGCCTAGTCAATTAGACATGACCCTATTTGTGGTTTTCTTGGCAAAGATACTGGAGTGGTTTGCCATTTCTTTCTCCAGTTCATTTTATAAATGGGGAAACTAACGCAAACTGAGGTTAAGTGACTTGCTTAGAGTCACACAGCTAATAAGTATCTGAGGCCAGATTTGAACCCATGAAGATGAGTTTTTCTCACTCCAGACCTGGCACTCTATCCACTGCACTGTCCCGGCCTGCGGGACAAGAACGCGGACCCTGGAAGAAAGGAGAGGGTGGGGGACAGGAGACGCGAAGAATGGAGACAAGACAGGCTTTCTGATCAAGTCTCATTTATTGAGGGGTAGGGTAGCAGTAATTATAGTGATGAAAGAGGGAGTAGGGGGTTTACAGCAAGCAGCAGTGGGAGGGGTAGTAACAGTTAAGATAAACACAGGATGTTTCAGATATCTTACAAGGGCAGGATGCTTGCTGGCAGCAGCAGTCCAGACCTTTATCTTGATAATAGATAGCCATGGCTCCCCACACTGCACCACTTCACTTCTTTATATACTTTTAGAGTTACCCAAAAATGAAACTATGGAACTGGTAACCTAGAGAGGTAGCAAATTCCTTCTCACTGGACATCTTTAAACAAAGGCTATCTGTTGAATTTGTAGTAGAGGGAATTATTTTTCAAATATGGAAAGGGCACTGAGATCTCTTCAATGTGGAATCTAGTGAGTCTATAAATCTTGACAATATCAACAATGAACATTTATTGTATATGTACTGTGAGTCAGATAGTATGCTGTGGCAGTTAATGGGAGGGAATAAAGACAAATATAAAATAATTCTCGCTCACAAGAAACTTAAATCCTATCAAGGAAAACATATACAATATACATATAACATGCATACAACATATATATAAATTCTGTCAAGAAAAAAATACAAAACTATACAACTTGCATATAAATAAATACAAAAATAGTAATTTTTCCTGCTAAGAATATCATGAAAGATTTGGTGTAAAAAGTAGTGTTCGAGGTGATCTTTGAAGTGAGTTAGGGGTTCTAAGATGCAGAGGAGAAGGAGGTACATTATAGACAGAAATAAAATCATGGAAAGAGGAAATGGAATGTTACAGTATATGCAAGGAACAGAGAGAAGACCAGTTTAATTAGGACACAGACTACATGATGGAAAATAATGTATGGTAAACCTTGTAAAGATAAGCTGAAGTCACATCATCAAAGGTGCTTAATATCAAACAGAAAAATTTGTATTTTATACTAGATTCAATAATGATCCACTGAAGCTTTTTGAGTGGGGAAGTGACACAGTCGGACCTAACCTTTAAAGATACCACTTTGGGAGGCAGACCAGATTTGAAATACTATGTTCAGTCCTTGGTAAAACATTTTAGAAGGATATTGACAAACTGGAGGAAATTATAGAGTGATTGGACTGGAGTTAGGAATTTAAAAAGCATTTAAAAGCATGTTCTATTCTTAACCTGGGGTTTAGGACTGCAGCTCTCAACTCACCATTCATTGGATTACATCTTGAACACTTCTCAATAATTATTTCTATAGCATATGGTCCACTCAGGATTTCCTCTAGGAATTTCGGAATTGAGATTTGACTCCTGTTTAATTCCCCATCAAGAACAAAAAGTGTTTTTGATTCCAGTGCAAACAACAAAGCTAACAAGGTCTCAACTATAAGAAAGGTTTTATTTAAGCCAAAAGAAACAAGACACACACACACACACACAAATCACAGTTCAGTCTGTTTCTTATCCTTCAGTGGTTCCACTTACCCTAGAGATCCCCATAGTCCATATGACTCACAGGTCTAGTGAAAGGATACTTTCAGGTTCTTCCTTAAAGCCTTGGCTCATTTTTTTCCTGGGGGACCACATGGACATATAGGCCCTCCAGGATGCCCTCCTTCCTCTCTATTTCTAGTGGATTGGTCTATGTCTGTTACTTTGCTTTCTCTGCTACTCTCTTCTCCAAATATTTCTGCCTCTAGTCAATTATTGTCTCTCTCCTTTTAAAGAATCAGCTCAAATGTGTGAACTTCATTCAGGTGATATTTACTCAAAGATTCCCATGGAAGTTGCAATACCTTTGCTTTCAAAGTCATTGCAAAGGGCAGAACAATGGGACAAGTACCCAGAACAAGGTAGAGCTCACATCTTTCTAGGAACTCAGTCTACTTCAGGACATTTCACACCTTGTTCAGGAGGCTCTAGAAAGTTCAAGGGGTCTATGCAGTACACCCATACATGTTTATTTAACATTATCAGTCTTATTCTTCTGAGTCCCAGAGCAAAGAACTAGAATGAATAGATAGAAGTTGCAGAAGTAGACTTCAGATAACTCTAAGGAAAAAACTTCATAGTTGATAGTGTTATCCAAAAGTAGAATGAACCACTTTTGGTGGAAATATTTATTTGTTCATTCAGTGCTTTAAGATTTTGGAGTATCTCATTCAAGCTTTACAACAACTATGTGAAATAGTTGCTAGTTATAATTAATAATTTACACATTAGGAATCTAAGGCTTAGTAGGTTAAATTACTTGCCTTTGGTCACATAAGACCATCAAGGGTGGGAGAAATGATTTGAACCCAGGTTTTCCTGGTTCTAAGTTCAGTTTAATATCCACTATAATATGCCACTTCTCCACAGTTGTGAGTGTCTCCATTGCTGCAGATACTCCAGTAGACACAGGTAGACCACTTATCAAAGACATTGTAGGAAGGATGCTTGCCTATATATGTGTTTGCACAGAAAGACTCTGAAGTCCCTTTGCATTTAGAGATTCTATTTACACCTCTCTGAGAGACAACTAGTGAAGCAATTTATAGAGCATTGGGCTTATGGAAGATTCATCTTCATGAGTTCAAATTCAACCTCTGACACATGCTGACTGTGTTGCTTAAACTTGTTTGCATCAGTTTCCTCCTTTATAAAATGAACTGGAGAAGGGAATGGCAAACCACTCCAGTATCTTTGTCAAGAAAACCCCAAATGGGGTAACAAAGAGTCAGATATAACTCAACAAATACTTTTTTGAAGTATAAAATCAGTGGTTGAGAAGGGACAATTTAATTTTTAAAAGATACTAAGGCAAAATATAATATATCCATTATTTAGCAATGATAGTGCCAAAGACCCTAATCTAATCAGCCAAGTATTAATTTGTACCTACTTTGAAGATAAATCTACCTTTTAAAAATTGGATTGCTATAGAACAATGTTATGACCTTGAAAGTTATGTCACCGAATTTCCATTTCCTTGAAACACTTCATTTTATTCATAACACGTTAGCTCTTTACCCAAGAAACAGGTGGTTTTAAAGACACACTTTGTAAAACTTTGTGACAAGATACTGGGACAATTAATGAGAGATATCTTTTTTTTATTATTATTTTATTTTTTTCAGTGTTCTACAATCACTTCCATATAACTTAGATTTTTCCCCCTCCTTTCTTCTCCTTCCCTCCTCCCTCTCTGAGACAGCACACAATTTTATATAGGTTCTACACATACATTCCTATTAAATACATTTTTACTTTAATCATGTTATGTAGAAGAATTAAAAAGAATGGGAGAAATCATAAAACAAACCAAAACATAATACAAAAGAAAATGATCTGCTACATTCTGCGATCAAATTCCGTAATTCTTTCTCTGGATGTGGAAAGCATTTTGCCTTAAGACACCATTGGGAATTTTTTAAGTCCTTTCATTGCAATGAAGTTTTAAGTTTACCAGAAAAAATCCTTGCACACTATGGTTGTTGCTGTGTACAAAGTTCTCCTGGTTCTGCTCCTTTAGCTCAGCATCAGTTCATGTAAGTCTTTCCAAGCTTCTCTGAAGTCTTCCTGTTCATCGTTTCTCATAGCACAATAGTATTCCATTACATTCCTATACCACAATTTATTCAGCCATTCCCCAATTGATGAGCATCCCCTTGATTTCCAGTTTTTGGCCACCACAAACAGTGCTGTTATAAATGTTTTTGTATATGTGGGACCCTTTCCTATTTTTATGATCTCTTTAGGATACAGTCCTAGAAACAATATTGTTGGATTAAAGTGTATGCACATTTTTGTAGCCTTTTGGGCATAGTTCCAAATTTCTCTCTAGAATGGCTGGATAAGCTTGCAGCTCCACCAGCAATGAATGAGTGTTTCAACGCTCCCATATCTTCTCCAACATCTATCATCTTCCTATTTTGTAGTGTTTGTCAATCAGACAGGTGTGATGTGGTATCTCAAAGTCGTTTTGATGTGCATCTCTCTAATCAATAGTAAGTTAGTGCATTTTTTCACATGACTATAGATAGCTTGAATTTCTTACTCTGAAAACTGCCTGTTCATACCCTTTGACCATTTTATCAATTGGGGAATGAACTGTATTCTTGTAAATTTGACTCAGTTCTCTATATATTTTAGAAATGAGGCCTTTATCACAGACTAGCTGCAAAAATTCATCTCCAGTTTTCTGTTTCCCTCCTAATCTTTGTTGCTTTGGGTTTGTTTGTGCAAAAATTTTACAATTTAATGGAATCAACACTATCCATTTTGCACTTCATAATGTTCTCTGTCTCTTGTTTGATCATAAATTTCTCCATTCTCCATAAATCTTATAAATAAATAAATTATTCCTTGCTCCCCTAATTTGTTTACAATATCAGCCTTTATAACTAGATCACATATCCATTTGGACTTTATTCTTGTGCATGGTGTCAGGCATTGGTCTATGACCAGTTTCCACCACACTGTTACCCAGTTTTCCCAACAATTTTTCTCGAACATTGAGTTCTTATCCCAGAAACTGGGGTCCTTGGATTTATCAAACAGTAGATTGCTCTATTCATTGATCACTGTGTCTTGAATACCTAACCTATTCCACTTGTATACCCCTCCATTTCTTAGCCAGTACTAAGTGGTTTTGATGATTGCTGCTTTACAATAGAATTTGAGATCTGATAGGGCTAGACCACCTTCCTTAGCATTTCTTTTCATTAGTTCCCTTGATATTCTGGACCTTTTGTTCTTCCAGATGAATTTTAATACTATTTTTTTCTAGCTCTACAAAATAATTATCTGATAGTTTGATTGGTATGGCACTGAATAAGTAAATTAATTTAGGTAGAATTGCCATTTTTGTTATATTGGCTTGGCCAGTCCATGAGCAAGTGATAATTTTCCTCTTACTTAGATCTGACTTTATTTATGTGAAAAATATTTTGTAATTGTATTCCTACCGTCTCTAGGTTTATTTTGACAGGTAGACTCCCAGATATTTTATAGTGCCTACTGTAGCTTTAAATGGATTTCTCTATCTCTTGCTGTTGGGCTTTGTTAGTGATATATAGAAACGCAGATGATTTTATTTTGTAACATGTAGCTTTGCCAAAATTGTTTATTATTTCAAGGAGTTTTTACTTGATTCTCTAGCATTCTCTAAGTATATCATCGTATCATCTGCAAAGAATGGTTACTTAGTTTCTTCTTTGCCTATTCTAATTCCTTCAATTTCTTTTTCTTCTCTTAGTTCTAAAACAAACATTTCTAGTACCATATTAAAAATAATCTTGATAATGGACATCCTTGTTTCATCCTTGATCTTATTGGAAATGGATCTAGCTTCTCCCCTGTGCATATAATGCTTGCTGATAGTTTTAAGTAGATACTGCTTATTATTTTAAGGAAGGCTCCATTTATTCCTAGGCTCTCCAGTGTTTTCAATAGGAATGAGTGTTGTATTTTGTCGAAAGCTTTTTTTGCATCTATTGAGAAAATCATATAGTTTCTGTTAGTTTTGTTGTTGATATGATCAATAATGCTGATAGTTTTCCTAATATTGAACCAGTCCTGCATTCCTGGTATAAACCCTACCTGATCATATATTATTTTCATGATAAGTTGCTATATTCTTTTTGCTAATATCTTATTTAAAATTTTTGCATTTATATTCATTAGAGAAATTGGTCTATAATTTTATTTCCCTGTTTTGACTCTTCCTGGTTTAGGTATCAAAACCACATTTGTATCATAAAAAGAATTTGGTAGGACTCCTTCAGTAATTTTCCCAAATAGTCTAAATAGTTCTTTAAGTGTTTGATAGAATTCACTTGTAAATCCATCTGAGTCTGAAGACTTTTTCCTAGGGAGTTTATTGATGCTTGTTTAATTTCTTTTTCTGAAATGGTTATTTAAGTATTTTACTTCCTCTTCTCTTAGTCTGGGCAATTTATATATGTTTTTAAATATTCATCCATCTCACTTAGATTGTCATACTTATGGGCATGCAGTTGGGCAAAGTAATTTCTAATTATTGTTTTAATTTCCTCCACATTGGAAGTGAGTTCACCCTTTTCATTTTTGATATTGGGAATTTGGTTTTCTTCTTTCTTTTTTTAAAAAATTGACCAAAGATTTACTAATTTTACTGTTTCTTCCATAAAACCAACTCTTAGCTTTATTTATTAGTTCAATAGTTTTCTTAATTTCAGTTTTGTTAATCTCTCCTTTGGTTTTTAGTATTTCTAACTGGTATCTACTTGGAGATTTTCGATTTGTTCTTTTTCTAGCTTTTTCAGCTGCATGCTCCATTCATTGATCTCCTCTTCCTTTATTTTATTCTTACAGACATTCAGTGATATAAAACTTCCCCTAAGAACTGCTTTTGCTGTATCCCATAAGTTTTGGTGGGTTGTCTCATTATTGTAATTTTCTTGCATGAAGTTGTTGATTGTTTCTGTGCTTTGTTGTTTAATCCACTCATTCTTTAGGATTAGACTATTTAGTTTCCAATTAATTTTTGGTCTGTCTTTCCATGGCCTTTTGTTACATATAATTTTTATTGCATTATGTTCTGAGAAGTATGCATTGACTATCTCTGCCTTTCTGTATTGAATTGTGAGGTGTTTATGCCCTAGTGCATGGTCAATTTTTGTATATGTACCATGTACTGTTGAGAAAAAGGTATATTCCTTTCTATCCCCATTCAGTTTTCTCCAGAGATTTATCATACCTACATTATCCAGAGGTCTATTCACCTCCTTAACTTCTTTCTTGTTTATTTTGAGGTTAGATTTATCAAGTTCAGAAAGGGGGACGTTGTGGTCTCCCTCTAGTATAGTTTTGCTGTCTGTTTCTTCCTGCAACTCCCTTAACTTCTCCTCTAAGAAGTTCATATGTTTAGTAATGATATTGCTTCATTGTCTATGGTGCCTTTTAGCAGGATATAGTTTCCTTCCTTATCTCTTTTGATTAGATCTATTTCTGCTTTTACTTTGTCTGAGATTAGGACTGCTACCCTTGCTTTTTTTACATCAGATGAAACATAATATATTCTGCTCTGAACTTTTACCTTTATCTTGTGTGTATTCCTCCTGTTTTAAATGTGTTTCTTGTAAACAACATATTGTTGGATTATGGTTTTTAATCCATTCTGCTATCCACCTCCATTTTATGGGAGAGTTCATCCCATTCACATTCACAGTTATGATTACTATCTGTGTCTTTCTCTCCATCCTATTTCCCCCCATTTATACTTTTAGTTCTCCCTTCTCCCTTCCTGTCCAGAAGAGTTTTAATTTTTGACCACCACCTCCCTAAGTCTTCCCTCCCTTCTATTAGCCCTCCTTTCTTTTATCCCCCTTTTGTCTTACCACTTCTTCCCTCCCTTTTCACCTCTCCTCCCTTTTCTTTCCCCTTTCCCCTCCTTCTCTCTATAGGGTAATTTTGATTTCTATACTTGACTGAGTTTGTTGTTCCCTTCTTCAATCAAGTCAGATGAGAGTAAATCTCAAACAGTGCTCATCTCCTTCCTCTCTTTCCCTCTGCTATTATATGTTTTTGTGGCTCTACCTGTGATGTAATTTACCTTTTCCTGCCTCCTCCTTTTCACATCTCCCATTACAATCCCTTTTCACCCTTAAATCACATTTTTCATCATCACATCAGTTAATCATACCCACTCCCTCTGTCTACGTATATCCCTTTTAAATATCATGATAAATATACAATTCTCCAAATTAACAAGTATCATCGTCCCTTATAGGTAGGTGAACAGTTTGCCCATATTGAATAAAAAGATTTTTCCCCCTGTTTACCTTTTCATGTCTCTCTTTTGAATTGTACTTGAAAACCAGATTTTCTATTGAGTTCTGCCCTTTTCATCAGGAAGGTCTGGAAATCCCTTATTTCATTGAATATCCATCTCTTTGCCTAAATGCTATACTCAGTTTTTGCTGGATAATTGATCTTTGGTTGTAGTCCAAGCTCCTTTTCCTTACAGAATATCATATTCCAATGCCCCTGATTCTTTAATGTAGAAGCTGTGTGATCCTGTAGTTCCTTGATATTTGAATTATTTCTTTCTATCTTCTTGCACTATTTTCTACTTAACTTGATAATTCTGGAATTTGGCAACAATATTTCTTGGCATTTTCAGTTTGAGACCTCTTTGAGGAGGTGATCAGTGGATTCTTTCAATGACTATTTTGCCCTCTGGGTGTAGGACCTCAGAGCTGTTTTCCTTGGTGATATATTGGAATATATTATCCAGGATCTTTTTTTCATCATGGTTTTTCCAGTAGACCAATAATTCTTAGATTTTTCTCTCCCAGATCTATATTCTAGAGCAGTTGTTTTACCAATGAGATATCTTTCCTATTTTTCTATCTTTTTCATTCTTTAGATTCTGTTTGACTGATTCTTGATGTCTCATAGAGTCATTAACTTCTGCTTGCCCAATTCTAATGTTTAGTAGATTGTTTTCTTCAGTTAATTTTTGCATCTCCTTTTTCATTTGTCCAGTTGTTCTCTTTAAGGAGTTATTTCCTCTAGTTAAGCTTTGTGCTTCCTTTTCCATTTGTCCAATTTTTCCCAGTTAGATTTTGTGCTTCCTTTTCCATTTGCCTAATTTTCCTTTTTAAGGTGCTGTTCTCTTTAATGAGTTCTTTTTCATATTTTTAAAATCATTGGTCAATTTGTCTTCTCTCTAATTTGGCTTTTAAAATCCTTCTTGAGCTCTTTCAGGAGTGTTCTTTGGGCTTGAGACTAATTTATATTCCCTTCCCTGCAGATGGGAATACAGTCTCAAAGCTGATCTATTCTGGATTTGTGTTTTGATCTTTACCCTCATAGAAAGATTTTATGGTCTTTTCTTTTCTGGTTTGCTTCTTGCTCATGATGATTGCCTTTTTCCTGGCTTTTAAAGTGAATCTCTTCTTCTTGGGTTCAGGGGACTGTTTCCTACAGTTCTTGTGCTGAGAACTTGAGGCTTTGTGTATTTTGGCCTCTGTTTCTTTCAACTAGAAGCTAGAATGCTGCCATGCCCTGGCTACTTCTTAAACAGGCCTATTCAGTGAATTGATGTTACCTAACCCTAAGTGAGTCCCTGCAAAGTCCTTGACCTGAAGGGCCCAAGGTCTCTCAGTGCATTCTGTGTCATCTCCAGTCAACCTGATGAATATCTGGTCACTGGATTCAGATGGCTCTGGAGGAGAAGTGAGGCTGGTGACCTTGCACAGCCCTCCCTCACTCAAAACAAAGTCAAGTGCAAGTCTTATCATCATTTCTCTGATGGTATGGTTTTCTATGACAACGAAGTACAAACACAAGTATGCTGCAACTTACCTGGTGCTGAGCTGCCTGATGTGCCAGGGCAGAGGCCAGGTAAAGTCTTTCTGAATTTCCCCAGAGTTATCCTGGAGATCCCTGCCTGAGGTGTGGGAGAAGGGTTGTCTGGCCACAAGAGATCTCCTCTCCTGAGCTACAGCATAGGTAGGTTCAACAGTTGGTGAATCTCCATGTGTGCTAATGTCTTCCTGATTCCCTTGGCTGTGATAAGGCACTCCTGGGGTCTTGGTGCTTCAGGTCTCCAACCCCTTGGATACCAGGATCTCCTCCTGGTTCACTGAGGTGGGAATGTCTGGGACAGCTCCGGTCCTGCACTGGTCCCTTTCAGGCATAGCAGATGGTCTCTCTTTAATGATTTTCCTGGCCCCTGGAGCAAAGAGACTGTTTACCCCTTTGATTGATACCACTATTTCAGGATTTTCCATAGGGAAAACATTTTTTGTGTTTTTCAAAGTCAACAAGGAGAGGGTATGAACTCTTGCAGGTCACTTCACCATCTTGGCTCCCAGAGGTTCAAGTAGGTGACTTACAGACATTTAATCTGCTAGCTGATAGTCTCAGGAGTGCCTGATGTTTTTACCAGGAGTCCTGTGCTTCTCTCTCACTCACTTCCACTGGACTCCCATCCTAGATTGAAATGTTTGACAATCTGCACTGTTGCTTCTACTTCAATATGCCCCAGCACTTCCTGCTCATCTCTGCTATATCTTCTGTTGATCTTAATATCTATTAGAGGGTTTAAAATTGAGAAAGGTTTACTCAGTAATTAGCATCTACTTCTTGAAAACCAACTGAGGATAAACTTCCACCTGACTTCCTACTTCATAAAAACTAGAGCCTGAACACATTAGTTAACAAGAAAAGTCAGAAATAGTTTAATAACACTAACAACTTTCATTTAAATAGCCCTTTGCAATATACAAATGTACTTTGTTCACAACAATCCTATGTGATGCATGGCAAACATTATTATTCTCATTTTTACAGGTGAAGAAACTGATGCTGGAAGAGAATTAGTGACTTTCCTAAATTCTATTTGTCTGTGTCTGAAGTGTTTATTTTTACCTAAGTCTGTCCTGATTCTTGTCAAACACTTTGTTGAACCAAATGACTCCTCATTTATAAGCAGCTGTTTGAAATTTTGAGTTAAGAATACACTATTCATACTAAACTTGATTAGAATAAATTTCTTGATGAATAAAATTTAAGCTTATATGGACTATTTTATGATATATTTCTGTACAGTAAGAACAAATGAGTAGACCATGATATTACTGTTATTAACATTTCCTGAGTTTGGTGGTGATAAGCCAGACCAAAGCAGGGCAGTTGATCCAGAAAAATTTTAGCCATGGACACTAATAGGAAGTCTGTATAGGAAGCTGTTATGTCAGTGTAGTTTGGCAGTAATGATCAGGAGAGAGTCAGGCAGACAGGAGGTTAACATCCATGCAGTCTAGTAGTGGGCATTTAAGTGAAAGTATATTATTGGAAGGTTCTGTGGCTCAGCTAGAGGCAGAGGTCCCAGCAATGTAGATTTGTAGTATCCAGGAAAATCTTGCGGAGGAAAAAAGAGTCATGTTCCAGTAGCTGTATAGAGCATGGTGTGTAGGTAATGTTTGGCCCCAGGAAGGAATACAGTCAACTAATCAGCCTTCATGGATCTGACAGCAAATAATAGGGAAATAGAAATTGGGTCTATGTTTTGTGGTCCAAGTTTCCGTAGATCTCTGGAAAGAATGGTTAAAAAAAGAAGTAGAATATAGGGGCAGGTTTACATCAGAATAGCACAGAGGAGACAAGAAGAAAAGGACCCAGTCCTGGGACTTTGCTGATGCAGGGCATGGTTCTAATGAACAGTTGCTAGGACAGTGATAAAAGGTTAGAGCAAGACAAGTGAGTGACAAAGTTGTCAATGGTCTGAGCTGGAGACTGATATATAGAGATCTCTGATGTTAATGTCCTTATCATGATGATAAATGATAGAAAGTGGTTAATATCCAGACAGAGAAACAGCTGTATGAGAAAGGAGTGGGACCTACTTGGGCTCTGAAGCTCTTGACTATTTTTCTTAGGGTGCCAGGAGGGGACTATGCCAGAACAAGCACAGTCAAAAATGATCAGACAGAAACAGAAATGACATGGAGGCCATAGGTGGGCTGAAACTCCTGAGTGGACAGTCAGGAATAAGACCAAAACCAAATACTAAAGAAGCTCACGGGAGGGGCAAAAATGTAGAGATTCAATTCAAGAAATAATTGTCTATTAAGTCCAAGGAACTATGCTAGGCATGAGAGTACACAAAGAAGAAAAATACCTGGGCCCTTCAGCCAAGGAACTTACTCACACTATTATTTCTTCTTTTTGGACACAATCGGGGTTAAATGACTTACCTAGGGTCATAAAGTCTGAGACCAGATTTGAATTTATAGCCTCCTGACTCCAGGGCCAGGGCTCGATCCACTCTACTACCTTGTTGCCCTCCACAATATTACTTAAAAGAAGTGGCTCTTTGGAAGTCAGTCACCAGATATGTGGGTCCTTATTCTCCTTCTGTGGGGGTTGTGCTGACTCCAAAAGCTAGAAATGCTAAGCTTTTAGGTAGGGGGCTAAGTGACTCACCTGCTACCTCCATATCACAAATCTACCACATTTAGACTAAACCGGGGTTGGAGAACTGGCAGCCTTGAGGCCACCTGTGACCCTCTAGGTCCTCAAGTGTGACCCTTTGACTGAATCCAAGTTTCACCGAACAAATCCCTTTAGTAAAAGGACTCAGTCAAAAGGCTACACTCAAGGACTTCAAAGGCCACATGTGACCTCAAGATTGCAAGTTCCCCATCCCTAGACTAAACCAATCTTGTCACATCACAGAAGTACACAAATTTTAAGACATAAATGTTAATTACTTTTGATAAGAAAATAAAGCAAGATGCCAAATAACAGTGAGAGGATGTTTGGGAAATGGTTGTGAGAGGGATAATGATTTAAAGCTACTACTACTACACAATAAAAAGGGAACACAAAATAAGGAATCTAGTTCTTAAGAGTGCATACAGAAAGAGTCTGTAAACAGTGACTTACTCTGGATTGGGGAATATATATTTTAGATGATATCAGATGAAACTACTCAATTGCAACCCTATGGTAACATAAAGTCAAAAGAGGTAAAGTCTTTATAGAATCCCCTTAAGAAACTGTGCAAACCAAGATAGACAAAGGCCAATGCCTGAAATCTAAGAAAGCTAATGTATACTTATACATACTTCATCAGCATATTCCTTCATAAATCATAGGATTTAGAGTTAGAAATCATCTGGCATTACAGGCCCTATTTTTTTTTTTTACTAAGGAAACAATGTCAGAAGACTTACGTGACTTGCCTAAAGTAACACAGAAGTAAATAATAAAGCCATTATTTGAACCTATATTCTCTGATTTTAAAGCACTGGTACTTTCCATTGAACTATGCAGCCATCTACAGAATTAAGAGGAGAAATGGAGTAAATAAGCACATATGAAAACAGCTCATTTCATTATATGAGAAAAATAGTGGCAGAAGGATTATAATACTTAGAAAATATGAATAAAATGTGAAAGATAGTTCTGGGTAGTAATTGTTGATTTAAGAACACTATGTCTTTGACAATCTGAACAAGAAATAAATCTGAAAGTTGGTTATTTCCTATTTTTGAGCATTTGTTGAAGTTCTGCTCTTGGCAGCACCCCTTTTCCCTAAAAGGGAAAGAATCTTCCTTCTGCTTTAAAAAATAAAACAAACAAACCTCTAAGTCTGAAGGATTATCCCCAAATAGCTCCAAGTCCTACAATATTTTATTTCTTCATTATGTCTCCATTGTGCTCCTACCATTCCACAGGGATTCTTTTTGAGAACAAAGATGGATGAAGTTTCCATTCATCTGTTTATTCAAGTAGAATAACAGATGCTCTCAAATTGAAGGAATAGTTTAAAGAACCTAACAAGAAATTACAGTATCTGTGGAAGAAACTAAAACAATATGTTTATTGTTTAGGTTTTCTTATATACAAGCTCCATGTTATTTTTGTGCTGTATGTGACTTTTAACGGTTAGCCCTTGAGGGTTTCTAGAAATTTTTTTTAAAATGCTCCTTCTTAAGATTTTATTGTCTTGCTTTTTCTCCCCACTGGGGGTTTTCAGATCTCTGTCCTTTGAGACATTATATCTATTCATTGTACTGTGTCTTTTTTGGATTGTCAGTTCATTTTCCTTTTTTTCTTCATGAGTCTCACTCTTGTATTATATTCATGGGAGTATGGCATCTACTCTTCCTTTTTTCCCCTAAGTATTCTTGCCTTCTACCCTTTTTCTTCTTTTCCAGGTAGCAGGCCCCATCACTGTTTGTCCTATTTCCCCATCCACTGACACTGCTTTTTGTCTTTTGTGACCACAGGGTCTGGGAATCTTTAATGCCTTTCTTTGAGAAATGAGGATCATAAGGAGAGCAAATCTCACTGTATTCCTGCTTCACAAAGACTCCATGTAGAGGCAACCATAGCTAGGTGTATGCCTTCCCTTTTCCTTGTGGAAGACTCTTTTGTCCCAGTTGACTTTGTTTGGATACACTTCTCCTTTTTTCCTGATTTCTCCATGGCCAGGCTAGGTGAATTCAATGCTCCTGCTTTCTCCTTTAAGGAACTGAAATGAGGAAAAGACTAGGTCACTGTCACAAGGGGACAGAATAAAAAACCACAAAGTCAAGCCAAAACTTGAACACACAGGCCTATGAAAGTCTATTTCACAGCTGGCCTGGGTGTGGTTAGAGGAAGTGGTCCTTCATATAACCCTCTGTAATTACTTTTGTAATGTGGCTTGTAAAGAGTATGCCCAGACATTCCCTCTCTACATCTAGATGACCACATGTGTGACTCAGAATTTAGTTATTTTGGAAATGAATTCTCTATCTCCTTCCAAACTTGCTGTGATCCAGATGTGTTGGTTAATGTTTAACAACTAGCTCTTCTCCCCACCCCCCCGCAAAAAAAGTAGATTTGATACAGTTTTATATTTCATCTGCATTACTAACATGTTCTCCATTACTTTAAGTGATGGTGAAAAATCAACAAAACAATAAATCCACCTTGATTTATAGTGGTGTTCGTAATGTTTCTGCGTTATAAATGTTCATACTGAGAATTTTAGCAATTGACTTTTGAAAGTCATATGAGCTGACTCCAGCATACTACTACTGTGGCCTTAAAAGATTTGGTCTTTTGGTATGATGTGGCAAACCTGTGTTTCCCTTAGTTCTTCCCCTGTCTTGTGTTAGTATTAGAGGTAAAGAGCAGTATCATTTAAAAGAAGAGATAGCTTCTGTCTCATTCTCATGCTTCAACTCTCCTATGTAGTAAGTAGTGCGTTCTGTATCTAGACTCCTCATGAGGGAGATGGAGGGATGGGATATGTGCTCCTTTTAACAATCCTACGCCTGCTCCTCAATGGAACATGGATTCAATTACTTGAGCATCTTCCTGAATTCCTGGCTGCCTTTTCCACTTTATGATTTCGGTTCCTCTATAGGTGATCAAGCAACAAAATAAACAAAGTGAATGTGTTCAGACTTGGGACCAACCTTGAGAATTTAGGGGATGAAGACATTGTAAGTTGCTTGTGGAGGAGACCCATTCAGAGGGAGAGGAGAGAATTTCTCCTCTTTTCCCTTCTTTCCCCTGTTGGTCGTTGAAAGAGACCTACCTACCATTGCATTTAGCAACAGACAGAGAAACAGAGAGACAGTCATCCAAGGGAAGATGCAGCTCAAGACTGGCAGCAGGGAAGAGAGTTGCACTATGGAGAGAAGTTGACTCTGAGAGTGCAACTTAACAATTACTCAAGAGAGGTGTTATATACAAGCAGAACAGTGTGAGGAACCCATTAAGAGAGAAAAGACTTCTAGGATCTTCATTACCAGTAGCTATGAGTTATTTTTACCATGTGTGTATCCTACATGTATATTTTGCTGCCATTGTACTGTAATTGAGTCTCTCATTAACATGGACACTGCATATTTTGGAAGAGAGCACCGCAGATTAATAGGAGAATGTTTTGTAGCTGCTGTTTTTACTATGCCATTTTGTACGTCTTTGCTAAGAGCCCATTTTGGCTAATTGTTGATATGAAGCACATGGATGGGGGCTCATGAATTTTAGTTTTTGGAGGGTGATGCTACAGGGAATACCCTTGAATGCTGGGAGTAGTAGAGCCACTCTTCGGGCATCCAATTTATGAGTGCAAGTTGAGAGAGCATTCCAGATGTGATGCTACTTTTTAGAAGGCTTTATATTGTGTACAGTTGTTCGTTTTCTTCTTGTTGCAATTTGTTTTACATCCCTAAATATATTTCTTGTTGTTTAGAAATTATAGGAAGTAAGGGAGAATTAAGAGTCACTATGTGCCATGCACTGTGTCAAGTACAGTAAATATAATCTCATTCATTCCTCACTACAAAGGTACACAGAGATTAGGTAATTTGTCCAGCCAGATTTAATTCTAAGCCCTCCTTTCTATTTACTGAGCTGCCTAATTGTCTAAAGTCAAATAAGAGTTGGAGTTTTGTTGGAAAGCAACTATCTACTGTTCTACCTTAGTAGAATATGTCATATCAATTTACATGTCATGAAAATAAATTCTGTGTGTTGGAGTATCATCACATTAGGACTTCACTTCCTTAAGAAAATCAGGAATCCAGGAGAAAAATTCCAACTTGATTTTCTCAAACTATGCCTGAAGGACTATGACATGCATAGTTTATTTGTTTTTTGGCTACTGTATTTTTTAAGAATCATATTTCTGACACTTTTTAATGATTATCTAACAATAATATGCTCTATGTTTGAATTCCTTCTTATTTATAACTATTCTTGCTAGATGTCCCTGTTATCCCTTTGAAAGAAGGTGCTGTTCTGTAGTCTTCTATTAATGGTTCAATTTCTAAACATCACAATTATACTTCAGTACTGTGATTTTGTTCAGGTGAGTACTCCCTCCACTGATGCAGATCTCAACCTCTTTTACACTTTAATACATTGTCTCCAAGGCTTACTATGACTTAAAACTTCATCATCATGTTTTATACCTGTAAATAAAGCTCTCTAAAATTATCTGACCTGTGATGACAAACATCTATACTGGGCCTATACACAAAGTCTTTCTAACTTGGTGGGACCTGGGTGAGCTCATGTGCTACTGGCTGGATCCTTTAAAATCACAGAATTTGAAAAATGGAAGAAACCCGAGCAGCCACTAGTCCAATTCATACCCAAAAGGAATTCCCACTACAACATACTGAACAAGTGGTCATCCAGGCTCTGTTTGAAGAACTCAAAGGAAGTCCCTTCTAGATGTGGAACTGTGATCCTGGTGTCCTATGACATCATGAGGCAGCACAGTCCACCTCAGTGAAAGCTCTAATTGTTAATAAGTTTTTCCTGACATCCATCAAGTCTAAATTTGCTTCTTTGCAACTTAAACCCATCATTACTTGTTCTTCCCTCTCCGAGCAAATTAACAAAATTTTCACACCTCCAAATAGCAGCTCTTCAAATACTGAAGACAACTATCATGTGTTCCCTGAGTCTTCTTTTTTAATTTAGGATAAATATCTCTGGTTTCTTCAACCCGTCCCCAAAGATCCTCACCATCCCAATCACTCACCTCTGGACATCTGCAGCTTATTAATGTCCTCCTTAAAATGTGATGCCCAAAACTGAACATTATATTCCAGAGAAGGTCTGAACTGCACAAATTACCATCAAACTATCTCTTTCTTATTCCTGAAGCTATATTTCTCTTAATTCAGCCCAAAATTGAATTATTTATCTGCTTGTTTATTTTATCTTATGATGTTTTGGTGGTTGGATTACACTGACATTGAACAAATATTCATCTTTTTTTCAGACAAACAGCTGTCTGATCACATACTACCCTGTGGTCATCTAGCACATAAATGAGAACATCTGAGAAGACTATCTTTAATGAAAGAGATCTTAATTAATTCTCAGAAAATTTAAGAGTAAGACCAGTTATTTTATTTTTTCTAAACTTGTTGAACCTTATTTATAAAAGAAATTATGTTTTAAAGGTCCCCAAATAAGATAGTCACTTTAATGTAACTGCAGTATTTTCCTATGGCTCTATTTTTTTCTAAAATCTTTAAACTGCCAGTGTGTGGCAAAAAAAAACAAGAACAAATATGAGACAAAATGAAGGTGAAGCTCTGACAGCGAATATATGCATGTATTTTATATAGACACATCTTTCTCTAATCCTGGAAATGTTGCCATATTGTGATACTGAGGATCATTTCTTTAGTCTGCACAACACCCTAAATATTTAGTGATAACCTTTACACAACATTTCTGCCTTCACAGCAAAACATCCCTGTTCTCTTTACAAAAATAAGATATTTTTGATGCACTGGTATTTTTTAAATTTCCTGTAGGAAGGAGGAAGATTTTTTTAAAATAATATAATAATGATTATTTTTTTCTAATTAATTACTTAATTTTTAGTTTTCAACATCCACTTCCACAAGATTTTGAGTTCCAAATTTTCTCCCCATCTCTCCCCTTCCCTGCCCCAAGATAGCATGCATTCTGATTACCCCTTACCCCAATCTGCCCTCCCTTCTATCACACCCCTTCCTTCCCTTATCTTAGATTTCTATACTCCATTACTGGTATTTCTTATTTCACAGTTGCATGCAAAAATAATGATCAACATTTGTTCCTAAAACTTTCAGTTCCAACTTCTCTCCTTTTCTCCCTTCCCACCCATCCCCCCTGAGAAGGCAAGCAATTCAATATAGTCTATAAATGTGTAGTTTTGCAAAAGAATTCCATAATAGTCACGTTGTGAAAGACTAATTATATTTCCCTCAATCCTATCCTGCCCCCATTCTATTCTGTCTTTTGAACTTATCCCTCCCCAAAAGTGTTTGCTTCTAATTACTCCCTCCTCCCATTTGCCCTCCCTTCTATCATCCCCCCAACCCCACTTATCCCCTTCTCTCCTACTATTCTGTAGTGTAAGATAAATTTTCATATCAAATTGAGTGTGCATGTTATTCCCTCCTTAAGTCAAATGTGATGAGAGTATGCTTCATGTTTTCCCTCTCACCTCTCCCCACTTTTCCCCTCCGTTGAAAAAGCTTTTTCTTGCCTCTTTTATAAGAGATAATTTGCCCCATTCCATTTCTCCCTTTCTCTTCCCAACATATTCCTCTCTCACCCCTTAATTTTATTTTTTTAGATCTCATCCCTTCTTATTCAACTCACCCTGTGCTCTCTGGCTATATGTGTGTGTGTGTGTGTGTGTGTGTGTTGGCCTTCCACACTGTCTGTGTGTATAATCCCTCTTACTACCTAAATACTGAGAAAAGTTTCAAGGTTTACAAATATTATCTTTCCATGTAGTAATGCAAACAGTTCAACGTTAGTAAGTCCCTTATGATTTCTCTTTCCTGTTTACCTTTTCATACTTGTTTTGATTCTTGTGTTTGAAAGTCAAATTTTCTTTTCAGCTCTGATCTTTTCATCAAGAATTCTTGAAAGACCTCTCTTTCATTGAATGACCATTTTTTTCCCTTGAAGTATTATATTCAATTTTGCTGGGTAGGCAATTCTTGGTTTTAATCTTAGTTCCTTTGACTTTTGGAATATCATTCCAAGCCCTTCAATCCCTCAATGTAGAAGCTTCTAGATCTTGTGTTATCCTGACTGTATTTCCACAATATTAGAATTGTTCTTTCTAGCTGCTTGCAATATTTTCTCCTTGACCTGGGAACTCTGGAATTTGACTACAATATTCCTAGGAGTTTCTTTTTATGAATCTCTTTCAGGGAATAATAGGTGTATTCTTTCAATATTTATTTTACCCTACGGTTCTAGAATATCAGGGCAATTTTCCTTGATAATTTTATGAAAGATGATGTCTAGGCTCTTATTTTGATCATGGTTTTCAGAGAGTCCCATAATTTTTAAATTGTCTCTCCTGGATCTATTTTCCATGTCAGTTGTTTTTCCAATGAGATATTTCACATTGTCTTCTATTTTTTTATTCTTTTGGTTGTGTTTTGTAATTTCTTGCATTGCCATAAAGTCATTAGCTTCCATATGTTTCACTCTAATTTTTAAAGAACTATTTTCTTAAGTGAGCTTTTGAACCTCCTTTTTCATTTGGCTAATTCTGCTTTTTAAAGTACTCTTCTCCTCATTGGCTTTATGGACCTCTTTTGTCAATTGAGTTAGCTGATTTTTAAAGGTATTACTTTCTTCAGCATTTTTTTGGTTCTCCTTTAGAAAGCTGTCGACTCGTTTTTCAGGATTTTCTTGCATTGCTCTCATTTCTTTTCCCAATTTTTCCTCCACTTCTCTTCCTTGATTTTAAAAATCTTTTGTGAGCTTCCCCATGGCCTGAGACCATTGAATATTTTGGAGGTTTTGGATGCAGAAGCTTTCATTTTTAGGTTTTCCTCTAATGGTATGCATTGTTCTTCCTCATCTGAAAGGATGGAAGAAAATACCTGTTCACCCAGAAAGTAGCCTTCTGTAGTCTTATTTTTTCCCCTTTTTTGGACATTTCCACAGACAACTACTTGACTTTTGAGTCCTTTGTCAAGAGGAGGGTATATTCTGGGGACCTGTAAATTCTTAGTTCCTCCAAGGTGACACAATCAAGGAAGAGGAGTTTACTCCTCTCCTGGCCTGCACTGCAGTCTGAGAGCAACCACACACTTTGCTGCCCCAGATCTGCTGGCAGGATTCCCTCTCCACAACTGCCTCCAGCTCCACCATGCCAGCCAGCACTACTCCTCATGCCAAGGCTGCCACTCAGGGCTGAGACCCAGATCAGCCACTCAATTCTCCCAGGGTCTTTAAGCTGAGGGCTCCAAAAATGGATGCTGCCACTGCAGTTACTGCTGCTGGCAGGGCCAGATTGCATTCCCTTCTCACCCAGGTGAAAGAACTTTCTCACTGACCTTTGAAGCTGCCTTTCATGTTTGTGGGTTGAGTAATTTGGGAACCACAGTTGCTGCTGGGGATTCTGTGCTCTAAGGCCAGTTCTGGTCCTTTCCCTGCCATGTCACACACTAAGGCTGGGCTGTATTCCTGAGCCTGGTACCTTAGACCTTTCCTGTTGGCCTTCCACACTGTCTTGGGCTGGAAATCTCTTTCACTCTGTCATTTTGTGGCTTCTTCTACTCTAGAATTTGTTTAGAGTCATTTTTGTAGGTATTTTATAGGCTGTGAGGGGAGTTTCTACAGGTCCCTCCTTCTACTCCACCATCTCAGTTCTACCCCCAAAATAGAGGACTTTCGAGCATTCTTGATGAAAAGACCAGAGCAGAAAAGAAAATTCGACTTCCAAATGCAAGAACTGAGAGAAGCATGGAAAGGTAAATAGGAATGAGAAATCATAGGAGACTTACTAAAGTTGAATTGTTCACATTCCCATATTGAAATATCTGAGGCCCAAATAGGTTAGCTGAATTGGCTAAGGCATCACAGGTATTAAGTGGGAGATGTAGGCCTTTGAAAGCAGGTCCTATAACTCTAATTTCAGGAATCTTTGCACCACTAAAATATGTTGACCTGAGAGAGTCTTACAGAATAGCAGTTATACCATCCTGAGAAAGAAACTGGAGTAGTAGTAGCAACTAATTACTTCAGCAGATGGTGGCACTTTAGGGGAGAAGCAAATAATAACTACAGATGGAATTGACCTGGATTGAGCCCAAGTTGGTTGCCAGCTCTGTGAGAGGTGTTCCAAATACAGCGCAACCCTTCCAATAGAACATGCATTTCTACAGAATTGCTTCCTTTTTCTCACCAGTGAGGAAGTCTGTGGGAGGCTGTCCCCGTTTGTGTGTGTGTGTGTGTGTGTGTGTGTGTGTGTGTGTGTGTGTGGTAAGGGGTGGAGGAGGAGGGGGGAGGCAGACTTTGAATGATCCTGTTCTTAGATTTTGTTATTTATTTTACTATTTTGTTCCAATTTATTTCTTTGTAATTGATTTTTGATTCCTGTTGAACCTATAGGCAAAACAGTATGACCTGACTTGTATTTGTATGATTATGATTATCTGAAACATCCCACATTAACTCTCCTGTTGCAAGGGATTCCAGAGTCAGTAGTAACCCTGTTACAATTTATTTCTTGAGCATTTTCTGTTTCTCTCTTTCTCTTGGCTTCTTTTTCTTCCTGTCTTCTATAGACACATAAGGTTCATCCATCATGTGAAAATCAGTTTGGTCAAGATTACTTACTGGAAAAAATGTAAGGAATTTCTTCAAGCAGTTCTCTTTTTAAAGCGAGTTCTAAGACTACACAGAAGGGATCCCTCTAGTTGTGGTAACTGCAAAGGGGACCAGTGCTTGCTCATGTTGAGGCAAAAGTATCTCATTGTGGCAGTCTTTTTGAATACCTGCTGTTCCACTTGGATACAGTCAACTTATCAGTCAAGTAACATTTCTTAGGTCCTTAGAAGATGTGCAAGACACTGTGCTAGTGGAAGAGGAATCAAAGAAAGGCAAAACACAAGCAGTTCTTGTTCTCAGAAAGCTCATAGTCTAATGGGGAAGCCAATGTGGAAAGGGGGATGGTGAATTGATTATGGGGGTATAGAAGGACTGACATGTTTTTCTATGTATTGGTTTCATTTTAAAATTTTCATTTTCTTCTGAGCAAAATTGTTTCTTATAATGACATGTTAGTAAGCAAAACACTAGTTATACTCCTATTTGCCTGACTTTACATTCTTCTTGACTTAAATTCAATTTCTTGAAATTTTTCTTTTAACTAACCTTATAAATTAAAAAGGCCCAATTGAGAGAAATTCTTGGTGTACTGGGTCTCACAGTTTCATGATTTTCTCTATCTTTATTCAGCAGCATGTAAATAGGAGCAAAGGCAGAGATAGTAGGAATCATCCAAGACTATGGTTTGGTAGGACGAGATGGGTGATAAGATAAAGGGGAAGGGACTAGAGAATGCATGCTCATCAAATTTTCAGATGATAGTAGGCTGGGAAAAATTGCTAACACAATGGATACATTCTGACAAGCTCAAACCTTGAACTGGATCTAATAAGACATAATTCTATAAGAATAATCTTAAAGACTTAAACTTGGGTTCCAAAAATCACCTTCAGATTTCTAAGAGAGGGAAGGCATGATTACATAGAAGTTTGTCTAAAAAACATCTGGGCATTTGATTAAAATGCAAACTCAACATGAGTCAACTGTATGATGCAACAGCTTTCAAAAAATTATTCTCTTGGGTTGCATTGAGAGGAATAGATTCTAAGACTAATGAGATGATAATCTCTTCCTACACTGTCTTGCCAGAGCTAACAAATTATTATGAATATCACAATTTAAGTAGGATATTGCTGGAGACTGTTCAAGGAGGACAACCAAACAAAAAAATGAGAAGGAAAGGAGTCTCTTACGACCACATCTCAGACTGTACTACAAAGCAGAAAAATTTTTTAAATTTAAAATTTATTTTTAATATTCATTTAAAAGAAATTTTGATATCTGAATTTTTTTCCCTTCTTACCAACCCTCCTCTCCTCAGTGAGAAGTCAAGTAATATGATGTTAATCATACACTTGAAATCATGCAAAATATATTTCCATATTAGCCATGTTGCAAAAAACAAATACACAAACAATAAAAAAGCAAGAAAAAAAGTATTTTTCAATCTGCATTCAGAGTTCTTTAGGTCTCTCTCTGGAAGCTTAATGACATTTTTAAAGGAAAACATTCAAGCTATCATAAAGTATATAAAAATGTCTAAGTCAATCATACTTAGAGAAATTCAAATTAAAGAAACTCTCAGGTTCCATGTTACACCTATTAATATGTCAAAGATGGCAAGAAAAGAAAATGACAAATGTTGGAGAGGCTACAGGAAACCAGGAATCCTATTTGTTGGCAGAGCTATTCTAGACAACATGTCAACTCAGTTTAACAAACATTTATTCAGCACTTATGCATCAGGCACTTTTCTTAGCACTGGAAATACAAATATAAGAAGAAAGAAAAACAACTCCTGTCCTTAAGGAGAAGACAGCACCTAAAAAGAAGCTAAAGAGGGATTTCTGAGGAAGGACAGGAGAGTACCCATCCAAGAACATGGTAGAAAGAGTTTGGAGAGTCAAGTGGTATAACCTAGAGAAAAATGAACATGTTAACTTGGATATCCTTCTAAAATGGAGGTTCTGAGAGGAAGCAGTCAATCAGAAAAAGAGGCTGAGTGTGTCTTCCTTAAAATGGAGATTCAGGAAGAAAGCAGTCAATCTGAAGAAAAGAATGGAGGGATGGAGGATACTTCCAGTGTAAGAAGTTCAAAGGCAGATGAACTGTCAGGGTGCAGAGATTTCTATGACATGGTAGAGAAAGTTTGGACAACTAGAAGTGCAGGATAGAGAGAAATGAAGAGTAACTTAGAATCTGCCACCAAAGTTAATAAACTGTAGATATAATCCTTTGACCTAGCTATACCACTACTAGACCTATACCTCAAAGACATCAAAGAAGAAGAAAAAGAAAAATATTTATGGAAGCTTTTTTCATTGTAGTCCAAAGCCATGAATTAAGCTCATCTATTGGGGAATGGCTAAACAAATTATGGTCTATGAATGTGATGGAATATTATCATGTCAGAAGAAATGATGAAATGGATTGTTTTTTAAGAAACTGTAAAGAGCTCTTTGAAAAAGAGGAAAATGAGCAGCACTAGAAGGACAATTTGCACAAAGACAACATTATAGAGAAAAACAACTCTGAAATACCTGAGAACTCTGATTAATGCAATGGTGAACCACAAGTTCAGAGAATGGAAGATGAAAAATGTCATCCACCTCTTGCTAAGGAGGTAATGGCCTTAAAATGCAGAATGAAATACCCATTTCTGGATTTAGGAATCTTCTGCGGAATTATGCATATTTATTATAACTTTTCATTTTCTTATTGTTCAGTTGGAGGAGACAGTGGGGAGGAGGTGAATATAAATAGAACAATAAATTTTTAAAAATGAACCTCATCAGAATATAAAACAATGTCAAGGACTGCTAATTGGTTATTTTACATTCTATCTCAACTTTGCACAGTCTAAACATTTCTGGTGCACTCCAGTTTGTAAAACAGTCAGGCTTGAGTTAGTTCTCTTGTGGGTGATCACCTTTTTTGTAAAAAAATAATAATTTATTTATTTTTAGTTTTCAACATTCACTTCCATAAGATTTTGAGTTTCAAATTTTCTCCCCTTCTCTAACCTTCCCTTCCCTAAGACAGCATGCATTCTGATATAAACTCTATTTATGCATTGTTATTAAACATTTTCACATTAGTCATGATATAAAGAATTAAAACTAATGAGAAGACCCATGAGAAAGAATAAACAAAACAAAACAACAAAAGAAAAGAAGAGAAAATTGTATGCTTCCATCTTCATTCAGACTCCAAAGTTTTTTTATCTGGATATGAATAGCATTTTCCATCATCATCATGAGGCTTAGATCCTTGCATTGCTGGGAAAAGCCAAGTCTATCAAAGTTAATCATCACACAATGTGTTTGTTACTGTGTACAATGTTCTCTTGGTTTTGCCCATTTCACTCAGCATCAGTTCATATAAGTCATTCCAGGTTTTTCTGAAGTTTGCTTGCTTATCATTTCTTATAGCACAATAGTATTTCTTTACATTCATTTGCTACAGCTTGTTCAGCCATTCCCCAATTGATGGAAATCTTCTCAATTTCCAATTCTTTGGGTGGCCATCTTCTTTAAAGAGTGCTAGAGCTGTTGCTGGGGATTCCTCCTTTAGCCATACAGATCCAACCTGATGAGACCACTGAACCTCCGAAATTCACAAGAGGACGACCCTCCTGACTGGCTCTGAATGTTTTGTGTATGTCTTGATATTCATTCACTTAACATAAGGAAGGAACAAACGAGATACAGCTCAAACTGCAGCAAAGCTGAAACTTATCTAGCCTGGGCATGTACTTTAGATGCCATTATGTGCATATAGAAAAGAGAAGGACAAGTTACCTCTTTTCATCTATCCACTTCTGCCACTGCTCTGGAAGACACTTAAACAGTTCTAACATAATTCTGACTCATTAGGTATTCTAGCTCTGTAGCCAGTATGAGGACTCTGTCATCTTAAAGTAAAGTTGTTTAGCTTTCAGTTATATGTGGTTAGAAGTAGTCTCCAAAGCTTCCAAGCGGTCAGCTGTAATGAAAACCCTGCACATATTCCACAAGATAGCCCCTCAAAGCCAACTGAACCTCACAATATATGCATCTTGAAATCTTTCATTACGTTTAATTCAAAAATCAACATCTCAGTGGCAAATATTTCTTTTTAGCTGTGCAGCAAGGATGAAAAGGGTTAATTCACAATTCTGAGTCTGGTTTAGGCAATTATCCAAAGCCAGTTGAAGACTGAATGTAATTATGGGGCAATCATTAAGGTCTGGCATTTTCTGTTCATTTACTCTAAACCATTCAAAGGAATAAGTGGGGACTGGGTTTTGTTATTTTTATTAGCATCATTTGCCTGAGGTGCAACTGAATTTTAGATTAAACTTCTTCATGCAAATTATCCTCTTCTCTTATTGGAAGCATGCTATTTCTTTCTCACTAGTCATCTTTTTCTTTTTTTAAAATCTACACTTTTTTGATTTGGCTATTTTTGTTAAAAAAATTACGTTCAAGTTTCTGTGTTTTTAAATTTTAAATTTCATGACTTTTCCCTTGTGCCTGGACGAAGAGAACCTAATGAACAAAAATGAGATTTCTCTTTGCAAGAATGCTGTGCTTAGCCAAACATCTGTAACTGCTATCTCCCTGCAGAGGAAGTGACTGGGAGAGAAAGAAATGGAAAACAGCACAAAAGTCATCATGTGAACAGTATATTTTGGCAGCTTGACTGAACTGAGACCATAACCCCCTTTCAGAAAGAAGTCTGAGGAGGAGTTCTTCAAAACAGGCAAACTTTTAAGCATTATGTAGTAGCGACTATGAAGGAGTTTGAACTGTTCTTGTGGACATAAAGAGACCAAAGGATTAGCGTTTTTCCTAGATTTCTTGCTCCAAATTTCCTGCAAGTAAGTTGAACTCCATTTTCTTGTTTTATTTGCATAATGATAATATTTTGAATTAAAAAATGACATAAAGATGATGTAAGGAAATGTTTACACAAATGTTTGGCTGGAAGTTTTAAAAATCAGTTGTTTATGCAAGAATCATTAACTAGCTCATTATTTGATATCATATGAATTAAATATGTAGAAAAATAACTCAATTTTAAAATGAGCATAGATGTGAACTTAGATCTTGGCTATTGAAATGAAGTTTGCTAATGGGTCTATTAATGAAAATTTATCTGACTTGTGAATTCACTTACAGTGCTGAGAAATTTTTGAATTTATTTTTAAGATTAAACAAAAAGTCAGTACCACAGTATTTAGCAGCATTCAGTCAGGCTGCTTTTTCTTTCGTCATTGTGATCATCACTATTTTCCTGACTTTGAAAGTAGTTTACTGAGAGATCCGTAAAGAGATTTTTCTGTTCAACAAATCAGAAATATTTTTATTTCCTCTGTTTCTCAGTCTTAGACTAAAAAAGACTAGAAGTTAAACCAATAGTCCTTATTTTCAGATATTAGCAATCCAGTCTGAAAGGGAAATAGATAGTTTTTGCTGTTATTATTATCACACAGTTACATGGTTATTATTTCTAGCTGACATGACTTCCTCTGAGGTTTCTTGAGGTAATATGATACGGAGGGTTTTATAATTTTGGCTCTGGAATTTTCATCAGAATACAAAGAGCAAAGAGTAACCAAGTAGAAGCAGGTCTGTTAAAATGGAAAACTACCATAACTTTGCTAACTCGTTTCATGATTTTAATGTTTATTTAAATGTATTTTTGAGTATTGCCTGTATGAAATGGGAAAGATCATTAGCTTTCCCAGACCCCAAGGTACAATCTATTAATAATATCGTATAGTAATAATTTACTAAATGGTCACCTAAAGTCTGAAGGTTAGAGTGAAGTCTCAGAGTGAAAACTTAACTCCCAGAGGAAATAGTGCGTGGCTAGAAATAACATTGAAACACTGTTTCATTCCTGCAAGGTTATTTTCTTTTCCTCAATCAGTCAATATCTTGTAACATCTTGCCTTTTCTAGTTGTGTTTTGCTTTTGGTAAAAGTCAGAAAGTAGGCAATGAAAAAAATGACTTCAATGTCACTGGGTGAAAGAATTCTGACCACTTTTACCCCCCCAGGAGAAACAGTCCACCGTAAATAAGTCCCTTGAGGGAGAATGCTATTAATGCTGTCTAGGAATCATTTAGTAAAGTTCCTCCTCCTTTTTTTGAGGTTGTGAAAGATGTCCTGCAAAAGATAGCAAATATTCTTTTCTAGGAAAAGATTTAGTAATGTAATTGTTTCCTGTTACAGTTTTTTTTTGGGGGGGGATGGGGAGGAGACAATAATGTTTTCCCTAAGGCTACATTCCATTCCATTTACTTTCTCTTTTCCCTCTCTTAATAAACAGGCAAAATGAGCAAGAGACAGATAAGTGTGTGTCAGCAAACTCAGGCACTTCTGCATACAAACTTTCTTAAAAAATGGAGGATGAAAAGAGAAAGCTTATTGGTATGGTTCAAAAATCTGTTTCTACTCATCTATAAAATGTGAAAATGTGCTCCTTTCAGGTCATATATATCCTTTTCCTTTCCTTGTATGCTGCTCTCCATGAACTGTGTTTCTAAGAGCAGACTGCCTTGTTTGATTTTGGCTGCACTATAATTGTAAATGTTCCAGAACAAGACTGTATTTATAATTGAAACTACTACTAATTAAAGAAGTCTAATCTCTGAAAAATAAGGCACTTAAATTTATAGAGTAGATACAGCAGTTCTCCAAGTTATTAATCTACCAGGCACCAGAATTTCATTAAATTTTTCCATTTAACAGCTTCAGGGCCTGCAATAAAGATGGTAGAAACACTTACCAAGTAGATTATGATGGAGACAATAGTAAATGACACGATGATATTGACTAGCAGAAACTGAGAAAGTAATATTTTAAAAATAACATTTCTACAGTCATGCATTTTAAAAATAGAAAGTGTTTTTAGTTTATGGATTGTGAATGACTAGACACAATGACTAAGTAAACATACAGCTGATTCTAAGATTCTTGGCACACTACTGAAATTTTTAGTTTCAGATTCTAGTCACCCTGTCAAAGATCTCTGTTGTTTCTTGAAGAAACAGAGGTTTTAAGAAGAAAAAAATGTAGCAGTCTACTTTCTGGTTGAATTATTTCAAAGGCAACAGCACTTTTTTTCCCCAAGCTACTACTACATATTTTTTGACCCAATTCAAATATTTTGGCACTGATGTTAAAACAGATGCCATACTTTCATGCTCAGTGAGAACTTAGTGGAGTTATTGCTGCTATCTCCATGGTCAGTATATATATTTCAAAGAATGCATAGGAAAGACCAATGGAAACTGATGGTAGGCAGAAAGAAAAAAAAAGAGGACAAATGAAAGTCACACTTTTAATTAAATATCTTCCTTATTTTTAACAAAAATATTATATTTTATGTCTTCAGTCTTTTCTGTATTATATTTGTATCAGTATATTTTACTTTAGGATATGAACTCCATGAGAGTACAGACAAGGTTTCTTTTAAAATTAACTTGTATACAAATACCTAGTCCAAAGTTAAGCCCACTAGAGAAGTATTAGTGGATCCCAACCTGTTGATGGAGGGTGCCTGCTGGACTGTGGGGAAGGGGTGGTAAGGAGTTCAAGAATCCATATGTATATCAAAGATTTTCATTTTGATCTTCATTTTTTTTTCCTTTGGCTTCAAGGTAATACACATGACAGTGTAACAGATAAGCAAATGTATCTTCTGTATACTGAATAAATCATGGGATCATAGATTTAGGGTTGAAAGAGACATTAGAGAACATTGAGCAAAACCTTATTTCTTACATATGAGAAAGCTGGGTCACAAAGACATTAAGTGAATTCCCTAGGGTCATGCAGCTAGTAAGTATCCAAGGAAGAATTCATACTCAGGTCTTCCTGACTCTGAGTCCAATGCCTGATCCACTATGCTATGTTGCCTTTGTATATCAGACACACAAATATGGTTACTTTTCAAATATATTCAGGTGCTTTTGTAATTAACTAAATACAAATTTGTCTAGAAGTATAGGCATCATATAGTAATAATTGTCAGTATGGCTTGGTCTGCCAGTGTTCTGGCAAGATGTGGCTTTCTGTTTGCTCCTATCTCAAGGGCAAGTCTTTTCTTTCAAACCCAGATCACCAAGAATAACCACTGGTGGCTTGAAAGTGAAAATACTTTTACTCATGCCTCATTCCTTGCAATGTGCTCGTTCACCCACTCATGATTCATTTCTAATGACCCCTGAAATCTGAATTCATATGTGGGCCTTGTCCAGTCTAATTACTTAGTTGTCAGATTACCTCCTGATGACCAAACACCTTTTTCTGGTGCCTAGAATAAAGAAAACTCTTTCTCTCTTAACCTCTTTTTATTTATAATCCTTACATAATATACAAATGGAGCTTCGCATTTCAGTTGGATAACTGGATTTTATGGTAGGCAATATATATTTAAATTCAAATAACAGTTAAGAAAGAGAAAAGTTTGCAACCCAACTTACTGGAAGAGGGAGGAACTATTTTTTCCTTAGATGTAGAAGAGGTCCCTAGGGGTCCTGGTTCAGGCATTCCCATCTGGTTGAAGTACAAGATCAGTCTAAATTTTCTAGCAGACTCTCATGACATCTCTCAGCATGCTCCCTCCTTCTCTGTTCAGCTCTCTAAAACTTTTTTCCTATTTTACCAATGTTTTCATGTCTCCTTTTCTCATACCTCTTTCTTTTCAAAGAAAGAATAGGGTAAGTGTGAGATCCAAGGTCAATTCCTTTCCCAAGTCTCTTTGTCCCAAAGCATGGTTGCAAAAATGTTCCTGAAAGCTAACATGAGTTAGCTTTCCCCCATCATTTATTTTCTTAATCAATGGATACTAGCTGCATAGTATAATAAATAAAAGGCAATGTTATTATGGTGGAAATGAATACTGTAAGTTCTATTTCTCCACTTACTTCCTGCATGAACTTAATAAGTCAGTTAACTATCCAGACCTCAATTTCTTCATGTTTAAAATAAGGAAGTTGGCCTAGACCACCTCTTTCATCTCTAAATCTATGAGACTACGGCTGTGGTGGGAGGAAGAAAGGGTGGGTGCAAATTTTTTTTTTTAAATTTTAAAAAGAAGCACTTATCCCAGAAAATGGTTGGGATCCACTGCAAAAGATGTTTGATTATAAATGTCCTATTTTTTAATGACCACAGTCAATTTTTTAAAAAAATGTTTCCCTTTGTGCTTTGTAGGAATGGCTCATCTCGCTGCTTCTATTACTGTATTTGTTCCTCTTTTCAAAATATAATCAAGTTAATCACTTTTCTGAACTGTCTCCCATGCCCCTGGGTCGAGTAGATAAATTTAATGATTCCGACTTAGTGGTTGCTTACACACCAATCTCCAGCACAACCCAGAAGATCATGGATAAAATGGCAGCTGCGCCCTTCATGAGAGGTGTGTTTTCTACCAGTCTGAGGGTAAAATCTGATATCGTTTTTCAATTCAATTCAACAAACGCTCATTAAATTTATAACAGGTGCAAGGCATTATGCTAAGAACTAGGAATACAAAATAATGGGAAAAAAGACATTGCCTATCCTCAAAAACTTATACATTACTGGGAATATGGCTACAATATATATACCATTAAATGAAAACAAGGTGATTTCAAGAGAACATGAGCATTGACAACTAAGGACAATCAAGGAGGGGCTTCATAGAGGGTATGGGGATCTGAGCTGAGCCTTGAAGAAAGATAAGGAGTCAGAGAAGTAAAGACACAGAAGGAGTAAATTCTAAGCTAGGGAAATGCTTGTACAAATGACTGAAGGTAGGATATTGAGTCATTGGAGCTGCTAGTGGGTGAACTATACTGGAACATAGAACATGTGAAGGGAAATAATATATTCCAAGTCTGGAAAGGTAAATTGCAGTTAGATTGCGAATGGTTTAAATGCCAGGCTGAGGAGCTTATATTTTATCAAACTGATGAGGAAACACTGAAGATTTTTGAGAATGACATGGTCAGACTTATGCTTGGGAAGAAGATTTTGGTAGCCATGTAGAGGATAGATTGTTTAGGAGAGAGTTTGAAAACAGAGACAAAAGTTAAGATTTTTTAAAAATAATAAACCAGGTAAGAAATTATGGTGCCTAACCCTCTAGGGTGAGTATATGAGTGGAAAGGAGACATACACTTAACAATGCTGTGGAACTGGTAACTGACTGGGAGTCCAAAGGGCACAATTAGAGAAACAAAAAGTCAAAGATGACTCTTGGGCAATAAATTAAATTACTAGGAAGATGGCAATGCATTCAACAGAAATTTGGGGATTAGAAGGAAGGGAAAAGTTGGTAGAGAAAATAAAGAATTCTAATTCAGACTTATCGAATATGAGATGTTAACAGTATTCCTAGGCAGAAATGTTTAGCAGGCAGTTGAAGATGTGAGCTTAGTAATTAAGAGAAATAGGGAGACACAATCTTTAAGAACAAAACAAAACAAAACATATATCAATGTTGGTTAGCGAGTTCCATAGGGATCCCCATCAGCTTCTTTAGCATTGTTCTTTCTGCCTTCAGAATTTTATTTCGGTCATTTCCAGGCTGACTTTTTTTCTATCAAATTTAAGTTAATGTGATCCTACATATCATTTCTCTGGGCCTTTGAATTTTTTTCTCCCCAAATCTAGGGCATATGTCCAACTATGCCAGGCTTTTCACTCCTTCTCAATCACAAATTCCAAGATCCAGTTCCCATTATTTCCATTTAGGTTCCTGTAATTTTTACCACTAGCAACCAGATCATGATTCTTGGTGAGAATCAGGTCCAGAACAGAATTTCCCCTGATTAGTTATTTACCTTCTGTGGAGTAGAATTCTTTAAGGTAAATCATGAAATCAATCAGTCAGTAAGTATTTATTTCACATTCATTACACACTGGATGCTGTGCTAAGTACTGGGAATATAAAAACAAGTTTTGAAAAACCGTACCTGCCCTCAACTTACTTTGTGAAAGAGATGATGTATAAATAACTTACTTCACACAAGCTATATAAAGAGTAGATGGAAAGTAAACTTAGAAAGACTAGCCTCTGGAAGGATGGGAAAATGACTCCCAATGAGCTTGAAGGATGCCAGGATGATCAGGAAGGCTGCTAAGAGGTAGATAAGAAAGTAGGGCATTCTACATGTGGAGAACAGCTGGTATAAACACAGGGAGACAGGAGATGGCAGGGGCATTGCATGTGTGGGAACAGCACAAGGCAATATGGCAAGACTATGTTGTGCACTGATAATAAAAAGCAAGCTGACTGGAAAGGAAGGAAAAGTCCTTATTTGTGAAAAGCTTTAACTGTTAAATGATCCTTAAATTAAGTGAAGTTAAGTGATCCTGTAGGTAATAATTTTTTGAGCAGGTGGAATGTGGTCAGGCCCATAGTTTGTGAAGATCACTTTGTCAGCTGCATGGAAGATGGATTGAGGCAGGAAAATCAGTTAGAAGACATAGCAGTAGTACAGGTGAGTGATAATGAGTGCCTGAATCAGAATGATGATTGTGTTGGTGGAAAGAAGGGGGCGTATAAAACAGATTTTCTGAAGATAAAAATGATAAGACTTGGCAACAAACTTGGATAGGTAGAGTGAGTGAGTGATGAGTGGAGGAAAATAACAAAAGTTGTAAACCTGGTTGTCCTAGAGAATGATGGTACCCTCAACAGTAATAAGAAAGTTGGGAAGAGGAGAGGGTTTGTAGGAAAAATAAGGAGTTGTTTAGGACATATTGACGTTGAGATGTCTCTGTAATATTGAGTTCAAGATGTCCAAGAGGCAGTTGATGATGCAACATTGTAGTTCAAGAGAAAGATTAGGGCTGGATACACACACACACACACACACACACACACCAGTTTTAGAACACCACACTTACATATTCATATATACATACATAAGCATGTATGCATGTAACTATATGAATACATGTGTATGTATATGCAGTACATATACACACATATATACGTGCACACTCATAAGGTGCTCCAAAAGTCTTAATGTAGTTTTAAGCTTTTAAAGTTTAAATTTGCATTTGACAATTAAAACCACTGGTAACTTTGGAGACAGCAAATCCAGTTGTATGATTAGATCAAAAGCTAGAATGTATAGGGTTTAGAAGAGAGTGAGAAAAGAGGAAGCGGGGGCAGCTAGAATATCAGCAATCTCAAGTGGAGTCACTGAAGATGTCAGCTGCTCTGCTTTTGATGCACAGGATGATCCTTCAGATGTTTGGATAGCTGAAGTCCCCCATTGCTACTAACAACATATCCCACCCCCTGCCAGTTTTGTGATCTACTTCCCAAACTCCCCATCTATCTCCTCTTCTCACCAGGTGGTTTGTAATATCCTCTTATGACAACATTGTGTCTATTTTTACCTTGTTTATCTTTGTCCAAATTCTCTCCACCCTATTTTCCCATCTTTGTTTCTTGGAATTCCTTACACGAGTGCATCTTCTTAACATATAATACTATTCTATTTACCCCCCACCCATACTTTTGTCTTTTGTCTTATTTTTGAGTAAGATACAACTTTCCAGAGCCATATTCTTGTCATAGGTCCCATCTTATCAAGGTTTAGTGATACCCATGATTTTAAACTTCTTGCTAGTTCTTTTTGCTTGTTACACCGATTTTATGCATATATATGCATATATGTATGTATTTAATTTTGCATTCAAGTTTTGCTAAATGGATTAATTGTAAGTGTCAATGTGTATATCAAGAACTCCTCTGAGAATCTTGTGAAACATTCATCCCTTATAAGAATAATGTTTTTAAATGCATACAATAAAATATATAGAATTTCAAAGGGAACCAATTACATTAAAAGGCAGTTATCAAAACTTAAAAAAAGTCCACAGCTCTCAAATGAAGAATCCCTGGTCTAGATGATATAAAAATTGTATTATATACACCTCTAACAATGAGGGTTTTTTCCCCCTTCAGTTTGGTGGTAGCCAATTTATGAAAGTTCAATCCTCAATTTGTTTCAATTCAACAAGTATTTATTAAATACTTACTATATGCCAGGCACTATGCTATGCTCTGGTACTTCTTAGGCAAAATAGAAATTATCAAAATTAAAATGTTACATGGAGGGAGAATTTGGTTTCTCTCTATTGTCAGTTGATATAGTCATAGGATACAATCACAGACAATGAGGTGTCAGTGTGTTAATAAGATATTAGCATTCTGCTAACTGACTGTTAATGGAAACCACACACATTTGTTATTGTGAGCAAGGTTTTTAGAGGTAGGTATCAACATAGAAGCCTATGATCCAAGGTAGTTACCACCTTTTGAGGATCCCTTGAGAATGAGTGCAAGTTGGGGAAGGATAGGAGTGGGTGGATGGAGACGAAAGAATAAATATATTCTATATTTATATTTATATGCTATAAACAAAACAAAAACAAAGTCACTTTGGTGGTTCTGGTAACACTGAGAATTAGGAAAGTCCTCTTAGAAGAAGAAGCTTGAAGGAAGCTAGAGTTTAAAAGAATCAGAGGTGAGGAGAGATAGAATTCCATGTATGAGGGATAACCTATGATGAAGACTTGGAGATGGGAAACAGAATGCAATATATAACTTAACAACTGCTTGTTGACTTAGCAGTTGAATCCTAGAGCATTGCTTGAGGTACATAGAGGTTAAATGACTTGTCCAAAGTCTCAAAGCTAAATGTGCAAGGCTTTGTGCTATATGCTGCTAAGTTATTGTCACAGAAAGATTGTATTTTGCAGTGGCAGAGGGAGTTGCCACATCAGTTCCCCCCAAAATAACATTCTTCACATATAAATGAAGGCAAGAAAACATGAATAGTTTCGGATGTTTCAATTAAAAAGTAATAATTGAAATCTTTATCTCAATTAGGAATTTTAAAAATTGTCAGATTTCCATATCATGGACAATGTAATCAAAAGAGAGGGAGGTTCTTCAGGGTATTCTGAAAATGCTGCAATCAGTAAAGATCAGGCCAAGACCTCTTGGTATCAGTTAACTAGAAGACAGTCAGTTTAATCCCTTGATGAGAAATTGTCTTACAAAACAGGAAAAAACATATTTCCCTGATTAAATCTCTTAGGAATATTTGTCCCTCCCACTCCACCGCTTCTATTTAGTATACCCATTTATTCCTATGTTAGGTCTATGTCCTGTAGAAGGAAATATATCAGGAATCTTGCATGATCCATCTTGATATGATATTGATCAGGTCAGCTGTGCTCCCAATCCCCTTCTCTGTCTGTTATTTAGTCTTTCAATATCTAAGGATGAATTTACTCATGGTAGGCAATAAATATTTCTTTAATGAGTATCATTATGCTTATAACAGGGCCCTCTGTTGTGTGAAGTGCCTGGCTCACTTTCAGATGATAATTCTCTTGTTTCTGGCTCAAAATCTTGGGGAAATATCTCTGTAATGTGAAGCTTTACCCTTATAATCAGTCGTGGTTGGTTCTTTCTTGAAGAGGACCAAAATGACATCACCATGATAAAGTGAAGTTTCAACGTGTATGACTGGCTGATCAGACCAAAACAAGCTCAAAATACTCTACAAGTAACACAGAAACAAGGAACCTCTTTTTCTTCCTTCCCTCCCGATTTAGCTTGCTGCAATGCCCACCTTCACTAAAACTTCAGATGAGTGTCTTCAAGAGTCCCGATCTTTTAAACTGAGAGCCTCTATCAAGGCTACTTGTCCATAACATTTTCTACCACTCTATACTTCCTAAATGAATTTGTTATCCCACTGTCCACAGAGGCTGTTCTAAACATTCTCATCTTTTCTCTAGCTTCCGGCAAAATGCTTCCCATGGTGCTCAGCTGAGGACCTTGTCTCATAAGGAACCAAAAAAAAATGAGACAATTCAATGAAAAGTTCCCCCCTTTCCTTTCATCTCACATAAATGTCTTCCTTCACTATCTCCTCTTTCATTTATTTCCCATGAAGAGATGATCCTTCTCCTTGCAAGGCAAACTTGATCCCATCTACTTCTGATTGTCCAACAAACTGGTCTCACTATTCTCTCTACAATTTCTTCTGTCTTTAATCTCACCCTATATACTACCTCCTGTACTGCCTACAAATATGTCCATGTCTTCCGCCATCCTAAAATACAAAACCATAAAAAAAATCCTTTCCTGATCCTACCATTCCTGCTATTATTCTATATGATGTTTCTTCACTCTTGGATAAATTCCTTGAGAAAGCATTTATTGCCTTCACCTCCTCTCCTCTTACTTACTCTTCTAATCCTTCTGCAGTCTGGACTTTGATTTCATCATTTGTCTGATCTTGACCTCTCTAGAGTTACCAGTAACTTCTTAACTGCCCAATGAAAGGACTTCTCAAGACTCATCCTTCTTGACCTCACTGCAGCAACACTATTGATCTGGGATTTTCTTTCCTCTCTAGGTTTTTATGATGTTACTCTCTCCTGGTTCTCTTCCTCTCTGTCTGTTTTTTTTTAAACCTTTTTTCTCCTTTGCTGGTTCTTCATTCTTGTTTTGCCCATTCATAGTGGACCTTGTCTTGGGCACTCTTCCACCCTCCTCTCACACTATCCTATCTCTCTTGTAAATCTCATCAGGTCTAAGATGTTCAATAATTATCTTTATGCAGAAGATGCTTAGGTCTATATATGTAAATATAACCTCTCCTGACTTCCTGTCTTGCATTGCCAACTACCTATTAGACATTGCAAATTATATGTCCTATAGACATCTCATAATTTTATGCCTGCCCCCTCAAAAAAAACCTTTTTTCTCTTTCATATTCCCCTATTATCTTTGAAGGTACAGCGATCTTTCATCGTTCCAGTTTTTCCATGCTTATAACTTTAGGATCAACCTTAATTCCTCACCCTCACTCACTGAACTTATCCAATTCCCAAATCTTAGTTTTAATTTCATGAAATCTCTCCTATGTGACACTTTCTCTCCACTCACATAGCCACAGTCCTAGTTCAGACTCTCATTACCTTTCAGCCTCTCACTGGGGTTATTGCAGTAGTAATTTAATTGGTCTTCCTGCCTCAAGGCTTTTCCCATTCTAATCTGTCTTCCATTCAACTACCAAGATGATTTTTCCAAAGTGTAGGGGTAACCAATATCACTTTTTTGCTTAATGATCTCCTATTACTTCTCAGATTTAATATAAATTATTCTGTTTGGCATACAACCCAACTCCTTCCAACCTTTCCATACTTCCTACACTTTACTCCCCTCCACATACTCTGTGATCTAGCAATACTACTCTACTCAAGGTTCCTCATGGTTGTTGCTCCCCCTTCTGTCTCAATGGCTTTTTATTGACTGTCCCCAGATGCTTGTAATACTTTGCTCCTTCACTTCTGACTCTTGGTTTCCCTATCTGCCTTCAAGATTCTGCTCATCTACTTTAAGAGGCCTTTTTCATTCCTCTCTCCTTCCCCCACCACCTCATTGCTTCCTCCTCCTCTTATATTACTTTCTACTTTGTATATATCTCAGCTGTAATTGTTTGCATGTTTTCTCTCCCATTAGAATGTGTGTATATATATTTTTTTCTTGTACCTTCTGTACTTAGTGTAATACCTGGCACTTAGTAAGAGCTTAGTAAATACATATTGACAAACTGACTCATGTTTTCCATATGACTCCCATACTGAGCTCTGGTCTTGGCCTCTGACTGCTCCCCTAGACTGTTCTCTCTGGCCTCTTTTTAAATTCCTTTTATCACTGATGTCTTGTCTTTTTGTTGATGGCTTTCCAACACCTAAATGATACTTCTCAGTAAAGCCTTGTTATGATGAGTCACTTAAAAGAAAAGTTTTTGGCAGTCCCCTTCCTGAAAGAGCTATCATGATTGAGAACACAAATCTCTATAATTTGTATAGGTTTCACAATCTTATCCTTTTGTTCTTGTTACCCAGCTTTTCAGAGTCTGGGTTCTGATGGATGGTGGTCCAACTCTCTGTGTCATCCATTTAGTTTTACCGGTTGGTTTTAAAGTCTGTGTCTATGCCCCATTCCTTGTGGACTGAACACTCCAATTGTGTTCTAATGCCTGTAATCCATTCTCTCTATTGATAAAAAAGATTGGCATGTTCTTCTATTTCTGGGTCCTATAATTTCAACTCTAAAAGTCTTGCTTTGATTTCTATTTTCTGCTTGATCATCTCCAGGAAAGGGACCTCTGCCTGCCTGACTCAACAATATTGCCTGTCTCCAACACACTAACTGAACACTTACAGAAGCCCACAAACCATTTATTCCACCTGACTGGTTTTAATGCTCCAGGTTCCAAACCTAACTAGTGGACAGTTTAATTAAACATAACAATTTCTGCCCTGACGGAAGTTGCTTTCTTTTGAGGGATATAATATGTATGTATGACATGAGTCAGGCTCTGTGCTAAGTGAAGGGAATAGAAACAAAGGCAAAAACCATCTTTGACTTCAAAAAGCTCACCTTGTAATGGAAAAGACAATCTTTTGCTTTCCATAACCACAAACCATAGGATATCTGGTATAAATTGGAGATAATTTCTGTAGGTTAGGGGGAGGGAATAGAAGAGGACTGATCTTCACAATAACCTTGAGAGATAGGTGCTGTTATCATTCCCTTTTTATAACTGAAGAAAGTGATGCAAACAGAAGATAAATGAGTTGCCCAGGGTCACAAAGCTGGTGCCTGAGGCCAGAATTGAATTCAGGTCCACCTGACTCCAGCACCCTCATGGTGAATACTTTGCCCAAATGATCAGAGACAGGAGATGGAGAGTTATGGTTGCAGAACAGCTGAAGTGTGGAGTTCCTGGAGGAGGAATGAAGCGGAATAAAATAAGTTTGGAAAATTATGTGGGAGCCATATTTTAGAAGGCTTTAAATGTTAGGGTAAGGAGTTTATATTTTATCTTGTTGACAATGGGAAGTTTTTGAACAGAGAAGTGACTGGTATAACCCACATTTAGGAAAAATGACTTTAACAGTTAAACATGGATTAGAGGGGAGAGCAAAGGTCCAAATTTATGGACCTTATATTCAGCCTGCCTATTGGAAACCAGCTTTTAAATAAAGTTGGTCTATCCCAGTCTGAGCCTTGGTCATTGGATCCAGTTTAATAACATACTTTATAATATCTCTTTTCCTTGCAACTTGTATGATGATGATGAAGACAATGTATAGCTTTAAGTAGTAGTGCTTTACAATTTTCAAAGTGCTTTACAAATATATCATTTTATCCTCATAATAACCCAGAGAGGTAATTGATATTATTATTTCCATTTTGCCTATGAGGAAACTGAGTCACATAGGAGTTTATTGACCTGCCCAGCTTCACTGCTATTAAGTGTCTGAGGCTGGATTGAAGTTTCAAACTTCCTGACTCCACATTCAGTTTTCTATCCACTGTACTACCTAGATGCTAAAGTACTTGTATGACACATGACCTTTGGATCCTCAGTGATCCCAGCAAGCATTCCCCCTTCCTCTCCAGAACTATAACTTCCATCAACCTTATAAGGTTGCTGGCTAAAATCCAAATTCCAGCTGAAAAAGTCATTACTTATGTCTCAGTCCTGATTGTGTTATTGAAAGTAATTATATTGGATTAAAGATTCTTAGAAAAGAAATAGTTTGGTGGCGTTAGTTCTGCTACTGTGCAAATCTGATACTTTTACACTATGGGAACTGATGAGAGAAGTATGAATGTGTCTGGAAAATACAAGACACTTTAGATTGGTTGCTGTTATTTCAAATGTTTCATACTCTCAATTATTTTATACAAAACTGAATTAGATTGTCATACCTATGTGAACAAAGTTGGTTCATAAGATTGGCTGATTGGATATTAAATGTTCATTGCCTATGTACTCTTACCAGCCCTAGAAAATTAGAGTTTGAACCTCATATTGGGGTTCCACCATTTAACTTGATTTGTTTTAACAAGGCATTTTACTGTAAAACAATTAGTTACAACATTGTACCATTTAGCAATAGTTTATTTAACATGGCTAATTTTTCCTACAAATGTCAGGAAGAAAAATCATTGGGATGCCAAATCAAGAGTCAATGGATGCAATAATTCCAAAAAATTATTCTGAAATGGTGGGAATCATCTTCACAAATAATTTCTCCTATGAGTTGAAGTTTAATTGGGGATATAGGACACCTGTCATGAAGGAACATTTAGAACACTCAGGTAACTTTCTCATTAGAAAATCATACTGATTCTTTCTGTGTGACAGTATATTATGAATTACAGAAGAGATATATGATAGAAATTATAATATTAATGTGGAAGTATAATATTTATTTCATTCATTATCTCAAATATTGTGTTTCTTGTCTAAGGCAAAAAATGTCTATGACAGTAAAATTAAATGAGTGATTGTTGAAAGAGAACTTTTTCTTGCTAGCTTCCTTTTGTTTTTTAAACAACTATAATTTTTTTTACATTTTTATTAGGAACTTAACAGATATCAATAAATGAGTACCTTTCAATATGTAAAGAACAGAAAAGAGTTGAAATTGAAACTATAAATATTTATACATAGTTTTTAAAGTATATGTTTAATTTAATAGTAATGAAACTGACCTGCTCTCCTGTCTCCTTCTGGATTCCATTTTGCTCTCTTCTGTGTATATTTCTAATTCCTTTTGCTCTTCTTTTCTTCTATTTTGAGTCATTATCACTATCCATCATCTCCCCCCAACTCAAACAACTCATATACCCTTTTACTGATAAGCAATGTGTCTAATCAACAAATGAATTTCTATGCTCCTTCTAGTGTTTGACTTTGAAACAATTCTTCTCTCTGTATAATGGACTTTGAGATAATTTTCGGATATATGTACTTTTGAACTACAGTAAAAGGACTTCACTCCCTGTAATTAGTTGTGTTTTTCTTCCTCTTAAAGCTCACTGTTTTGAGATGTTTGGGGAAGTCACATGTTCCCTTACAAGCTACTGGGAAAGAGGTTTTGTTGCTTTTCAAGCCGCCATAAATGCTGCCATAATAGAAGTAAGTACACAATTAAAACAACCTAATGATTAATATGAATTAGCAATATCAGAAATGTCAATATTTTGGTATATAATAATAACTAGCTAACATTTATGTATCCCCTACTCTGTGCCAGGCACTTGACAATTCTAAACTCACTTGATTCTCACAACAGCTCCGGGGGATATGTGCTATTATTTTCCTCATTTTACCAGTGAGGTAAGTGACTTGCTTGAGGTCACACAGCTAGTATGTGATGGAGGTCACATTTGAACTCTGATCTGCCTAACTGTACACAAGCACTCTGTGCACTATGGAGCCCCTAAGCTGCCTAGCTATAGAGCAGAAGACTATGCTTGTAGAAAGTATACTAGATTTGGGTCAGAGGTTTAGGGTCAAAGAAATACGGATTTAGAGTTGGAAAACACCTAGTTCATCTTTTTCATTTTACAGATGAGGAAACCAAGCTAAGAGAGGTTAAATGAATTACTGAAAGCAGTGAATAAATATTTAACAACCAAATCTCAAAAAAAAGTTACTTTGACATACTTTTAAGTTCAGTCTTCATTATTGGCATTTTCCTCCACAGCTTTCTTAAGTCTAAAATATTGAAAACGAAAACTTGAGCCCTGATGTTGTAGTGTTTGCCAGTTTCTGAGACATAGATGCTCACATTGAAAATATGACAATCACTCTTGGATTGAGCTGTCTTTAGTTCACAAGGTCATATAGAGAGTAAATAGTTGAGGTGGGATATGACCCTAGGTCCTCCTTCTTCAGATATCTTTGAACTTACCACTGTACCATAGTGCCTCTCATTTCAGCTAGGTCATTTGTGTCTATGTGACCTTGGGCTGAGGTCTCAGTCAGATTATTAAAAAGAGTAATTTACTTTTCCAATTATATGTAAAGATGATTTTTAGCATTTTTGAATTCCAAATTTTTCTTCCTCTCCCCCTCCTCTCCTGTCTTCCTAAAATGGTACATAATTTGATACGTTCAGTCAGATCTTCACCTATAAGCCTATGACTTGATAATTAAGGAATTTAGCATGCATGTGACTATTAAAAACAGAAAAAATTAGGTGCTTATGCAGTTTCTTGATTTCTGCTACTCTATAATATAATGATTTTTTTTGTGTTGACATTCTAGATTGCTACAAATCATTCGGTGATGGATATGCTCATGGCGGTATCTGGTATAAATATGAAGACGTTACCCTTTATTGCCCAAGGAGGATTTCTAAATGAGATCTTTATTTTTTTCTGCATAATTTCTTTTTCACCATTGATATATTTTGCATCACTCAATATTACAAGAGACAGAAAAAATGTTAAAGAGTGGATGACAATGATGGGTCTCCAAAGTTCAGCCTTCTGGTAAATTAATCACTTTGTCTATGAAGGGCACAAATGAATGAACTATAGGAACCTGGCTTCAAAGCCAGAGTTCTTGTCTAATCACACAATACACATTTATTTAGCACCTATTGTATGTCAGGCTCTGTACTAAGCACTGGAGAGGCTAAGAAAAGTCAAATATGGTCTCTGCTCTCAAGGAGCTCACTGTCTAATGGAGGGACAACCTGAAAACTACTATATACAAACAGAGCTATGTACAGGGTAAATTGGAAATCATTAACAGAAGGAAGGCACTAGAGTTAAGGGGGAATTGAGAAAGCCTTCCTATAGAAGGTAGGATTTTATGGGAACATAAAATGTTGTTATAATATTGTTATGTCTTACATTAAATTTTATGTTAAGCTATTGCCATAATAGAATATCATTAACTTAAACTTGCTCTATTTATTACTTCTTTATATGTACCTATCTTTGGATTAGATGGCTCTCGTAGATGTTTTTTGGGTTGGAGACAAGAAATGGTAATAGAGTTTTTCTTTTTCTTTGAGGTAAAAAATGACTGTAGTGCTTATTCCATAGTTTCAGGAAATGTGGGGAAGGCAAGTCCTTAGTAAAATGACAGACTAGCAAAATGAATGTAGCTTAGGCCATTGGATAGAAGGGCAGATATGTTTCCCTTTCAATTGTCTCTCCTCCAGTGTCTCCTCATCTCCAGCTGTCTTGACCTGTGTTTTGCCACTGGACTTTGATGACTCTAGGGGAGAGAGTGAGGCTGATAACTTTGCACAGCCCTGCCTCACTTAAATCCAATTCAATTGCAAGTCAAGACATCAACCTCCTGATCTCATTGTTCCACTTCCAGATCGAAGGCTGAAAAACAACAATCCAGTGCCTCCTTCTATAGCACGGCAGCTTAAGGAAACATTAAACTGGCAGAAAGGCAGGCAGGCAACAAGCATTTATTCAGCCCTTGCTATGTGTGTTTCCTGTTGGCCGGGCAGCAGGAACCCAAGGAATGATTGAAATCAACACCCAGGATCACCAGTTCAGAGCTGGAAGGGACTTTAGAAGTCATTGAGTTTACCTCCTTCATTTTGTAGATGAGGATAATGAGACCCAGAGAAGTTAAGAAACTTGCTCAGGGTCACACAGGGAGCAAAGTGGCAGCGCCTAGGATTTGAGCCCAGGTTTTCTAATTCTAAAAACAGTACTGTCTTCAATAGGTGATGATGTAAAGGGTATGTGTCTAAGGTGGGTCTCTGGATCCGGGTCTTCCTGGCTCTAAGTCCAGTGCTTTATCTGCTATCTTCTTGCTACCTCTAGCCCAATTCTTTCAGTTTTACAGAGGAGAAAATGGAGAACCAAAGAGGTTAAATGACTTTGACAGATCACACAGGAAGCAAATGGCAGAGGAAGAATTTGAATTTAGACCAAAGTCAGTATTACTTTCATTGTTACCTCTAACAAGATAGTGGCAGGACAGTATATATCACAATAATGAAACACTTTTCATAGGCAACATTTTTGGATCCAATTAAGCATATAGGGAAACTGCTGTATTCACTGGTTTCCATTTCTACATTTCCTCTTATGGAAGTTTTTTCTGTCTCCCTAGGGTTTCCTTCAGGGAGGTTTAGAACCTATGAGTTTTTCTATTTATTTCCAGGAAAAAATTAGCTCTCTAGAGAGAGGCTTCATTGATCTATGTCTGTGAGAAAGAGTCAGGAGCACAGTCTGGCCTGGTCAGATCACAATGGGAATAATTCCCTGCTGACATCTGGCTCTGGGGTCTGCTAGTTCAAAGCATGCTCAAAGGACTATGTAAGACTTTTTTTGTTCTCATGAGGGAAGATTATTTCCATAGAAAAGAATCAGTATGTGACAGAAGTTGTTGGTATACAGCGAATTGCTAGCCCAGGGAAAAACTGCCTCTACTATAGCAGATCACTTTCCCTGCGATCTATAGTTAGAGTTGCCTGGGCTTAAGTGACTTTCCCAGGGTCACGCAGTCATTATGCCTCAGAGGGGCCCCTGAATTCATGTCTTTCTGGCTCAGTGTCCAACTTTCTATTCAATAGAAAATACTGCTTCTTGGATCTTCTTGCATGTATAAGCCAATATTCTGAAGCGCTGACCAATTTTTACTGCAAATTGAGAATGAGTTGTTATTGGAGTGGCACTGTGAAAAAAGCCATCATAGTTCAATGGCATACACTGATGTTTCAAGGACCTAAGATAATTTGTCTAAAATGCTCTTCTGGTTTCATACTCTGCTAAATGTAGTATGCACCACTTTGAGATATTTGAATAAGAATATGGGAAAACTATGAGAAGATCTGGGTATAGTTAAAAGAGAATTGGATTTAGAGTAAAAATAACTCAAAGGACCTACACTTGCATTCCAAACCTGTCAGTTACTTGGGATTTTGGTTATTTGTAAGAAAAATTATTTCTACTGGTATGTGTCCTCAGCCAGGTCCTTTCACCTCTCTGGAGCTCAGATTTCTTGACTATATCACATGAATTTCCTTATCAATTTGACTAGCTAATGAGAATAAGCCAGAACAAATCAGAAACAGGTTTTATTATACTTAGAATGCAGCACGTCTCACCAGCAGCTGATGAGAAATGTGTCATTTGCAATTTAGCAAGCAGTATCTATACATTATATAAAACAAGAACAAAGAAAAGAAAGACTGCTATTCACTAAAATGCCAGTGGCCATAGAAAGAAACACAGTATGTTTGTTAAAAGAAAATATTTATAATTTGCTACTTGAGTTATCTTCTTAGGATAGCTAGTTATACTAAATCCAAGACTCTCAGGTCAGACAAGAGAGGAGGATGTCTCAGGACCCTACCTTTATCTGTTAAGTCTTTTTGTACAAATATAGGAAGAAAATGAGACTCTGAAGTACACAAGCTGCCCCATCTGATATTTCTGCTTATGAGGGGTCAATATACAGCAAAATGGTTAACACAGAAGAAATGGAGTCAGCTATTTTCTTCTAGAAATTCATTTTCAAGAAATGTAAAATGAAGGGATTGGATTAGGTCAAAGTTCCTTAATCCTTTTAGAGTCATGGACTCCCTGGCAAATCCTGTGGACAATCTTTAAGACTAATTTTTTTAAATCAAAAATTAAAACATGGGACTTATGTAAGAAGCCATATATGTTGAAATTCAGTTATCTAAATATTTCTTAAAATAAGAATCCAGGATAAGAACTCCTGGATTAGACGATCTCTAATGTCTCTTCCTGCTCTAAAATGATGACCCTATACTTCTTTCCAGGTCTAAAATTCTATGATTTTGTAAAAAGCAAAGTATGACCTTTCAATATAGGTTATAAAAATTTGGATTGATGGTTGCCTTGAACAAAGAAACCTCATGGGTTCTTTCATTGTCTCATACGAACAGCATGTGAACAGTTCTCATAGGAAGGTGATGTCTATATCCACAGAGGAATGAACAAAACAGGTTTAAATCAAAAGAGTAGAAATTCTGGCTAGCCATAGGGGAAAAAAAAGGTTTCTACAATTAAGGGAAATTGTGGAGTCACTTTCTGGTGATTTTCAAAGAAAAATATTTATCTGTCCCTGAGAAAAGGTAGAGTTATTTGATGGAAGGAAAGGGAATGGGATGAAGATTTATGGTTTTGTGTTTCAGTGGCATGGAACTTTGGAATAATTCAATGTCTTTGCCTTAGGCTTTCCTGGAGTTTGCTGTATGCCGGCTACATCTTTATTATGGCCACATTTCTGGCACTTGTGACATCTACTCATCTTGTCGTCATGACTGGCTACTTTGTGTTATTCACTCTTTTTCTTCTATATGGTTTGTCTACAGTAAGTTGTTGAGCTACATACTACTTTCTCTACTTCGGAGTCAGTTATTTGAGTAAATAATAACATCAGCATAGCCTGTTAAAGGTTTCCTTTTTTTCTACTTGTCATGGTCGTTACAGGGAAAATGATGAATCAGCTTCAGATCTGAGCTGCTTCAATTCTCTGCCCATTATTTTTTTTCACATTCTTTTAAAAATATAGTAACCAAAAAGTTATGTAGTCCATTTGGCAGAATATGACAATGAAAAATTATTTTAGACAAATTACCTGGAACGTTGCATCAATGTATTCCATTATATTAGATTAGTTTTAAAAAAAATTTGCCTTGACTTTTTTCTACATTATAATTCTAATATGATGTATATTATGCTTGTGGTTAAAAATGATTACCATTTTTGAATAAAAGGACTCAATAAACTCTTGCTTAGAGAGCTGAACTCAGCCAGAAATACTTCAAAAGAGAAAGACTCCATAGTTAAAAGAACCTGATACATATTTACAGCATCAGAGAGAGGCCCCCATATGTAGGGAGAGGGCCTAAGTGTAGTGAAGTCTACCTGTGGCAGGTTATTGTGTGGCTCAAAGGGAGGCAGAATAAATTTCTATCACCTTTTCTCTCTTACCCTTCTCCAAGAGAGACTTTAATTCTGGTCAGGAGGGGGAAATGGGAACTTGGGGTCAGAGGCCACAATTCTGTTCCCAGAGAATGGGGGTACTGGGCTAGGAATATATCTTCTGCTACCTTAAATATTAATACTCTAGGGAATTTGGCCAGGTTCCGTCTAACCTCTGATTGCTTTGTCATTTTGTGGGAAAAGAGGATTACAAATTCTATATCCAAGGTTTTAATTCTTTCCCACCAAATACTGGTTCCACAATGAACACACATAGTGAATAGTAAAGAAACATATGGATCCAAATTATAGTAAAACAGGAATCAGAGAAGGTATTCATATGAGAATATATACCAGAAAATACAAAATGAAGAAACTCTCCCACTGGGAGCAAAATAACTCTTCTTAACCCAGAGAGAAGGTCCTGAATCTAACCCAAGGGGAAACTCCCCAAAATCTTTAGAGTAGTAAGCTCGATATAGGGACATGATGGAGACTGCCTGCCCCCTTTCGCAAAGATGACTTCCTGTGTTTTCCCAACGTCCTTGTCATCAGCAGCTGAAATGAGGTGGCTCTCTTCCATCTCATCACCTGTCTCAGAGCTGAGAACCAGAAGCACCTGAAACAACTTGATGTGAAACTTGAAGAGTCCCAACAGGGAACTGCCCCCAAACTGGAGCTGTCTTGCCAACCCTTTCCTGCTCCTGACTTAGGGCAAGGCATTCATCTCTACCAATAAAGAGAGAACAGCATACCAATGGGCCTTGGAACAGGGGCTACATGTTTACTTTTTAATACAAAGATCCTTATTCCGTTGTACCACTCCATTGCTATCCAAAGATCAAATTGTTAAATAAGGTTATTCTCTTTCAGATAGCTTTTGCTTTCCTCCTATGTGTATTGATAAAGAAACCTCTGCTAACTGGACTGATTGCCTTCCTCCTTACTGTGTTTTGGGGATGTTTGGGATTTGCTACATTGTACAAGCAACTTCCTGCCTCTTTGGAATGGATTTTATGCCTCCTAAGCCCCTTTGCCTTTAGTGCTGGAATGGTGCGGGTAAGTCTAATCTGAGCTATGAGATATCTTCATGCTAAAGGTTTTGATACTTGAAAATTTTCACGCTTAACCTGTTAACCATTAACATTTTCCAGTCAATGGTATTCTGACTTTGCTCCAGTAATGAGACCACTTAGGAGGGTTCATTATTCACACGAAATGGGACCTAGCTATATTTATACCAGTAGCTCTCAGACTGCTTTCCTTGTGGTATGTATTCATTGCTTTAGAAATTGAGGCATGTGGAATGCTTAAATGGACAACATTAAGGGAGAGCCAAGAGACTTGCATATGTTCAGTTTCTCTTTAATATAAAAAGTAATTTTCATTGCATCCTTTAGGAGTTCAAGGTCTGATGTTTTGAGGTTAGTGCATATGTGTAACAGGCAAGGGTGTGTGTGTGTGTGTGCGTGTGTGTGTGTGTGAGTGTGTATGGTACTATGCTTGCCATACTTTGCATTCTGGCTAAATAAAATATACATTAAGCAAAATTATTTAAACCTTTCCTTTTATCTGAGATAATATAACATTCAAAATTTTATGGCATATTTAGCAAAACTCATAGCACCTTTGTGTACTGTGGGACACCCTTTGAGAACCACTTGTTCTCAAAGAATACTGGTCTGCAGTGTGTCTTGTATGTGCATACTTGATACAAATGTTTTATGACAAAAAAACAGAAACAGCCTTGTAGAGGAAGCCTATGCTTCTTTGTGTATTATGCAATGAGCATAGCCATTTCCATCAGGAACTCTATTTTCCATATATATCCTAAATAGTCCAACCTGATGACAGGGGGCCAAGACTTCCCTAACAAAGAATTGAAAAGGAAGAAATAAGCTTTTATTAGGCACCTACTATGGGCAAGCTAATTGTACTGTTTTACAAATTATCCCATTTGACCCTTACAACAACTTTGGAAAGTGGACGCTATTATCATCCCCATTTTACACATGAGGCTACTGAGGCAGACAGAAGTGAAATGTTTTTTCCCAGGGTCAAATTTGAACTCGTTTTCTTGACTCCAATACACTGTGCCACCTAGTTGCTTCATAGTTAGATGGGAAGTGCCAATGCAGGGTCAAAAGATGCTCTAAGTAATTAATACCACCATCTCTGTCTTGTTTTCTTGGCCTTTGTTAGTCTAGACAGCTAGGCTACCACTTATCTGTCAATATTTAACCAGCTGAGAGAGGTGTGATGTGTTATTTGGCCACCAGGTGCCCCAGATCCTGAGTAGCCTACTCTCATCAATCTCCTATCCCTCACTGCCATCCTCACCATGTCTATTCTTTTGTTCTTTCTTTTTTTGTTTTTTAAATCCAATTAACCAAAGGTTTATCTATTTTTTTTTTAATAAAACCAGCTCTACTAGCTTAATAGTTTTCTTAATTTCAATTTTATTAATCTCACCTTTGGTTTCCAGAATTTCTAATTTGGTATTTAGTCGGGGATTTTTAATTTGTTCATTTTCTTGCTTTTTAAATTGCATGTCCAATTCACTGAGCTCCTCTTTCTCCATTTTATTCATGTAAGCATTTAGAGATAAAACTTCCCCTAAGAACCACTTTCTCTGCATCCCATAAGTTTTGGTATGTTGTTTCACTATTATTGTTCTCTTGGATGAAGTTGTGGATTGTTTCTTTGATTTATTTTTTGTCCAACTCATTATTTAGGATTAGATTATTTAGTTTCCAAGTAATTTTTAGTCTCTCTTTCTGTGTCCCTTTATTACATATAATTTTATTGCATCATGATCTGAAAAGGATGCATTTAATATTTATGCCTTTCTACATTGAACTGTGAGGTTTTTATGACCTAGTACATGGTCAGTTTGTGTAGATGCCATATGCCACTGAGAAAAAAGTATATTTCTTTCTAGCCCCATTCAATTTTCTTCTGAGGTTCCCCATTAAATTTTTCTAAAATTCTATTAATCTTCTTAACTTGTTTCTTGTTTATTTTGTGATTAAATTTATGGAGTTCAGGGAGGGGTCTCCAACTAGAATAATTTTGCTATTTCTTTCTGTAACTCCCTTACACTTTTACTCTTGGCCAGGGAAAGACTAATTGGGCTATAGCTTAAATGTAAGTCTATTGGTTTGGTTTATAACATACTTCTCAAATAACACACACACACACATACAGACACACACACACACACACACACACACGGAAATAAAAGAAAAAAAAGTAAATCTCTTCCTAACACCTTGAAACTCCATCTCTGCCTTCCTCAGTCATAGGATTTGACAGTTTTCTGTCGATGGCTCTGTGATTTTTTTAAACACACAATCACATATCAAAAGAAACACAAACACACAAAATGACAAAACTTCAAATAGCAGGAGGCAATGTTGTTGCAACTTTGATTAATTTTTTTCTTTCTCCCTTATACTCCCAGCTGGTCTGAGGAGATTGGAAAGGAAATAGATGGAGAATTTCTGGTTAAAAAAAAGCAAAAACCCAGCAGGAGTTTACTCAGCAGTGTTCTGAGGCAACAGGGGAAACGGCGAGAAATAAACTCTGGTCTGGAACTCTGCTAGTTTTTGTCATGACAGCAGTACTATTGATAGTGCCCCAGGTAGCTCTCAGTTTGCTGTGCCTGGCATAGTGCATCTGCTCCGGATGTTGAACACCGCTATGTCCTCAGATCCTCTATTTCTCTGCTTCCTCTTGTTTATAGTCTCACAAAGTGATCTCATTTCCGTTCCTGCTCTGCTTTCCCCCGTTCGCAATTCCTGGGATAATGCACCCCTGTCCTGCTTGCCACATGGTAGGAAAAACACTGGAGTCTGTTTGCATGCTTCTTATTTAAAAAAAAACAAAAAAAACAAAAAAAAATTAAGCCCACGAATAGTCTATGTGCGAGTCTCTCCAAAAGCAAAGGATATAGAAACCTGAAAATGTTTAGAACTATATGCCCAACATACATTTCCTACCTTACTTTGGTCTCTGTGATCCCTTTACCATAACCCTCCTGGGAGGTCTTAGAAAGCTTGGCTATATTTTGAATTTCTAAGGAATGATGCTGTGTCATTTTTGAGAGACTGTCACAGTGTGGACATAGACAAAGAATAAAGAAAAGCAGAGCCTTTGGTAGGGATAGTAAGGGGTCCCTAATAATGGAAATCTCCAGGATCAGACCATAGAATTAACTGCACAAGTAGGCTATTGATAAAACTGTGAGGGGTGAGAAGCCCAGCTGTTATGGTGTTATACTGTTTCCCCCCATTTTCAGGTAGGACCCTGAATAAAGGTAAACTTCTTTTCCAAACTTTCCCCCAAAATGAGGAGACAGGGAGTGCAATCGTTTGGGTAGTGTTTTTTTTAGAGTGTTTCTAATGATAATTTCTTCCAGTTAAATGTTTTTGTAATTCTTATCCTCAATTCCCATGACTCTCCCAGTCAGCCTATAAGCGTCTTCCCTCTCTGCCCCTTTGAGCCTAGGGTTGGCCCCTGTAAGACAGTTATAACCTAAATTAACTCCTACCCATAGGAACTGCCTGGGTACTTTTGAGAAAATTCAACCCTTGCTGCTTTCCCTGAGATTACTTCCTGGCTGTGGCAGGCACACCTCAGAGTGTTCTTTGGGATTTGGGGGCAATGCCCAGAAAGTAAGAAATCTGCCTCCTCCCTTTTTATATTTTGAATAGGTCAGAGTGAGTCAGTCAAGATAAGCAGGCATAGATTGGGGTCTGTTTCCTCGATATTTCCTATCTTCTCTTTATTCCCACTCCCAACATGCCTATCTCCCAAGCTTCCATTTTACTGTTGAAGGTACCACTTTTTAGTTGCACAACTATATGTGATGTCACCACTACAATCTTGGGGTTTTCTTTGACCTTCACATTTGTAATCAGTTACTAAATCTTGATGTTTTTACCTGTACAACATTTTCTGAGTCCAACCTCTTCTCTCTACTCACAGAGGCACCATCCTAGTTCAAGGTCTCTTCAACTGCCACCTAGATTATCATAATAGCTTCCTAACTGGTCTATCTCTTTCAAGTCTGTCTCTACTTTAAACCACTATCCACAGAACTGCTAAAGTGACTTTTCTAAAGCTCAGGTTTGAACATGTCTCCTCTACACTCAATGAAATTCAATAACTCCCTACCGATTTTGGGTTCAAATATTATTTCGTTGTCACCTCGTCATTTCAAAATATCTATTTTGTGTATAAGTTTTAAAATGTATATTTGCAGTCTAGTAGTATGCATATATGTGATTTATTAAAAATAAACCCAACTAAATATATAAATGTTAGGTATGCACATTCAAAACTTTTTTTTTCCCCAATGGGGTGTGTGAAGAAAAAAGTTTCCATACCAATGACATAGGAGTCTCTAGTTTCACAATGAAGTGGAGATTAAAATCATAATTGAAGTATACTTATTTATAAGATATTCCATGTTACCCTCAGGAATTTATGAGTACTTCAGAGTGATGGAAAATGAGCTACACTAATAGATATAGTTAAGATGGTTCAAATTAAAATCCAATTGCATAATCAAAAACTAAACCTGATAAATGCACAAAAATAATGATTCTAACATTTGCAGCAAACACTAGAAAAGCCAGCAGTGGGCTATCAGTAAAATTTTTTAAGTTTGGAACTTCACTTCTTTTGGAATACTGAATCTCTGTGAATTAGGATTGATAACAATGAAAAGTTCATTTTAACTGATCAATGAAGTTGATTGTACAATCAGATTGTAATGCCTGTTATTGACAATTTTAATTCTGCTCTTCTCTTTTAATTATTTTGTTTATTTTCTTTTCAGATCATCCTCCTGGATTATGACTTAAGAGGTGTTACCTTTCCTGATCCTTCAGGAGACTCATATCTAATCCTAGCAACATTGTCCATATTGCTTTTTGATATTCTTTTCTATTTGGCATTGACGTTGTATTTTGACAAAATCTTGCCTAGTAAGTATGAATGTGGTTACAATTCAATTTAAATTAATTTCAAAACTTCATTTCCAAAGTATTTTCTGAAAATTTGGTGTTTCCACATATTAAGAAATGTTTTCTATTGCAATGGGATGTTATTATCATTGATAGAATGATTTCTTGACCTTGAGGACATTGCTAAATTCTTTCGATTATTCCAAATGTCTCCTTGAAACAAAGGTCCATCTTTTTAACATCAGTATTCTGCTGATAGTGTGATAATAACAATGATAATGAATAATAAAAACTAACATTCCCTGTGCTATAATTATTTCTTTATACTTATTATTTCATTTGATAATTATAATTGTTATATAATTAATAGATACAAATGATAAATAAATAGAATGTAATAAAATAAATATATAGTATAAATAGTAATTATTATAATTATTTCTTTGTAATTATCTCATTTGATACTTATAACAATCCTGGGAGGTAGATGCTATTGTTATCCTCATTTTACTGAGGCAAACAGAGATTAAGTAACTTGCCAAAGTTCACCTAGCTAGTAAAGTGTCTAAGGTCATATTTGAACTCAGACTTTCCTAATTCCAGGTCTAGCACCCAACTCTCCACTGTATCCCCCAGTGGCTCAGTGTTTATATGGCTGAAAGTTATGGAATGCTATAGTCTCTAAAGACTGAAAAATGAGCTACATTAGTCATCTAGGTGGCACAGTGGAATGAGTGCCAGGCCTAAATTTAGGAAGACTCATCTTCCTAAGTTCAAATTCAGCCTCAGAAGCTTATTAACTGTGTGACCTTTGGCAAGTCACTTAACCCTTTTAACCTCAGTTCCTCATCTGGAAAATGAGCTGGAGAAGAAAATGGCAAACCACTCCAGTATCTTTGCCATGACCCACAAGCAGTTATAAAGAGTCAGACAAAACTGATAAGTGATTGAAATAATTCATAGGGCAGAAAAGAGGTTCCCAGGTTGTGAGGCATTGTAAAACAATTACATAGAGGAAGTAGTGTAAAAGATGTTATCAAATAGTTGTATAAGCAAAAACCATGATGACTGATTTCATGATAAGAGTGAGGGATGATAACTGATGGACAACCTGTGTCTTACACTAATTGTCTAGAGATACAGAGAAAATCTTCCAACATGTTGGGTAGGCTTCTTAGAGCAAACATATGAGAAGACAGGAGTCATACAAGGGGATTATATTATTTTAGTGCAGTGAATACCCATATTGATGAGATCATGGATCCATCTGAGGCATGAGTCCAGGTTCTGTTGAGAGGCGAAGGACCAGAATGACCGTGGCATGGTTTAGAGCTGGATGGGAAGTGACATGGTGCCCTGGTTCCAGAAAAGATAAGGTGAAAGCTCACCTTTCAGAACCTAGATTATTTAAGTATCCATACCCTAGAAGTCCAGTGTGGGGTTCAGTGTGGTCGAAGGGATTGTTTTAGCTCTGTACATATGGCTCAATTCGATTCAACTCAACAAGTAATTATTTAGGACCTAGTACAGGCTAAGTGCTGGAAACTAAAAAAAAACCCAAGATGGAAGGTAATCTCTCTACTTAAAAAATTACTTTCTCTAGGGCCAATGAAACACTCAGATAAAATTTATAAGGTAATGTGTCCAATCAATAAACTTTTATTAAGAGTTTACTACATATACTTGTGCTAAGCTCTGGGGATACAAAGAAATGCAGAAACAGTCCCTGTTCTCAAGGAGCTAACAGTGTATTTGGGGAAGACAACATGCAAACAGTTGAGTGCAAATAAGATTTATGTAGGATGCTGTTGGGGACAATCTCAGAGGCAAGGTATTAGCATTAAATGGGAAAGGCTTCTTGCAGAAGGCAGAATTTTAGCTGAGACTTGAAGGAAGCCAAAGAAGCCAGGAGGCGAGTTGAGGAGAGAGAGAGAATTTCAGGCGCAAGGGACAGACCATGAAAAGATATAATCAAAAGATGGAATGTCTTGTGGGAACAACAAAAAAGCCAGTGTCACTGTATCGCAAAGTACACAGAATGGAGTAAAGTGTAAGAAGATTGGAAAGGTAGGAAGGTTTTTCAAAACCATAATATTCTATATTTAATTCTGGAGATAATAGGGAGCCTCTGGAATTAATGGGCAGAAGGAAGGGACAGTAACTTTCAGACATCTGCGTTAGGAAGATTAATTTGGCAACTGAGTGGAAGAAGGAATAGAGAGGGGAGGGGACATGGAGAAAGGAGATCAACCAGATGGCTATTGTAATAGTCCAGATGTGAGGTGATGAAGGTGTGCATGGGTGGGGGTAATGACAATGTCAGAGGAGAGAAAGGGAATATATGAAAGAACTGACAGGACTTGGTAACTGACTGGGTATTAGAAGGATCTGAGAGAATGAGAAGAGACAGTGAAAAGGGAGAGAGCACAAAAATCTAGGAGGATTAAGAAATGCTTCTTAAAGGAAGTGGAATCTAGATTGAAGCTAGCCAGATCATCAGGCACTTCCTGGCCCCTAACTGTGATTAAGGGACTCTGTTCTGGGCTCTCTTTTTTTCTCATTAAACACTATGATCTTTTTAGCTCCCATAGATTTAGTAACCACCTTTACGTAGATGGCTCCTAAATCTACACATCCAGTTCTAATTGTCTCCTAAGCTCTGTGTCCTAATTCCTAACTGCTGTTAGATATCTCTGTCTGGATGTCTCATAGGTATTTTTTCAAACAACATATCCGAATAAATCATTTTCTTCTTTTTTAAGAATTAAAAATAATTTTATAGTATTTTATTTTTTCTCTTATTACACATAAAGACAATTTTAAACATTCACTTTAAAAAATTGAGTTTTCTCCCTCACTCCCTCCCTCATCTCCTCTCTAAGACAGTAAGCCATTTGATATTGCTTGTATATTTTCAATAATGTAAAGTATGTGTAAAAACATAGTCAAGTTGTGAAAGAAGAAATAGAAAGAAAAAAGCATGAAAAAATAAAGTGAAAAATAATATGCTTTGATCTGCATTCAGACTCCATCAGTTCTTTCTTTGGATATAGATAGCATTTTTTTGCATCATAAGTCCTTTGGAATTGTCTTGGATCTTTAGCTTATGCCCTAAACTTATCCTTCCTCCAGAATTTCCAAAGTCAATTGAAGTTCACTTTTCTTCTTGCCTGGACCATTGTAAAAACTCCTCCGTTGGTCTACCTTCATCCAATCCCCCTCCTCACCAATCAATCCTCTACACAGTTACCATATTAATATTCTTAAAGCAAAGGTCTGATCATATTACTCCCTTACTCAAGAAGTTTCAATGGCTCCCAATTGCCTCTCTTATTAACTAAGAACTCTCCTTTTTATTATTTCATTATTTACATTTCGTTATTTCATTGTTTACAGTTGGGTTCCAGTCTATCTTACAGAATGATTCAAATTACTGTCCATTAAACACCTTATGTTTTAGCCAATCTGTCTTACTTATTATACTCAATTGATGATATTTCATCTATTACTTTGGTAGGGTCCACTCCATGCATGGAATTCCATCTGTCCTCCCTTCCACTTCATGTAATCTCTAGCTCTTTTCAAGTTTCCATTTAAGAACATTTTCCCTGGAGAAGCATTTTCCGATTTCCCATTTTTTTGTGCTCTCTTTCCCTGAATTGACTTTGTATAAGTTTTAGTATTTATCTGTGTTCATGCCCACTGTCCCCACTTCCAGTAGGATGTAAGTTCCCTTAAAGCAGAAATTGTTTCATTTTTATCTTTGCCAGTGTTTAGCATATAGGAGGAGCTTAATATATACTTGTTAAATTTAATTAAGGATAATGGAGATTTGGTTATATTTATAAGCAGCAGAAAATGGGTCAATAGATAAGGAAGATTGACTAGGATAATGAGAAAGAGGATGTTGAAAGAAGCAAACTCTTGAACTTAGGGAGGAATGAGATCAAGTATGGTTGACCTTAAAAGAGTCCCAGTTTTGTCAGAGATTTGTGTGAAGGAGCAATCAATGGGTGGTTCTGGTATGTGTCAAGGAGTTTTTAAAGTGCAGAATAGGGGAGAATAGGAAGTTAACATAGATGGTGTCTGTTTTCCCCATAGAGTAGGAGGGAAGGAAGATCTTTCCTTGAGAGGAAGGAGATAAAAAGTAGTAAAAGAAACCTGAAAAGATTGGAAAAAGGTATTGTTATTTTAGTATTCCCTGCAATTAGAAAATAATAAGTATGATGGCAAAGTATGATGAGAGATATGCTGCACAATTGAGTTTACTTATAAACCCAAGTCCCAAATGGATCTACAATCTCATTGGTGTGATATTCTCAGTGGTGGCATAGATTGCAACCCTTCCATGCTGGACCATCTCTGTGGTTTTTATCCATTCCCTCCATAAGTCTGCTGCTGGGAATACATCCAAAATACTAGGAAGATTTTCTTTCTCTTGACATCGTGATGATACCAAAAATGTTGTCCATCAGCTATCCCTCGTTCTTCCATGTTACAAGCTTACCTTTTCTTCTGTTTGTACATATTTTTGATAACAGCCTTCATTCCAATTCTCCATCCTAATTCCTTGTTTCTAACGCATTGCAGACACATCATATTCACTATGTACCTCTCTGCTGCCCTTTAGGTGATATTCTTTGGAATATTTCATGACTCATAATCATACAATAATATCTGTAAAATGTTAGTATTTAAAATATATTCCTTTGTTTCAGGGAGAGATTTGGGTTCATTGAAATAACTGCAATTTCCCAAAAACAATCCCTTAAAGCGTATGTCTAAGATTATCCACATACATACATACCAGCACACATACATACATGCAACCTTACTGACAAGTTCTGTGGATTATTGATTGAACTACATGTCAGAGTTTAGATGACAGTTTTCTTCTTATGTGTACTCTAACTTTTCACATGTCAATAGTTAGGGTAACTACCTTTTTTTTTTAGTTTATTTATTTTTAGTTTTCAACATTCACTTCCTTAAATTTTAAAATTTCCCCCCTCCTTTCCCCTTTCCTCTCCCCAAGATGGCATACAATCTGATATGGGCCATTATTTGTGTCTCTTTTTGACTAAAAACTTTAAAAGGAACATAAATATGACAATGTTTTTACATTAGAGAGAAAATGTGATTCATTTATAGTTGCCTGATACTATAATTCCTCCACTAATAAGCCTCCTGGAAATTTATAGTGAAATTACACATATTTTAAAACAAAGGAACATTCTCCTCATAAATCATTAGAAAAGATGGTTTCCAGAAATTCAGCCCTATAACTTAACTTTATGCTGATTTAAGAAAAATGTATTTTGCCAAGTTAGTTAGGTGGCACCATGGATAGAGCACTGAACTCATAGTTAGGAAGACCTTACTTTAAATCTAACCTCATAGTTGTATGACCCTGGGTGAGTCATTTAACCTCTGTTTGCCTCAGTTTCCTCATCTGTAAAAAAGGGGAAAATTATAACTTTACCCCCTAAAATTCCAGTGAAGGTGAAATGAGATGTTTGTAAAATGCCTTGTAAACAAATGCTTGTTATTATAATTATTCCTGGAAACTTCCATTTAGATACTCTGCTTGCATCTTAAACTTAACTTGTCTAAATCTGAAGCCTTCCTTTAACTTTAAAAATCCCTCCTCTCAATTTTATTTCTGTTCAGGGTATCATCATCCATCGAATCATCTGGGTTCAAAATCTTAGTTATCTTTAATTCTTCCCTCTCTTTCACTTCCCATATTCAAATACTTGCTAACATCTGATTCCTGCTTCAGTTAATATCTCTCCCCTATATTTTCTCTTTTCCGCTTCCATTGCAAGTTTAGGCTTTCATAATCCATCACTTGAACTACTTGAATATCTTCTAAATAATTTTCCATTCTCTTATCTTTCCCATTTCTAATACCTTCTTCACATTGATGTAATTTGCTTAATGTATAACTCTGATTGCTTAGAGCTCTTATCACTCTAGCCATTACTCTTTTATTCAAAAGCCTTTAATAATTTTCCATTGCCTATAACTCCTTTTTTCCTAGCATTAAAGATGTCACATGTTTACATCTTTTTTCTAGCTTTTAGGGTTCAGTAGAGCAAGGGAAGAAGGCTAGGAATAAAGGGAAAGACTTTCTCTTCCTCAGCTCTACTGTAGGTCTGGACAAAACTTTTTCCACCAATGTAGACTGGCTTGCATCACTGAAAGGCTAAATAGCTTGTCTGCTAGATCTTCTTTCTAAGTCTCACCTTCTTTCCATTATGTTATGCTGGTTCTAACACATTTATTATTTCACATATTTATTATAATTAATAATAATAGGCTGCCATGGCTAAAGTATTAATATCCTCGTGGCTAGCCTATTGATGATGAACGTTCTATGTTAACAGGACAACACTAATAAAGCCTTTCAGAATAGTTGAATCAACTAGAATTTATATTTGACTATTCTGGCTTTTGAGAACACATCACAGAACAACTGAAGTATCAAATAATCCATCAATCAATTAATCAGCAATAATTCACTAAATGACACTATATATGAGTCATTGTCTTAGGTAATAGGAAGAACAAAATAGTTCCTGCCCTCAAGGAGCTTATAATCTGTTAAGGGGTTCAGCTTGTGTTTATAAAAGTAAGTACAATTATCTCTTTAACATCACGAGGGTTAGGGTGTGTTGCCCCTGTGATCTAGAAAATTCAAATAGATTTGTTTTGCCCTCTCTTTGCACTAGAGAAGTCTGATTTTTTTTCTTTTTCTTTCATGGGTATTTACAGTACTTTAATATAAAATTTGGGTTAAGTATTTGGTCATAGGCTCTGTGTTGTTTGCCAAATGTCTTTGACTCCACAAAACTCCCCCCAAATTCCCATTTAATTTTTTATGCCAACTATGATATATTGAAACTGTGATGGGCAAAGTCTTGATGCAGAAAAGATAGCTATTCAAGACATACATACATTGAATCTAAGGTCATCTTGGAGAGGAAGGTATTAGCAGCTGTTAGACAATCTACATACTAGTTCTGGCACTGCCACTAACTGGAGAAGTAGCTTTACCTTTCTGGGCCATAGTTTTTCCAAATCTGCAAATTAAAGGGGTTGGTTTAGATCTCTCTGGGTTCTAAAATATTCTGTCAATAGATCAATAAAACTTCCAAGGTTGAATGACTTTAAAAATGTACTTCCAAAAATAAGGGATACAGGTTGGTTGCTGACCTTTGCTCTTGAAGGGGAGTAAGTTTACACAGTGTTTTCATACATATTATCACATTTGGTCCTCAACAACCTGGCAAGGTAGACAGAACAAAAATTTTTTGCTCTATAGTATAAATAACGAGACTGAGGCTCAGAGAGCTTAAACAACCTACCTAAAGGTAATTCAGATAATAATGAAGCCAAGGTCTTGGATACAGTTTTTCTCATTCAAGTCTCCTGTTGTTCAGGAGTGCTCCACTCTTGTGATCACATTTGGGATTTTCTTGCCAAAGTGCTGGAGTGGTTTGCCATTTGTTTCTCTGGTTCATTTTACAAATGAGGAACTGAGGCAAACAGGGTTAAATGACTTGTCCAGGGTCACACACCTAGTGAGTGTCTGAGGCCGATTTGAACTCATGAAGATAAGTCTTATCAATTCCAACTCCAGTGCTCTCCACTATGTCAGCTAGCTGTCCCTTACACGCCACTACAAAAATGCAGTAAACTGTTTCCCACAAACTTTTGGTTAATTGGATTTCCTTTTCTTAAAAGATCAGTAATGTCAATATTTTTCTGGGTCATTTTATGCGTTTCCATTCTTTAGCATTTTTCTTGATTTAAATAACTTTTATCCCCAAGACAGGATTTACCTTATCCTTAAAAAAAAAGAAAGGGACCTTCACTGGATCTTGACATCCCCTAAAACTACTGCCCTACATTTGTCTTTCTTTTTACAGCTAAAATCCTAAAAAAAAGTTAACTACCTCTGTTTTTTTTTCCATTTTCTTGCTTACTCACTTCTCAAGTCCTTGGAATTGGGCTTCCTATTTCACTACTACAACTAAAAGTGATACTGTCTTCAAAGTTATCCATCAGGAGGACATGAGTTCAAATCTCACCTCAGACACTTGACACTCACTAGCTGTGTGACCTTGGGCAAGTCACTTACCCCCAATTGCCTCATCCTGGATCATCTCCAGTCATCCTGATGAATATCTGGTCACTGGATTCAGATGGCTCTGGAGGAGAAGTGAGGCTGGTGACCTGCACAGCCCTCCCTCACTCAAAACAAAGTTGAGTGCAAGTCATGTCATTATTTCTCTGATGGCATTGTTTTCTTCAGCAATGAAGGACGAACACACATACATATTGCTTGCTAAATCTTAAAAACATTTTCTCTGTTGATCTTCTTCTTCATCTTTCTACAGAATTTGATGCTGTTGTTTATTCCTTCCTCCTAAATGCTCTCTCCTCTCTGGATTTTTGTGACCCTTCTTTGGCTTGGAGATCTCCTTATTTCTTAGTCTTCTTTACTTAGTAGGGAGTGAAGCATGCTCTGCTTCACTTCACTTTGGAGTGCCCTCCAAACTTTGTTCTGAACTTTCTTCTCTTCTCTCTTTACAGCATAGTGGATAGAGTTCTGAACCTGTTGTCACTAGACCTGGGTTTGATTCCTTCACCAGATATTTATTTACTATGTCACCCTGGGCCTTAACCTCTCAGAGTCTCAGATTCCTCATCCATAAAATGAACCTAATAATAATAATAATAATATCTATTTCACAGGAATCTTGTGAGACTCACATTAATATATTTAAAGTGCTCTGAAAACCTTGAAGCACCACATAAATGTCACTTATCATCATCATCATCATCATCATCATCTCCTCCTCCTCCTCCTCCTCCTCCTCTTCTTCCTTCTTCTTCTTCTTCTTCTTCTTCTTCTTCTTCTTCTTCTTCTTCTTCTTCTTCTTCTTCTTCTTCTTCTTCTTCTTCTTCTTCTTCTTCTTCTTCTTCTTCTCTCTTTTGATAGGGTTTACACAGAAATTGTCCTGGGACTCCTCACTATCTTGTTATTTTTAAAAAATGGAATGTTCTACAGACTATTGGAGTGGAAGATAAAATAACTCCTTTTCTAATTGAATAGAAGTGTTGGCATATAAGTTCATTATCTTCTGGAGGCTCACTGAAGACATCCATGGTATACAACTTCAGTAGTAGACAGGCCTATAGAAATAATATACATCTCACTCTAGTTCCACATGATTTTGATCTATTCAGCTTGGCTGGCATATTTAGAACGCTTTTTATTCAATGTAGCTAAGAAATCATTAGTGTTTGGCATAGTGATAGCTATGAAAAATGCAGGGTTTTTTTTTTTTTTTACAAATAATTGTCATTCTTTTTATTAATGTTATTAATCAGTTGTCTCTATGCAAATGACTCATAGATTTTTATCTTTAATGCTAGTCTATCTCCTGAATACCTATTGAGTAGGTACAGCTGGATGTCCCATAACAGCACAAATTCATCTTGTCCAAAATGGAATTCTTTATCTTCCATGCTTTGTCCACTTCTCCTCCAAATGTCTGTTTCCATTAAGGGCACATCGCTCTGTAGGCCTCCAGCAAATTGGAAGCCTCTCTATGGAGGATGTGAGGGCAAGAATCTTGAAGGATGAGAAGGTATGTTAGTTGCTGCCTCCAGTCATGGAAAGAAAGAGCATATCACTGAGGCCAATGATCCTCTGAAGTGCAGTGGGCTAATCAAGGAACTTTGATGAATTCAGTTTAATCAGTTTACAGGGCACCGAACCTCTGTTTAAGACATTAGATTGACATCTCTCCACTCTGGACATGGATGGAATGTACCCCTGGCATTTTATTAAGAAGACAAAAGATTAGTCTTTGGAACTAGAACTGCCTGACACCCTTTTACTTGGCTTAATCAGCTAGAATTCACCAAGACTCTTGTTTTTCCTTTCTACTTCTTTTCTAAGAGAGCACAGCAGATCCAGGGAAGGGACTTTATCCCATCTTCAACATCACCACCATGATTAATGGAAGGCTTGAGTCAGAATCACATGGGAGTTTCATGTACTTATCTGAGCCCATATAGCCCAAGAGGAGAGTTCCTGGACATGTTTTGTTTTTCTTCCTACCCCCCCTTTCCTTCATTCCCATTCTTATTTCAGGTAGAAATCAAAGACTTAAGAGTGAAATTTAAGAGATGGCTGGTGCTGGAGGAGCGGTAGAATTTCCAGAAAGAATATATATGTATTGCTACCCAAGTGGCCCTAAAGGGAAATAAAAGGGACTGTTCATTTGTTTCAGTTATGTCTGACTGTTTGTGACCCCATTTGGGACTTCGTTGGCATTCCCTTTTCCAGTTCCTTTTACAGATGATGAAACTGGAGCAAACAGGGCTAAGTAACTTGCCCAGGGTCACGCAGACAGTAAGTGTCTGAGATCAGATTTGAACTCAGGTCTCCCTGGCTCCAGGTTGAGACCTCTATGCATCTATCTGCCCTATTTATACCAGTTACCCTAAAGACATATATGGAATCAAAAGTGCTAAACAAAAACTAAAAAGTTACATGTTATGAGATATGAGAGATCAAAATATGCTACTTTAGGATAGACTGCTTTAACTATTGTGATCTGACATATCTAATATTTAATTCTGTCCTTCTTAGATGAATATGGACAGAAGCAATCTCCCTTGTTTTTCCTTAAGTCTTCATTTTGGTTCCAAAAGCGAAAGGCTGTTCATGAGGTTCTGGAGAATGAAATCAACCCTGATCATTACCCTGACTCTTTTGAACCAATATCACCAGAATTCCATGGAAAAGAAGCCATCAGGTAAACAATTTTTCAAGCATACAAATGAACATTACAGGCTAATAAGCTGACCAGGGCACCATAGCCAGTTTTAAATGAAAATCTGAAGTGTCCATACTATATCTTTCCTCTGAACTGGTCTTCTGAAAGCCTACTTGGCCCTTTCCTACTCCTATTTCAAAGAAAAATTTCTATAAAATGTATGGATTCCAACATTTCAATTTATTACATCTGTGTAATAGTTCTAACCCCAATTTTATATTGCCCATAATTACAGTCCACCTTCTTTCTATTCAACTTCTGTCTTTTACCTTGGTTCTTCTGCTTCATCTTGTTTCTTACTCTGCCTCTTATTTTTTCCTAATTTTTTTTGGTCTCTTTCCTCTTCCCTTCCTATTGCTTCCTCTTCTGTTTTGAATTGGGAGTGTAAGAGAGAAAACTGAGAAATAAGGAGCCAGCTTAAATTTGAAGGGAATATTGCATTATTATGTATCTGTATTTTATTGTGTATCATTTTTAATTTGATTTAAAAATTATATATTTTTTCTTTTAACAAACAATTTTAAGGACATGAAATATATCATTTGAGAGTATTGTCTTTTTAAAGTGTTTTGGGCAATGCTAATAAGAAAGTCTTCTAAAGTGACTATTATCCCTTTTCTCCAAATTATAAAACTGAATCTTGGGAAGACAGGATACTCCTTTGATTCTCTATGGGATCTTTGTGATCAGTGCCCAATTAAGGATTGGGTGATACTGACCATACTTATCTTCTCAAATTGAGACAAGTTTTTGTTTGTTTCTTGAGGACCAAATGAATGTTCCAGGGGCTGAAAGCCTGGTCAGGTTCTCTTTTACACTGTCCATTTTCTCCTAATATTTATCTATTATATGATTTCTGAGAATAGAGAGAAATCTGGGACTGTCCCTTCCCTGAGAGTCTTTTTAAAATTACAGAGTTCCTTTGGACACAGGACCGAGGAGACTGTTTCTGTACCTTGTATCTTTTGTACCCTCTACCTCTCAACTCATCTCTCTCTTCCATATCTGCAAAGCCCTCCAGGTCTGCTGCAGCCTATACTAATCTCTTCCTACTCTGAATAACTAAGTGATAAGTACATTTGTTATTTAAATTATGCAAACTAGAATGTAAAAATTTAAGAATAATAAAAATGGACTTTTATCTTGTCATATTTTCTTATGTGTATAATGGTAAGTTGTATGAGAGCAGGGACCATTTTTTAAACCTCTCATCTGTCTCATGATATTTTGCACAGTTTAAGGAGTAAATATACACTTCTATTAATATATACAAAATTGGCATAGGAACAGGTATAGAAAATAGAGGTTAACGGTCACTTTTCTTAATGAAGTACAACCAACAGAGTTCCCCAAAAGTAGTTCTGATAACAGTTTAATTGGACATTTTTGTAAATGATCTGGAAGTAAACATTCTCAATGAGTGCCACAAGTGTGTTGATAATATTAAGCTATTCTGGTGAATGAAATGCTATACAAGCAGGAATTATTTACAAGAAATCATGAAGAACTCTTAAAATTATTGAAAAGGGGGTAAAATGAGACTCAATTTAGACATATGTAAAGTAATTTTACGGAGATAAATAATATAAAATATGTGTTAAGATTATGTTTTCTGGGTGTGGTTTATAACTCAATAATAATATCCTAGAAGTCATTGATAACTCAAACGAAAGTCCCCACTGAATGTGTTGTTATGGTCAAAATTCTGGGCACTGTATGAAAGACTATTAGATTTAAAGCACAACTTTAGCCTATCTTCAACAGGTACACCTTTACAAAGAAATTTCAGATGTACGAAATGCAAATTTACAAAAAGGATAGATTGGGATATAGTTTGCTTGCATAATGAAATTTCTCTGTATTTGGCACTTTTAACAAGTAACATTTTGATTTAAAAATACTCATGAATATAAGTGTTTTCAGGAACATCTCTCTTGGATAAAGCAAGATACAACTGTTAAAAATGTAGTGCACCTACAGTAAACATAGACCAAAATAAAAAAATGACCAAGAAAATGTAATTGAAATGATCAAGAAGAAATAACTTTTATATGAGGATAGAAGACCATCAAATTAGAATTCTTCAGTTTAGAAAGATATAAGCTGATTGAAGACATATTAAACATGAAGACTATAGAAGGTGCTTCCCAATGAAGTATTGCTATTGTGGAGCATTTCAATGTGGAGGAGATCTTAGATCTTCAAAGACTCTATCAGTAGAGCAATAGCTTGGCAAATCCTACCAACCTAGAAGGGATTCCAGTAAAATAAACCAGTAGTCATTGCATGAGTTATTTTTTGTTTGTTTGAAATCTGGGAGCCAGAATAGCAAAGTGCTGAAAAGTTCGTTATGAGAAGTTTAGTCATTGGATGGTAAAATCTTTTGGCCTCAGTACTTCATGAAAAGCATGGAGACATTTTAATCTATGATGGTGGAGATAGTAGCATCTTTTGAAATATCTATATATGGGTAAGATGAATACAGACGTGGCTTCTAAATTATGGAACACTAGAGTTAAGGAATTACTTTTTGAAACTTGAAAAGGTTTATTTTTAAAATGAGCATGACAATTCTATTTTTCCTGAGAAGTAGTGAATGTGTGGAGTCATTTGGATGAGAGGATCTCCAAGATCCCTTCTGGTTCTAAATTTGTGAGTCAGTGATCTCTGAGAGGTTTTAACAGGAGTAGTGTGTGTGTGTGTGTGTGTGTGTGTGTGTGTGTGTGTGTGTGTGCGCGTGTTCATCCTTCGTTGCTGAAGAAGACCATGCCATCTGAGAAATATGGACATGACTTGCACTTGACTTTGTTTTTGAGTAAGTGAGGGTTGAACAGGAGTAGTATTAATCAGCCTCAGGGGGTGACTGGTAACTAAAAATGAGGACTTTGATGAGCATGAGGTCTTAGTTTAAGGCAATCTGTGTCATGATAAAACCAAGGGAAACCCATGGGGGAGACAGATTCTTGGAATGAACCCAGATGGTTTCACCTTCTTATATAAATAATACAGGTTTCTAGGAACAGGGATGAGTCTTCACCTCCATGAGAATTATGTTTGTCCTAATTAGGCAAGGATCTTTAAGGTCAAAAGAATTTCATCTTTAGATTAGAACATTCTTTCGTGGTTATGCTGGAATCTGCTAGAGCAGGCTCAGGAGAACCAATTGTTAAATAATCTGTGTGAGCATTTACACCTCAGAAATTGTGAACATTACAAATCAGGGCTTGATTTATTGTTTGGGTATTTAGACTTAAGAAAGTGATGGAGAAAATGTCAATAATGCAGGTTAATCACTTAGTTATAATTTAATGTAATATAATATATTACATAATATATTACATAATTATATTTATATGTTATGTTACATTATAATATATTATAATATTATATAATGCATATATTACATAATATATTGCATTACATTATAATATAATATATAATAATATACAATTTAATATTTAGTTTTTCCCAATTACCTGTAAAAGCAATCTTTAACATTTGTTTTTAAAATTTTTTCCCAAAGTCTCTCCCTCTCTCCTCTGCCTTCTTCCACTGAGAAGGCAAGCAATTTGCTATAGGTTACACAGGTGTAATCATGCAAAGCATTTTTCCATATTAACCATGTTTTGAAAGAAAACACATACAACCCCCCCCTACCAAAAAAGTAAAGAAAAAGTCTACCTCAGTCTCTATTCAGACTACACCAATTCTTTCTGTGGAGATGGACAGCATTTTTCATCATAAATCCTTTAGAATTGTCTTGGATCATTGCATTCCTTAGACTGGCTAAATCATTTATATCACAATCATATACAACTTGTTCAGCCATTCCCCAATTGATGGACATTCCCTCAATGGCCAATTCTTTAATGTGGATTAGATTGAAAGTGCACTATGTGTATATTTTGCTTTTTTGGGGAGGGAGAGGACTAACTTTGGAGTTTGGAAACCTTGCTGCAGAATCCTCGAAATACAGTATGCATTTTGCTTTGCCTATCTCTTAGGTCACCTCTGAATTATACTATTTAGGCTTTAAGTTTTTAGTTGGCATAAGCTATGTGACCTTGAAACATCATTCACTTTTCTTTCAGAATCAGAAACATTCGAAAAGAATATAAAGGGAAACCTGAAAAAGTAGAAGCTTTGAAAGGTAAAGAGCAAAATTTCAATTTATATAATGTTATGTTAGCAATTGATTGCTTATGTAGATTAAATTTTTTCTCATGGTGAGGAATAGTGCAGGGACCACAAAATTTATTCCTCATTCCAACTTACTATATATATTTTTACCTTCTTAATGAATTACAACCAACTTCTTATGTTTAGAAGAAGAAAGTTTTATGGTCATCTCTGAAACATGACATGAATAGGATATGAAATTCTGAGCCCCTTTTAAGTTTTCAGGGACTTCATGGGACCATAGAACAAAACTTTTACCCGATTGTCTTTTTTTTCCTTTTTGGATGGTGGGATAGTTTGTCTAAAGTACTTTTAGGCACACAGTAGTTTCTTACTGACAATTAGGTGGTATGGTTTATAGAGTGCTAGTCTTGGAGTCAGAAAGGCTTCAACAACTCTTTTGGAGTTTATATCTTGTGGCAAGAACACATTGCCTCAGACACTTACTAGCTTTGTGAACAAGGGCTAGATAACTAACCCCAGTCTGACTCAGTTTTATCATCTGTAAAATGAGGGTGATAATGTCATCTCCTCATTGGGTTGTTGTGAGGATCCAATGAGATAATAGATGTAAAGCACTTTGTAAACTTCAAAGTACTATATAAATGCTAATATATACAATATAATGCATAATGATATGTAATTTTATTAAGAGATGTAATTTATATATAATTTGGATATGAGATATATAATTTTATATATTCTATAGAAACATGAATAGAGTGCTTCATAAATATATACGCACCATCATATATGGCAAGCATTTTGCTAAGTATTATCTCATTTGATTCTCACAATTAGTGAGTACTATTATTATAACCATTTTATAGCTGAGGAAATTGAGGCAAGCAGAGGTGAATTGAATTGCTCAGGGTCATACAGATAATAAGTGACTGAGGTCATACAACTAATAATAATTCTTCCTGACTCCAGGTCTGGTGCTGTATCTACCATACCGTATGCCAACGAGAATAAAACAGAACTCTTTGTCAATGTGTACTTTTATATTTTTATTATATCTTCTGTGAGGAAGAAATCAATTTATTATTCAGTCTTTCATGTTCAACTTTTTGTGGCTCCATGCGCTATAGCCTTCTGTCCTTCACTATCTTTCAAAGCCTGTCCAAGTTCATGTTTGTTGTTTCCATGATGCTATCCATCCATCTCATCCTCTATTGTCCCCTTTTCCTTTCAATCTTAATAAAAGCAGTTATTACTATGATAAGTATAGCTAGCATTTAAATAGTGCTTTAAAGTTCAGAAATCCTTTACAAATATTATTCCATCGTACAATTACAACCATTGAAGGTAGACATTATTATTGTGCCTATTTTAATGATAAGGAAACTGAAGCAAATTGAGGTGTAGTGGTTTATCCAGGGTCACCCAGTTAGTAAGTATCTGAGTGCAGGTTTGAGCACAGGTCTTCCTGTCTCTAGGTTTAGTGCTCAGATATTAAAACATAATTCTGAGGGATTGCTAAAAACAAAAATTACATCTTCACCTCGTTTCTCCTTTGTCTAAACAACACCTTCAAGGTTTACATCTTCTGGAAAGCAAGAGCATTGCTTCAGTACTTACTAATATTTATGGTCATCTCCTCCAAGAAGTAAGTAATTATAGAAAACCTTCCCTACTGCTAATCGGTATTGAGTGTGTGACCTAAGAACTCCCAACCTCTCAAACACATAAGGTATATATCCAAGTCTAGAAACATCCATCTCAGAATTACTCTTTGATCACTTGTCTTCAGGTAAAAGAAACAAAATAGATGAGGCACTTATGGGTCAAAGATTCAGGCAGGCTTAGTCAAAATTAATTTTCTTATGACCATATTTGAGCAGTTGCCACAGCTTTCAGGGAAAGAGAAATCCATTTTCCCCACCTCACAGGAGATCAAAGAGAGAATTCCAAACTTTCTGTACAGTAGAGACAAAGAAGAGATTGAGAACAAACAGAAGTTGTTTCCAGCTCTTCTTGACTCAGCGGTCAGTTCTTTTTGATATAGCTGGAGCTTCAGGGCACCAAGGGATTGTTATGCTCTCCCAAAGTCCTTTGATGTTGAGCCCATATATCCCCAGAAATGGCCCAAAGGAACTCAGTTCAGATGCATGAATACTCCTTGGGATGAACTCTAACTTTGTTCTATTGTTAAAAAAACAAAATAGAATTTTTAAAATGAGAACATCAGAGAAATGCTGAGTAAGTTTATTTTGTCCTATTCCAAATTCCTTTATTTCCTTTTCCCTCCATAGTCCCTTTCCATCCTCTCCCCTACCCTTCCCCACTCCTCATGCCCAAACCATGCCTAGTGGTCTGGAAGACACAGAATTCTATGTCTAGTTCTAACATTTCAGATAAAAGGCAGATTCTTCCTGTTTTAATTTCAGGTTTACTACTGGATATCTATGAAGGCCAGATCACTGCAATACTTGGTCACAGTGGAGCTGGGAAATCAACCCTGTTAAATATTCTTAGTGGATTATCTGTTCCATCAGAAGGTGAGAGAATCATTTCACAAAGGCAGATTGATAAATCAAGAGATCATGCAGGAGCCAGTAGACAGCATTCTCCCCAAATAGATACTTGCCAGAATGTATTAGAGATTTCTCTAAGCTGTACTTTTTCTGAGTTATGCAATCTTCAATTGGAGAAAAAAGTGTTTGTTGACAATTCCATGAGAATGGCTATCTTCAATCAGTGTGTATTTCTGTGAAAATTAACATTTATGTAAATACCATTTTTTGTCAATGATGTAATTAGCAGTATTTGTAAAATAACCCGTATTTTAAAAATCTGTTATTTGAATAATCTACTAATGATTTAATATATTTTGGAAATTAAGACATCATTTTCACTTGATTATGGTCTAAACAAAAGTAAAGTATGTTGTCACCCAGCTTAACTTCTGATTTTAGGCTCAGTTACAGTCTATAAAAATAGACTAAACTTTATCCAGTACATTGTCACTTAGATATTAACTTGTTTTAACTTATGTTTTTAGGTTCAGCTACCATCTATAATAATAAACTCTCTGAAATGACTGACTTGGAAAAAATAAGGAAGATCATTGGTGTTTGTCCACAATGCAATGTTCAACTTGACTTTCTTACTGCAAGAGAAAATCTCAGACTATTTGCTAAAATAAAAGGGATTCATCCACAGAAAGTGGAACAAGAGGTAGATGAGGATGAGAAAATTGGCTAGATAGATCCTTATTTTTGTGACTTATTTATGTTCTATTATTTAAAAGCTATAAAGCATACAAAATTTAGAAAGGGAAGTCCTAGGAAAATTCCTTTATATATATAATGAATAGTAAATATAAAGTAATTCACCTATAGCATTTTGGATTTTTGAATTTAATATTTTCTCTTGGGTAGGTGCAGCTAATTTTAACACAACTGGAAATGAAAAATATTCAAGATACCCTTGCAATTAATTTAAGTGGTGGACAAAAAAGAAAGCTATCTTTTGGGATTGCCATTTTAGGAGATCCTCAGGTAAGTGGCACAAGACTTTCAAATGACTGAGACAATACTTGAAACTGCTAGGAATAGTTTGTGATTTGTTTTGTGATTAGAAATAATCAGAAGGAATAAATAGCAAAATTGAATGCATGGTTTTTAAGTTCCCAACATCTCCTCTCCACATCTCCCCTAATTAATTTCTGAGGATTGATATGAAGGTTAAAAATACACATTTTAAGGATGTTTTCTGGAAGACCTTGCTTGCAGAATGAAAAGTACTGTGGCTTACACATAGTGCTATTGGCATTTAATGTGTTAAAGTTTATTGGCATTTAACATGTGTGAGATTCAATTTAAACATTTACACAAAGATCCTTTTACATGTGTTCTTCCTTTACAGGTTTTGCTGTTGGATGAACCAACTGCCGGATTGGATCCCTTTTCACGGCATCAAGTGTGGAACCTTCTAAAAGAAAGGAAATCAGACCGTGTGATCCTCTTCAGTACCCAGTTCATGGATGAGGCTGATCTCCTAGCTGGCAAGTCTTAGTTTCCTTTCACTATTATAATCAGGAATTGAACAGGTCAAAGAATGACGGCTGTTACCTAAGCCTCTGTCTGTACTGGTAATCAAAGTGAAATGGAACAAGAGAGTCTTGCTTCCAGTCCATTTCTATACTTTCATTTATCACAGTATTTTTTACTAACAGTGAGATTTGACTCCCACAAGTGAAGAATTTTATTCTCGCCTCCCAAGTTGTGCAGTATTATATTATATTATGTTGTTATGTTATATTATATTGTATATTATTATATAGAGACATCCAGGTAATACTGAAGCATGTTCAGTTGAGAAATGAAGATATCTCACAAGTGTCCAAAGAACAGAGCATGACAAGGTTGAATTATTTTTTTTTGCCTTAAAAAGTCGGAAGGACAGGCTCAAGTTTAGAATGTTTCACCTTAACTGGGTTCTAGGTTTCACAATGTCTTTAACTTTAAACTGTAATCGATGTGTTAAATGTAAAGGGATTACTATTTTTTTGGGTCTGTGAATTACCTCAACTAATCCAGGGAGTGAAAGAATTTCTTAACCTAGGTCTCATTTGCTTCTTTTTACTCAGATCGGAAAGTGTTTATATCCAGTGGAAGGTTGAAGTGTGCAGGCTCTTCATTGTTTCTGAAGAGGAAATGGGGGATTGGATATCACTTAAGGTACAATGCTTATGGGAAGTGTGGGTTCCAATCTGATGTAATCACATATGAGGCATTCATATATAAGGTATTTGATGGATTTGTAAAAAGATGTAAACTAAAAATGAGACTCTTTTTGAACCATGAAATACATAGTTTTTAACAAAATAAATTTTATTGATATCCTCAATTTTTCAATTAGTTAAATTTCCCCCCTTTATTCTGCCTCTCCCTCTAGAAAGCCTCCCCTTATAACAATTTTAAAAAAGAAAGAGAAATAAAAGGGGGAAAAAAGGTAAAGGCAATCATTACAAAAAAAATTCTGACATTATATTCAATATTTCATGCCCCTGCTCCCCCTATACATCTGCAAAAGAATGGGTAAAATGTCTTTGCCTATCTCTTCTTGGGGCCAAGCTTGTTCTTTGTAATTTTGCCACATTAATTTTTAAGTTATTTATTTTTTAAAGACCATTTTGCAATTGAATCTATGCAAGTATTGAATGTATTTTTGGTACATTTGCTCTCAAAATTATATGCATTTGTAGTTATTTTGAATGGGATTTCTCTATTATTGACTTTTACATGTAGTTATATAGAAGGTAGAGGTATATAAAATATAGAATATAAAAATGATGCTAGTGTTACAAATTTATTTTATAGTCTGACTTTATTGAAGGTATTAATTGCCTTAGTTATTTTCTTCTATGATTCTCTAGGATTTAAAAATTAAACCATCATTTTATTAGCAATCTTTGAAGTGATCTATCTTTGGTTATCTGTGCACCCACAATTTCTTTATCTTATCTTATTACTATTGCTAGCATTTCTAAAACTATGTAGAAATAAATAACTGAGTGAATGGGTATCCTTCATTTACTCCCATATTTATTTGCAAAACTTCTGGTAAATACTTATTCATATAATGTTTATGTGGGGTGGATGGATACTTTTTATGACATTCAAAAGGATATTAATTTAACTATGCTATATAGATTTTTTTAAGAAGTCAATATGGTACATTGTTAAAGGCTTTTAATATGTTCATTGGGATAATCATGTAATTTGGGATGTTTTTGGTTTTAATAATTATATTTATTTCCCTAAAGTTGAAACACCTATGTTTACCACTGGTACAAATGCCACTTGGACATAATGAATAATTTCTTGGATAAGTTGCTGTGATTTCTAAAAGAATTTCATTTAAAAATTTGAGTTGAGTAATGATATTCACCTATATCTCCCTTTCTTTGCTTTATTCTTCTCTGATTTACACATTAGAATTATAGTTGTCTCATAAAAGAAGTCTAGTGGAGTGTTCTAGTGGAGTTTGACAATAATTTGAATAGTATTGGTATTAATCAGATTAATAGAATTCTGTAAATGCATCAGAAATATGAAATTTTTTGTCCAGTTATATTTCTTTTTCTCAAATTTAAGGTCTCTTTTTAGTGTTTTTTAGGATTTTTTATTACATTTTTAAAGGTAATTCTTTGTTTTGCATTTTCAGTTTTGTTAGCTTATAATTCTGCATATTAAGTTCTGGTAGTTATTTTTATTTCTTTTGGTTTACTTTATATACATATTGCCCGTTACTGCTTCTTTCTGTTGTACTTCACTTTTTAAAAAAGCATCAATTCATCAGAGAGATAATAATGATAGAGGCATATCCCCATGGTATAAATTTCCACATGTCCCAAATTGTGTGGTGTCATCCCTTCTTCATGTTTACTTTCTTTCCAGTGGGCCATGATGCATCTCTTTTTTGGGTGCATGCACTTCCACCCTTCTTGTTACTGATTGTTTCTAAGAGCTTTGATTTCCCTTCTTTTGAGGTAGGGTGTTGTTTTTGGTTGCACAGCCCTAACCGTAAAAGAGCTCTCTGTGTACCTTTCCTTTTTTCTTGTTTCAGTCCTTCGTTTTGTCACCTCACGCATTCTTCTCATGTTCCTATTCTTGTTATGAAACTTTTAGGAGTTATTTTCCTTATGTCATTTACCTATAGATTTGTTTAGGATGCCTCAAATGCTCTCCTCTATGCACTATCTTCCCTTTCCCTTTTTATGCACCCTTCCACTTTGTAATTTAATGCCACCAAAACACTGATTTATCTATGGAGATGGTGGTTATAGTTAAGATCGTTTAGTCAATGGTACTTCAGGCTTGCTCCTCCACTGTCCTATTTTCTTCTTTAAACTGCTTTTATCATTATCCCCTTGTGAAGTTTTAGAAACAAATCTCTGAATATGCCCCACAATTTCTTTGAAAACACATAGGAGTCTTTAACTTTCAAGTTTTTTTCTTTTAAATGGTTTCTAGAAATGGGGTAATTTATTTTATTTCTTGTACTTTCCTTGGTAGCTATATTTAAGTAATAAATTGAACAATCTGGTCACATTTGAGTTCTCCCACTTCCCCCAGAAAAGCTCCAACTGCTTCTCTTTTAACAAATGGTCATATTTTTTTCTTTTTAAACTCATATTTTTAGGGAATGTTCTTTGAGTTTGCATCTTGAGCTTCTTTGCTTTTTGTAATGCCTCATTCTATTCCCTTCTACAGTTTCCAGTAGGTGCAAAATAGTAGTGTGATAATCAAATTCCCTTTCTTTTATATTTGAATGTCTGGTCACTTGCAGAATTTGTTGTCGTTAGAATTGTTAAATTTAACCATTTTATGCATTAGAGTGTGGAGTATATATATTTTATATATTTTCTGGAAACAATCTGTAAATTCTTCCAACTGGTGCTGTGTTCCCTGATTCAGAAATTCTGGGCAGTTTTCTGATGTTATTTCTTGATTTCAGGATTTTGTCTTATACTGATTTTCTGGGAGGTCTATGATTCTTAAATTATTTCTATAAATTCTGTCTTCTAGATTAATGGTTTTGGGTTGCATAGAAATCATGTGTACTTTTAAAAACGATTGCTTTTTGTTTCTCTTCTTCTAGATTGTCCTTTAGCATATCTGTGTTCCTGTTCTGTTCTCTTTTTTACTTCTTTGGAAAGACTTGCCCTTGTGCATTCAGGTTTTTCTGTTTTTTTTAATTATTGTTTTTTACCATTCAGGCCAAAAATTCTTTCATTTCATCAAGTCTAGTTTCTCTAAAGATTCTGATTTCCCTTTAAACTTTTTTTTTTGACATATCCTACTGCAGTCTCATGATCTTTTGTAAATCCATAGTGTTCTGTCTTTCATCAGGTGTTGACTCAATTTCCTTTGTTGCAATATTTTTTAGAGAGGTTTGTAATTTTTGGATATTTTGGTATTCATCTTCTTTTCTAATTTTAGTATCTTTTCTGTTGATTTCTCTGATTCTGGTCTATCTTTTAGATTGAATTTTCTTCCTTTCAAAATATGTAGTGGCTTTAACTCTCACCCCCACCCCAATTATCTCCTATCGCTCATTTTTTCTGACTTTTCCTTCAATAGTGTGTTTACCCTTGAGCTTGAATCTAAAGCTGCCTCAATGTCTTTCTATATTGAGGGATTTACTTTTCACTAGCATTGGTCCTTGTTCTAAATAACTTCTGATGTTACAGGACTGGCCCCTGCTGGATTTCAGTCTCCTTTTCTTAAGAGCTATGGCTCACACGCACCGGCCTTTAATCCCAGTTCTCTGGCTGGGCTGAATCAGCACCTGCTGCTTTTTTAAGGGTTCTCAAAAGGATGGGTGAGTGTTCTAGGCAGAGTTGCTCAATTCTTATCCTACTGCTATTTTCTCTGCCAGGCAGAATGACCCTTGGACTTAAAAAGTCAGAATGAAAATAAGGAATAAGATAAGAGTATTAGTAATAGGTAATATCTTTCTAGCTCCAATTAGGTGCTATTTTAATCATTTTACAGATCAGGAAACTGAGGTTAAAAGCACTTAAGTGACTTTCCCAGGGTCACACAACTAGTAAATGTCTGAAGGAGTATTTCAGTTCAGGACTTCTTGACTCCAAGTTCAGCACTTGATCCACTTTGCTCCCTAGATGCCTCCCAGATAAATTGAGAAATAATTAGAGAGCACCTACTGACTTTGAATGAGTTACCATTATATTGAAAAAATATATATACTTTTTTTCTTGATTCATTGTCAGTGACTTTTGAAAAATTCTGGAGAATGGGAAAGAGAATTAGAGTCTGCAGTCTTGGAGAAAATTAAATGTTCCAATGTTCCAATTTTTTAAGAAAGAAGATAGTGGAGTATGAGATTCATAGTTCATTGAATTTGACTTTTGGTTCTTAATTTTTCTCTCTGTCTATCCTTGTCTGTCTCTCTGTCTCTGTCTCTCTGTGTCTCTCTCTGTGTCTCTGTATTTCTCTCTCCTTTTCTTTCTCTCTCCTCAAAGACTAAACCTTAAATCCATTTCACTTTGAATCTCAGAGATTTGACCACAATAGGTATATTTTGGGCCCTACTGACTCTGAGTGAATGTCAATAATAACTGTTTTTCTTTTGACCAGCAACCCTGAAGGTCTTCCCCTCCCAGTTTGATTATTTTTTTTTAATTTAAGGGACCATCCCTTGAATCACTTCTTAAAGAGGTCTATTCACTGAATAGTCTTTACCTCACTCAAAATGAGAACCTGAAAATGTCTTAGCCTAAAAGAGCCAGGATCTTCCATTGCATCCTGGGCCACATCTAGTCATCCTGATGAATATCTGGTCACTGGACCCAGATGACTGGAGGAAAAAGTGAGGCAGTGACCTTGCACATCTAGAGGCTGTGTATTAAAATGCTGAAGGACCTTGAGATTACATCTTATGAAGATTTGCTGAAGTTAAGTAGAAATGATTGAGCAGAAGAAGACACTGTAGGGGGAAAATAATAGTGGTCTTCAAATATTTGAAGGTCTACACAATGGAAGAAGGACTAGATATTTTCTGCATGGTCTTAGAGGGCAATGAATGGAAAACCTATAGAGGTCTAGGTATGTTGTCTCTGCCAATGAATGATAAGCCTTTTCCAAGCAAAAATTATGCTTTCTACTTCCTTTGTAGTTTCAAATGCTTAGTAAAGTACTATTCATACACTCTACATTGAATTCAGCTCATTATCACTAAGTGCCACTGTGCTCAATAAATGCATTTTAATAGTAGTAGTGTTGAAGAAATCTCCCAATGATATATATATTTTGCTTTTTTCCCCCGATATCAGTTTGCATAGGAATGAGATATGTGATCCAGAAAGAATAACATCACTTGTCAAGCACCACATCCCTGATGCCAAATTATCAGCAGAGAGTGATGAAAAACTTGTGTATACATTACCTTTGGAAAGGACAAATAAATTTCCAGGTAATTTACTACATGGATGTAAGACAATAAAAATAAAAAAAACTATATCAATATCAATCTAATAATTCCTGACAATTTATAGGTTTGAGTTTACAAGGCACAGGAAACTGGTTGCTTACTCGAATTGCTACACCTGAAATTCAGACAATCTGGCACTAGATAAGATGGTAACCTTACATTACACTAGATGGGTAATCCCTTGTCCATATACCAGAGGTTCCATAGATATGGTTATACATATATGTGAAGGATCACAAATTTGTGAAGAAGTAATTTTGGTGCTGTGGGGAGCTCCTGATGAGAAGACTCCCTCTACCTTCACAGATCACAACTCACCTAGAACTTGGTAGATAAGTCCTAGTGAGTTGTTGGAGGCCAATGGAGTTTAAGGGGCATGCCTAGAAGCACACAGCTAGTAAATGACAGAAGCAGAACTGGAACTTGAGCCTAGCACTATATACCTGGTGCCATGCTAAGTTTGAAGGACCTTGGCAGAGTTGGTTAATGGAGAAAACGTATTAGCATATTTCTGCACTTGATTATACTTTTACTTTGAGAATGGGATTCTTTATTAGAAGAATAAGCACAAATATTAGCTAATTGTTAATTAGGAAAGTTTAAATGTGATTAATAGTTTAGAGCAAAATTTAAGAATTATCTATAACTATATCTAAAACTTATAGTCATTTTTGTTACAAATGTAAATGTCAATAAAATCGTTAGTCATTGATGAATCTTAATCCTTTACATTTCTTTAAACAGTCATTTAATGCTTCCTTTCACCTGTAATACCTTAATACCCAACCATTATACAAGATTCTCCCATTAATTGAAGTGAATTAATTTCTTGTTAATTGAAATTAATGTTCCCCTTCAGAGTTTTTTTAAATATCTTTACATACCTTAGAGGGTTATCCTAGGAATTATTTCATGCCAATTCTAGGAAACACTTTAAGTCATTTCCCCCAAATTTCTGTTCAGGAAAGCACAAAGAAAAAGAATGATTACAGCCTCATATACTTGGTGTCCTTTATTTTTTGACTATCCTGATCTACACTGAAGATTTTTCTCCACCTGATCTGATGACTCATATTATTTTTCCCTTTTGATGTTAAAAATTCAGACTGTTTCTAATTTTTCATAGTTATCTACTAACTATCATTAAATGAAAACTAAATACCTCTGCTCTTCAGATATGTTTTTTTCTTATTTGAGTTTTATCTTAGAGAGGTTTTATCATGACAATTTTAAAAATCAATTTTTATACTTTGTTTTTACACAACAGACACTCCAAAAATTTCCCCTCTCTTTTAACGTAGAAAACAATTAAGGAAATGTTCCAAAAAGCTGATTGTGATTTTTACTAATAGGTATCTCATTTTTAAAATAATTTAAATGGAATCTAAAAAGGATTTAAAATGAGAAACAATTTTTTCAAGTGAGAAAATAAATGTTCAGTATCTGAACATCTGAATAGAGATTGACCACAACATAAAAGATTTGAAGGATAAAATCACTTCACTTAAAAAGTTTGCAGTGAATGAAATGCATATTCAGATTATCACAAAAGTTATTTCAAATTGCTATATATTTTTGAAAAAAGCAGTGTTTATTATCAGGCAATAATTGATTTTTTGAATCTGTAATTCTTTAGACCTTTACAGTGATCTTGATAACTGTTCTGACCAAGGAATTGTGAACTATGGTGTTTCTGTGACAACTTTGAATGAAGTATTTCTACAACTAGAAGGAAAGGCAACTGATGAATCAGGTAAAACAAAAAAGAAATTTTGGTATCCTCTAGACAAATCAGTAAGGGAGATATGTATAATCTGTTATACGTAAATTTCTTGGCAAAATTCTGCCTGGAGCGTATAATATTTCCCAAGTATGGGCATGTTGGGAAGCACCGTAATTGTTTTAGAGCTTGATCTAAGCAAAATTTTAAGATAGGTAATTGTCTCTGTTGCTGTTCTGTCTCTTCCTTGAATGACTTGCTTTTGTTCTGAATACCTTCCTTTGACACACAATCTTCCCTTGACTTTTAGGGATGTCATCCAGTGTCCCAGTCCCCCCTCTACTTCACAGCTGTCATGTCATAAAAAATCTAGTATCAATAGCAGATATTTCAACATTAAGGCTGTCAAGGACATTTGAATTTTAATGTGGGATATAAAGTAGCAACTTAACAAGAGGAGTCATTAATTGTACTTTAGATATCAGTGACAGAAGAAAGTAATGAGGATTTATCTGGAGAAAGAAGAATCATTTCATTTTTCTTTTAAAAACAATTTAATAGTAAAAATTATTTTTACTATTAAATATTAAATTTTAATTAATTTTTATTAAATTGATTTTTAAATTAAATTTTTATTAATAATAAAAAAATATTACTATTAAAAATTTTGGAAGTCAGCTTTTATCACCCTCAAAGATTTGCAAAGTGCTCTCTACTCTATATGTCATCTCATTTTTTTCTTCACAAAAGCCCTGGGAATTAAGTGCTATTATTATCTTCATTTTACAGATGAGAAAGTTGAATCAGAGAGACTCACTACGTTCTCACTGTTATTAGATGTCTGAAGCAGGATTGAATTTTGGTCTTTATGACACTAAGTTGAGCCCCTTATACCCTTTATAGATGTGACCTGACTCCCATTGCCACAGTTATGTCTCTAATCATGATGTTGCTTTTTGAAATCAATCAATTAATCAATCAGCATTAATCAGTTAGTAACTCGATATCATCAGCAATGCCAGGTGCTGGGACACAAGTCCAAGCATGAAATGTCCCCTGCCCTCAAAGATCACTCATTATACTGGGTGATGGAACATGTTAACAGATAATTAAGTAGAGAGTACGTACATCTAAGACTGAGAGCAGCTGCCTCCAGGCCCACAGAAGCGGGGGCAAGGTGCCACTGCTTGTCGTTACAAGGGAACCTAAGCGTATAATTTGGACTGAATTTAATCTTAAGCTCCCTATTTTCACTGTCTTTATCTCATTAAATCTTCTTTCCTGTCATCCTTGGACTGATTTTACTTATAGTAAATTAGATTATGGGTCTAGGACCATAGATGTTGGGTCACCTCAAGAAGGAGGATCTCAGTGTACAATATAAATTATGTATGAGGTAGGTAACCTATTACTACAGACAGAAGGGATAGTAAATACAGGACACTTAGAAGTATTCTTTTGACAAGAAAGAAAACATGATTCAGTGACTTATAACTACTGCTAAAAATGGCAAGGAGGATGATACTTAAGCCACATCAGAACATAAAGCAGTTTGTAGGACTGCTAATTAGGGATCTTACATTTCATCAAAACCAAAGAGGATAAGATAGAAGTTGTGTCTTTTTCTGGCACCATATCCATCCCTTGACATTGTCACAGTGGATGAGGAAGATCAAGGGATAATTCACGAATGCCATACAGAAAACACCAAGTCCTCTAAGTTCTGGGCCACTGCATGGCTAGAAGCACATCTCAGACTTCTGATATAGTTCAGCAGAACCAGGAAGGACTATGTTGTTAATAGTCTTGCTTACATGCAAAATATATACAAAGGTATTTCAGAAAGCAATAACAACTAGAAGAATCGGGAAACATTTCTGAAGGAAATTCATTGGTCCAAGAAGCGAGGTAAAAGTAAAGTGCTTTGTAGGCATTGAGGACCGCCTTTGAAATGCTCAAATACATTTATTTTATTTGTACAAAATCTTTTGAATTTAATGTAATCCAAATTGTCCACTTTATACCTAACTTTGCCCTCCATCTCTTGTTTATTCATAAATTATTCATCTATCCACAAATCTGAGAGGTTATATGCTCCATGTTCTAATTTCCTTATAATATTTCTCTTTATATCTAGATCATGTTACATTTTGACCTTATCTTGGTAAATGATGTAGGATATTGATCTATGTCCAGTTTCTGTAATACTGCTTTCTAGTTTTCCCCAAAATTTTCTTTTTACCAAAGAATGAATTTTTTACCAAATGAATGAATTTTTACCCAAATCTTAAGTCTAAATTTTTTAAAAATAAATTTACTTATTTTCAGTTTTCAACATTCACTTACACAAATTTTTGAATTTCAAATTTTCTCCCTATCTCTCCCTAACTCCACCCCAGGTCAGTGTATATTCTGATTGTCCTTTCCTCCAACCTACCCTTCCTTCTATCACTCCCCCACACTTTTATGAAGGAGAGCAATGTGTAATCAACTTGGAAAGATAGTCTAGAGTCAGACTGTTAATGACTTTAAATATAAAGTATTTTATAGACCAGTCAATAGAAAGCCACAGAAGACGGTTGAGCTAGAGAGTGGTCAAACCTGTACTTTAGGTTTAACAATTTCTTAGCTCTACCTAGCATCAGGTCCAGGCAAGAGATGAAGAGAGTCTGAATTATTATAGATTTCTCAGACTGGAGAATTGCAATGGGCATCAGTAGCTAGTTTGTCCAACTCATACATGAAAAGATTCTCTACTCAGACATATTCTACCCATGGTTGTCTAGCCTCAGCTTGAAGATTTCAGAAGAAGAGGACAGCATTCCTTCTGCAGAGTTAATTCCAATTTTGGAAAGTTTTAATTCTTAGATACACAGAGCATCCTTTAAGCACATACCAAGTGCCAGGTTCTGTACTAAGTGCCAGGATACAAATACCATCAAGGGAGTTTCCACCATCATGGAGGCTATATTTTAATGGGGGAAAATAACAGATAAAGAGGAGTTGAAAAATGGAAAGTATGGTATGGAGATGTCCAAGAAATGAGGTGGAGAATTAGATCCACCAAGGTAAGGGGAATGTCAATCAGTATTAGTGAGAAATGGATGATCCCAATATTCTAGTTGGGATGAGGTAAAGATGAGGTAGTTCAGGTGGAGAAAATGTATCATGGAGATTCCCAGGAACAAAACTTCTTAGGAAGTTTTTATTGACATTAAACTAAAATTAACCCCTTTGTAGCTTTAAACTATTGCTCCTGGTTCTGCCCCCTAGGGCCAAACAGAGCAGTTCCAGCCTTTCCTTCACATGATCGCTATTCAGATCCTTAAACTCAACTATCATGTCCCCCTCCTAGTGCTCCTCAGTCTTCTCATCTCTAAGCTTAACATGCACTATTTTTTTCCCCCAACTGATGTTTGTGTGCAGTGGATTAAAATTCCTTCATCATCTTGATCACCTTAGAATATTTTCCAGTTTATCAATGTCCTTCTTAAACTGTAGCACTCAGAACTAAACACTGTACCCCAGATGACGTCTGATGAGGGAAGAATACAGTGGGATTACTGCCTCCCTATTCCCAGCATTCATTACTCAATACAGCTGAAAATTGCATTTCTTTTTTTGGCTTCCATATTACACCGCTGACTCATCTTGAATTTGTAATCTACTAAAATCGTCAGGTATTTTTTTCGGAACAACTGCTTTCTAAGCATCCCTTCCCCACCTTACACTAGTGAAGTTAATTTGTTTGCCCAATTTAAATACTTAAATTTTTAAATTAAATTTATTCCTATTGAATTTTATTTGATTTGATTCATCCCAACGATCTAGCCTGTCTATATACTTTTGAATCCTGATTTTGTCATCTAGTATATTAGGTGTCCCTCTCCACTTTGTATCATCAGCAAATCTAATGAGCATGCCATCTATACTTTTATTCAAGTTATTGATAAAATATTAAAAAACATAGGGCTATGCAAAGATTACTGACATATTCTACTGGAGAGCTCCTGCCATTTTAATACTGATCCATTAATAAATAAATACACTTTGAGTCCAGGCATTCCATCAGTTCTTAATTTGTATGATTATATTATCATCTAATCAATATCTCCCCATCTTCTCTACAAGAATAATGTGAGATACATTATCTAAAGCTTTGCTAAAATCTAAGTAATCTTTATCTAAAGTATTCTTCTCTTCTACTAGTTTAGTAATCCTGTCAGAAAAGAAAATGAAGATGAAATGACTTGGTCTTGATGGAGCAATGCTGAACCTTTGTAATCACTATTTCTCTTTCAGGTTTTTTCTGTCTTCTTAATGATCCTTTCTAAAAATTTCCCCAGAATCATAGTTAAACCCTATTCCTTTCATTTATTTGAAAATGGGGACATTTGCCCTTCTCCCATTTTTCAATATCTTTCAAATAGCACTGAAAGTGACTCAGTAGTCAAATCTGCCAATTCTTTCAGGACTTATGATGTTATTCATCTGGGCTAGATAACTTGAATTCTTCTTGAGTAGCTTACTTCTCTTGGGTAACAACTCTTTGTCATGTTTTGTCATATTTTGTCATTTCCAGCATCAAGGTTATTCTCCTTTGCAGAGGAAACAGAAACTAAATAAGAATTGAGAAACTCTGCATTTTCTCTCAAATAATGAAAGTAATAGTTTTCACTATCCCATCTACCCTAAGTAAAGTTGTACTGCTATGGTCTTTTTTTCTTTTCCCATGATAACTATACAAGGAGGCAAACAAACAACTAAACCACAAAATTTGACAGCCTAAACCCATTCTAAGCTGCAGAAGAGACATATGCCAGCAGGGTCAAGTCATCCCCACCACCTCAGCCATTCCTTAGAACCTGGTAAGATAGACCAGGACCAGTAGCTCAAGAACGCCAGGAAGAACAACACTACCTAGATCTGTGGTCTTGGTTCCAGCCTGGCTTTCAAAGCCATCAGCAAGACAAGACCCTTTATGAAAAAGGGTCCTACTCTCCCACTACTACCAGTACCAACTGCCAGTGATAGACCAATTGCTGCTGATAGAGAGATAGATCCATAGGAAAAGTATTACTTCTCTTCCATCACCCTGATGATTGAACTTTGCTGACAGCCTGGTCCCTATGACCATCATCCAATGAAGCAGTTCTAGAGAATATTTAACCAATTGCTTCTAAAGGTGCTGCACATCTTCTGTCTCCTCAGTAGCTACAACTACTGGAGACCTGGAAAGGAAATCGGAATCTCATCCCAGAATGCATGGCATGAAGTGCTAGAGTTTAGTGCGTTTTTGTTCAATGTCAGATGCAGATATGGTTTAATCAGCAGAAAGATATATTGTCATCTGTTTTGCTGCTATACCCTAATCACCATAGGGTCTTTCCTTCTGACTTGGAGCTCTTGAGTGCATTGTTTCTCTTTATTATTATATGAGTTCCTTCAGATTGGAGAAATGCTTTTCTTTTGGTATCCCCAACACTTAGCAAAGTGTTTCGCATATAATAGGAACTTAAAAGGCTTTTTTCATTCAAAACCTCATTCATCATTTTGAAACTATTTTAATAGGACTTTTTATTCATTCTGTTACCTGGCTTTGCTTTTATCTTCTCTATATTTCTTTTTAAAATTTAAGTTGATTGGTGAGTTTCTTGTGCATCTGCTTATGTCTTTTTAAACAAATCCCATTTTCTTCTTCATTGGAATTGTTTCCCCTTTGTCTTCAGAATTATATTTCAGAGCAGCTTCCTCCTGGATTCTTTCTCCTGAAGCATTTGAATAGCTGGGATCCTATTTGGCTTCCTTTAAGTCCCAGCTAAACTCCAACTTTCTAAAGGAAGCCTTTGCTGATCTTTAATTCTATTCTTTCTTATGTTGATTATCTTCAGTTTTTTTCTTCTATTGAATTCATTTGTACATAGTCATTTGGATGTTTTCCTCCTGTTAGACTGTGAGCTTTTTGAGAGCAAGGACTGTTTTGTGCCTTGTTTTGTTTTGTTTTGTTTTGCATCTTTAGCATTTTGCATAACATCTGGTAAATAGTAAGTGCTTAATAAATAATTATTGACTAACTGTTTTACCTATGTTTCTTTCTTTACAAATCTGCTTCTCAAAATCTATAACTCAGCATCATATTATGTCCAAATTTCCTCTCCAACCATTAGCATGGCAGTGGGAGTAGAAAGAAGGGGACAATTCTGAGAAATAATGTGTTGACAGAGTAGGCAAGGCAGTAACTTAAAAATGATGATCCTATAAGAGTGAAAGGATAAATAATTTTCCGAAATATTTGCTTAATAGGTCTGTAAGGGAGATGAGATATAAGCCAATCTACTCCATTTTACACATGACTAAACTGAGATTCAGAGAAATTAAAATGTTTTGTTCCTGGTTGTTTAGTGTGTAAGAGATGGAGCCAGGATTCAAACCAATGTCTTCTAACTCCAGTATCCAAATCTTGCGTTCTTTGCTACTGAGGTGCAGGTCCACTTGAGAAGTAGTTTGTTAATTTGTCAGAATTGAGCTTCCCAAATGAAATTTATGTGCACATAAAATATCTGGAAAAAATCTTTAGCATCATTTATTTCTTCTTCTTTCAAATACTATGAATCCTTTAAACAGTTTCAACATTTCTAAAGAGGTACCTGAAGTATACTTAAAATTGAGATGGTAACATTATAAGGAGCTCTAGATTGAGAATTTTTCTTCTATCAATATTGATCAGCACCTTCTCAGAAACTTAGATAGTCTTAGAGAGTTGCCCAGAGCACCAGGAACCAAGTGGTCACCCAGTCAGTATAAATTATGATTTAGACAGGTCCTGAACCTAGTCTTCTAACTCTGAGGCAAGTTTTCTGCCAGCTACACCATGTTGTCTCTCTTTTATTTGTAACTAAGGTAGCTTTTTTCAATGACTTATTTTGTATTATGGCTTCCTTGATGTATCCATAGATTTTGACATGAGGGGACAGGAGCAAACAGAAATGACAAGAGATGCAGGGTGTTTTGTTGAATTGGAACAAGCCCTCTCTTCAGTTCCTGAAATGATCAGTGGGATGGCTCTGTGGAGGAAGCAGGTCTGTGCAATAGCAAGGGTTCGTCTCTTAAAGTTAAAGCATGAGAAAAAAGCTTTCCTGTGCTTGTGAGTATCAAAGGACTTCACATTTTTTGGCATATGCATTTATTTATTTTTTTAAAAAAAGTATTTTTATTTAAAGTTTTGAGTTCCAAATTCTATCCCCCACCTTATCCTCCTTCTCCTCCCTTGTCCCTGAGACAGTAAGCAATCAAATATAGGTTATGCACCTGCAACTGTGTAAATCATTTACATATTAGTCATTCCATACAAGAAGACTCAAATGAAAGAAAAGAAAGAAAGTGAAAAAAAAGCGTACTTCGGTCTGTATTCAATCAATATCAGTTCATTTTCTGGAGGCAGATAGCATACTTTATCATGAGTCTTTTGGGATTGTCTTGGATCATTGCATTGCTGAGAATAGCTAAGCTATTCACAATTCTTCATTGAACAATATTGCTGTTACTGTGTATGATGTTCTCCTGGTATAAATTGTGTTTTTTGTAACTATTACTAATGCTAGTCATGGTGGAAGGATGATACATGGGAAAAAGAACTGCCTCCAGAGACAGGAAGACCTGGGTACAAGTCCCCCTTCTGACACAAACTGGTTATGTGATGTTGGGCAGGTCACTTCTCATTGCTGCAGGCATCTCTCTAACTATAATCTGGCAAAGACATTTAAAACAGATTCAAACACAAATGGAAGGAAAATCATAAAGAAACTTCTACCTCTCTATCTCTCTTTCAATATCTCTATATTATCCATTATCTTTTTAAAGAAAAAATCAAACAATTTACAAAAAAAAAGACCATTTTTACACGTGCAACAGAATACTAAAATGGAGTTAATATGAATCTCCACTTCATATTGATTTTTTGAAAAAAGGATATAATAAATTCTATCCATAAAAATGTTTTTCTCTACACTTTCTGTTCATCATCTCTGTTTGTTCACAGATCTACTGAAAACATGGTCATCAGGTCAGTCAGCTACATGCGTTAAGCTACTTTGATGTGCCAGGCTATGTGCTAAGTTCTGGGAATACAAAGAGGGGCAAAAACAAAATAAAACAAAAAACAGTCATTGCTTTTAAGGAGGTCACAGTGTAATGGGTTGCTGCACTGATCAGAGCTCTAAGGTCTTTCAAAGTTTTTTTTTTTTTTTTTTTTTACCACGCTGCTCTCCTTTTTATAAATTGTCATAATTCTACTCATTTTGTTCTGTCAGTGCATGCTTTACCCAGAATTCTCTAAAATCATCTCCTTTTAAATTTGTTATGCTGTAATAATATTCCATTACATTCATATATCACAATATATTCACATTCCCCAACTGCCTAAGAGGCAATTTAAGGAATCTCTAGATACCAGTTGTTTTGTTTTGTTTTGTTTTGTTTTTCTCTTCTGCTCTCTTGTCTTTTTTTCCTTTTCCTTCCTTTCTTTTTTTCTTCTTTTTCCCCCTTCTGTTCTCATTTCTCTTGTCTTCTTTACCCTCTTAATCCTGCCTTCAGGATCAGGAAATTTGTTTTTCTTGTGACTATGTTACTATTCCCTCCCTGATATTACTCTCCTCTCTACCTCTTCTCCCTAGCCTATTTTATTTTCTTCTACCAAACTGTGTGGAATTCTCCTTTGTTTCAGGCAAGAGATGCAGCTTCTCAAAACGAAAGGCAGAATTGATTCTTTTTAATTGATTGTCTAGGATTCAAGTAGTAGAACACATATTATTTGCAAAAAGTAATAATTTTGTTTCCTTCATTACTTATTCCTTCAGTTTCTTAAAAAAAATCTTATTAATATAGCAAGTAGTTCAAAAACGGAATCAACCTGCAGTGATGATAATTGATATTCTTGCTTTATGCTTAATTTTATTGAAAAGAACTATAGTACTTCATTATATGTTAAGTTCACTATTTGCTTCAGATAGATACTATTTTCTATTGGAGGGAAAAGTCCATTTGTTCTTATAATTTTAATATTTTTAACAGAAATGGGTATTGTATTTTTGTCAAAAACCATTTCTGTATGTATTGATACAATGAGATTTTTGTTATTTCTAGTATATTATGGTCTACCATGTTTCTAATTTTCCTAATACTGAACCAACCTTGAATTCCTAATTTGAATCCAACCTGTTCATACTATGTACTTTTTTTGATATACTGCTGTAGACTCTTTACTAATATAATTTATTTTTTGCTTGAATATTCATTAGGGACATTGATTTATAATTTCTTTTTCTATTTATTCTCTCCCTGGTTTAAGTATCAAGATTATATTTGTAGCATAAGGAATTTAGTTGAATTTCTTCCTTTCCTACTTTTAAAAACAGCTTATGTTGCTCACAGACAACATGCTGTTTTTCTTTATTATTTCTCAGAGCACCCAGCACAATACATTATACATAGGAAGCACTTGAGAAATGTTGAAGGAACAAATGAATAATGAATCCTAGAACCTCAATACCCAACCCTATGCCTTTCCTTGGGTACCTGGAGGCAAAACTACTTATTAGCCGGGGGAGGGGAGGGGTCCCAGTAAGTTTCAGAGGTAGATGTTGTTGTTCGGTTGTGTCCAACTCTTCCTGACCCCAAAGGGGTTTTCTTGGCAAAGACACTGGAGTGGTGTGCCCTTTTCTTCTCTAGTGGATAACTTTTTGTCAGAGGTGAATACTTCCTGCCCAAATTTTGATGCTGGCCTCACTCTCTCCTGTTACCTTTTACCCATGACAGAGTTCTCAAATCTCTTTTGTTTGCCATTAACTTTAGTCCTGAGTGTCTGTGTTACTCCCATTTTTAGGGACCTCATAATTAGCACCATCACTATATTTAGCTACTTAACAACAGATTAACTTGAGCAAAGAAAGATTTACTTTAAAAATATGGCAAGAAAGAAGTGCAAATATATATTTTTTTTTTTTGCCAGCATCTCAGGGACATGATCACAAATATACTCAAATTGTACAATGGGTGATGGTGATCACAGTTTCGTTTAGTTCCAATGTAACATTAGTCCTACCAAGTTTAACTCCAAAGCTGGGTATTTAGGAGTTAATACTGGGTAACTGTAACATTTGACCTGAATTCCTGGACCTCCAGGTCCTCATAACATGCACTCTTGAACCATTTTGGAGATTCTCCTCCCTGTACCCAGAATGGAAAAAAATTAATGAAAAGGTCAAAAGTCTAGGACTATTTCTTGGGGTTACAGGGCCTAAGGGGCAAGGGAAGAAGGCAATTCTCAGATTCTCTCCCTTTACCACATTGCATGAATGAAGGCATTCACCCTCAGATGGGAATGCCACCAAAAACCACCTGTTTTTCCAAGTCACCTATCTGCTTTAAAGACACTGACCATTTTGGGTACACTGACAATGGAATAAAACTGCTCTTATCCATGTGGAAGGTCAATGCTGACTGTCCACAAATACGCCAGGTCTCCCATCTTTTGGAACCAGGTCTCTAGTCTCATCCATGTGGATGACACCATCATAGGTAGTTTAAGCAATCTTCATTATATATGTACTACTAGATTATGAATTAAAAAATCTTCAGAGGCTTCTCAGTATAGGTTTTGTTCTTGTTTTTGTTTTTATATTGCCAGCTTTGACTCTGTTCTGTTGTCTCCCCTGGGAATGCACTCTGACATGGCCCCAAGTTTCTATTTCACAAAGGAATTGCCCCACCAGACCGGGTGGGGATCTGAAATTTATTGGAACAAGTTGAAATTCCTTTGTATCTTTTTACCTTCCTTCTATGTATACAATTAACTGATTTACCATTTTAAAGGACACAATAATGATTATGGAATAGGGATAGGGACAGGGTCTGTGATTTCCCTGGTAGTGGGAATTCTATGGTAAGGAAACTCCCTCTATTAATTTAGGTTGGTGACTTCTCTGTTTTATGGTATTAGAAGCAGCCTGAAGTATTGGGAGGTTAAATGACTTACTCATTGTCACATAGCCAGTATGAGTCAGAAGTAGAACTTGAATTCATGTTGGTCAGGCTCCAGAATCAACTCATTATTTACTCTGCCATGCCTCCTCTCTCAGTGATTGTAATTATTATTAAATATGTTGGATGAACTCATATTCTTATCAATTTTTCTTATATCATCATGTCTACTAATTTTAAAATAATTTGTCAATTTGAACGATTGTTTCTAAATGGAGCATGATTAAATGTCACACAAAAAAATTGCCAATTTTTTTCCTATTTTTTTTCCATTTAGATTATTGGTGTTTGGAATTGGTTATTTCCCTTTCATTATGGAAAACATACTGTATAGAATATTTCGTCAAACCAATTCTTGGGGAATTTCTCCTAACATGTATTTCCTTTCTCCTGGACAACATCCACATACACCTCTTACTAGCTTATTGGTGGTCAATAACACAGGTAAAAAAAAATTTATATATATATATATCTATATTTATATATTTATATTGTATATATGCATATGTAGGTGATTGACATCTATCCTTCCATTTAATTTATTCTTAAGAAATAATAACTGAGAAAATGAAAATATTCAGCCTCATTCAGCCTGCAAAAAATATCACTGATGAGGCAAAGGAAAAATTGCCTATTTAACTTTTGTGCTGGCATAGGAAGAGGCAGGCTAACATGCAATGGATCTGGATTATGATCAATTATATTTTTATATTTCCCTTGGGTCAAATCCCAAGAAATTCTCTTCTTCTGACAGATACATAGACAAGGCCTTCTATTAAATGCAATCATGTAAGTCATATTATATGAGAATAATGGTTTATTAGGAAAGATACCTTATTATATTTTGCAAATGAATGGTAGCACCCCCAAATTCTATAGGCTTTCCCCAATGCCACTTTCAAGAGCAACAGAAGAGTCTCCTCAAGCTTACAACCTTTGTTAGACTGTATACTGCATCTACCTCACAATCTGCAATAGTTCTTTCAACTATGATAATTGGTTTCTCCAGCTGTTTCTATAGTACTCTTCTGCTGCTCTCAGCTAAATTCTCCTTCTTGGCATCATCTCTTCTGTCCATTAGTGGGACCTACCACTCCCTTTGGCTATCTGGTATAAATAAGAGGAGTCTAGGATTTTCTCTCCCAGTATGGTAGGAAGGTTCTACCTATTGTAACTTTCTCTACAAATCTCATAACTTTAGCACCAAGTGCTAGATTGGGTATTATCTGTTTTCATAGATTATCTCATGTGTCCGTCAGGGACCCATCAATTGAAATTCCTTTCAGTCTCTGTATGCACTGTAAGATTTGCTCAGAATCATGTTCTTTGGGTTTCCCTTCACAAAATCACCTCTACTTTTTTCCTTGCAATTTATTGCTTCCCATTCCACATGCAATTATTGCAAAGTCTCAGATGCAAACCTGGGGCCATGAAGTTGGCTTTAAAAATATTTTGATAATTGTATTTCAATATAGTTGGTTTCCTCGTAATCTTCCTTTGTAATCTTTGTAATATTTTATGCATTTAAAAACATTATTCTGAAAAAGACTATAAAGGCTTTGACAAACTGCCAAAGTAATTCATGATACAAAAAACGATCAATAGCTGTTGCTCTAAAGTGACTTAAATTCCATTTTAATATCTCTTCTAATCCTTGAGATCAGAGATATGCAACCCCAAATGAACAATGTCTTATCTCTGCTGTTAAGCAAATACTTTGATAAGGGATAATAGGACATGGAATGTTTCCCAACTCATTTCTCAACTCATTGGATAGGATTATTCAAATCACATTTGTAAAGGCTGTCTCTGGGCAGCAATCAAAACATACATGCCTTTGGCATAATTCTCCGAAACTGGTTAGGGTTGGGGGTAATGGCAAACCTTAAGAGAGAACAGCAGCCTTCCACGAAAGTGTAGGTGGCAGGAAGACAAGCTCAACTAAACCAGTTGAGAAAACAAATTTACTATAGTCTGGGGGAAATGACTGGTCTTTGTAGAAACAAGTGGAATTAAAGTCTTCACTAAGATTTTCAGATAATGGAAAATAAATAATGATAAGACCCAGAGAAGTACAGTGTACAAAGGACATTTTGACAGCTACGTTCAGCTGAACCTTCAACTGATCAATTAATAGGAAAGAAAGATGTTTAAAAGCAACTTAGATAAATGCTATTCGTTTACAGCAATAGAACATTCCTGGATCACAAATTCTATTCTACATTTGTTATTGAAATTTCATTTATAACTAGTCTCTGGAAAAATAACATAAATCTTGAGAATGAAATGTTTATTTGTACAAGGATTACTATGTTCACAAGTAAATCTTTTTATACTCTAGGATATTTGATATTTCTACATACAGTAGGTTGATCTAATCCACTTAAATTGTGATAAGTGTTATCTTTTCTGGTACTTTTTCTATGATTGAATCCTGTCTTCTATTATTCCCTACATGTTAGGGGCAAGCCTTGAAGATTTTGTACGTTCTTTGAGGCGTCAGAATATTGTTTTGGAAGTAGCTAACTTTAGGAATAAAAATGGTATAGAAGATCCATCATATAATGGAGCCATTATAATCTCTGGCAAACAAAAGGTATGTTCTCTATTCCTTTGTGTGTGTGTGTGTGTGTGTGTGTGTGTGTGTGTGTGTGTGTGTGTTGAGTGTGCATGTATTTAACTAAAGGGTTTAATGCTCCAATTCATAAAAATAGCAACATGGCAATTCATCTAAATTTATTTTATTAACACAAACAAACACCTTTGTCTGTTTTGAAAGACAACATGATATTCTGCAAATAAACAAAAAAACAGCTTTGTGAGACACTCTTGTCCATGACCATAGCAACCATAACAATCATTACCACCTCTAAAAATCCAACTCATCATCCATTTCCCACAGGGAGAGGACCTTGACCAAGGCAATGTTAGGGATGTAAGCGAAGGCGATGCATAGAGTTCATATTCTGGGACTGTTAGGGTAAGCTGTGAAGGCCTGACAGAAATACTGACATACTAGCAAACTGGGCTATGAAGATACCATTTATTGGATTAGCATCTCAATTAGTGTGATGAAATTGATCCTAGGAGTTAAAGAAATGGATCTAGGTGGTCTAGGGTTACAAGTTGACCTTACACAAAACCAATTCAATGATCAGATTGACATTAAGGATAGCTGGCAGAGAGGGTACTTTGCATTCTGTTACAGGAAGGAACAAAAATCAGAAGTACCCATACCCCACATGCTGGAAACACTTCTGTACAATTGGTGTTTATCACTAAAGTGAGCAAACTATGCTTGAAATAAACTGAAGACATGATTGTTTCCATTATATGCCAGTACCTTGTGATAACAAAATTAGAAGCAGATATTATAGGCTGAAACTTCAGGGCGTTGTTTTGTTGCTGCCAGCTTCAAGTCATAGAACAATGCATTACTGACAATAACACTAGCTAATGTTTCTATCAGAGAAGTTAGGTGGCACAGTGGATAGAGTGCCTGACATGGGGTAAGGAAGACTTGAGTTCAAATCTGACCTCAGACACTTACTAGCTGTGTGACCTTGGTCATTTACCCCTATTAGCCTTAGTTTTCTCATCTGTAAAATGAGCTAGAGAAGAAAATGGCCAACCATTCTAGTATTCTTGCCAAGAAATCCCCAAAAGGGGTCATGAAAAGTTAGACTTGACTAAAATGATAGAACAATAGAAATAACGACATTTATATAGTGCTTACTATATGTCAGGCACCGTACTGGGCACTTTTCAACTATTTTCTCATCTGATTCTCACCACAACATTAAGACATAGGTGATATTATTACTATAATTTTGCAGATGAAGCTAGCAGTGATGAACTGGAGTTGAACTGGGTCTTCCTGACTCCAGGCCAATGAAGCCTGGATAGGATAATCAACAGGAACAGGATAATCATAGGAAATAATTTCATTTCTAAGCCTAGCCTATCTGTCAATTAATTAATCAGTTGATAAAACATTTATTAAGAAGAGCCTCCTATGTACTGGACACAGTGCTAAGTGATGGGGATTCAAAAAGAAGCAAAATACCAGTCCCTTTCCTCAAGAACTTTGCAATCTAATGAGGGAAACAATGTGTAAGTACACACACACACACAAACACACACAAAGCAAGCTAAATACAGGATAAATAGGAAATAGTCAAAAGAGGGAAAGCACTGAAATTGAGAGGCAAGGGAAGGTTTTCCGTAAAAGATGGGATTTTAGTTGGGGTTTGAAAAAAGCCAAGGAGTTCAGTAGTTAGAATGGAAGAAGGAGAAGGAGAACATTGTAGGCACGAGAGATAGCCAGCGAAAATGTCTAGAGTTGAGAGTTGGGATGTCTTGGTCTTGGAACAGCAAGGAAGCCAGTATCATTGGATCAAAGAGTATATGGCAAGGAGTAAGGAACAAGACCAGAAAGGTAGAAAGAGGCAAGGAATGAAGGGCCTTGAATGTCAAACAGAGGATTTTTTATTTTCTCCAGGAGGCAATAGGAAGTCACTGAAGTTTATTGAGTAGGTGTGGTGACATGGTCACACCTCCGAAAATCACTTTAGTTGATGAATTGAGATTGGATTAGGTAGACCCACCAGCAGCCTATTGTAATAGACAAAAGAGAAGAAATTTAGGAGCTACTACAATTTGAAGGAAGGAAAGCTGGAGAATATGGGGTAATTTAAAATCTTTACTTAACCCAAGAAGTTGTATCAACTAATGAAGTATGTAACCAAAATGATACTGATGTCTCCAGTGATGTTGAAAAGGAGATGAATATACTTTGTCTGGAATTTCAAAATTCCTTTTTTTGAGTCTGATACTATTAATGATGATTTATCAGTAGACCAATTATACCAGAACAGAATAATTTATTTAAAGCTACTATTTATTGTAGGCATTATGCATTGTCTTATAACATTTGATAAAAAGTATAAAAATACACCCAGACCTGGGTACATTAGGATTTATGGTGGTCATTGCTATGGTAAGAATCAAATGATATTCCTTAAGAATGAATATTAACTACCACCCTGACAGAAGTGACTTGAGAGATCTATTGAAGGCCTGTCCACCAAAAAATCTTATCAGCGTAAAGAGGAAATTATTAATTTATTCAACAATTATTGAATAAATTATCCAAAAGTGTTTTGATATTTATACTGTCTTAATTATCGCAAAATTTTAGACTGAGTCCTTCATTCATAACTTTTAAAAATTATACTACTCATTTATAAAAGTAGACCAAAGTATAGTAAAAATGCTCGATTATTTGATTTTTATGTGGAAAATTATTCTCTATTTAAAACATGAAGCCAACACAGTAATATTCAAAATTGTTATAAAACAGTATTTTTCAGGAAGAAAATTTAAGTCCATCATAGTTCTGTTTAGCCTTGCTGTCATTATAGTTCCTAAATAGATTTATGACTTAAATAGACCTATGACTTGTAAGTTAAAGGAGTGGAACCAAAGCATCTTGTTAATTGCCTGATGTTCGCTGATGATATCAAAATATAGGGTTCCATTGCAAAAACACATTAAATACTTTTTCCATTTCTTAGAATCTTTTCCCAGTGATATACAAATGTCAGTTGTTCTCAGTAAGCGTAAAAATCTTACTGTGTACCAAGGAAAGGTAGAGGCAAGAATGTTCTCAGAAGAAGATAACATTTCACTGAACAGGTTCACAGAACCTGACAACAAATACAACTGTTGGATTTGTTAAATGTAAATCTAGATGAAGTATATGGGGCATCTAAGTTCCAAAGGCAGAATCAAAAAGCCCTTTGTAAGTGAAATTCACATGAACTTAGCCAACAGTATGCTGATAAAGAGGAGCTGAACAAGTAGTGGTTTGATTTGTTTAGGGAGATTAAAGGATTTACATCCTTTAACGGGTCTGAACCTGGGGATGAATGCAGATCATTCAAGGATTGATAGAAAACATGTAATATACTGCTTCAGACTATAAACATTTATTACCTAGCCTACAAGACATGACTTGGTGACTGAAGCCCTCCATCACAAAGTCACTATCTTTCATTTACTAATAAATGGCAAATCTCCACATTACAACTACAGACCCCAAAATTGCAAAGAGAACTAAATTAATAAATTTTATGACAAAGGAGCATCATCACAGACAGGTTTATTACCTGCTGTTGGCCAGACGTAACATCAGTACATAAAAGTTAGGGAACTCATTTTAAATAGATGCTGCCACACCAAAACTCCCAACCTCCAAGCTCAAATAAATGAAAAGTATTCAAATTATAAGGGATTATAAGAAAAAAATAAAAATTATGTGAGAATAGGATGACATATATATTATCTCTGTCATCCTGTCTGTTACGGGGGTTAAATTGAGGATGTTTTTAGTGAATCTACAAAAGATGAGTTTATATTCTAATACTCTTGTCCAACTTCAGTTTTTTTTTTTTCTACATGGACAATAGTCCACAGAAAACTAAATATAATATAATAGAAGCAGATTTGTTCCAGGGCTATTTCCAGCTTCACTCTATCAAGCAAAATGGTACTTATATTTCTATAATAACAATTTTAATAGTAACAACTTACATTGACATAGCTTTATAAAGCACCTTCTCTGTACAACTCTGAAATAGGTCATACATATGAAGAAAACATTTTAAATGTGTTTGAATTATGAATGAGTCGGACTTCAACCTTATTTCCCAAACTCAAAATATAAGAAAATGTTTTAATTTGTTTATACATATTGTTAAAAGTAATAGTTACAACCATTGACATAAAATGTTAGTTTTATCTGCTAAAATATCTATTTTGAAGTGTATGAAAATAAATCCTCTAAAACATCTTCTATATAATCATATTTGAATGTCTATATTGTGTTTAAAAATATTAATTTTTTCAATTTGTGTATGCTTTAAGCAATGAAAAGAATATGAGAGTATTTCAAAGGTAAATTTGATATGATTAATTCTAAAATTGGTTTTTGTTAACATTACCTAACTTCTTCATAGCAGCCAAAATGAGAGCATTTAGGAAAACAAAAACGATATGTGGTACTGGGTGGTAAATTAGTTTGTAGGGATTGTTCATATTTAGTAAAATAAATATGCCCAAAGTTAAATCTCACTTTTTGTTTATTGTAGATATTATCCCTCAGAGCTCCAGACAAATTTAAAGACAAAATTCCACTAAAACAATGGCAAACCAGTTTGTAGATATGACATTATAAACATAAGGAACTGTTTTTTGCTCTTAGGACTTTTACTTAATTCAGAAAATGAGGTATAATTATCAACCTTTTGCAGGTCAGAGATGCTGATCCCTATTTCGTAATGGAAAGCCTGCTATCTGAAACCTTAGGCAAAAGCAATTCATAAATTATTTTAAAAGACTTAAGTATATATAACATATAACAGTCAAGGCCATTGACCTTGGAAGATTACACCTTCTAGTTTCTTCCACTCATCTCTAATTTCTACTCTGGAAGAAAAGAGGAGAAAACAAAATACAGTAGTTTCTTCTCCGTTTCATACTTCAGTTTAAAATCTCAAGGAAATGCAGAAAAACAGCAACTTTGCACTGAATTCAACACAATGACAGCAAATTATCTTTTAAAAATAAAATAATACTTAGCTCATTTACTCCTACAGGAGTACAACCACAATAACTGAAAAAGAATCCAGTCCATCCAACCTTTCATTGTTGCTGCTGGATTTTTTTTCTCTTTAAAGAAAAATTGAAGGTTGGTAGAGGAGATGCTAGATAGACTATTCTTATCTTCCTTCAAATTACATTCAGACAGCTGCATTATAAATGTGTTTAATGGACATTGGTCTTCTTTTGGTCCAAATGGGGAGAGGATTTGGAAGGGTGAGAAGGTAAATTATTGCTGATTGAAATAAAATATTAACTAAAATTAACTGATGCAAAGTGAAATAATTAAATTATTGGCTTATACAACTTAAGAAAAGAAAGAAAAATTGATCAACCCCCCTAAGGAAAAATAGAATAAAAATATCAGAATTTGTTTTAGAAAATATTTTTCTCATTTTAAACTAGAAAGTCAATTTTCTCATATTTAACTGGAATTGAAAGGAACTAGCCACCTTTTAAAGGTGGGATTTTGTTGGGTACTATCTTGCCTGAGAAATACAAATTCACTTTCATGGCAAAATACTGCCCTCTATTGGACTTTTAGGATATAGCTTGCTAAAGACCATTTGAGGCAGTATATAGTCTTAACTTTATTTCATGAAACCTGATGTTTCTAATCATATGAATGGGAATTTTATGAGAAAATTTTAAGACTGAATGTAGTTTCCCTAAAATATTAAATTTGAAGTTAATTATATATAAAATTCCATGAGCAATAATTTTTATTATGAAAATAAATTAAATTTCTTCTATGTTCTTTATAATTTTTTTCTGATTTCTCTTTATTCTAGAGGCTTATGTGTCCTTAGCACTCCCCTACTCTGATGAATATTTAAGATTTCCATCCTTATTTTTTTATCCTCAAATTCATGGTTCAATTAGTTTGGGAAGCAGTGATTTAAAATATGCTGCTTTTCTGTATACATATAAAGTAGCCATTTATTCCTGATATCAACATTAGCTGACAGTTTCAAAATGCTGAGTTCTTGAACACAAATAGGGTATGTTGCCAATAATGCCAGCATTAACTTCATTCAGGATCTTAGCCAGAACATAGTGATTTATAATGTTTTCATGTATCATACACTAAAAATTTTGTTTTACAAGCTCACATTTATCGTTCTTAAGCATTACAGGTTTTCAGTTGCATGCAATACCAAGAGGCTGAACTGTTTTCCTGTTCTCATGGGGGTTATTAGCAATGGGCTACTTGGAATTTTCAACCCATCAGAACATATTCAAACGAAGAGGAGCACGTTTTTTCATGTAAGTATAGTAATGCTTTATTTATCCAGCAGTCAGTAAGTATAATGTTTTAGAGAGTGACCTTTCTAGATAAATGAAATCTTTTATTAACCATGAAGTTTTCTCCTTCCTCCTTATTAAGAAATTTTAGGGGAAATTTTTCCAAAATATATACTATATTTTCTTATTTTATTAAAAATACTCCAACAAATTTAGGGTATGAGAAGACTTTAGAGTGATCTAATCTAACCTTATTCTTTTAAAGTTCAACTTCTATTGGTTTATTTACTTTTATTTTATAGGACCTTAATTTCCCATTATACACCTCCCTACTCCCTCTTCTAGAGAGCTATCCCTTAAAACAAAGACTTGAAAAAAAAATCAACTTGGCAAAGCTAACCAACAGATCAACGGATCATATGTTATATATGTATTATATATGTATATATTCATGTACATATACATAGGTACATAGATGTGTGTATGTATATATTTATGTATGTATGCAATGCTCCACAACCATTGTCCCTTATCTTTGCACAGTTTAGTGACTTATTAGATTACATTCCCAAATTACTTTCCAGAGTGGTTGGACTACCTCACCATTCTAACATTTGATATTCTCACCTCCACTCCCACTTTTTTGTTATCTTTCCAAATCTGATGGCTATAAGATGGAACCTCAGAGTTAGGTTAATTAGTAAATCCTTTGACTATTTACTATCTACTGAAGATGGTCTCTCATTCTTATATATTTAAATCAGTCACTTAACTTTTATTTGCCTCAGTTTACTTCTCTGTAAAAATGGGTGTCATAAAAGCAACTACTTCTCATGGTTGTTGTGAGGATAGAGTGAGATAGCAATTCTAAAACACAGCACAGTGCCTGGCACACAGTAAGCGCTATATTATCATTATTCCCTGAATATCTTGACCATACAGAGAAATTTGCTACAAAGATTTCCCTACTATTTTTATTTCCTTTCTTGGCTTCCCTTACATTTATAATTATAATTTTCTGAAGGTGGTGAAAGAGAAAGAATGTGATCAACATTTGTGATTTCTAACAGAGATGATTTGCTTCTTTTCCAATGCTTTTCTAGGAAAGTCACTTGACTTCTCAGATGCCCAGTTTCCTTATCTGTAAAATGGAGAAAATAATAGCTCCTATCTCATAGGGTTCTTGTAAGGATGAAATGAGATAATATTCATGAAGTATTTCACAAATTTTAAAGTATCATAAATATGAACGAATATTACTATTAATTTTTATTTTTAGTCTGATGATTTTTAAATTATCTGTGATTGAACTGTTTTCCAGGTGGGTTTTTTTGTATAATATGGCACAAAGTAAGTGCTTTACAAATACTCATTGACTGGCTGACTGATAGCAAATACCTTACTTTTAATTCTATTTTTTCAATCTTTTGATTCCCCTCCTGCCCCTCTATTTCTATCTTTTTGATTTGTCTTTGTTCTTTTCTAATATTTAAACTTAACCGCTTTGTTTTTTCTGAGATGTTTATTCTCTTTTAAATTCTTTCCTCTATAAGTACAATTTCATTTTTTTCTTGCTTTCTTTCCTCCAAGTATTCATGCATTTCTTGTGGAAATTTTTTTCCCCTTTGAATGTCTCTTTGAAGTTGTTGTGGAATTACGCTCTTCTTCTAAGTTGGGTTTTTGGATATCTCTGGTTCTATAATATTTTTAATAATGGTTGATGTCTTCTTCTTTGGATCAAGGTTAACAGTAAGAAGAAAATTCCCATATATACCAAAATATTTATTCCAACCATCTTATTTCATAAGTGAGGAAACTGACAAAGAGAATTTCGCAGTTGCCCAGTGCCATGCAGTTAATAAAAGGCAGAGCCAGAATTCTGTAATTCCCTTTCTTGAGTAGCACCTTGGCTCCTGTGGCTGAGAGTTGAGTCTTAGATTCCCTGATCTGAGTTCAGAGCAATAGCACCGTGGCTTTGTTCTTCAGTCAGGAATGAATCTAAGTCCTTTCTCTAGGGTCAGAGAGATAATGCTATGGCCCTGTTCTTTTCTAGAGGTCTGGATCTATAATCCTTGCCTACAGTCTATCCTTGTCACTTGCTGTTCTGTTGATTTTGTGATTTTCTGTTGGAAAGATGACTCCTTGTGCTTGCTTCCTAGATTTCTAGCCACTAACTTAGTGTGACGATAGTCTGAGATATTGTTGGGGAGCTGAACTACACTGCTTCTTACTACTCCAACATTTTGGGTAACCGACTACAATTTTAATCGTTAAAATTCATGTGTGTGTCCAAACTCTAACATTCTAACATGCTCTTTATAGTCTAATAACTTAAATGAACCCAGAACTATCTTGAGGTCTAGGACTCTGGAGACAATAGTAGTAATTGAATGGAAAGTGTGCATCCTAGTGACTTTTCAAAAAAGAAAATCATGGGCTGTGTGGAATATAAAAGATGAAGAAGGAAGGGTCAAAGGTGACTTAAGATTTCTTGCCAAAAATCGATCTGTCAACAAGCATTGATTAAGTGCTTACTTTGTGCCAGGCACTGTGTGCTTAGGTTCTGATTTGCAAAGTAAGTAGTCTTATTCCCTCAAGGAACTCATGTTCAAAAGAGGAGAAGCTATGTAAATAACTATATATGTGCAAGAAATATGGACAGTAGATGAAAGGTAATGGGAAGTAATGTGAGGAAATCACAAGCCATTAGGAGGACTGGTAGAAATCTTTTGCAGAAGGTGGAATTTGAGCCAAGTCTTGAAGGAAGCCTAGGAAAGGTCAGGTGATAGAGCATTGCTTACATGAAAGGCAACCTTGTGTTGGTCCTGAGCAATAAAGAGCCTTAGGTATGGAAGAACACAACTGGGGGCTGATCATGTGACTTCTCCTTCATAGACTCTAGCAAGGTAAGTATTTAGGTCAGTAGATGATGGATCACCTGTCCCTCTTTAATTTTCTTAGAATGCTTCATCTGAATTTTTTCTTTGCTCTTATTATATTCTACCCTATAGCATACATATTTATGTATATGTGACAGGCTCCCTATTAGAATCCAAGATCCTTAAGAACACAAATTAAGTTGTTTTGTATTTTTGTTGTTTCCAGCACCTTGAAACATTACCATGTGTGCATGAGAACTCAGCTCTGGTAATTTTGGGCTCCTGAATCTATTCCTTTTCCTTATGACTTTCAAAAGCTCTGTGGAAGGAAAATGGAGGCAAATGATGCATGTGTTCTCTGCGTGGCTATGTGCATCTGCAGTTACCTACTTAGGTGGTTCCAGAGCCTAGGCATAGCGCTTAGGAGAAAGGGGAGCCGAGAGAGGATAAACTTTGTTGGAAATTCAGCCTAAGAGTTGTATAATTGGTTTCGCAGGCAGAACTTCTTGTTTCCATTGGTAACAGAGGTGAAGTTTTCTCAAGTGAAGATATTTTTACCTTCTTCAAATCTCAGCTGAGATCCTAATTTCTACAAAAAGCCTTTCCCAGTCCCCCTTCCTGCTAATGATTGTCGACTATCTCCTTTCATTCCTATCTTGTTTGTTTCTGTTTTTTCTCTCCAATTTAGGCTATAGCTCCTTGAAAGCAGGGATTTTTTTTTTTAAACCTTTAACATTTTTAGCACAATTCCTAGAACATGGTAAGCACTTAATCAATGTTTGCCTTGATCTTCCCCAAATGTAACACTTTTTGATGGAGAATAAGTTGTAAAACTTTGAGTATTTTTATTCATTTCAATAATATTTATGATTTTTCTGATTTACTCCTCACAATTTATTACCTTACAGTATTTATTCTTCACTTTCAGGATGACGTATCGATAGGGGTTGGTTTTATGGAGGCATCCTTTTTCTGCATGTTTATTGCAACCAGCATTTCTCCTTATATTGCAATGGGCAGCATCAGTGATTATAAAGTAAGCATGAGTAACTAAAATTTGATTTTTAGTAATTGTAGTATTAATACTTTATATGCATTGATTTTCTCCTTAAACAATCTATGAAAATTTATTTATGGAACATTTAGTCTAGCTTTCATTTACATCCTCCCATGAGTTTGATTAATATTGTTTTAAATAGCTAGATAAAGGGATTACTAGTTAATCAGGTTTTTAATGTGGAAAATTTTCTCTACTTGAAAACTAAAATAAAAATATACCATATTCAAAGGGAATCACTTTACACAACGCCATGTTTTTATTCATGAATTTTATTGAACTGCCAGATATCCATTTTTCTATCCTACAGAAGTTCAAAGCTGATTGACCTATTGAAATTCAGTATCACATTTAAGAAAGATTAAATGACCTTTCAAAGGGTGCTAGTTAGTAATAGAGCTAGATTTAGAGCCTAAGTCATCTGATTTACAGCACAAGACTTTTCTCCCCACTATATCATTTAGTTCATTGTGAAAGAATGTCTTAATCATTCTTAGGCTTGCATGGTACCACCAAGCCCCTTATACTTATATATTTCCCTTATACTCCCTCTATACTTCCACCAACCTGAGTGATGTAAAAAAGAAGCAGTGTTACAAGGTATAGGTTTCATGGCATATCACATGGCAACAGCTGCAAGACCCTTCATATACGTGGCATTCTTGTTCCTTAACATGGAAGCCTGACCATGTCACACACCTCCCACACCCCTACTCAAAACCCTTTAACAGTTCCCTGAAGGTTAAGATACAAGCTCTTCAGTCTAGAATTTCAGACTCTGAAAACTAATTGTAATCTACCTTTCTAGCCTTTGTTCACTTGGACTGTATCTGGATTTTCTGTGATTTGATGAAAGTCCTTCCCTTATGCCTTGTATGTACTTTCCCTTAATCTCCAACTATTGAAATCCATTTTTTTCCTTCAAGGTCAAGTTCAGACACCACTTACTTGATGAAACATTCTATAATCTTCCACATAGTACTACCTCCCCCTCCCCACTAACATCAATCCTGGTCAAATGTGATCTCTTCACTTCTCAGCACCTCACATTGCCCCTGAGTATTTCCTTCTTTTTGTTTCTAGCCCTTGACACTTTCTATCCTTTATCATTTTTATTTGTACATTTATTTATTCGATACTCCTTCCTCATGATTATAAACTCTTTGAGAGGAGGGGCTATGATATTTTGAATTAGTCATTTAGATTGACCCATACAATATGTCTAAGATGTATGCAGCTTTCATTATTTTAAAAATGAACATATTAATGTAACTGACATTGTTAAAATTTCTCTAAACTTCAGTTTTCAAAACCACTTTGTATCTCTTCTGTTTCTCCATCAGATAAAAGCTCAGTCCCAGTTGTGGATTTCAGGACTCTACCCATCGGCATATTGGTGTGGGCAGGCACTGGTGGATATTCCTTTATACTGCTTGATTCTCTTTTTAATGTATGTTGTTAACTATCTTATAAATAATACTGATGAGGGCTGGCCAACAAGTTTAATCCTGTTTGCTCAGGTATGTCACAAAATTTATAGAGCAAAGAAATTTTCATTAGAAAGTCTATGATTTAAGACCTGTAAAATCAAACAAATGCTCATTAATGTTTATTTATCATACAGGAAAGAACTGAAGCATGCTTGTAGTATACAATTATTTTTTTTAAATCAGTTTTTATCAAGATCCTATTATGTGTTGGGCATTATACTGATACTGTAGATGCAAAGACAAAATTGTTTCTTCTCTCAAGCAGCTTACATTCTAACAGAGGAGACAACATGCAGGTATAGACTGAAGCATGGATAAGGCAAGGGATAAAGGGATAAAAGGATAAAAGAGTTAGAGAATTGAGTGAATTGGCTAACTAAAGGGTGGTGACTGGAAAGGGAGGAGAGCGTAATTAGAATAAGAGTAATGGCCAAGCAAAGGACTGAGGGGTGGGGATTATGGAAGCACATGCGTATGACTATCCTTATGTGTAGATGAGTTGGAGAAGCAAAGTAAGTCACAGGAGTTGAATAAACTGATGAAATTTGAAGAAAAATCAGCTTGTAAACTGAAGTGTCCTAGTGTAAGGGAAAGGGTTGGGTTGGAAAGAAAGACTACAAACCAGGAATTGAACTGAGATTTGTAACCAGTAAGTAATAGCCACCATGATTTGGATTTGGTGACAGATTTGTATATTATAATCATCAAAGGGTGAGAAATAGCTGAGCGATGATGGCAGAAGTGAAGTCTAGAACTGGTGGTAGGGAGCAAGGAGCATTCCGACTTACCTCCTAACCCTCCAGAACCAGTGTGCCATATCAGAACCAACTAGGAGAGAAGCTGCAGCTTCTCCCGGAGGACCATCCAATCACAGACAGGCCTCTGTGATCTCCAGAAGACACAAGGAAATGAAGAAGCCTAAAATGAAAGGAAGCTTATTAATAACAAAACTGGATTTCCACATGGCACAGTGGAAGGGGCAGATGGATCTAGAGTGGGGCATTAGAGATATAGGATGGAGATAAATGGGGATTAGAGAATGCAAAGTGTGATTTGGGGAGTTGGATTTTGAGGTTTACTCATAGTCAATATGTGATTCTGTACTACAGTGACTGGGAGAGTAGGGTGGGGAGGGAGTTTGCTCACCACAGAGGTAAGCATCTGGTCAGAATAATTATTCCAGGTCTTGGTGTGGTCTCTGTGCCACCTTATGTCTATTAGGCAGAACAATTCCTGGCATATAGTTCTTAGAATGTGATGTATTTTCTCAGACAACGTTTGCCATTCTAGTACTTAATATCATTTTCTGTTTATTTCAGATCCTGTGTACTATTGGTTATGCAGCATCTATTGTTGTCTTCACATATGTGATTTCATTCATTTTTCGTAAGAGGAGAAAAAATAGTGGCCTTTGGTTTTTTGGCTTCTTTATTGTAAGTAAGAACGCACTGTATATTAATTTAATTTTTCATCTACAAAGTTAAATATTGTCTTTTTCATATTTGTAATGAACTAGAAAATTAATATTATTTTGTAAAGTATTTGTATTACAATTGGATCATTTTGCTACTTCTGATTTCTATCTATACCTATTTCTCTTGGTATCTATTCATGTCTTGCATTCTTTTGTTTCACTGAAAATAATTGAATCAGAATTTTAGAACTGGATAGGGCTTGTCAAGTCATCTAATTCAGCCACAGAAACTGAGAAACAAAGACATTAAATTTACTTCTGCAAAGCCACAAGGATGGCTAATGACAAAAAGGTTTAGCATTCCCAGGTCTTTAGAACTTTCACCAAGAGCATCACACTTTCTCTTGTGTCTGATTGTATAAGAAGTACTTATATTGATTCACAGTTTTTGCAAATCTCTTTATAATTGGACTTCCAAAGAAGCCTGGGACAATTTGCATGTTTCTGCATAAGCATAAAATGACTCCTAATTGGAGAAGAGAATGCTGAGCACAATGTGACAATGAGTACTTGTATAAAGGTGAAGATAGTGCCAGAACTTTTTGGAAGAAAGATATGTATTTTAATAATTGATTCAGAAGAGAAGCCTGGAGAAAGACAGACAAAGACAGAGAGAGGGGAGAGAGAGAGAGAGAGCTTGGAAGATGGAGATATTTAAAGGAAGCCAGATCCTCAGTATGTCTCTGATTTCCAATTTGTCTCTCTATAGACTTTGGAGACTTTCCCTTTGGTTAAACCAAACTGTCTCTGTTTTGGTTGAAAGGAGATCTCATCTGGTTCTCTTTCAAAGAATTTTCCCACTCATGTATTTTCTAGTATATTCTAATTTTATTTCTGTTTTGTGTACTTGGATACATAGATTTATTTGTGACAATTTAGAATGTTATTTTTTTTTCCATAATCAGAATTTTATGGGAAAGGGGCAAGTAAGATGATGTAAGCTAAGGACTAATGACCAGATAAATGTTATAATTTTACTGTGGGGGGGTTTCCACATGTAAGCTTTGTGTAAGTATAAAAGGTCCAGGGAAAGTTCATCTCATCCTCACTCTACTCAGTCAGATTCAGAAAGTAGGCTACTTCTCTGATCTTTCTCCAAAGAACTGCATTCAGGGAATGAAGGAATAATAGGAGACACGGAGTCTTTTGCTGGGCAGTGTGAAAAGAAAGTGAAGAAGTCTTCTAGCAATTGAGCAGAATACCCATGGCAAAATTATGGGAGGGTATGAACAGCTTCACATAGGATGGGTAGGCATATATGGTTTGAGTTGCAATCTGCCCTATTAAAGTCAATGTCCAATTTTATTTGAGGGATTTTCCTTGCAAGCTAATGCAAAAAAAAATGTTCATAAATGATAAGTATAGATACCAAAAAAGACTAAAGCTTTTGGATGAAAGCCTATGAGGCACTGTTATCAGTGGAATATGATTAATGTACCAGCCTTCAATTTCTACTCCCCTCTCCCAATGTATTTTATAAGTCCACAATCTTAGGGCCCAGATGAGTCTGTAACTTATGGCTATCTCTAAGGGTGGGGCCCCAGGGTAATGCCTATACCATAGTCAATTTCCAAATATTATCTGTTATAGTGGGTAAGGTGACTACAAGAAAAGTGAACTTCTATTCCAAAGAATGGTGGTAGGACACTTAGCCCTTGTAAAAATCACAGTTTATTAGTTTATTTCTCATCATCATAGTCAAAATGTGAAACATGCTGCTCTTGAAGCAGAGTTGTAAAAGATGAGGATTTCTCAGAGTCACTTCATACAATCACAGCATTTGACCATTATAAGGGAAGTTGGTGACCAGTCAGTTCAATCCATAACAAAAAAGAATCCCTGCTATACCATATACAACAAGTGATCATCAAACCTCTCTTTGGAGAAATGGAACCCACTATGTCTTAAGACAACCCATTCTTTTTTCGGTCAGGTCTAATTATTAGGAAGTTTTTCTTGACATCTTTCTCAAATTTGCCTTTTTGCAACATTTACCTAATGTTCTTGCTTCTACCCTCTGGAGCCAAGTAAAGCAAGTCTGATTTCTTTTCCAAATGACAGTCCTTCAAATACTTAATTCTCTACACTGAGCACAACAAATTACTTCAAATTATCCTCCAATGGCAATGGACTCAAGGCTCTTCACCATGTTAATTTCCCTGCTCTGGGGATACTTCCTAGTTTATCAATGTTCATTCTGAACTTTAGTGCTTAGTACTGAACACAGTATTCTAGAGGTAGATTGATAAGGGCAGGGTACCATGGAATTATCACTACTCTATTTTTTGAAGTTATGCTTTCTTAATACACTCCAGGATTGCATTAGCTTTTTAGGCTGCTACATCGTATTATTGAATCATATGGAGCTTATTGTACACTAAAACATTCAGATCTTTTTCAGAACAATCACCCTCTAATGCAGGCATTTCCCATTTTATACTTGTGAAGTTTGCATGTATTCCCAAATGTAAGACTTTATTTTTATCGCTGTTGAATTTCATCTTATTGGAGTCAGATGAATGTTGAAAAAAAATCACCTGATCTTTTTGGATCCATACTATCCTGGATTCTTCTTTATGGTTACTTCATCCCCATTTCTAAGATACATCCTTAAGATCTTTCTACTTACATATCTAAACTGTTAGTACTATAGCACTTACCCGTCTCTCTCCCTTCTTCCACCATCTCTAGTACTGCTCATTTAGTTCAAAGGTACCCTAAGGGTAATACCATTTTCTCTTTTTCTGGTTCTATCAACAGTAGTAAATTTAATAACCAATCAATCAGCAAGTCTTTCTTAAGTAACTACTATGTGCCAGGTCATGTTCTAGGCTCATGGGATACAAATATAAAGAATAAAACATTCTTTATTCTCAATTTGTATGAAAGAGGTGAGGAAATCCTTAAGCCACATGAACTGAAGCAGCTTAGGTGAAATTAAACCCTTTTATAAAATGAAAATTAAACTAATGTGGTCTCTCCTCAGTCAGTAGTTCAGAAACTTCCCATATTTAACTCTTTAATGCAGTTTAGCAATTTTTCAATAATCAGTGCTTATTAAGTATCTGTTGTGTGCAAAACTCTGCTAGCTTCCGAAAAAGCAATAGCAAAAGTTAGCAAAAGGGTTCCTGGAGTACAGGATGGGTTCATAAAATAACTTCTGTTCTTGTTAACATTCTCAAACCAGAAAATCTTTAGTCATTTCAGTTCCTGTACCATTCTAGTCTGCCCTATGCTTCTCTATTGTTCTTTACTCTTATGCTTCCCCAGTGTAGGGCCACCATTGTTGTCTCATGTTATAAGCAACTCTCACACTTATTCAATCAATCTTACCAAAAGTTGAAAGGTGTATCCCTTAAGCTCAAGATCCAACTTGGCACCTCTGCTCAATCTCAAACTGATGAATCTCTCTGCCCCATTTCTATAGCTAGGATTACTCTATTTGCTCCCCACAATGTAGGCACCTGTAGCAGTAAGCACCCCGACATACATAGGATGGCATACTGTACATGTTCTTAGACCTGTTTATCTAAAAAGAAAGAAACTTTTGAGGGGTTCACAATCTTCTTTAATTACATACCAACAGAGGAAATATAAGCAAAGAAATAAGGACCAAAAGACAGGGCTTCCAACTCTCTGACCATAAGTGATACATTCATCACAGAACAACAGACAGATCCAACTGTCTGACCATTACATACATACATAGTTACTGGAGAGAGAAGCACCAATATCTGGGTTTTCAAAGTGAAGGGGAGGGAAAGGGAGCTAAGACTCCTTAATGGGATGTAATGTTAATTATGTAAATGAGAGTTAAAGATCTTCCCAGCCCATTAATGGGCGTGTCCATTAAGGGAAGCTTGATTAGAGGAAAGTTGTTTTGTAGGAAGGCCCACACCTTTCGTCAATTTCAAATGAGGCACTTGTTCTCAAGGGTCCTATTCCCCCCCACTCCCCTTGCTCTGAAAAGTGAATAAATACTCTGAGGTGAGGTTTTGCTTTGGGGCTTACTCATTGGAAGTGTTTATCTGGTCAGATGAGACTCTGGGTAGCTGTTAAAGAGCCTTTCCTAGCCCCTCCGTTTAAAAACCCAGATGTTGGTGCTTCTCTGTCTGGTAACCATGTATGTATGTAATGGTCAGATAGTTGGATCTGTCTGTTGATCTGTGATATTTATATTGCTTATGGTCAGACAGTTGGAAGCCCTGTCTGTTGGTCTTTATTTATCTGCTTGCATTTTCTTTGTTAGTGAATGTAATTAAAGAAGATTGTTGATCCCTCAAAAATAAAAACAGATCTGAGAACCTGCATAGCAGGCCCTCCTGTGTATGCTGGGGTGCTTAATACTACAGCATTCTACTTCCTGACTCTGTCCAGCTCAATCCTGAACTCTCCCCTGGAAGTCCCCTCTACCTAAGCCCACTCTATTCCTTCTCCCTGACCTTCCAGAACTTTGTTCTGCTGCACTGAGACCTTTTTTCTGCCTTCCTGAGGCTACTCCAAGCTGTTCTACCAGGTGCTTGGAAATCTCCCCTCCTCCTTCCAAACAATATACCTCTCATTTATAACATTCTTCTAGTGGCATCAGTTTTATCTGAAGTCATGTCTTCATGGAGTTATAACGTTTTTTCTAATTATGTATTCATGGAATTAATTAATGACATGACAATATACATTAATTTATACGCTGTAAATAATTGAAATAGTATGCAATTCTAACCTATTTGCAATTTTCTTTCAGATCTCCATGTTTTTATTTGGCATCCTATTTTTAAATAATTTCGATTTACTTATCATGCTCCCTTGCATGATATTAGTGCCTTTATACACACTGGTCGGCTGTCTACTACTTTTTTATGAGGTAAGCAATGCTATTATTTTTACTAGATTACTGAAATATATGGCTATTTGAAAAAGCTTTGTTGTACATGGGGAAATATGCTTTTTATAAAATCTTATAATTTCATAAAATATTCTTCAATTCTGTTTGACTTTGAGACCTAATATGAGCAAGGGATGGTATTAGAAAGCAAATGCTTGCCATATAATATATATTTTAAAAATATTATCTCATTTGAACAACCCTGGGGGGTAGGTGCTATTATTATCTCCCATTTTACAGTTGAGGAAATTCAGACAAACAGAGATCAAATGGCTTAGTCAAGGTCATATAACTATTAAGTATCTAAGGCTGGTTTTGAACTCAGATTTTCCTGACTCCAGGCCCAATGTTTTATCCACTCCATTTTTATCCACTCCATTTTATCCACTCCTAGTGGCTTCACAAAATAGAGATATGAATGAAATCTTCTAACTTAATTAATTGCCTTTCCTTACTTGTAAGGGAGAGGCTAAGCTCATGTATACCTGGAAAAACCTCCAATGATATATGCAAATCAATGGAGAATCTATTTCTGTCTGCAGGAGACTAGAGTACAACTAAACGGTCTCTTCACCAATATACTTTCAGTGGCTATGAAGGCGTGTGTCTATGGAGGATCAGTCTTACCAAAATGCAGCATGATTGTCCCCTACTCTACTGTGCTTTCAGAGACTCTAGGAAGTTTGCATTGCCTTCTCCTCATCTTTACCATACCCCTCTACCACCACTCCCACCATGACACATATACCACTTCACCGACGACTAAAATTCTACATTCAGAATAAATTTATTCTTATGGTTTAAGATTTTTTCCCTTGAAGAGGTGATATATTAAGGCTCTTTAGTCATAAGATCACAAAATTCTTAGTTAATGCAGAATTTATTACTCAGAATCCACCTGGTCCAACCATATCTGAGCAAGTCTCCCATCAACAATTCATCAACAAGAAGTCACCCATCTTCTAAAATCCCTCAGCTTAGACATTCAAGGTGTTCAGAAGGAGTAGCACAGGTGGTGTAAAGGCATGCCAGGCTCTTTGTAGGGCTGCTCATTCATTTTAGGTGTCCATTTGATTCATCCAGCTCTCACCTGTGGCTCCAAGAAACTATGGCATGCATAGCAGCTACACCCTAAATGAGAACAGTTTGTTCCAGTGACCATGAAGCAGGCTCTGTGGAATGCTTAGAGTTTGGTCAGGCACTGAAAACAACAAGGTCATCCATTGCATCTGAGGTCATTGCCGGCTTTCTTGACTTTTGTCCTGCCACTGGAGTTTGATGACTCAGGAAGAGTGAGACTGACAACTTTGTGTATCTGTGCCTCACTTAAATCCAATTCATGCCCAGGTCAAGACATCACCATGATGTCACTGGTCTACTTTGAAAGTGAAGGACAGAACAACAACTATAAACAAGGCATTGTGCTCAGCACTAGAAATCCAAAGGCAAAATGAAAAATAGTCCCTGTCCTCAAGGAGTTCACATCTTATAGGAGATTCATCATGTAAGCATATTAATGGTAATTTCTGAAGAAAACAATCACTAATGAAGGGGATTAAAAACTGTAGAAGAAAGCTCGGAATTCTAAGAGGTAGGGCTAAAGAGCAAGTATTCAAGGTATGGGAAGTGAGGCAAAGAAAGTTAGGGAATTGAAGATGGAATGTTGACATCAAGAAACTTGGCCAATTTGGCTAAATTATAAAGAATGTGGAGGGGAATATTTAAAATGAATTCAAATAAATAGGCTTCAGTCAGATTATGAAGTGTGTTAAATGCCAGGTAGGTGGCACAGTAAATAGAACCTTAGGTCTGAAGTCAGGAAGATCTGAGTTCCAATCCGCCCTCAGAGATTTACTAGCTATGAGGACCCTGGGCAAGTCACTTAATCTTTGTTTGCCACAATTTCCCCAACTTTAAAATAAATATAATAATATCACTTACCTCTAGGGAATCTTGTGAGAATTGAATGAGATAATAATAATTATAAAGCACTTAGCACAGTGCCTAAAAGACAGTAGATACTTCATAACTGGTAGTTAAAATTATTATTTCAAGTTCAAGAGTTTATATTTTGGCTTAGAGATAATAGGGAGCCATTGAAGATTTTTGAGGGGGAGAATCACATATTTAGCATGATGAAGTAAGAAACACACTGGACTTGGAGTCATGGGACCAGAGTTTGAATCCTGTATCTTCTACTTACTGTCTTTATAACCTGAAAGTCACTTAAACTCTCTGGGACTCAGTTTCCTACTTCCTACTTCCTTGAAAGTAAAGGCATTAGACTGGATACTGTCTCAGGTCTCTTCCACCTATAGACCTATAATCCTTTGAGACATGCTTTAAGGTTATTTCATAACTTAGAAAGTTACTGTTAGATTAGAGAGAGTTACTATTTGCTGATAGTTCAGTTAAGAGACTCTTGTTGTAGTTCAAATAAAAGATGCTGAGTGCCTAAATTGTGACTATTAGAGAAAAGGGAAGAGGATGGCTGCAGAAGAATTTGTGGAGGTAAAATAGACAAGAAATAGTTATCAGTTACATCTGAAGGGAAAAGGAAATTGAAGACTTGAGGATGTTTAGAGTTTCAAACCTGGGTGACTAGAAGGGTAATGATACCCTCAACAGGAAAAGAGAAATTTGGAGGAGGAATGGGTTTGGGGGCTTAAGATGACAAGGCTTTTTTCAGAATGTCTCAAGTTTGAGATGTCAAGAAGACATCTAGATGATATCCAACAAGCAGCTGGTAATTTGGATGATGATGATTGTGATGGTGGTGGTGGTGATGATGATATTCAGAAGACAGATGACTGCATACATTAATAGATGTGAAAAATAATTTTCTAGAGATAATTACTGAACCCATGGGAATTGGTGAGGTCACCAAGACAGATTGTTAGAAAGTAAAGAGAACAGGACACAGGACAAAACCTTGGAGGACACCCACAATTAGGGTATATGAGATGAACCATTATCCATTAAAGGGGACTGGAAGGAGAAATCACACAATAAGGAACCATGAATTTAAGAATAGATGACAGTGTATAATTGAGCTGGTTGACTTCAGGGTCAAGACTGTAAAGAATCCACCGTGAGGTTAGAGTAGTAGTGATGACCCAGGAGAGCAGGAAGAATGTTTTAAGTTCATGGCAAGGATAAATGTTAGGATTAGGAGGAATCAGGCAAAGGGGAGGTGGAATGGTTATTGTCAGTTGAAGGAATTTCAGAATTGTAGATCCTAGAGATGGAATACAAATAGGGTGATGGTTAGATTAAAAGTATGACCATTGGTTGAGAGGAAGTACATGTTGTGGGAACTGAGACATTTGGTAAACTGAGATGGCAGACTGTTTGTGAAGGATATCAACATGTATGCTGAAATTCCAGCTAGATGGTCTTGGCTTGAAGCAAACAGGAAGACTGTTAACCTGGTACTTAATTCCTTGAGGAAAAAAAGGGAAAATGAAAGTGGTTCATAAATAAGTGTCCTTGCCATTTTCTTAGTGTGATACAGTTGAAATTTCAAAGGTGGAAAAGCTGTTAATTGATGGAAGCAGGGGAAAGTTCTTTAAGTGAGAGTAAAGAGCAATTTGTATGGCTCTTCTCCTTTCTGAACCAGCATCTCTAAGATGGACAAGAGAAAATGTGAATACAATGAGGTTGGTGGTTCAGGAAGACCATTTTCAAAGAGTGTAAGAAGATAGGATGGTGAGAGGAAGAGGTTTAACACGAAGGGAAAATTGATAATGACAAAAGGAGGATTCTCTAATATTTAATGGGAGCGTGAATGAATTTGTCAAATTATTTTCTGAGATGATATCCCACAGGGGAAATATGGCACTAAGAATCTAGATTGGAGGTGGCATTATAAAGGTAGAAAAGGGCACAGAAAGGGTAGAATAGGAGCACCAAGAACAAACTTCCTTTCTTTCACAGTTTTAGCCAGGGATAGTTTCACTTTCCTCATTGTTTCAAAAGTAAATGTACAATGCCGGATTCAGTGGGAAGGAAGGAAGAAAAGAAGGAAGAAAGGGGGAAGAAGGAAAAAGGGAGGAGTTAAAAAGGTAGAGAGGGAGAGGTTGAAATTAACAGTAGACTCATTGAGAGAACAAAGGAATATATCATAGATAAGATTCTTGCCTCTAATTCCAAAGAATGCACTTATCCTAGAACACAGAGGAACCTCAAGCAGAATAAGGGAAGGAATATTTGCTGCATGAATTTCTTGTTAATTTAAATATAATTGATCAACAAATGAACTTCCATTTGGTCTTTGTTTTCTTTTGACAGCTCTCTTATAGCTATTCAAAAAATCCTGAAGATGAAGTGAATGGAGTCAGTCAAAGCAGCCTCTTTGTACTTTTAATAGTAAGAAGAACTTTCTTTGGGGATCATGGGGGAAGGGGAATAATATTTACTGAACTGAACTATGTAATGCTTGTGAGTGTTTGGCAGATGTTGAAAATGTTTAAAAATCCACGTGGATATATATTGTGTCCTAAGTTTGTAAAATTTTTGTTGTGTATATGTGCTTTATAAAAGTCAAAACATTCCCATTACTCCCCCCACCTCTCCAGGTTATTTGATCTTACTAAAGTTCTAACTCGGTGATGCTGTGACGAATGAAACAACAGCTCTGTGGAAGACTTCAAATATGGGATTGGTATTGTGTACGGTTTAGTTTAGTTAAGTTTAGAGAGACTCATTATTAGGCTGTTCCCTGGGTAATGCATTTCTCTAAGAACATCTAAAATGAGTTGCTTTCTGCATTGGTAGAGGGAGTATCTACACAGACTTCATACCACAAAGGTCTGTGACTGTAAATACTTTTACTCTTTTGTCATATTGTAACTAATGTGGTTATCTTTCTTTCCTGCTAGCCTTATCTTCACTTTATCATTCTCCTTTTTGTCCTACGGTTTCTGGAAATGAAATATGGAAAGAAATCGATGAGAAAGGATCCTGTCTTCAGGTAGACAAACATATTTAAATTAATTTAAATATTAGATGATTGACTATCACACTAAGCACAAATAATTCAATTAAAAATATTTATTGGATGCCTATTAGGGGCAGCTAGGTGGCACAGAGGATAGAGTGCTGGACCTGAAATCAGAAAGACTCATCTTTGTGAATTCAAATCCAACCTCAGACACTTATTAGCTGTGTGACCCTAGGCAAATCACTTAACCCCTTTTGCCTCAGTTTCCTCAAATATAAAATGACCTAGAGAATGAAGTGGCAAACAACTCCAATATCTTTGACAAGAAAATGCCAAACGAGATCACAAAGATTCAGAAATGACTAAAACAACTGAACAACATTATGAGCAAGCCTTTCGCAAGATAGTATGTTGGATATAAAAGAAAGATAAGGAATGGTCCTTGCTCTTGAGGAACTTAAATCTAATGGAGCAAACAAAATTCACTGATAAAAGCAGAATAATTAAACTCTAAAGTAGGTGGTACCGTGAGTGATCAGTGTTCAAATGAGTGAAATCAGAAAAAAGTTTCATAGAAGTGATAGAATTTGAGTTAAGAAATTGAACAGGAAGAGAAAAAGATTTTAAGTAACCATTTTAGGAAAGGTGGTCGCTGCAAAGATCTGAAGGTGTAGCATTGATGTGGCATAGATTATAGAAAAATCAAGCTAATGTCTTTCTTTTCTCTTTCCAGAGAAAATAATTAAATTGGAAATATTTCAAAGAAAATAAATATATAGTATGTGGGTATGCCAAAACTCCTAGTGAATTTTTAAACTATGCATATAAAGATATATACACACATAAATACATATATGTATATATAGAACATATAAATCCACAGAGAATTATATATATAATTATTACATTATGTATTGTAGTTATATATATATAATTATACAGAGAGATGCACATACATAAAGTTGCACATATAAAGCACACTCTATATAAAGCTATATACAAAGCCAAATATTGGTACATATATGAAGCATATATATATATATGCACAAACGCATATATAGTTTTATACATGTATATATACATACACAAAGCACATATTTGATGCCATCTTAGCCACAGAAAACAGACAACTTGTGAAAAACAAACTGAGTTATATATATATTTAAAGAACAACCTTATGGAATCCTGTGGAATAACTAAATGATGTCAACATATTTATTATTATATTTAAAATGTAGATTCTGTAGGTTATTAAAATATAAACTCATGCAGAAGTGTATTGAATTCATAAAAAATTTTGTCTTCATGCATTTTCTGAAAGGCAACATTGTGTGGCTGATACTCAACCCAGGAGTCTGGAAAACCAGGGATCAAATTCTGGTTGTAATACATACTGCTATAGATGAGCAGGTTAAGTTAAATCAAGTTAAAACATTTAACCTCGGTGCTCCGAGGCAATTCTCTAGAAGTGTGTATTATAGATGCATTACCAATGTGTACCAGTAGAGGGAATTTCCACACTGTGTTTACCACACTGTTGAAGCTATGTGTCTGGACATCCTCAGATTACCCCTCGCTGCCAAATCCCTCCACCTTCGCTAATAAAACATTTCCTTAATTCATGAATACCAAAAGCACATGTTATTGGATGTCTATTAGGGGACAACTAGGTGGCACAGTGGATAGAGTACTGGACCTGAAGTCAGGAAGACTCATCTTTGTGAATTCAAATTCAAAAATTATACCATGTAGGAATTGGTGATAATTTGCAGTGTCAAAGACAAGGAGTTCAGAGCAGTGGTCTCTGCCCCTATTTTGATAACCTTCCCCTATCAGTAAAAGTTTTAAATTATATATTTGTATATTTACATAATATTATTATATATAATGATATATTTATAAATTATATAAAAGTATCAATACATTGTGCACATAATAAAATACATAACATAGAAGAGTAGAAAGTGTGAGGTAAAGGTGAGCTAAACATTATTTTTCATTTGAAAAATTAATGATATAAAATATTTTGTATTTCAAAGCAATGTGATTGAATAAGCTTCATCAATTTAAAAAAAAATCCTTGTTTGTGCTTGAGGATATGAAAGACATAAATAATTATTATTGTAATTATTCAGTTAATTTGCTCTTTGTAGCTAGTTAAGCAGGTAAATTTCTTTTTTAAAGATACTTTAAATGGAAATATACACATTATAACTATCAAAAGATAGGTCATAATAATTACTGAACATAATTCTTCTCTGGGTACAGATATTCACCATACAAATAAATAATCCAAAGTAGATTGTCTCTGATTTCAACTCAAATAATTTTCAGTATAAATCCACTCTTTATTCTTTATCTGGTCATACTTATTTTCCTATTCGTGTCTGGATATTTTAGTTATTTTTCTATGTGTGAGGAAATCCAGAAGACCAGTTTAGCTGGACAGTAGAGTGCAGCAAGGGGAATAATGTGTAATAAGGCTTGGAGAGTTGGTCAGGGCCATCTTGCAAAGGACTTTAAATGCCAAATAGTGGATTTTGTATTTGATTCTATAGAAAATAGAGAGCTACTGGATTTTATTGAGGATGTATATGTGTTGGGGTAGTGGTATAATATGGGCAGACCAGATCTTTAAGAAAATAATTTTGTCAAGTGTATGAAAGATGGATTAGAACGGGACAAGAGAGGGTTCTTAAGGCTAGGCAACCTAGTAGAAGTCAATTGCAAGAAGTGTAAGTGACAGGTACTAAAGACCTGGGGCAGTGATGTGGTATAGTGGATAGAACATAGGGCTTGGAGTCAGGAAGACTCATTTTACTGAGTTCAAATCTGACTTCAGACACTTATTCCTTCCACTTGGGAAAGTTACTTAATCCTATTTGCCTTAGTTCCTCATTTGTAAAATGAGTTGGAGTAAGAAATGGCAAATCATTGCAGTATCTTTGTCAAGAAAGCCCTAAATATGGTCATGGGAAGTTGGACATGATTGAAATGGTTGAACAGCAAGAAAATAAAGACCTGAGCCAGAGAGGTGACTATGTAAAGGGAGAGGTGACAAGCTTTTGCAAGTGATTAACTATGTGGGGTCTAAAAGTGAAGGGTCGTAGGTGTCACAGGAGTTGCAAATCTGGATTACTAGAAAGATAGGGGTGCTTTTGATAGAAATAGAAAAGTTCAGAAGAGCGTTGGGTTTGGGGGAAATGATAATGGAATGAGATCCGCAGCTCATTCTGTTCCACCAAAAACAAAGAAGAAAGAATGGAATTCTTATTGATTGATTACTGCCCCAGAAGAGGGAGCTTGCTCTCTGAAGAGTGTCTGCTATAACACGAGATCTGGGGAGAAAGAGATGGCTATGCTAGGGAGAAAGTGGATTTTCCCAATGGTACCTGTGCAACTGTTTACATGGGTGCCTAGGTCAATGTCAGGTTGCAAGTGACCTCAGAGCCTAAAGGGGGAAAGGTTAGAAGTTGTACAGCAGCAAAAAAGGGCAAAGTGGGGATAGTGTTGGATTATATTAGATGAAATATTGTATTGGTATGACTGTGTTGGATACTAGCCTCATGATTTGCTGGAAGGTGAACAGAGAAATGCTACCATTTTCCTACATCTCAATGGCTTGATTATATATTTCTTGAGGTCATATCATGGTTCTGACTTTTGAGACCAGTAGCACAGAGGATGAAGGAAAAGGAAAGATACTTTATGACACTAGAAGAATATTCTGGTACCACCAACAGAAATGGGATAGTTGCAAATGGAAATTGGTTTGATGAAGGGCGATGAGGGAGTGATAAGAGGCTTTTTATCTTTTTCCTTTTCAGTCAAAGGAGCATTTTATTGGGACTACAGTTTTCTTGACACCACCTTTTCATCTAAAAATCCATCCTCCCCACAGCTGCCAAAATTGTTGTTCAGTCATACAGTCATGTCCAATTTTTCATGACCCCATAGACCATAGCATACCAGGTTTTTCTATCCTCCACTGGCTCTTGAAATCTGTTCAAGTTCACGTTCATTGTTTCCATGATATTATCTATCCATCTCATCCTCTGTGTCCTCTTTTTCCTTTAATCTTTCCCAACGTCTGAGTCTTTTTCCATCTCATTACATGGCCATAGTTTTTTACCTTCAGCTTTAGCATTTGATCTTCCAATAAATCATGAGTTAATTTCTTTAAGTATAGATGGATTTAATCTCCATGTTGCCAAAATAATTTTTCCTAAAGCAGAAAACTGACTACATCACTCTCTTTAAAAAAAAACAAAAAACAAGGGGGTGGAGCCAAGATGGTGGACTACAAGGACACACTTATGCAAGGTTCCCCCCACAGCCCATAAAATACCTGTAGAGAGGGACTCTCAACAAATTTTGAAGCAGCAGAAGTGGAGAACAATAGAGTGGAGGAGATTTCCAGCCCACAGTAACCTGAAAGGCCCAAGGAAACCTCGGTTGCACTTGATGCAGGAGCTGAGCATGGAGTCCAGCCCAGCCTTGGCCCTGGTGCCACAAGACTCTGGAAGGACAACACCTCAGGGGCAGAATCTCCAGTCACAGTAGTGGATGCTCAGATCCCTTGGCCCACGGTCACCAAAGGACAGTGACGGGGTTTTATCAGAGAGCCGGGAAAGGAGAAGGGCCTTCCCATAGCTCCAGCAGCAGGCAGCTGCCACACAGGCAGCACAGCAGCCCTTATGGAAGCTCCATTGTTGGAGTGTAAAAACCCCTGAGGACACTGAAAAGCTGAATCTTACCTCAGCCCTGGGTGGAGGCTCTGGTTGAGCTGGTCTTTGTCTCCAACTGAATGGTGGCCCTGCCCATCCAACTTATCTGAAAATCAGCCTCCAGTGCTGACTTTGTGGAACTGGAGGCCAGGTAGCTGCTAAGATTCTGGGCACAAAAGTCCCTCTCTGCATTCAGACCAGTACATGCTTGATTGTACCACCTTAGAGGAACTGAGATCTCGCAGATTCCCAGAGTATACCCTACTCTTGATAAAGGACCCAAAAGTCAAGTAACAGGTTGGGAAAATGCCCAAAAAAGGGAAAAAAAATAAGACCATTGAAGGTTACTTTCTTGGTGAACAGATATTTCCCCCCATCCTTTCAGATGAGAAAGAACAATGCTTACCATCAGGGAAAGACATAGAAGTCAAGGCTTCTGCATCCCAAACATCCAAAATAAATATTCAATGGGCTCAGGCCATGGAAGAGCTCAAAAAGGATTTTGAAAATCCAGTTAGAGAGGTGGAGGAAAAACTGGGAAGAGAAATGAGAGAGATCCAAGAAAAGCATGAAAAACAGGTCAACACCTTGCTAAAGGAGACCCAAAAAAATGCTGAAGAAAAGAACACCTTGAAAAATAGACTAACTCAATTGGCAAAAGAGGTTCAAAAAGCCAATGAGGAGAAGAATGCTTTCAAAAGCAGAATTAGCCAAATGGAAAAGGAAGTCCAAAAGCTTATTGAAGAAAATAGTTCTTTGAAAAGTAGAATGGAAGAGATGGAGGCTAATGACTTTATGAGAAACCAAGAAATCACAAAACAAAACCAAAAGAATGAAAAAAATGGAAGACAATGTGAAATATCTCATTGGAAAAACAACTGACCTGGAAAGTAGATCCAGGAGAGGCAATTTAAAAAGTATGAGACTACCTGAAAACCATGATCAAAAAAAGAGCCTAGATATCATCTTTCATGAAATTATCAAGGAAAACTTCCCCGATATTCTAGAACCAGAGGGCAAAGTAAATATTGAAAGAATCCACCGATCACCACTGGAAAGAGATCCAAAAAGAGAAACTCTTAGGAACATTGTGGCCAAATTCCAGAGTTCCCTGGTCAAGGAGAAAATATTTCAAGCAGCTAGAAAGAAACAATTCAAATACTGTGGAAATACAATCAGGATAACACAAGGTCTAGCAGCTCCTACAATAAGGGATTGAAGGGCATGGAATATGATATTCCAGAAGTCAAAGGAACTAGGACTCAAACCAAGAATCACCTACCCAGCAAAACTGAGTATAATACTTCAGGGGAAAAAATGGTCTTTCAATGAAATTGAGGATTTTCAAGCAATCTTGATGAAAAGACCAGAGCTGAAAAGAAAATTTGACCTTCAAACACAAGAATGAAAAGAAGCATGAAAAAGTAAACAGCAATGAGAAGTCATAGGGGACTTACTAAAGTTGAACTGTTTACATTCCTACATGGAAAGACAATATTTGTAACTCTTGAAACTTTTCAGTATGTGGGTAGTTGGTGGGATTACACACACACATACACACAGAGCACAGAGTGAATTGAATAGGATAGGATCATATCCTAAAAAATGAAATTAAGTGGTGAGAGAGAAATATATTGGGAGGAGAAAGGGAGAAATGGAATGGGACAAATTATCTCTCATAAAAGAGGCAAACAAAAGACTTTTTAGTGGAGGGAAAAAGAGGGCATGTGAGAGAAAAACATGAAGCTTACTCTCATCACATTCGACTAAAGGAAGGAATAAAATGCACACTCATTTTGGTATGAAAATCTATCTTACAATACAGAAAAGTGGGGGAGAAGGGGATAAGCAGGATGGGGGAATGATGGAAAGGAGGGCAGTGGGAGAAGGGAGCAATAGGAAGTCAACACTCTTGGGGAGGGACAGGATCCAAAAAGAGAATAGAAGCAATGGGGGGCAGGATAGGATGGAGGGAAATATAGTTACTTCTACACAATGTGACTATTATGGAAGTCATTTGCAAAACTACACAGATATGCCCTATACTGAATTGCTTGCTTCCCAAAGGGAATGGATGGGGAGGGAATGATGAAGAGAAGTTGGAAGTCAAAGTTGTAGGAACAACTGTCAAGTATTGTTCTTACTACTAGGGTATAGAAAGTTATCTGGGCCTACAGGACAAAAGAGAAGATGGGGACAAGGGAAGGGAGTGATGTTAGAAGAGAGGGCAGATTGTTGATAGGGGCAATTAGAATGCTCGGTGTTTTGGGGTGGGGGGAGAGGAGAAATGGGGAGAAAATTTGGAACCCAAAATTTTGTGAAAATGAATGTTAAAAGTTAAATAAATTTAAAATAAAGAAAATTATATAAAAAAAAAATGGAAGTTGACATTAAAAAAACAACTAGGTGCTCTAGGATAAAATACATATTCCTATTTTTATCACTTAAAGTCTATCACAACCTTGCCTGTTGTCTTGTTGACTCATTGACTTTTCCATCTGATTATATATTACTGTCCATTCACACCCTTTGTGATCTAGTCAAACAACTGTACGTGACACTTTATCGCCTGCCTCCACGACTTTTCTCTGGTCATCCTCAAATCTTGAAATGTCCGCCCTCCTCATCTCAGCTTCTTAAAATCCTTTGTTTCCTTCAGAGTTCATCTAAAGGTCACCTTCTACATAAAGCTCTTTTTGATCTCTTCTCACCAGCTTCTAGTGTTTTCACTCCCCAAAAGTGACATTGTATTTAATAGATAGATGTTCACTGTTGTTCAGCCATTTTCAGTGATGTCCACCTCTTAGATCGATAAATACTATATATTTGTATTTGTACATGTTGTCTCCTATAGAATACAAGCTTCTTGAGGGCAAGGATCGATAGGTTTCTCTTTGTATGTCTATTACCTACTGTAGTACTTGGTTCATGGTAAGAGCTTAATGAATGTTTTTTCGGTTGGTGGGTTGATTGATCTTTATGTGTTCTCTGTAGAATTTCTCCAAGAAGTAGTGAAACTTTTCCAAACCAAGAAGAACCAGAAGGTGAAGATGAAGATGTTCAAGCAGAAAGAGCTAGAACTGCCACTGCACTGGCTGCTTTAAACCTTGATGAGGTGAAATCAAATGAGGAGATACTCCTTCAATTGTTTATTTTTTTCTCTTATACATTAATTTGTTCAAATTTACCTAGATTTTTATTTGGAAGATCTTATTGATATCTTTTCTTTTCCATGATCTTTATTTCCAAATATGTTTTCCATCTTTCCCCACATCCTTTTTGCTTAAAGAACTATCTCCTGTAACAAAGAATAAAAACAGAAAAGAACTCAAGAAACTATCTCATTAACCAAATATGAATATATATTCTGTGTTCCACATCCATAATAACCTGCCTTTGTAAATAAAGGGTGGAGTTATATTTTCTTATCATTTTTTGGTGGGGCCAACTCAACCAAACTTAGCTGTAAGCTTATGTAGCATTCAATTTCAAGATTTTTTCCCCCTTGCATTTCCATTTCTTTCCATTTCCATTTCCGTGGTCACTATGCATAGTTTTCATGGTTCTGTTTACTGCATTACATCAGTTTATATAAACCAAAAACATGATTCTCAGAATGATTCTCTTTTATTCTTTCTTATAGTGCAATAATATTCTATTGCATTCATTTAGCCATTCCCAAACAATGGGGCATCTACTTTGTTTTCAGTCCTTTGTTGCCATAAGAAGTGCCAATATGAATGTTTTGGTATATATTAGGTCAGGGGTGGGGAACCTGCAGCCTCAAGGTCACATGTGGCCCCTTAGGTCTTAAGTGAGGCACTTTGACTGAATCCAAACTTCACAACATCATTCTTACTGCTCTCTTGGTCCATCTCTATTGGATTCAAAAAGCATCACCTGAGGACCTAGAGGGTCACATGTGACCTTGAGGTCACAAGTTCCTCACCCCTGTAGACTTTTTACTTTTATATTTATCATTCTTGTAACATATGCCTAGCAATCTGATCTATGACTCAAAGGATTTGGAAATTTTATTCACTTTCATAGTATAATTCTAAATTACTTGCTGGAATGGTGAGAAAAATTCACAGCTCTACCCACAAAGTACTTGTATTCCTGCATGACCTTCCTAATTGACTATGTCCAATTTTGGTCATCTTTACCAATTTTATGGGTCCAAGATGAAACCTCAGTGATGTTTAAATTTCTGTTTTTTCATTATTAGTGATTTAAAGCAATTTTTCATGACTGTTAATAACATAATTCTTTTGAAAACTGTTCATATCTTTTGACTGCTAGGAGATTACTCTTTATCTTACAGATTAGGAAAAGTTCATATCTTGGAAAATAGGCTCTTATAAGATATATTTCATAAAACAAAATTTTCCCCTAACCAACAGTTTCCCATATCTTAACTGCATTGAGTTTGCTTGTCCAAAAGATTTTAATTTCATGTCATTGAAATTACTATTTTACCCTTTATGAGTTATTCTATCCTTTCTCTAATGAAGAATTCTTCCTGTAGTTATAGATATTGACATCAAATTTTTCTCATTTTTATGTTGTGACTTTTGCCATCCATGTTGCATTCTGAGCTTGGTGTGGTATATGGTATAAGATGTAGTTCTATACCTAAATTCTTCCAAATAGCTTTCTTGTTTCCTCAACAGTTCATGTCAAATAAGGAATCCATCCCCAGGTGTTTCTAGGGTTTCCTAACACTTGTTTATTGAGTTAGATTGTTTCTGATTCTTTTTAACCAATTCCAAATAGTTTTTGTGATTACTGACTTATAAATGCAATATAAGGTCTAGAAATTCTATTCTCTTATCTTTTTATTCATAATTTCCCTTGATAATATAGATTCTTTGCTGTAGGTCTAAAGAGTACCTCCATCTTGGAAGTCTGGTTAAAATGAAATATGTCATTAATTGAATTTAAATAGTGTCATTTTTATTCCCTTGGCATAACCTAGACATGTGGAGTAAGTATCCCTTCAGTTATTTAAGCCACTCTTTGCTTCTTTAAAGTGTTTTATATTGTAACTCTATTTTTAATGTGCCTCAACAGATTGATTCCCAGATAGTTGATGCATTTAGTACTTCTTTAGAAACAGATTTCCTTTTATTTTCCTCTGAATTTTAAAAATAGCTATATAGTAATGCCATTCATCTGAGGGAATTCTAAATCGTCTTTCTTCACTAAGTTATCCATTGTACTAGTTGTTTTCTTTCTTGATTTACTGGGGTTTTCTAAGTAAATCATCATGCTGTTAGCAAAACCAGACAATTCTGTTTCCTCTTTGCCTGTGTTTATGCCTTTAATTTCTTTCATTTGACATATTGTTTTCACTAGCATTTTGAGAGTGATGTCAAGTAGGGGACATAGAAAGCATCCTTGTGTTTCTCCTACGTTTATTATGCAAGTTCCTAGCATTTTCTCATTACAAATTAAAATAGCTTTTGGTTTTAAAGAAATACTTTTTATCACATTAAAAGCAACTCTCTTATGCTTTTCCTTTGAACACTTTTTAGTTTAAATGAGTGCATATATTAATATAGTCGTGTAGTTATGCTAATTTGTCATATTAGTTTGCTAATCATTTTTTGGTGGGGCCAAAAAATGATTTATATAACCATTTTTATTTTCTTTGAAAATAAAGTTATGCTAATTAGTTTTCTTAATTTAGATTCATCCTCAAATTCCTGATAAAAATTCAATTTGATTATAGTGTATCTTTCTTTTTAGGGGAAGGCATATTGGTGAAGTATTTTCGCTAGGATTTTCTCAAAAATTTTGAATTGATATTTATTCCTTATCTTTGTCTATGCTTCTCTTTCTTTGTTATAAGTATGGGAGATGCATCCTATGAAAGGAGTTTAGTGTAGAATGTTTTCTTCTTCAATTTTTGAGAATTTGTTTAACATATGTATTAATTGCTTTGTAAACATTTGATAGGATAGATAAAATTCACTTGTACATCTATCTGGACTAGGATCTCCTCCCTGACTCCACTTTTGTAGTTTCTTAATTGCTAATTTTATTTCACTTTCTGAGGTTAGGTTGTTTAAAATTTATTTCATGTTATCCTGGAACATTTAGATGGTTAGTTGGACATGTTGTTAAGCAGAGTTGATCTGCCGGCTTTAATTTAAAATTTTGCTGAACTTTTCTCATCCTTACACATATGAAAGGAACTCTACTTGATTTTGAGTAGGTATTCAGAGTCACTGAAATGAAGGGAGTAAAAGACAAAGGATGTTTTTATTTTTCTTTTTGAGAAAAAATAATTGGCAAATACAGTCATGCTTGCAAGATCCAAATGAGACCTTGTGAATTGAAGAACTTGAAAACCATTTGTTATAAGAAATGCTGAGTAGGAATCAAATCTGTACTTCAGCTTTTTCTTTACTTAGATATTACAATGGTTTAGTCAAACTGAATTGAATGATTCTTTAAAGCTGGACACTATAGTTGTGTAAAGATGGGCAGCTTTACACAAAACGTATACTGCTTTTCCAATTTACCTTCGTAAAGGATTGCTACTCACTGATCTATACGTACACAAAAATAAAAATAAGATATGTCTTTTCATGCATGAATGATGTGTTGATTTTTTTGTTTCACTACTCTTATTCACATAGTAGAAGTTTAAAGTGGTTGCCTACCTCCACAAGAATCCTAGGCGGGGTAAGTCATCCCTCTGCCTGCTACGGGTCCATTTTTCCTTATTCATTCTTACCCAGGTTTCTAAGATAATAAAAGGCTACGTTCTGACACTTCCAGATTAGACACTGTAACAGCATCAACAGCATCATCGTTCTCATTAAACAATTAGCTTTGTGCCCCTGCTCCATTAATAAATACACTGGAGAAGCCTCTTTTTTCCATAATCATTTGTTCATCTCTTTTTCTATCAACTCTGCTAATCTAAGCTTAAATAAACATCAAGGTGATTAGTTAAATTGTTTACTATTCTTGTAACAGTCAATAAAACGGGTACAATTATTCATTTTTTTTTCCAGCTGCAAAGATCACAGCCTAAGTTGCCTCTTACCATCACTATAACTAAATGCTAACTTTTTAGTTTTAGAAAAACAGTCCTCTCAGGCTAGCAAAGTCGGTCTCTTTGCAAGAAAATAAATAGTGACCTTACGAAGAAGGTTCTCTTAATTCTCTCTCTGTAATTGACTCAGTTTCTCTTCAAACTATGACAGGAAGTCTCTCCAAAATGAGTTTAACTGTCAACCTCTTGAATTTCGATTGCTGCCTAAAACCAGTATCTTTAGTCTCTGTGGGAGAAGTTATCAATGTCACTGTTACATTTGTTAAAAAAAAGGAAGGCGTCTGGGGATTTGAAAAAAGAGGTTGAGTTCTTGACGTCTCTGCAGGAAAGTCTTCACCACTTCTCTCTCTCTGCTCCTGAATACTTTCTCTTTTCTGGATTTTCATAACATTGCTCTTTGCTGGTTCTCCTCTTACTGATCTGACTGCTCCTTTCTCATTCCCTTTGCTGGTTCATCATCCATGTCATGTACCTTAACATCACCAAGATTCTATCCTGAGCCCTCTTCTATTTTTTTCTCTTCACTTTCTCAGTTGGTGACCTCATCAGCACCCATGGTTCAATTATCATCTCTGTGCAGATAACTCCAAGTTCTGTGTGTTTAATTCTAAGCTCTCTCCTGAGTTCCAGTCTTGAATTGCCAATTGCCTTTATGACATTGTCATAATGTGACATTATGAACTATATGACCCATAGCAATCTCTCACTCAAAGTATCAAAACTGAACTAATTAGCTCACCCCTCAAATCCATCACTCTCTGTGACTTTCTTGTTTCTTTCACAGATACCACTATCCTTCCAAAGTCACTAGGAACTAGAACCTGAGCTCCACCCTTGATTTCTCATTCTTACTCATCACGTATATCTAATCGATTGCCAAACCATATGTAGCAAAAGTTCATGGTTTCATATAAAATTCTTTTTTGTATGTTTTCTTTATATATTGTTCATAATTATCTATGATTGTTAATAATAACAAATAAAAGAAAAAATCAATAAAGAAAACATATAACTCTTTAAATATTCACTAGGATCTTGCAACTTAATTACAGGGTTTTTTTTTTCAACTTAATTACATGTTCCCTCAATGCAAAGTATGATTTGTACCATAGTTTGGAGTAAAAAGAGGGCTATCCAGGAGAGTACAACACCCTTCTGAATTTTAATGAGGAAATATCTTTTTTCAGAAACCAGTCATTATTGCCAGCTCTCTACGTAAGGAATATGAAGTCAAGAAGAAAATTTGCTTTTCAAAGAGTAAGAAGAAACTGGCCACAAGGAATGTCTCTTTCTGTGTTAAAAAAGGTTAGGAATACTAGTCTCTTTAAAAAAAAAATACCTCTGATATATGAAGTTTGGAATGTATGAGGAGAAAAATGGTGGTGGTGGTAATATGAGTGTATGTTAGAAGGCAGAGTGCAGAATCTTGTTAGCTATCTTAAACATTAAATGGGTTCACATAGGGAAAAGAGTTTGATCTAATCTGATAGGCCCCAAGAGGAAGAAAAGGGAATCATTTGGCGGAAATTAAAAGAAGTCACATTTCAGTTTAACATTAGGAACTGCTTAAGAATTAAAAAAGGATAATAACTGAGCCTGTCTTTCCTTGGCCTGGCAAACTCTCAGGTGAGTGCCTTCCCAACTGAATTTTCTAAAGTGCTAAGAGATTTAATAGTCTTTTTTCCAAGGTCATATAGTTAATATAGGGGCAGCTAGGTGATGCAGTGAATAGAGTGTTGGCCTTAAAGTCAGGAAGACTTTAATTAAAATGTGGTCTTAGAGATTTATTAATTATGTAATATTCAGCAAGTCATTTAACCTCTGCCTAATTTTCCCTAACAATAAAATGGGGACTATAATGAAACCTACTGTATAGAGTCGTCATAAGGATCAAATGAGGTAATATTTATAAAGTGCTTAGCACAGTGCCTGTTGACAAAACACACTGTTCCCTGGGTTGGGAAATCATCATATCTACATGAAAATAATTGTACGAAGGTGAAAAATGAAGAACTCAAAATAACATGATGGATTTTATGAACTTGATGTCTATCCACAAAGAAACTGACTGAGTAATGATTTCAGAAGTGTTATTAAATTAAAAGAAAACAGCTATCTGGTTAATGGATATACAAATTAGGATGACTGACAGCCCAGTTTCTTCCAGGTGAAGTTCTGGGTCTGTTGGGACACAATGGAGCTGGCAAAAGTACATCGATTAGGATGATAGCTGGAGAGACAAGACCAACTGCTGGAGAGGTAAGTGAAATAGAATGAAAATATTTTGATAATGATTAAAAGAGAAGATTTTAAATATTAATGATTATCTTTAATATAAATAAGTTCTCTTACTACTGTTTTAGAGTCATTTGGATAGTAAATAGATGGATGAGTTAATTCACAGATGATTCCCATGCTACTCACAGCATGTAATAGAGGGTAAGGTCTCTGTCTCCTTTAGTAGGTAGAATGATATTAACATACATCAGCAGAGGACTCTGTCTGGATAAAGCTATATCCATCTGCATATATGTATAGGTAGGATTTCCCTTTCAGTGAGTATTGTCTTCATTATTTCATGAGGTGAATCTTAACAGAGCTACTTATTGAGCACTGACAGGAAGTATAGCATTGTGTAAAGTCCTGGGAATAATAATAACCTTAGTATAGTGCCTTTCAGTTTTATAAGAGATTCCATACACACTTTTGATACCTACAGCTATGCGAGTTAAATGGGATTAGTATTATTATACTTTGTTTATATATAGTTTGTGTGTAGGGAAGAAGAAGGAAGGGAAGTAAAGAGAGAGACTATACTGCTTGTCCTAGGTCACATGGTTAGCAAAGAATGGAGCTAGATTCTAATCTCAGTGCTTCTCTTACAACTTACTAATAAATGATAAGTTCTTCCAGAATTTATATAATATAGGACACAGTAAATACATAATCAACAGAAATATTCTTGAACATGATCAAGAAGATCAGTAATTTGGGTGTTGTGCTGGTAATTAGAGAAGCATTGCTGTTAAAACAGAGAAATCCCTAAAAAAAATTTTTAAATAAGACTAGAAATATAGTTTTCAAGAATAATGGAAAATAATGCTTTCATTCATGAGAGAGAGTTTAACAAAAGCCTCAGAGGTAGAAAAGCAGTGCTGTTCTAAGTAAGATTGAACAGTGGGGAAAGTGTTTAGTTAGGTTTCATTTGATTTATTTATTGCTATCTATGGGAAAATAAATCATAAACCACATGGAAGTTGAGAGCATTTTAATATACTAATTTTTACTTTTTGTCATCTTTGAGAAACAGAAACTGGTTTCTTATTTTTATCTATTTACTTTTATTGATAAATTTTGTTTTAAGAGATGAGCGAATTGGAATACTCTTTCTTCTCTGTGGTCAGGTTAAAGCTCTCCCTCTACCACCCTCACTTGGTCACTTCTCCTTCTCGGAGGTTTACTCAAACCATATTTACCACTCAAACAACATTTAAATTGCTGTCATCTACTGAACTCCAGGAAATTTCTCTCTCTCTCTCTCTCTCTCTCTCTCTCTCTCTCTCTCTCTCTCTCTCTCTCTCTCTCTCTCTCTTTCTCTCTTTCTCAATATATAGATATGGATATATAGAGATATGTTCTTCTTGTTGTTTAATAGTTTTCAGTCATGGCCAACTCTTTCTGAGCCCCTTTGGGATTTTCTTGGCAAAGATGCTGGAGTGGTTGGCCATTTCCTTCACCACTTCATTTTAGAGATGAGGAAAATGAGGCAACCAGGGTTAAGTGACTCGCCCAGGGTCACACAGCTAGTATGTATTGGAGGTCACATTTGAACTCAGCTCTTCCTGACTGCAGGCCTGGCTGGAGTCACACATAGATAGATAGATAGATAGATGGATGGATGGATGGATGGATAGATGGATGGACGGACGGACGGATGGACGGATGGACAGACAGACAGATAGATAGATAGATAGGCAGGTAGATATTCCATCATACAGCCTAGCCTCCGGTTTCCTCAACTAACTTATTTCCTATTCTCTACTTCTTGACCTCACTTCAGTTAGGTCAAGGGATGGCCATCCTCTTGATCTTGCCATCATTTACAAGTATTCCACTTATATGTTCATGAACTCTAAATTCCTTTATTGCTCATTATTTGTTGTCCTTCTGCATCTCTCTCTGCCTTGTGATCCCAAATCATGTTCCTTGTCCTCACTACAACCTCCAGTCTCTCTGGCCCTCCATTCTTTCCAAGGCCATATCCTTATTGACTGCACTCTCCTCCCTTTGCCATTGTGACCTTGGGGGAACTAGCTCAACTTTATGTTATCTTTTTCTCTCAAGTTCCTTGTTCCCTTATCATTGACCTTTCCCTGCAAAGCCTCAGACTTGGATGGCTCACACCATTTCATGTTTTGCTTTTACTCATGCAGCTGGAAAACATCATGAAAGTTTGCTGACTGAGTGTGCTATAAATTAATGTCATCTAATCTTCACTAGGCCCTCACTGAAGTGAGGCAGTCCTTCTATACTCCCCTAATTGACTCACTATTGCACTCACCACAGCATTCTTTCTAAATCTTTTTATCCCTTACCAAATCTCCATGGTTGCTTCTTTCCTCACCCTCTCAGCTGAGAACCTTAGGGCCTCTTATTTCACTGACAATAATGAGGCCATTCACTAAGAGCTCTTTTCCTCTCCCCTCCTGAATTTACTTCACTAAGATGCTTACCTCCACTATATGCCTTTAACCCTCTTTCACATGAAGATGTGACCCTTTTCCTTGCCAAGGCTAGCCCCTTTACATGCACAAGGGATCCTATTCTATCTTATTTTAGTAGATTTTCTCTTCTATCATCCCTATTCTTTCACTAATCTGCAATCTCCATCTATTGCTGATTGCTTTCCTACCATTTACAAAAATGTCCATTCTCTCCCATGCTAAATAAAAAACCAAAACCCTCACTTGATCCATTAACCTCCATCCCCACTTATTCTCCTATATCTCTCTTCTTAGTTAAACTTTTATTTGAGGAAATTGTCTGTAATTATTGCCTTTTCTTCCTATCCTTTCACTCTGCTCTTAATTCTGAATTTCAGTTTCCCAAGTCATCATTCACCTGAAAATATTGTCTCCAAAATTACCAATTTTCTCAAGCACCAAATCTAATGGTCTTTTTAAAAAATCATCACTGTCTTGATCTTTCCACAGCCTTTGACACTGATGATCCCTTTCTTCATCAAGGTTTTCTTCTCTCTAGATTTCTGTGTCATGACTCTCCCTAATTACCCTTCAGTCTCTTTTTGCAAGATCTTCATCCAAGTCATGCCCACTAACCATGAGTATCCTAAGCTCTCTCCCAGGCCCTCTTCTCTTTTTCCTTGTAATGAATAAAGACAGCCCTGAAAGACACATTTTCCGGATAATTACCAATCAATTTTTATTAGGCTAGCTAATAATCAATAAATTGATGGTCATTGCTTTCTCTTAGTAACCAAAGACTCCTAATGGAGACACTGAATGTCTTAAATTTTTTTTTTTGGAAAAAGGAAGCCCTGACAGGAGAAATCAACCTGCATTGGTGGACATTTAAATGAGGAGATGGGCTAAAAGTCTTTAGCTCTTCCTGCTGAGAGCATTGCTGGATCTTGAGACTCAATTGCCTGTAGTAATCTAGACAGAGAAATCTATCTCCACCCAGACCGCTCTAATTAGTTTTCTCTTTAGTGAGTTGGGTCAGCCTAAACTCCAATGGAGGAATGCATGGACATGGGCTTTATTCCCTAAGAGCAAAAATTCGTCTAGATTAGATTTTATTTATACTCTAAACAAAAGCAATAGCTCCTAATTGGGTGGGGTCCTGGCCAAGATAGAGGAGTGTGTACTTGGAGGAGTAGGGCAATCTATCTCATCTAACAGTCATGTCCTTCACCAACTGGCTGATTAACCTACAGGATCTGGTCCTTGAATGAGGAAATAAAAAGCCTGGATCTTAATTAATAATGGGTTATTCATGTAATAGAAAATAATTATTTCACCCTCTATACTAGTTTGCTTTGTGATATCATGATCTCTCATGGATTTAATATTTACTTCTATGCTAATGATTCCAGATCTACTTTTCTAACCCTAACCTCTTTGCTGGCCTCTTGTCCTCCATTTCAACTACCTATTTGATATCTCAGACAGGATATCTTGTAGCCATTTTAAGCTCAACATGTCTAAGACTGAACTAATTATCTTTCCCCCATTTTAAACTTTTCTGTTACTTTGGAAGACACCACCATCTTACCCAGTGTCACAACCTAGGCATCATCCTCAGCGTCTCACTCTCATCTTTTCCCCCTATCCAATATGTTGCCAAGTTCTATTGATTCTACCTTCGTGCATCTTATCTTCACTGACACTGCCTCCATTCTAGTCAAGGCTTCATTGCCTCATACCCAGTTTGTTACAATAGTCTTCTAGTTGGTCTCTCAGCCTAAAGTCTCTTCTCACTCCTGTATGTCTTCCGCATTCTGCTGTGAAGCTGACCTTCTTAAAGCATAGATCTGTCCCTCTTGGATACCTCGTTGTGGTGGAGGGGCTTGTATAATTCAACGAACTATGAGCTATCCATACAGGGTTATCCACAATGAATACATCATAGTGAAGAGTTCTGACAAAAGGTGATTCACTCTGGAAGGAAGTGGTAAACCACTCCAGTATCTTTGTGAAGAATTAAAATACTAAAAGATATGACATTAGAATGGCATGCTATGGTCCACAGGATCATGAAGGGTTGGACACAACTGAATGACTGGACAGCAACAAAACATAGGTCTGACCACGTATACAAAAAACCTTCACAATTTGTCCTCCATGCTAGAAATGCTCTTTCTTATCTCCATTGTCTTGCCTCCCTGACTTCTTTTAAGTTCCAGCCAAAATTCTACCTTCTACAATAAGCTTTTCTTTATCCCTCTTCATGCTAGTGTCTTCCCACTTTTGATCATCTCCTATTTATCCTAAATATAGCTTGTTTGTACACAGTTGTTTTTATACGATCTCATATATGAGACCATAAGTTTTTTGAGAGCAGGGAGTGGCTTTTGACTTCCTTTTGATCTCAGTACTTAACAATGTTCTCAGGACATAATTAGAGCTTAATAAATGCTTGAAGAATGACTGACATAAGCCTCATTACACTCCATAGAAGTCATAAAAATTTCATCATAAAAGAGAGATTCTATTTGATAGTAATATAACCTTATTCTCTAATAATTTGCTTCTTATTAAAATAAAGGATGTTTATACTTCACTTTTGATGAGTAGCAATGTTGTCAATTGCATTTGATTAGAGATTTATTGCCATTTAAAGTTATTTTAATTTACTTCACTGTGGTCATTGTGCATATTGTTCTTTGTAGTTTGGTCTCCTTCACTGCTCATCATCAATTCATATTATTCTTCTATATTTCTTGGAATAACTCATATTCATTGCTCCTTAATTTGAAGTAGCATTCTACTACCTTAATATGCTGTAACTTGTTTATCTGTTCTCCAAGTGTTGGATGTATTGTTTGTTTCTACCTTGTCTGAACAGTACTGTTATTTTTTATTTATCTTTTTTGCTATCAATAATGTCTTTAGAAGGGCAGCTAGGTGCTGCAGTAGATAGAGCACCATTGCAGGAATCAGGAGTACCTGAGTTCAAATCTCACCTCAGACACTTGACAATCACTAGTTATGTGACCTTGGGCAAGTCACTTAAGCCCAATTGCATCATCCCAGGTCATCTCCAGTCATCCTGATGACTATCTGGTCACTAGATTCAGATGGCTCTGGAGGAGAAGTGAGGCTGTTGACCTGCACAGTCCACCCTCACTCAAAACAAGGTCAAGTGCAGGTCATGTCATCATTTCTCTAATGGCATAATCTTCTTCAGCAACAAAGGATGAATGCACAATAGTGGCATTGCCAAATATAAGTAATTTTAATTTCTTTCTTGCATAATCCAAACTGTTTTCCCATATGATTGGATTAATTCAGAAGTCCGCTAGAAAACTTAATTCAACAGTAAATTAGCACGCCTGTTTTCCCAAATCCTTCCCAATATTTACATTTCCATATTTTGTAATCATTGTTAATTTTATGACTGTTAGGTACACAGGAATTCACCTCTAGGTGCTTCTCAAATTCATCCCTTTCTTTCCTAAGGTCCAGGAGAATGGCAACACCTTTATTCCTCCTAACATTGCTCTGGTCTGATATGATGTTGACATAGGAAGTGAATGCGAATGTGAAGTCTCCTTCCTCTCTTCTTTCCCTCTATCTTTGTCTCTTCTTTTTTCTCTCCCTGTTAGGAGTTGGGAAGTCTCCATTACTATTTGCATATGCCCAGCTGAGACCAAAAGTAATAGTAAACTATTGCAATCATCTTTACAAGTATAACTGTAAACTAATAAATGTAATAAAGTTAATAGATTATTAAACATAACTTTCTGATTTTGTCATTATTGTCAAGGATTCTATTTCCCAGGCTATATGAGTAATTGTGTACTGATGCATTGAATTGATAGTTCATTTTATAAGCCAGGTGATGGTAAATTGACTTATACTACATTGCTTTGAGCTAAGAATTCCCTTATAGTTCATATATTGTGTAGTTTCTACTTTTTTCTTCTTTCTTGAACAAAACTATGCAGTTCATTATTTAGGGTTCAGCTTTTTAGGCACATTATGGGCATATTAGGGTACCAAGCACTAAAATTATTCCTGTAGTACTAGAGTTCCAACAGATCTGGGACTGAAGCATTCTCAGAAGTTGGTGAAAAGTACAGGTTTAGCCTCATAAGCAGGCTGCATTATCCTAGACCTTTGGAAGGAAAGGGACGCATCTGAGGAGCACCTAGAGGTGAATGTTCTCGTTCAAGTTAGCAATCAAAATAATGTGATAGGAAAGTATATCAAGAATGAGATGTCAGAAGCTTTGCCTACTAGTTCCAGTTAAACCAGGTCACAAACTTCCAGACATATGTATTTTCTCCTGGTAGGACCAAAATATGAACCTTAGTTTCATCTTCTTGAGCAAAGTCATGTCCTATTGTATCTCTATCAAGAAAGGAGTAAATTATTAATGTGAGGGAATCTCACTCTAAAATTTCTCTTTAATCCAGTCCATAGTTTATGCATTTGCCTACTTTGACCACTCCTACATTTGGCTCTGGTTTAAATATTAACAGTAGTTAAAAAATATTGCAATAGCTGAACAAATTGTGGTATATGATTGTGATGGAATACTAATGTGCTATAAGAAATGGTGAGCTCAACGATCTGAGAAAAACATGGATAGAATTGCATGAAATAATGAAAAGAAAAATGAGCAGAACCAAGAAAACATTGTATACAGTAACAACAAGATTGTTTTAAAAAACTGCTTTGAGCAAATATGTCACTTTGACTATTATGAATACACAAATTAACTACAAAGGAAGATGTTATCTGCACCCAGAGAAAGAAGTCATAAACAGAAGTATTTATAGAATAATTTTTCATACACACATTCGCATACATTTTTGTGTCCAATGGTAGCTTTGGGGGGGGCATGGAAGAAAAAAGGGAGAAAAGAAAATGACATGACAACTATATTTTATATTTAAAACAAAAAGCAAGTTGTACATAACAGATTTACAATTTCATGTGTAACCTTTTTTTTTTTATTATACTATGTTTTGGAAATGCTTGTTTTATTCCATAAATTAAATAAAAATTTAAAAAATATATCACAAGATAGGAAATACAGAATAGTTCTCCATTAGTTGAAATTACTTTCTCTCTTAATTATACTAATAGTCTAGCTGAAAGATATAAATTGAAGGTTAGGGAACAGATGATTATCTTTTTTTTTTAAACCAGAGCGGATAATGAAATTGTATGTGTAGGAAATGATGATGCTGAGGAAATCATCAAACATCTTAAATATTGAAGGAGAGCATAGCTGGTTCTTAAGAGTTCTTTCAAGGAGTATAAATAAAAGTAGAAGAATGAGGAACTTAAGATAGAGGGTTGAGGTGAGGATAGGGAAGAAGCAGTGAATGATATTGATAAACGGATTTGGTAAGAGAACAGCCAATATTCACCATGTCCCTGAAGAAAAGACAAGATATAGTACTATTTGGTAAAAGATGTTGACTACTGGGGAATATACAAGGATGATGGTCCTGGTACAAAGTATGGATGGTATCCAGTACAAAGATATTTACTGAGCTGGGCCAAGATGCTGATGAGATCTTACTATGGTGAGGAACTACAAGTCACACTAGAAAAGGTACTGTAAATGTCCTTTATATAGAGATTCATTTCTTACCTTTGTGTAGGCTTCATATACCATATTTATTCTGTTAAATTTTTTCAGAGCTAAATTATTGCAGGTTTTTTTTCTCCTTTTGTATGAAAGGTTTATGAGAAGAAATATATAGAATACAAGCTGCATGGAGGGGCTGAACATTGATTGTTTTGTATAGGTGGTACTGAAAGGGAAGAGATCATCTATGAGTCAACAAGATGTTAACCCAATCAAGTTCCTGGGGTACTGTCCTCAGGAAAACTCATTGTGGCGAAATCTTACAGTAAGAGATCATCTGGAGGTATACGCTGCAGTAAAAGGGATGAAGAAAGAAGATGCCACAATTATGATTTCACGGTACAGTATGCAGGAAAACTCCAGTTCTCTATAAGAGGGGACAGGGAAGAGTACGGCCATAGTGATTTTAAATATTGTTCTCAATTTCTCATAAGTCATCGGATATGGACTAGCACCTTCTTTACTATGTCTCAGTTCAGAGATATTTTAGACAACTTAGTAGGATATAAATCTGAAAGTATGAAACATTGATCATGGGAAACTGGAAATAGTTAAAAACTATAATAAATTATAAATGCAAGTTTTTTCCCCATAAGGTTGCCAGGAAAAACAGAGCTTATTGTTATTAATACTTGTAGTTTCAGAATGGTCATGCCAGCTTTCCTATATCATAATTACTCCATTTTTTAATACATTCTCCTGATATTTCTCATTGATCAGCATGCCTTATAAAACATTCTGTGTCTTTCTCCCTTAGATTAGCAAATGTTCTCAAGCTACAGGAGCATATGAAAGTTTCAGTCAAGGAATTATCAACAGGCATAACCCGAAAGGTGTGTTTTATGTTTAACAATATTCTAAGTGCTCACATTACGAGTATGGGGTAACAAATATTGTTTCTCTTGATTTCAGTTGTGCTTTGCATTGAGTATCCTGGGTAACCCAGCTGTTGTGCTTCTGGATGAACCATCAACGGGAATGGACCCAGAAGGACAGCAGCAAATGTGGTAAGAAATAGAAGCCTTGTACAAATATATGCTTCTTATGGAGCCTATGACAATTAGTTCTCAAAAGAGCTATTTCCTAATACAGTTTATGTGGTCAAACCTAAGGAAATTAGTTCTTAGCACAAATGATTTCCCTTTCATTTCCTAATTTCTATTCTGAAAAATATATTTCATATAAAAGTCTAAAGGTTCTAAAGATTTATTGAGTTCCTACATTATATTAATTAAATTTTTTTCATTAGTTATCAACTTAACACTCTTCTCTTTTCTCCTAAAGCATCTCTTCCAGAGAGCATTCACTCATTGTGTCTTCTCTCAGTGTTTTTCAATCCAACTCCTCCACTCCATACATTTAGAGTCATCTCATATGGTGTGACTCCTTTCCTAACTCTACTGTCTTCCTCCAAAATCCTCCCCTTAAATATAATCTTAATTCTTCATTGAGTCTGTTCAAATTTGTTTTGGCAAGTTCTCTCAAAATATTGCCATGCTTCTTATAGCAGCAATCATTTTTTTTAAAAAAAAATTATTTTTTTTGTTACATTGTAAGTTCTGAACTATCTCCCTCCCTCCCCACTCTACACCAGAGAAGGCTACCATCTGATACACATAAGCACATGGGTGTGTGTATATATAATATACACACACAGACATTATATATACGTGTGTGTCTATCTGTATATGACCTCTCTATCTATCTATCTATCTATCTATCTATCTATCTATCTATCTATCTATCTATCTATCATCTCTATCTAACTAGCTAGTGTGTATGTGAAACGATACTGAGCATGCTTTTATTTATCAGTTCTTTCTCTGGAGGTGGATAGCATCTTTCTTTTAGTTGATTTGAATATTTACAGTACTCAAAAATAACTTAGTTGTTCACAGTTCTTTGAACAATATTCCTGTTATGGCATACAATATTCTCTTGGTTCACTTTCTTAACTCAATTTCAGGAAGGTGATTGGAACAACATTCAAAAATAAGGAGAGTGGTGCTATCTTGACAACGCATTACATGGCAGAGGCTGAGGCTGTGTGTGACCGAGTAGCCATCATGGTGTCAGGACAGCTAAGGTGAGTGAATATAAGTCATAGAACAATATATCTGTATAACTGATGACAATAGAATATGAGGGAAAATTTCTTCAGGGGAGTAATAATGTATAGCCTATTTACCTTATGAATAGCTGGATTTAGCTTTGACTTAAAAGTGAAGGCTCATCTGCTCCACTCATAGACTAGGAAATAATAGTAATGGATTAAGTTGTAATTGTATATATATATATATATATGTATTTAATTTATCTTTCTTTTCCCCCTCTTTCTTCTTTTCCTCTGTTTTTCCTTCCCTCCTCCTCCTGCAGGTGCATTGGCTCTATTCAACATCTGAAAAGCAAGTTTGGCAAAGATTATTTACTGGAGATAAAAGTGAAGGAACCTGAGCAAGTTGAGCCCCTCCATGCAGAGATTCTGAAACTTTTCCCACAGGCAGCTCGGCAGGAAAGGTAAGGACTTTTTTTTTCCTTTGGTGGGAAAGTAGACGTTACCCTGCCATCCCAAAGGAGAAAGCCAGGAAGTAAGGGGTTGGGCTTTTCAGGCCTCAGAAATGAAAAAAAAAAAAATGAATCCAGATTTCCCAAATCTCAATTCTGAAAGCTACTTTTAAATATATCTATATCTATATATTATTAAATATAACATTATAGTTAAAGTAAAAATAACATTATATTATACTATTGAATATATTTAACATTACAAAACATTTATTTTAACATTTAAAATTTTTTCAGTTCCTAGTTATGTAAGTCTTTCCCTCTTCTACCTCCTATCCTACCCACTGAAAAGACAAGAAATGTATCAATTATACATGTGAAATAATGTGAAACATATTTACATATTATCTTTGTTACAAAAAAAGCAAGAAAATACAGTGAAAAAATTAGTCTTCGTTTTGCATTCAGACTTTATCAGTTCTCTCTGGAGGTGGATAGCATTTTCCATCAAGGATGCTTTGGATCTTGGATCACTGTATGGATCAGAGTAGCTAAGTCTTTCACTGTTGTTCATCCTTATAATATTGCTGTGAATACGTACAATGATCTGCTTTTGCTCACTTCCTTCCACATGAATTCATACAGGTTTTCTTCAACCACCTCTCTTGTCATTGCTTATAGCACAATAATATTCCATCACAATCAGGTACCACAACTTGTTCCTCCCTCTTTGAACGAATTCTGATGAGAGTGAGGTTCAAGCATTGCCTGCTGCTACATCTTTTCTTCTTTTCCTTTCCCTTCCACTGTAAAAGCTCTTCCATGCAAGGCTCTTTTGTAGCCTGAAGGATTATATTCAGTTTTGCTGGGTAGGTTGTTCTTGGGTTTAATGCGAGCTCTTATCTTTCAGAATATCATATTCCAAGTCCTCATGGTAACTTTTTTTTTCAAGTCATCGTATTTATTTATTTTTTCCTGTGTATTTTTTAAATTTATTTATTTAACTTTTAACATTCATTTTCACAAAATTTTGGGTTCCAAATTTTCTCCCCATTTGTCCCCTCCCCCCACCCCAATACACCAAGCATTCTAATTTTCCCTGTCACCAATCTGCCCTCTCTTCTATCATCCCTCCCTTCTCTTGTCCCCATCTTTTTGGGCCAGATGACTTTCTATTCCCCATCACCTGTACTTCTTATTTCCTAGTAGTAAGAACAATACTCAACAGTTGTTCCTACAACTTTGACTTCCAACTTCTCTTCATCACTCCCTCCCCACCCATTCCCTTTGGGAAGCAAGCAATTCAATATAGGCCATATCTGTGTAGTTTTGCAAATGACTTCCGTAATAGTCATGTTGTGTAGAAGTAACTATATTTCCCTCCATCCTATCCTGCCTCACATTGCTTCTGTTCTCTCTTTGGATCCTGTACTTCCCCAAGAGTGTTGACTTCATATTGCTCCCTCCTCCCACTGCCCTCCCTTCCATCATCCCCTGCTTATCCCCTTCTCCCCCACTTTCCTGTATTGTAAGATAGGTTTTCATCCCAAAATGAGTGTGCATTTTATTCCTTCCTTTAGTCAAATATGATGAGAGTAAGCTTCATGTTTTTCTCTCACCTCCCCTCTTTTTCCCTCCACTGCAAAGTCTTTTGTTTGCCTCTTTTATGAGAGATAATTTGCCCCATTCCATTTCTCCCCTTCTCCTCCCAATATATTTCTCTCTCACAGCTTAATTTCATTTTTTAAAGATATGATCCCATCCTATTCAATTCACTCTGTGCTCTCTGTCTCTGTGCGTGCATGTGTGTGTGTGTGTATGTGTGTGTAATCCTACCAACTACCCAGATACTGAAAAGTTTCAAGAGTTACAAATATTATCTTTCCATGTTGGAATGTAAACAGTTCAACTTTAGTAAATCCCTTATGACTTCTCATTGCTGTTTACCTTTTCATGCTTCTCTTCATTCTTGTGTTTGAAGGTCAAATTTTCTTTTCAGTTCTGGTCTTTTCATCAAGAATGCTTGAAAGTCTTCAATTTCATTGAAAGACTATTTTTTCCCCTGAAGTATTATACTCAGTTTTGCTGGGTAGGTGATTCTTGGTTTGAGTCCTAGTTCCTTTGACTTCTGGAATATCATATTTCATGCCCTTTGCTCCCTTATCATAGAAGCTGCTAGATCTTGTGTTATCCTGATTGTATTTCCACAATACTTGAATTGTTTCTTTCTAGCTGCTTGACCAGGGAACTCTGGAATTTGGCCACAATGTTCCGAGGAGTTTCTCTTTTTGGATCTCTTTCCAGTGGTGATGGGTGGATTCCTTGAATTTTTTTTTTGCCCTCTGGTTCTATAATATCCTTGATAATTTCATGAAAGATGATGTCTAGGCCCTTTTTTTGATCATGACTTTCAGGTAGTCCCACAATTTTTAAATTGTCTCTCCTGGATCTATTTTCCAGGTCAGTTGTTTTTCCAATGAGATATTTCACATTGTCTTTTATTTTTTCATTCTTTTGATTTTGTTCTGTAATTTCTTAGTTTCTCATAAAGTCATTAGCCTCCATCTGTTCCATTCTAATTTTTAAAGAACTATTTTCTTCAGTGAGGTTTTGGACCTCCTTTTCCATTTGGCTAATTCTGCTTTTGAAAGCATTCTTCTCCTCATTGGCTTTTTGAACCTCTTTTGCCAATTGAGTTAGTCTATTTTTCAAGGTGTTCTTTTCTTCAGCATTTTTTTGGGTCTCCTTTAGCAAGGTGTTGACCTGCTTTTCATGCTTTTCTTGCATCTCTCTCATTTCTCTTCCCAGTATTTCCTCCACCTCTTTAACTGGATTTTCAAAATTCTTTTTGAGCTCTTCCATGGCCTGAGCCCATTGAATATTTATTTTGGATGTTTGGGATACAGAAGCCTTGACTTCTATGTCTTTCCCTGATGGTAAGCATTGTTCTTCCTCATCTGAAAGGATGGGGGGAAATATCTGTTCACCAAGAAAGTAACCTTCTATGGTCTTTTTTTCCCCCTTTTTTGGGCATTTTCCCAACCAGTTACTTGACTTTTGGGTCCTTTGTGAAGAGTAGGGTATACTCTGGGAATCTGTGAGATCTTAGTTCCTCCAAGGTGACACAATCAGGTATGTACTGGTCTGGATGCAGAGAGGAATTTTTGTGCCCAGAATCTTAGCAGATACCTCTCCACAGCCACTTGGCCTCCAGTTCCAACAAGCCAGCACTGGGGGCTGATTTTCAGATAAGCTTGATTGGCAGGGCCACCATTCAGTTGGAGACAAAGACCAGCTTGGCCAGGGCCTTCACCCAGGGCTGAGGTAAGACTCAGCTCTTCAATGCCCCCAGGGATTTTTATGCTCCAACAATGGAGCTTCCATAAGGGTTGCTGTGCTGGCTCTGTGGCAGCTGCCTGCTACTGCAGCTATGGGAAGGTCCTTCTCCTTTCTTGGCTTGCTGTTAAAACCCCATAACTGACCTTTGATACCCATGGGCTGAGGGATCTGAGGCCCCACTGCTGGGACTGAATATTCCACCCCAGAGATGTCCTCCTCCCAGAGTCTTGTCTCACTGCACCGCCAAGGCTGGGCTGGGCTCCGTGCTCAGCTCCTGTGTCTGACACAACCGACGTTTCCTTAGGCCTTTCAGGTCACCATGAGCTGGAAATCTCCTCCACTCTGTTGTTCTCCACTTCTGCTGCTCCAAAATTTGTTGAGAGTCCCTCTGTACAGGTATTTTATGGGCTGTGGGGAGGAAACCTGTGTAATTGTGTCTTTCTAGTCTGCCATCTTGCCTCCGCCCCCCTCATGGTAACTTAAATCCTCTGTGATCTTTACTGTGGCTCCATGGTATTTGAATACTTTCTTTTGGCAGCTTATAATATTTAAAACTTGACCTGAGAGCTCTAGAATTTTATATATGATATGATATGATATAATATAACAATATAGCATAATATACTATATATTATATATATAAAATGAATATATACATATATATATATAAATTTATATATATACTATAATGTTCCTTGAAGTTTCCATTTTACTCTCCCTTTCAGGAGGTGATTTGAGGATTCTTTCACTTTCTATTTCCCACTCTGGAACCAAGATCTTGAAGCAATTTTCCTTTATAATCCCTTAAAATATGTCTAGGCTCTTTTTTTCACCACGGCTCTCAGGTAGTACAGTAATTCTTAAATTATTTCTTTTTGATCTCTTTTCCAGGTCAGTTGTTTTTCTGATTATATAATTTATATTTTCTTCTATTTTTTTCATTTTTGACTTTATTTCGTTTTATTGTTTCTCAGTGTCTCATGGAGTCATTGGTTTCCACTTTCATAATTTTAATTTTTAAGGAAGTATTTTATTTAGTGAGTTTTTGTACCTTTTATATTTGGTTAAGTCTTCTTTTTAAGATTTTTTTCTTCAGTTAATTTTTGTGCCTTTTTTACATTAGACCAATTCTGAGTTTTTGAGTTGTTTTCTTTGATATTTTATGTATGGCTCTTTTATCAAGCTGTTGATTCTCTTTTCGTAATGTTCTTGCATCACTCTCATTTTTTTTTCCCCTATCAGTACTATCCTTTTCTTTAACTCTGCTAGGAGTGGAGCTTTTGTCCAATTTTCATCTTTCTTTGGTGTTTTGCTTGTAGCTCTTTTCATATTGTTGTCTCATTCTGAATTTGGGTCTTGATCTTCCCTGGAAGTATAGTAACTTTATACAGTGGGATTCTTGTTGTTGGTTGTTTGCTCATTTTTCTACCCTATTTCTTGACTTTGAATTCTATGTTAAAATTAAACTTTGTCCATCTGGGGCTAGGGAGGCATTGTTAAGCTTCACATTTTTTTTTTTGCTCTGCTACTTTCAGAGATAGATCTTGGAGTCTGAAACTTCTGAGGGCTTTTGAAGTGGCTTATCTTGGAAGACATGTGTTCACTGCTCTTCTTGCCTGTGCTTTGGACTTTACCCAGGAAGGAACCCTTTCTCCTGAAGCCATAAGTGCTAGTTCTCCTCTCTCCTCTTAAACTGATCCCGATCCCTTTTGACCAATTACAAGTGTTCCTCTGTGCTCTGACACTGCAACCCAGAACGTATAGACAATGGAATGGTCAAATAGTGCCTAGGGTCAGCTCAAGATACCTTGTGATCTCTTTCTGATCAGTTGTCCAATTCTCTTTCTTTTCTGTACGATGAGATCTGCTTGTGCTATTGTCATGGTGACCTCCAAAGTCCAGCACTGGGATCATTACTGTCTGGTCTGGGCCAGTCCCCAGTTACCTATAATAGACCTCTACTACCAACCTCCTAAGTTGTGTTGAACTGAAAAATGTCTCACCTTGACCTTTTGTTGGCTATGATGCTCCAGTATTTGATTTGGTTATTTTAAAGTTATTTGGAAGAGAATGTTGCGAGAATTTGACTGATTTATTAGCTCCATTCCACCATTGTGGCTCTGCCTTTGAAAGCTACTTTTGTAGTGAACTAAGTTGAAATTTTTTTTTTAATTAAAGGGGTCATCTCTTGATTCACTTCTTAGAGAGTTCTATTCACCATATGGGTATTTTCTTACCCAAAGTGAGAACTTGAAAAGCCCTAAGCTTAAAAGGGCCAAGGTCTCTCACTACATCCTGGGTCATCTCCAGTCATCTATATCTGGCCAGTGGATCCAGATGACTCTGAAGGAGAAAGTGAGGTCAGTGAACCTGCACAGCCTTCTCTCACTCAAATCAAAGTCAATTGTAAGTCATGTCATCATCTCCCTGATGTTATAGTCCTTTTTGAGAATGAAGGACAAGCCACAGTGCACCCCACACTTAAACCAAGGAGTTTGTCTAAAACATCTCTGAAAAATTGTCATCTAGATCCAAGAAGGGGGATCCATGTAACATTTGAGCAGTTCTCACTGTTAAGAAGCTTTTCCTTCTATTAAACCTTTCTTCAACTTTTATCCAGATGTGCACAACAGCTGTTTTAAGAGGATGATTCTCTGGATGTTAGAAGGCAAAAGGCAATATCTCCCTTCAATAAAACAAGGGGACAAGAAAACCCTATGGTATACCATACATGGCCCTAAACCATAATTCCAGTTAACCTGAAGCAATGGTGGGGTGAGGAAAGATGATCTCAGGAAACCATTTAGGATTTGGGGACATAAGGCCCAATGGGAGAAAGTTCCAGAATACTATCCTTAAAAAGGGAGATAGAGGCTGCTGCTAGAGGGGCTGCTACCAGGGTAGGGAACTGAGGAGGAGCATGCTTGTATTGTAAGATGACCTTGGAATACCACCTTAGCTATTATACAGAGACACCTTGATTTTGGTCTGAGCATAAAGTCTTGTTTTTCATAATTGGATTCAGTCATGAAAGAAGCAGAGGTAACAGTGCACCCCTTTCAGAATCTAACACATGTCAATGATGCAGTTGATGAATCCTGTGTTCCACAGTCCTGAGGAGAATGCAGAAATGGGAGAGGTAGCAGGTGGGACCAGCAATGGGGAAAGATATGGCAGCTGTCTTATTTCTGGGATCTAGCAAGAATATGTTTTCAGCAAGGCAGGCTACCCAGCCTCAGCAGATCAGAATAGCAGTTGCCAGGATCATTGTGAATGCTAGTCAGGTGGTGTAAACAATCAATTAATGTTGACAAAGGGTTTGGAGAGCAAGGCCCAAGAGAACGTGGGGCATGGGAGGATTATGGAGGGGACTAAGTTGAATGCAACCCCCATATTGGGACCATAGGATAAAGCTCTGGTTGCCACATGCTGCTTACAATTCTGTTAGACTGGAAGACAGTTGGAGAAGAGAAACAGAATGGGGAAAAGCTGGGCCCTCGGGGTGAAGCACAAAATCAACTACATTTTCATTCCAGTGTGAATTGTAATATAGTAAAGCATTGTACATTGATGAATGTTATATTGGGAGATCCGTATCAGAGTATATAATAAACCTATGAATTGAAATGACCAAACTACCTCTTATTTCATGTCTAGTACCTTTTCCTGTTGCTTACCTTTGAAATAGCTCCTGAGAATTTTCTATAATTTCATATTTTCCATTTCCTTTGTGGCAGGTCTTTGAAAAACACTTTTGATTGGGATCAGAAGAAGGGTCGTAGAGTAGGAATAAAAAAAATGAGTGAAGTGATTTTTTAACCCTGACAAACTAAGGGGCTTTAGAAGGAAGAAATAAGCAGGGTGTTATAGCTTGGGTCTTTGGGCAACCAAAATGCAGAGCGAGGGATAATGAGCTCCTGAATGGAGAGGGAAAGGGCAGAAAGTTAGAGATTAGACAGGGAGGTGAGAAAACCTGAATCTTTGTGTATATGAATTGTCTCAGTTTCATGCCTGTCAATCTTTAAGGCTAAACTTTTGCTTTTAATAGATAGAGAATCATTACCAATAGTGCTGTGCTTTTTTAAGATATTAAAAATAAAGAACAAACCTCATTTTATCTTCTTCTTAGGTACTCCTCATTGATGGTCTATAAATTGCCTGTGGAGGTTGTACACCCTCTCTCTCAGGCCTTTTCCAAATTAGAGGCAGGTAAGAGTGATGACTTCAAAAAAGAGATTCTGTGTAGCAGATAATGATAAAACAAAGATTAAAATAATGATGACAGAGTTCCTGGCACATAAAAAGTACTTATTCATTGATGATGATACTAGTTATATAGCATGTCAAGAATTATAAGATGCTTTCCTCACAGTAAAGCTATGAGTTAGGTAGTACAAGTATTATCATCACCACATTACTGATAAGGAAACCAAGTCAAATAATGTCAAAGAGCTAGAAGGTGTTAGAGCATAAGCAAAATCAAAGCAACAAAGTAAAATAAAATATAAGCAACTGAGGCAATTCTAGAATGATAAATTTTAATTTAATTAACATAAATATAATGAACATTAATATAATAATATATAATGGTGTTATATGGTAATGTTAATATAATTACATAAATATTAATGTCATCAAATATTATGTAGTATGGTGATGACATTAATGATGTACTATTGTTATATTGACAACATAAACATTAACATATAATAAAACAAAAAATCAGAAAACCTTAATATTTGCTAAAGTAGTATGAACAGATGCAAGATACTTAATCTTTCTGGACCTCAATGATCTCATCTATAAAATTAAGGCACTAGACTTGTGACAAAAAGGCCTGTATTTAATTTTTTCTGTGCTAATCAGTCAATAAGCATTTCTAAAGTGTTTATGGGATGTCAGACACTGTGCTAAGCACTGGGAACACAAATACAAGTGTTTGAAAGAAAGACAATGACATTTATTAGCTGTATGACCTTGGGCAAGATAACTTAATCTCTTTTCACTTAATTTTATTTATTGATAGTAAGACAAGATTACCTTTAAGATCTCTCTTCCAGTTCTAAATCTATGATCAAATGACTCTAGAAGGAGAGTGGTTGAATTTCAAGTAAGTCTAGAGCCATGTTTTGAGTTGACAGGGTCATTTTCTTTGCATGCTTAAGCAGAACTCACCACTGAGTTATGTATGATCTAAAGACAGAGCTTGAGCGTTGAGATGGTCTTAAAAATCAAAGGAATCTCAGAAGAAAAGGAGCCAAGAGAATGATGAAGAGGAAAAAACCTGTTATCTCATGTTGGAGTCTATATGAGAAGTATACAGATCAGCAGTATTATAACATAGTATATTATTTGTTGTTCAGTCATTTCAGTCACATCCAATTCTTTGTGACCCCATTTGGGGTTTTCTTATATTGGAGCAGTTTGCCATTTCCTTCACATATGTAAAGTGCTTTAAAAATCTTAAACTACAATATAAATGCTAATAACTAATAATATATTAGTTGAAATTTTCTTACCAAAAACCTTCATCAATTGTAGCAGTGCATATTGACTTAGTATAAAATAAAGAAAATAGAAGCATTCATATGTCCCAGGGAATGGAGAATTTTCTGTCATTAAATATGTGTCTCTATATCAATAACAATGAAAAGTTTTATTATGGCACGTCTGCTCATCATATTGCACCTCTGACAGCTAATTTTGGCATCTATGTCTCTGGTGTCATTTCTGCTTCAAGGAACTTGCTTACAGTGTATCGAGATGATGAAACACATACATATAAAAGAACTAAATGCAAAATGGGCAGCTAGGTGATATAATGGCTAGAATACGGGGCCTAAATCTTACTAAGTTCAAATCTGGCCTCAGACACTAACTGTGTGACCCTGGGCTAGTCACTTAACTCTATTTGTCTATTTCCTCATCTGTAAAAAGATCTGGAGAAGAAAATGACAAACCACTCCAGTATCTTTGCCAAGAATACTCTAAATGTGGTCACAAAAAGCCAGACACAACTGAAAAACAACTGAACAACAAGATATGAAGTTATTTGTTTTAAACTTCAAATGTAAACCAAACAATATATTTTCTTTTACCATATGATTTTTGCCTCACACTGTGCATTTTGTGTTTGTGCTATGTTTTTTTTTAAGTTCAGAAGGAAACACAAATTTCTTATGTTTTTTTTTTCTTGTGCAGCTAAATCTACCTTCAACCTTGAGGAATATAGTCTTTCTCAGTCTACTTTGGAGCAGGTGTGTATATGTTTTCTTTTTTGCCTTAATTTGCCACATATCTTGTATTAAAGATACAAGATATTTCTGTTTACTTGTGGATAAAATAACCAAAATTTTATTTCTTTTTTTTCTTATTCTTCTCTTTTCCTTTCCTCTCTTTCAGGTATTCCTTGAGCTCTCAAAGGAGCAGGAGCTAGGAGATTTGGATGTGGAATTGAATACCACAGTAAAATGGAAACTTCTCCCTCAGGAAGAGCTGTAAAGACCCAGACCACCTACATTTATTTTTAATTCCATGACTAATTTTAGTTCCCTGAGTTTGCATTATTAAGCCTCTATATCATTGCAGAAAAAGTTAACCAAGTATTTTTAAAATAGTTTATATTTTTACTTAGTAACTAATTAAATGTTACAATAACTTTTCTGTTTAGAGTAAGGGAAGGAAGGCTTATAGTCAAAGCAGTTACCGTCACTGACAATGGCACTAAGTGAATTGAGTCCAATGTGCAGTGGTTTGTCGTGTATTTGCATACCTTCCTAAGTAAATTTTCTGCAAAATATGAATACAGTATAGATTTTGTGGGATTGTTTCAATATGCTTAGCAATCGTGGTAATGTTTCTAATAGTGTGTGGTGTAGAAGGTGAAAGATTGATGAATAGAGCTAGTTACTACCTCTTTCTGGTTCCCACCCTTATGTGAACAGTGCCCCTCTTCCCTAACTTGTCTCTTTAAGCTATACTTTTCCTTTAGTCAGTGCATTGGGTTCTGCCCCTTTAGGGTGATTTATTTTTCAAACATGCAACAGGACAAACTAAAAATAAAATAGAATGTACTTGAGGCAACTACCTCAGAAGGCAAGTCCAGTTCAGTTCATTTACAACTCTGCTCCTCACAACCAGAACTACCTTGGATTCATTGGTTCTAGATATTGAGCTAGATTTGTATATTCTTTCTGCTTTGGGGAAATTATAAAATATCTATCAATAAAATACCTTTTGTTGCTCCAGGTCTCTGAATTTTTCTGCCGAGAGTACCTCCTAACATTCCTAAACTCTATCAGTATCTTGTGTACCTCGCTGACCAATTCTCCACTTTCTCAGTTGTATATATTCCGAGGACAAAAACTGCACTAAACAACTGAATTGTCTCAGAGCAGCGGTTATTGATATATTATTTAGGGATTCCTGGGGATCCCTGAGACTCTTTTGTCGGCATTTTTGAAATCAAATTATTTTCTTAATAATATTAAAGTGTTTTCATTCCTAATATAGTAAATGCTGATAGCTATGACCCACAGAAACAAAAGTTCTTTGGGTTACTCACTAATTTTTAGGAATATAAAGAGAAGACCAAAGATTAAGAAGAAGTGAAGACAAACTAATTTCTTTTGCAACAGAGGACACAAGAGAAGGCAAACAAACTCCTTTAAGAGAACAAAAGGATGGAGAAATAAGAAATATATGGAAAAGCAGAATTCACTGGGTTCTTTCTGAACAGTACAATGCATGTCACAACCTCCATGTCTCTTTACAGGTTCTTTTCATCTCATTCACATGCTCTCTATTCCTGTGTCCTCCTAACCCTTCCTTCTTCTTGCCTGTACCTTTCTTATGCTATGAATCTTATAACTCACCCTCAGCCAAAGAGGATGCAAAGGGTGGTAACAAGCTACTTTGACTTCTTTCTCCTTAGTGGTTATGGTCATACACTTGATGATCTGGTGTCCTTCCCTTCATGCATTTGCCTGTTTTCTACCTCCTCTGCGGTTTCAGGTCTCACTACTTTCTTAAGGTGTGTGTGTGTGTGTGTGTGTGTGTGTGTGTGTGTGTGTGTGTGTGTGTGAGAGAGAGAGAGAGAGAGAGAGAGAGAGAGAGAGAGAGAGAGAGAGAGAGAGAGAGATGCATATACAGAGGGAGAGAGAGAGAACTATGAGTGAAGAGAGGAAAGAAAGGAAGGAAGCAGAGAGATTATTTCAGTCAGTTCCAGTTCCTTTGGTGCTGGTCAGGTCAAAGCATGCTGGGAGTTCTTTCCCTGACCTTCAGGGTTCACTCCAGTTTCTTCACCACCCTTAATGTGGGGCTATATATGTGCTAACGTTCAATTTTCTGAGATATATGTGTTTATATATATGCATATGCACATATATACACATACGTACACACATTAATACATTTATGAAATAAATGTTATATTTATATGTGTGTATGTATATGGGAAACTAAGTAGCACAGTGGATAGAGTACTGGACTTGCAGTCAGGAAGCCCAAGTTCAAATCTGACCTCAGACACTTAGTAACTGTATGACCCTAGGCAAATCACTTAACCATGGTTGCCTCAGTTTCCTCATCTGTAAGGTGAGCTGGAGGAGGAAATGACAAATCACTCCAACATCTTTGCCCACAAAATACCAAATAGGGTCACAAAGAGTTAGATACAGTTGAAATGACTGAACAGCAACAAAAATATGTATACCATGTGATAATCCATGGGATTATGAAGAGTTGGACATGACTGAATGATTCAATAACAAAAATGTGCATTTTATATATATATATATATGTATATATGTGAAGGATTAAATAGGTACTCTCAAAGTATGTATATACATACCCATAGACATAGTATATATCTGAGGACTGGTTTTTGAATATATTTCAAATATATTAACCATTTCCATTTAAAATTTAGTTTAAACACAGATAAAATATTGACTTTAGGAAGAAACAGTCAATTAAAAGTTGTGAGACATATCCCATATCCCCTCTTTCAGGTAGTCTTTAATTTTATTTAACTCATTGAGCTTCAATTTGGCCCAATAATAGTACAAATATAGGCTGAATTTTCCAAATAAAAGTGATTCATATGAAACCTGAGTATGATCTGAGTAATCACTGTGTGTATACAAATTTGCATATATACACATACACACACATACATACATATATCTATATTTATAGGATTTATGTCTATATGTGTATACAAATTTGAGTGGATATGCATATGATATATTTATATGTGTGTGTATGTGCAAATGAGCATGTGTGTGTGTGTGTGTGTGTGTATTTCGGTGTATGATGGGAAAGGGAGATAAAGAATCAAGGAAGAATTCAAGGTTTGCTTTGCTATAGTGAGAGCCTGGTTGAAGTTGGATAACATGAATTTAATTTGTAGAATAACCAGATTGAAAGCCAAGAGATAAAATGTCAAAGGATTTGAACAAACATTTCTAAAAAGAACTGCTAAATATTAACAGCCATATGAGATATTGCTCCCGAAGTACCCCATAGGTATGGCGTGGCTTTCTGTTGGGGTCCATATAGAGTCCTTCAACTGTCTTCCCTCAGTGTTCCTGGTTTATTCTTGTCTACCAACGCAGATAGTACCAGTAGTCACTGCTAATCCAGGGACATGGCTAAGAGACCAATAGGAAGTAAAAATCATTCAATCCTTAGAAGTTTTCAATGTCTCCCTCTGATCAAAGAATGGGTAGGAGGCTACAGAGGCTCTTCTTTCCCTACCCCCAAGCAATTCCTTCTCAGGGATTGGACTGGAAATGCTCTCTCCTGGTTCACCACTGAAACACTGGAGTTTCAAATAGTTTGCTGTTTTATACAAGGTACAGTGTAATTGAGTCTCTTCAGCCAATCTCAGTACATTTTCTGTGCTGCATCACCTCACATCATCTAAAAGCCTTAGCTTCATTCAAATTGATCAAGGATTTTTTTTCCACAACTAGTCAAAATGTCTTTGATTGATTGATTCAATAGAAATTCAAGGCATTGTTTACTTTAGTTCATATCTCTGATTAATTATCGCAGTACCAATATTAAATATCTTCCTTATAGTATAAACAAAGGTTTCATAAGCACAAAAATAATTATAACAGTCATTTTTGTAGGGGCAAAGAACTGGAGACAAATTAGATGATCAGCAGTTAGATAAACAAGGCTTAGTTCATGAATGTAAAATCACTCCACTGAACGATATGAGGAATAAAGAAAATATGAGCTGAATAAGCAGAACCAGGAAAAAATGTACAATAGCTGTAACCACATAAACTTAAGGTTCAACAATGAAATGACTGAAACAGAATCCTGTGGAATTATAATGATTAACCTTGGAGCTAAAGAAAAGACATAAGCATGTGAACTATATGTGTAGAATATCGTATACAATTTCAGTTTTATTTATGCATGGGCTATTTTCCTTACCCCTTCCCACCACCTTTACTTTTTAACAATTTTTTTGCTATATAGAAGGGCTTTCTAGGAGGAGGTTGAGGAAGAACCTATTGGGAGATGTGAGTAATATAACAACAAAAGATATCAGTAATTTTTTAAGGCCAATACAAATTGACAATTCAAATGACCTATACTTGTGCCTTGAAATAGGTATGCCTATGTAATTAAAAGGTATAAAATGGTCCTTCTGAATTCTGGGAAGACAGTGGAGTAGGTCAGAAACTTTAGGTTCTCTAAATATCCTCCACAATCCAGCCAAAAAAAACCCCAACAACATCACCTTAAAAAAGAATGTAGAGAAGTAGAAATAAACAAAAGTCTGGGTAAAGCAGTTGTCCTAAAACAACTTGAGAACACACCTAGGAAAGACTTGACCTCTAGGGGTGGAGGTTTGGTCTGAGTGAAGTGCAAACACCTGCAAGCCCTCTCCACAGAAACAAAAATCTGGGTTGAGACAAACTTTTACCTCAGAGATGGTGTGGGGGTAGAGACAGCTGAGTAGGAGAAAATTGAAGTGCCTTCTACTGTGAAGGAATGCCAGACAGAGCTGTGTTGTCCAGACATGGTCCTGGGCTGCAGCTGTGGACAAAAAAGAGTGAGCACACTCTGGTGAGTGTGGTTGTAGAGGGGCAGGAATCTTGCTGACTGTGGGCACTTTCAGGAGAGCAGAGATCCTGGCTTCAGTCCCAGGTCAGCGAGGACAGTTGAAGTTTGCAGTCACCAGTAGGACCTCAGGTAACAAGAGCATATATGGAACAACATGGCCAGGAGCATGGAGAAATGTGCCCAAGGTTGTGTGCCAGGACAGAACTCAGAGAATAACAGTAAGAGAACCCTGAGGCTTGGGACGTTACCCACCACTCAAGACTAAAATTTGATTACAATAGTAAGCTGCTAAAATAAAATAAAACAAAACAAAAATGAAAATAAGTAAACAAAGGAGTAAGAATTCAACTGTAGATAGGTACTCTAGGGATAGAAAAAATCTGGGTTCATATTCAGAGGAAGAAGTGGAGCTAAAACAAACCAAACTGAAAACAAAATAAAATAAAATCCTCGCTTTTTTCAATGAGAAATGTCAAATGGTTACAAGCCTCAAAAGATTTCTTGGAAGAACTTTAAAAGGAATATAAAAATCAAATAAGAGAGCTTAAAGAAAAATTAGTAGAAAACATAAGAACAATCCAAGAAAATCAAGAGAATAATGAATAGCCAACTAACTTGAAAAAGAGAATCAAAAACTTAAGAAAGAAAGTAATTCCTTAAAAACTAGAATTGGGCCAGGAGAGGCTAATGATGTTATAAAGACATGAAAAAATTATAAAACAAAATCAAAAGAACAAAAAAGCAAAAGAGCAGATCTAAGAACTTGTGTATCAGGCCTTCCTGTGTATGTGGGTGCTTAATGCTACAGCATCGTAGTTCCTGGCTCTGTCCAGCTCAGTTCTGAACTCTCCCCTGGAGGTCCCCTCTACTTAAGTCCAATCTAGCTCTTTTCTGTGATTCAGTGCATCCCTGAGACAGAGCTCCCAGAACTTTGTTCTGTTGCACTTAGACCTTTGGTTTTTTTTGTTTTATTTTTTTGCCTTCATCTTTGCCTTGGTAAGGCAAAAAAAGAAGGTAGAAGTAGAAAAAATCTGCTGGTCACCACCTGAAAGAGATCAAAATAGTCATTAGAGTACTGATAACATTTTTACATACAAGAAGTGAACAGTTTGAGTCCCTTATAATTGGTCTTTAATGTTCACCTTATATTTCTTCTGTTTTTTTTCTTCTTGTTTGCAATATTTTTTTCCTTAAACTGGGTGCTTTGGAACTTGATTATGATATTGCTGAAAGTTTTCCTCCTGGTATCTCTTTCAGATTTTTCTACTTCTGCCTTATTTTCTTGTTCTAGAATTTCAGGCAAGTTTTCTTTAATAATCTGTTATGATATTGTATCAAGATTCTTTTTTATAATAACTTTCAGATAGTCTAACAATTCTTATAATGTCTCGATCTATTCTCCAGACCAGCTGTTTTTCTTATGTGATATTTCACATTTTCTTCTTTTTTGTTCTTTTAATTTTGTTTTATTTCTTCAGGTATTTATAACATAATTAGCTTCTCCTTACCCAATTCTAGTTTTGAAGGAATTAATTCTTTCCTTAAGTTTTTGATTCTGGTTTTTGAGTTAATTTTCTTGATTTTCTTGGATTGTTCTTATGTTTTCTGCTAATTTTTCTTTAAGCTCTATTTGATTTTTAGAGTCCTTTTAAAGTTCTTCCAAGAAATCTTTTGGGGCTTGTAACTATCTGACATTTCTCATTGAAAAAGAAGTGGATTTTTTGTTTTGTTTTGTCTTAGCTCCACTATCTTCCTCTGAATATGCATGTATATGCACATATGTATATATATATATATATATATATATATATATATATATATATTCACATTTAATTGTAGCCTTCTCTAAAGTGGGGAGGGAAGAGAAAGGGAGGGAGGAAGAAAAGAAATAAGTGCACAACAGAGAATGAAAGAAAATCTAGAAGGAAGAACAAAAAAAAGCTGACTAGCATTGAAAACAATGTGTAGTATTATTACATAGGTTTTCTTGAAATGAAAATTTATTGTTTTGTATTGAACCCTCACTGAAATTGTTCTTTTTTCTCATTTTGTATTCAAATTTAAAGTGAATAAAATTTTTTTAAAAGATTTACAATGGGGTATAATAGATAAGAATTTGAAGTGTATTTTTATATATTTAATTGGATCTGTCAATGGTTGAATAACCAGGTGGAACATTGATTAGTAAATGGGTTTCCCCATGGAGCTAAGTCTCCTGCATATTGCACAACTGTGCTTGACCCTGCTTTGTCCAGTGTTTTAATAGGTGATGTGAATAAAGGTATGTACTTGGCACATGGATAACATTTTCAAAGGACATCTAATGATAGCTGGGAGGAAGAGCTAATTTGGTAGATGACACAACTGGAATCCAAAGTGATTTTGACAAAATAGGATGTTCGAAAAAATTCGGCTAAGCAAGAACAGAATGGGATATACATTCACGTGATATACAAGCTCAATATGAGTCAATGAGTGTAGTATGGCCAAGAAAAAATGCTGACTTGTTATTTTTGCTGAGATAATAAAAGTATGGTTTCTAGAATAAGGATAGTTGTGCTGTGCTCTGATCAAATCAAGAGGCATTCTTTTCAATTCAGAATATTAACAAACCAGATCATTGTCAGAGTAAGGTGATTGGGATGGTAATAAGACTCAAAGTCAGGTTATATGAAGGAAGAATCTAAAAAAAAAAAAACAGGCTCCTTCATTAAGAAATTAGTTTCCCAGCTCCCTACCAATGAACGCTTTTGAGCAGAGGTCTAGATGTTTACTTGTTCTAGGTATTCTGCAAGTACTTCTGGGAGAAATGGGTTGGGTCATGTGGACTAACTTTTGAATAATTTCATGATTTTTTTCCCTAAGCACTCAAGGCAGTCCTATATTAAACTACCAAATCTATTTAAGTGTTAATCTATGACAACAGAAATAACTGATCAAACATCAAACTGCCTCTGTCAGCCCATCACATCTTTCCTAAAACTTACATATTGTGCTTATTCTGTCCATTTGTAGCTTGGCATTATGTTTCTTGTTTATCTTTCATAAGGTAAGCATAGAGTAAAGGAAAAGAAAGGGGGGCACAGTATCACTAGGTCATGAAGAATGTGGAACAACTCAAGAATAATAAAGCATGGCTCTTATCCTCTGTGAACTTCCAATTTAATTGAGTAAGTGCTGTATACCTGGTGTTTTCATCTCTTCAATTAAATTATAAAGTCACTTAGGGCAAGGACTCTGTCTTATCACTAAATGTATTTCTATACAAGTAAATGTAACTTAATTTGCCCTATAATCATGGGTGTGTTGGAACTAGCTTACTACTCATGAGCAGATTACTAAATCTTCACTGTATTTATACCTCAGAAATGAGCAAACCTACAATTAAACTTGATTTTTTTTTTGTTTATTTTCTAGGCCAGCTATGTTAAATTCACATAAAAACAGGGGCTACTAAACCATATATGAGGATCCCTATTGGCTGCATATTTCCTCAGAAAACCAAATATTAACTATATTGTATTGTATTTTTATGTATTTTGTTCAATATTTCTCAATTATATTTTAATCTGGTTCAGACAGCTGTAGGAATGTTATGGGCTATGTGCTCTGGTTTGACACCTCTGGTCTAGACTTAAAGTGCATTACTCTTCTAGTTTAGGCTTTACAAAGTTTTGGAGAAAATTGTAATCATGAAGCATAAGCTAAAAGATTTGTCTCAGGGATCTGTTTTTCCCTCAGAGAACTGGTTGTTAAACATTTAACAGAACACCTCTGCCTCTAACCACAACATTCTTGAAAATGTAGAGACGTTCCTAGAACACATCTCCTATAAGGAAATCATATAATTGCCATTTAGTAAATAAATATTTATTGAACACCTACTGTGTGCCAGATACTTTGCTAATTGTTGAGGATATAAGAAGAGCCAGAAGACAGTCCCTACCCTGAATGAAGTCAGCATCGGATAGGGGACACAACGAACAAATAGGATGAGTAGAAAATAAAAAAAAAAACAAAACTGGAGTTAATAGCAGTTGGGAAAAGCTTCCTGTAAAAGGTAAGATTTTAGTTGGGACTTAAAGGAAACCAGAGAAATCAGGAGATGGAAATGAGGAGGGAGAACATTTTAAGTATGGTGCTGAGATGGAGTGTCTGGTTCATTGAACAGAAAGAAGGCTGGCATCACTGGATCAAAGAATGCAGGCAGAAAATAAGGTATGATCAGACCGAAAATGTAGGAGGGGTCTAGATAATGAAGAATTTTGACAAACAGAGGATTTTTTCATTTTATCCTGGAGGTAATAGGGAGCTATTGGAGTTTATAGAGTAGGAAGGTATCATAGTTAGCCCCGTGTTTCAGGGAAATCATTTTTGTGGCTGAATAGAGGGTGGATTGAAGATAGGAAAGACTTGAGGAAGGCAGACTCACCAGTAAATCATTTTATTAGTCCAGTCATGAGGTGACAAGGGCCTGTAGCAGGGTGATGGTAGTGTCAGAGGAGAGACAGGAGTGTATTTGAAAGATCTGGCAAAAGTGACATCAACTTTTCTTGGCAACAGATTGGATATGACAAGGTAAAAAGAGCTGAGGATGGCATCTATGTTGTGAGCCTGAGGGACTGGAAGGGTGGTATTGCCCTGTACAGTAATCAGAAATGTAGGAAGAAGGCAGAGTTTGGGGGGAAAGATAATGATTTGGAGTTTGGACATGTTGAGTTTAAGCTATCTATTGGGCTTCATGTGTGAAAGGCAGCTGGAGATGTGAGACTGGAGGGTCATCAGAGAGGTTAGGGCAAAATAGATAAGTCTGAGAATCATCAGCATAGAAATGATAATTAAATCCATGAAAGCTGATGAAATCCTAAACTGAAATAGTATAAGGGGAGAAGAGAAGAGGACCCCAGGAAAGAGCCCTGTAGGATATTCAAAGTTAGAGGGCATGATTTGGAAAACTGAGGTAGAGTAGCCAAATAGGTGGGAGGAGAACCAAGAGAGAATGTTGTACCAAAAACTTAGAAAGAAAAGAGTACCAAGGAGGAGATGACTGACAATGCCAAAAGTTGCAGTCAAGAAGAATGAGAATTAAGAAATTAGATCTGGCAACAATGAGATCATTGGTAACTTTGTATAGAGCAATTTTGCCAGAATGATGAAGTCAGAAGACAGGTTTGTTTTTTGTTTATTTTAGCAAAAAATTATTTTATTGAGGTAGGAAAAATAATAAAAGTCATCTGGAAGAACAAAAGGTCAAAGATTTCAAGTGGTAATCATCAAAACAATCTGCTACTGACTAAGAAATAGAGTAATGGATCAGTAGAACAGATTAGGTAGGTACACAATACAGAGTAGTCAATGTCCATGATAATCTAGTATTTAATAAATGCAAAGATCCAAGCTTTGAATTGGTGGGTGGTGATTTGCTATGTGACAAAAATTTCTGGGAAAACTAGAAAGCATTTTAGCAGAAAATAGGTTCAGACCAACATCTCACACCAAATACTAAGATAAGGTCAAAATGGGTACACGATTTAGACATAAAAAGTGATATCATAAGCAAATTAGGGGAGCATGGAATATATTACCTAATAGATCTATGGATTAGGGAAGAATTTATGACAAAATAAGAGATAGAGAACATGGTGGGAAGTAAAATGACTAATTTTGATTACATTAAATTAAAAAAGTTTTGCATAAATAAAAGTTTTGCCAAACTTGGAAGAAAACCTGACAATTGTGGGGAGAGAAAGAAGAATTTACAACAGGTTTCTTTATCAGAGAGACCTCATTTCTCAAATAAATAAAACCTGAGCAAAATTTACAATAAAATGAGTCATTCTCCAGTTGATAGATGGTCAAAGGATATGGCAGGGAGTTCTTAGGAAAAGAAACCAAAGACACATGAAAAAATACTCTAAATCACTATTGATTAGGACAATGTAAATTAAAACTATTCTGAGGTAGCACCTCATATCTATCAGATTAGCTAATATGACAGAAAAGGAAAATGACGAATTTTAGAAAGGATATGGAAAAATAGGGATACATGCACTGTTGGTGGAGTTGTGAACTGATCCAATCATTCTGGAGAGCTATTTGAAACTATGCCCAAAGGGCTATAAAACTGTGCATACATTGAGTGCATATGGACCCAACAATAGTACTCCTAGAACTGCATCCCAAAGATATTTTTTTAAAAAAGGAAAAAGACCTATGTGTACACAAATATTTAAAGCAACTCTTTTTATGGTGGCAAAGAATTGGAAATTGAGGGGATGCCCATTAATTGGGGAATGGCTGAACAAACTGTGGTATTATTGTGATGGAGTACTATTGTGTTATAAGAAAAGATGAACAGAATGGTTTTACAAAAACCTGGAAAGACCTATACGAACTGATGTAGGGTAAAGTGAGAAGAACCAAGAGAACATTATACATAGTAACAGCAACACTGTACAATCATCAGCTTTGAATAACTTAGCCACTCTCAGGAACACAATTACCCAAGAAAGATCTGAAGGACTTGTGATGAAATATGCTATCCACCTCCAGAGAAAGAACTGGTAAAGTCAGAATGCAGATCAAAGCATATATTAAAAAAAAAAAAAAACTCTTTTCCTTGAATTTTTTTTGGTCTGTGTATTCTTTTACAACATAGTCAATATGGACATATGTTTTGCATGATTGAACATGTATAGTCTAGATAAAATTGCTTGCCCTCTCATAAAGGAGAGAGAGAAGGAAGGGAGGGAGAGAATTTGGAACTCAAAATCATTTTAAATCTTTTTTTAAAAATTTATTTATTTATTTATTTTTAGTTTTCAACATTCATTTCCACAAAATTTTGAGTTCTAAATTTTGTCCCCATCTCTCCCCTTCCCCCACCCCATAATGCCTTGCATTCTGATTACCCCTTCCCCCAATCTTCCCTCCCTTTTATCACAACACTCTCTTCCCTCATCGCCTTCTCTCTTTTCTTGTAGGGCAAGATAGATTTCTGCACCCTATTATGTGTATTTCTTATTTCTCAGTTGTATGCAAAAAGAGTTCTCAACATTCATTCCCAATAGTTTGAATTCCCACTTCTTTCCATTCCTCACTCCCCACCCATCCCCAGTGAGAAGGCAAGCAATTCAATATAGGCTATATATGTGTAGTTTTGCAAAAGACTTCAAATATAGTTATGCTGTGTAAGACTAACTATATTTCCCATCATCCTATCCTACTCCCATTTATTCTATTCTCTTTTGATCTTATCCCTCCCCAAAAGTGTTTACTTCTGATTACTCCCTTCTCCCATTTGCCCTCCCTTCTATTATTCCCCTCACCCCACTTCTTCCCTTCTCCCCTACCCTTCTGTAGTGCAAGATATACTTTCATATCAAACTGAGTGAGCATGTCATTCTTTCCTTAAACCAAATAAGAAGAGAGTAAGCTTCCCTTTTTCCCTCTCACCTTCTCGTTTTTCTTCTCCACTGAAATTATCACTTTTGAGTGATAATTTTCCCCATTCCATTTCTCCCTTTCTCCTCCCAATATATTCCAGTCTCACCCTTCAATTTTATTTTTTTAGGTATCATCCCTTCTTATTCAACTCACCTGTGCTATCTATCTATCTATCTATCTATCTATCTATCTATCTATCTATCTATCTATCTATCTATCTATGTGTGTGTGTTTGTGTGTGCATGTGTCTGTGCATATGTGTGTGTGTTTGTGTGTGCATGTGTCTGTGCATATGTGTGTGTGTGTAATCCCTCGAACTACCTGAATATTGAGAAAAGTCTCAAGAGTTACAAATATTATCTTTCCAGGTAGGAATGTAAACAGTTCAACTTTAGAAAGTACTTTATGATTTCTCTTTCCTGTTTACCTTTTCATGATTCTCTTGATTCTTGTGTTTGAAAGTCAAATTTTCTATTCAGTTCTGGTTGTTTCATCAAGAATTCTTGAAAGTCTTCTATTTCATTGAATGACCATTTTCACCCTTGAAGTATTATACCCAGTTTTGCTGGGTAGGTGATTCTTAGTTTTAGTCCTAGTTCCTTTGACTTCTGAAATATCATATTCCAAGTCCTTCAATCCCTTAATGTAGAAGCTGCCAGACTCTGTTATCCTGATTGTATTTCCACAACACTCAAATTGTTTCTTTCTAGCTGCTTGCAATATTTTCTCTTTGACCTGGGAACTCTGGAATTTGGCTGCAATATTCCTAGGAATTTCTCTTTTCTGATCTCTTTCAGCAGGTGATTGATGGATTCTTTCAATATTTATTTTACCCGCTGGTTCTAGAATATCAGGGCAATTTTCCTTGATAGTCTCATGAAAGATGATGTCTAGGCATTTTTTTGATCATGGCTTTCAGGTAGTCCCATAATTTTTGAATTGTCTCTCCTGGATCTATTTTCCAGGTCAGTTGTTTTTCCAATGAGATATTTCACACTATTTTCTATTTTTTTCATTCTTTTGGTTTTGTTTTGTGATTTCTTGTTTTCTCATAAAGTCATTAACTTCATCTGTTTTATTGTAATTTTTAAAGAACATTTTCTTCATTGAGCTTTTGGACTTCCTTTTCCATTTGGCTAATTCTTCTTTTTAAAACATTCTTCTCCTCATTGGCTTTTTTAACTTTTTTTTTTTGCCAATTGAGTTAGCCTACTTTTAAAGGTATTATTTTCTTCCGCATTTTTTGGGGTCTCCTTTAACAAGTTGTTGACTCACTTTTCATGATTTTCTTGCATCACTCTCATTTCTCTTCCCAATTTTTCCTCCACGTCTCTTACTTGATTTTCAAAATCCTTTTTGAGCTCTTCTGTGACCTGAGACCACTGCATATTTATTTTGGAGGTTTTGGATGTGGAAGCCTTGACTTCTTCTGATGTTATATTTTGTTCTTCCTCATCTGAAAGGATGGGAGAAAATATGTGTTCACCAAGAATGTAACCTTCTATAGTCTTATTTTTTCTCCTTTTTTGGGGGCATTTTCCCAGCCAGTTACTTGACTTTTGGAGGAGGGTATACTCTGGGCACCTGTAAATTCTCGTTTCCTCCAAGATGGCACAATCAAGGGAGAGGAGTTTATTCCTCTCTTGGCCTATGTGCTGGTCTGGGAGCAACCGAAAATTTTTCTGCCCAGAATCTGCAATTGAAATTCCCTAACCACAACTGCCTCCAGCTCCACCTCCAGTAGTCCTCCTTACCCTTGGGTGGAGCTCAGGGCTAAGAATCGGACCAGTGGCTCAAAGTCCCCAGGGGCTTTAGGCAGAAGTCTCCCAGGACTGCTACTTGGGCCTGAGATCAGCCTTTCAATTCCCCTAGGGACTCTAGGTGGAGGGCTCCAAAAATGGCAGCTGCTGCTGCAGTGCCTGCTGCTGGAGGTCCAGACCACACTCCCCTCTCCTGGGTGAAGGAACCCTCCCACTGACCTTTAAAACTGTCTGTGGCATTTGTGTATTGAGCAATCTGAGAACTGCTGCCAGTGGTGCCCTGAAGCATGTGCCATGCTGGGCTGTGTGCCACACACTTGGCTGGTCCCAGAAGTCAGGTTTTAAGGGATTAACAAGAGAATGAGAGTAGAAAAAGTGGAACAACCTATTATAGATTATCCTTTCAAGGAATTTGATTGCAAAAGGCAGAAGAGATATAGGATGATAATTAATAGAGGTGAAAAGATCAAGTGAGATGTTTTGAGGATGGGAGAGACATGGATAAATTTGTAAGCTATAGAGAAGGACACAATAGATAGAGGGAGATGGAAAATAAGTGATAGAATGGGGATGATAATGGTCCCTATCCATTGTTGGAGCTGGGATAGAATAGGATTGTTTAAGCATTCAAGTCTGTAGGGAGTAAGACCACTTTACAATGTGAGATAGGAGTGAAGAATGATATAGTGGCAGAAGGCTTCAGAATGATAACAGGGAAGAAGAGAGAACATGGGACTCTTTAGGAATAGCACAGTGAATAATATTATGCACCTTGAGAAATTAGCAAAATAATTTTTTTAGCTTTTTCCATTCATCTGCTGTCCCTTTCCTCTCTTTTGCAACAATTGTTTAAGGTTCAGTCAGTGCAAAGTCCCTGTATTGACCCATGCAAAATGACTGCACTCTTCTTATTTTGTTTATATTAATCCAAATATATCATCTCTCTTCATGATTGCTTGTTAGTTGCTAAAGGACATACTTCATTCATTGTGCTGAGTATTTGTGGCATCTCTTTCTAGAGCTTGGCTGACTTCATCTCCTCTTGAGAGTTCTAGAAGTAATTCTGAAGTCTTGATTTAATCTGTTATTGATTTCTGTCTTCATTGTGGATATGTTTTCTCCACTGTTAACTACCAGTGACTAGCAACCCAGATGCATTTAAGCAATTAACATCAACTAGTTTTTACAAAGGAATATTTATTTCAAAGATGTCATAAAAAGAAAAGAAGAAACATTTACTCTCTGAGACCTGGTGGGCATACTCTCCCCTTTAACATCTCAATCTTTGGAGACAATATGTTCAGACTCAATGCTTTTCTACATAGCATTGTCTTCGATTCAAATTACTTTTTCACTACTTATTTATTATGTTAATTTTGAAGTCATTACATGTTTCAGAGTCCATTCCTTAATTTAATAATTTTAATGACTACCTGGCTAATTGTATAATTTAAATATAATTACTTATACACTTTGTAAATCCTAAAGCACTATAAAAATTTAAACTATTATTAATATAGGCAACTAAATGGTGTAGCAGATAGAATAGTGGCCTGGATTCAGGAAGATCTGAGATCAAATCCAGCCTCAGACACTTACGAGGTGTGTGATTATGAACAAATCATTCAATCGCTATCTGCTTCAGTTTTATCAACTGCAAATTACAAATAATAACAGTTCCTATTGTTTTGTGGATCAAAGGAGACAACATTCTTTGCATGTTTAGCACAGTGCTGGCACATATAAAAGCTTAATACATGATTATTTCTTTTCATCATATTATTGAGAACACTGGTCTGAGTTGAAGTCAAATCCTTATATGACACCCTTATAAATTGGTTTTTATTGAGTTATAGATTTATTAATCGTTTTCTGCCTCCTTATTCATCTTCCTTTTGCTGAAATCTGCTATTGTTTAGCTTGACTGTTTTTGTTGTTGATTAAAAATATGCAGTGGTAATAATTTTTTGTGGTTTTTAAAAACATTTTAATTTGGCCACTTCCCTCTTATTCTAGGAAGTAGGGTGCCAAAGGAACAAATGTGGGCTTTGTCTTTGCAAGATTATTCCTTAGAGAATGACATGCACAGTCAACCATGAATAACTACTCTCTCTTCACTGACAAAGGGAGAATGAAAGGGAAAAGAACTCAAAACTAATTACATGAATTGCATGATCTTGGCAGCCTGAATAAACTAGGACTTTAATCCTTTACAAAAATCAATATTGGTAGGAATTGTTCAAAGGATGCAAACATTAGAAATATTATGTAGAGAAAAACTAAGGAAATTCTAGCTGTTCTCTTAGATATTTAAAGACCTGAATGAATTCATATTGTTTCTAGGTTTCATGCTCCAGTTTTCCTGATTCTTTTATAGCTTCTTTTTCTCCTGTTTGTATAATTTAATTACAACCCCTCTCACGTTGCCTTTTCTGTAATGGGAACTCACCCAAGTGATTGTTAAGCAAATACGTGAAATTAGGTTATGTCAACTCAGATCAAATATCTAATGGAAAACTAAAAGTAAATCATTCAGATGATTCTAAATATTATGATGTTAGATTGAAAAAAACCTGCATGAATAACTGAACTTTGAATTTCCTGCAAGATTTGTAGACATGGGTGACAACAAGCAATAAAATAAATTAGTCAATAGATTTGGAGAAATTAATGTAAGTCATATGAGTTGAAGGATTTTTTATAATTAATTTGGTTTTAGTTTTCAACATTCACTTTCATAAGATTTTGAATTTCAAATTTTCTCCCCATTTCTTCTCTCCACCCACCCCAAGAAAACATGCATTGTGATTATCCCCTCCCCCAATCTGTTCTCCCTTCTATCACATCCTTCCTTTCTCTTATCCCCTTCCCCTCTATTTTCTTGTAGGGCAAGATAGGTTTCTATATTCCATTACCTCTATGTCTTTTTTTCCAGTTGTATGTAAAAATAATTTTTGACATTCATTCTTAAAAATGTGAGTTCAAACTTCTCTCCCTTCCTCCCTTCCCACCCCCATTGAGAGGTCAAGCAATTCAATAAAGGTTATATATGTGTAGTCATGCAAAACACTTCCATAACAATCTATTGTGAAAGACTAACTATGTTTCCCTTCATCCCATCCCATCCCCCATTTATTCTATTCTCTCTTTTTACCCTGTCCTTCCTCAAAAGTGTTTACTTCTAATTACTCCCTCCTCCCATTTGCCTTCCCCTCTATCATCCACTCCCCTACCCTGCTTATGTCTTTCCCGTGTACTCTCCTGTAGGTTAAGAGATTTTCATATGCAATTAAGTATGCATCCTTTTCCCTCCTTAAGTGAAATCTTTACTCACCTTCTCCCTCTTCTCCATTGTGAAAGCTTTTTCTTCCCTCTTTATGTGAGAGATAATTTGCCCTGTTCTATTTCTCCCTTTCTTCTTCTAATACATTACTCTCTCACCCCTTAATTTTATTTTTGTAGATATCATCCCTTCATATTCAACTCATCTTCTGCCCTCTGTGTATACACACACACACACACACACACACACACACACATCCCTCCAACTACCCTAATACTGAGAAAACTTTCAATGTAAATATTATCTTTCCACGTAGGAATGCAAACAGTTCAACTTTAGTAAGCCCCTTATGATTTCTCTTTCCTGTTTACCTTTTCATGCTTCTCATGATTCTTGTATTTAAAAGTCAAACACTCTCTTCAGTTTTGATATTTTCATAAAGAATTCTTGAAAGTCCTCTATTTCATTAAATGACCCTTTCCCCCCTTGAAAGATTATACTTAGTTTTTCTGGGTAGGTGATACTAGCTTCTTTGACCTTTGGAGTATCATATTCCAAGTCCTTTGATCCCTTAATGTAAAAGCTGCTAGATCTTGTGTTATCTTGATTGTGTTTCCACAATACTAGAATTGTTTCTTTCTGGCTGCTTGTTATATTTTCTCCTTGACCTAGGAGCTCTGGAATTTGGCTACAATGTTCCTGAGAGTTTTCCTTTTCAGATCTCGGTAAGCAATCCGTAGATTCTTTCAATATATGTTTTACCCTCTGGTTCTATAATATTAGGTCAGTTTTGATAATGTCTTGAAAGATGATGTCTAGGCTCTTTTTTATCATGGCTTTCAGGTAACCCAATAATTTTACACCTACCATGACATTCCAGGCTGTCTTGGGCTGGAGATTTGCTTCATTCTGTCATTCTGTTGGTTCTGCAGCTCCAGAATTTGTTCAGTCATTTTTTACAGGTATTTGGCTATGTGTGGAGAGAGAATTCAAGCAAGTCCCTATTTTTATTACATCATCTTGGCTCCTCCTTGAACTGAAGTCTTAATAGACAAGGTTTGAAAATGTAACTGTTATTATTTTTACATTATTAATGCTGTTGCTATAATACATAAATTTTCTGATATATCCTTGTCAAATCTACTGATCAGCAAGACACACTTTTAACAAAGATTTTTTTTCAAAAAGAAGAAAAAAGATAATTCTACAAAGCAACCAGCACATTAACTATGTCTGTCAGTGTATGTAGTATTTCCCAATTGGTAATCCCCAATTTCTTCAATGAAGTGAGGGTTGTGCTTTTTCTCATCTGTTCTATATGGCTAAAATTGTTCATTATAATTCAAGTATTCTGTTTCACATTAATGTTCTTTTAACTTAAAACACTGTAGCCATTGCATGTTTTATTCCTCTCACTCTGCTTACTTCACCTCTAACTACTTTATATGTCTTCCCATACTTCTCTGAATTTTTTTATCTCACTTCTTCCATTCTCTGGCATTCATTGAGACCTGACTTCCTTTCAAAGACTGGATTTCTTTCTAGTACTGATTTGACTTTCACTCATTCCCCTGACTGAGAGAATTACAATATTAATTTCTCCCTATTGCCCTTGCTTACTTTCCTTCTACCACAGTCAAAGCAAATAATGTCTCCTTTGAGGATTATGCTATACAAATCAACCACGCTGTCACATACTGGTGGTTCTTATCTATTCATACATCTTCCTTCCTTCTTCAATATCTTCAATGCCTGGTCACAAGCTTTTCTCTTCACAGCTCCTATACTTATTCTAGAGGATATCAAGATGCAAAATGATATTTCCTCAACTCTTCTAACTTCCAGGTTCCTCCGTCTTTCCATTACTGTTTTCTTCATTCACTTCAGTACACAGAGATGATCATAACCTTCATCTTATTATCATCCACAAGTGTTCAATGTCCATTTTCATTAACTATAAAATCTTGTTGGTGTTTTGAGGGTTCATGTTGTAGCATGCATCTTTTGCTGAAGCTGTTATCTCAATTACTCTCTGATTTCCCAGTATTTTCCATGATTAACTATCATATCATCAGTAAGGTACTAATTTTAACACTTCTTTATCTTTACAATTCTTAAAATTTCTTTCTCTTATCTGATTGTTGTTGTCAACATTTCTAGAATTCTATTTAATAATAGTGGGGAGAGTTAACAACCTTACTTTATTGTGATTATTTGGAAAAGATTCTAATATCCCTATTATACATGAAGTTTGTTTTTGGATTTACATAGATAACTTTTATGATATTCTTCTAAAGACCACCCCTCAACATGCCTATAGGGCTGAATTTTTACTTAATTTGTGTAGTGTTTCTACTAAATTAAGTGTTACACCATGCCAAAATCTTTGCCCCACATACCTCCCTGCATCTGTTGAAATAATTATGTAGTTTTGGATGGTTTTACTTTTAACAGTGCTTATGATTTATTATCAAATAGGAAGTTCTTTCCTAAATTATTTTGATTTTGGAGTTTATCTAATGCTGGCTTATTGAGTTCAATTGTCTCTGGTTTCTTCGTACCTAGGCTGTGCCATTGAGTTACTTACCAAATTTTTTTGAAAACTGTTGCTTTCTAATATGGTTTAAGGTCTGGAAGTGCTTTTCATGTCCATTTTCATTATTTCCACTCATATTCTAGATCTTTTGTTTTTTTAAATGATTTTTTTTTACTATATTTAAAAAGCATTCTATATGGTATCTCTTTGATATTTCATTAGCTTAATTAGTTTAGCATTAAAACAACAAATTAATTTAGGTAGTAAAGTCATTTTTTATGCTGGAATAGACCAGGCATAAGTACTGAATATTCCCACAGGTAATTAAACTATTCTTTTTACTTTTAAGGAACATTTTATAATTGAATACAAATATCTATTTTGTTCTCTTTGTCATAATGATTTCATATGTGTTATTGGGTTTTTTTTTTCATTTTGTGGTTTTTAAAAAGATTTCTTTTTCTATTTCTGTCTCTTCAAGTTTGTCATATTCATATAGAAAAACACTTGACTTTTGTGGTCTTGTTTTGCAGCCTGCAACTTTGCTAAGACTATTGTCTCAAAAGTTATCTCTGCTAATTCCTTGGAGCTTTCTAAGCAAACCATCATATTGTCAGCAAATAGGAGTCACTTAATCTTTCTTTGACTTTTTTGGTTTAATTTCTTTCTCTTTGCACTCTTCTGCAGAAGTGTGTGTCTGTGTGTCTGTATCTAGACGGGAGTATTACACAGTTGTTCAACATTGTATATATATTGTCAGATTTTAAATGTATTAGTTGATTTTGCAGATTTTTTCTTCCCTATTTTTTTCTCTTTTCATTAAAAAAAATTCTTTGTTGTAAGGGATGGCTCCCTGGTAGAGAGCAGGTGAGAGATACTGAGGGAAATCCAAGGTATGTGAAGACAAAAGTGATCAACAAAAATCATGGATTGCATCTTAGGTTCCTTCCTTTTGGAATGCACCATTCCAGGGGTGTTGCCAAGATGGAGAAGTGAATGGAACATTTTTGCTGAGCTCTCCCAACCCAACCATTTAAATAACTTTAAAAAAAATCAAACCAAAGTCTGAAGGAGATAACAAAAAAGTCACAGTAACTACTTTTTCCCCTCTAAGACAGCTTCAGAGAAAAGAAAGAGAGTAATGCAGACAATGGGGTGAAGGTTAGCTGGGAACATGGACCTGCTATTGAGTCTGTAGGTGATTGCAACAGCAGCCTTGGTAGTAGCAGCAGTGGTAGCATCAGGAATGCTTGGCACCTAAGGATGGTAAGAGGACTAAATGTTTAGTCAGAAAGACATAACAGGACTTTGTTGTACTGGGTACAAGTTTGGGTGCCATTTAGTAGATCTTTTCCCAAATACTCAATTCTTGGTTGCAGTTCCAGGGTAAAGAGGAACAATTATGATCTGGGGTTGCAAGGGAACAGAGGCCCTACTTGGGTAAAGACCAGAGCACAGACCATGAGGATAGTGACCAGAATGCTCCCCAGATCATACCACCTGAGAAACATCAAAAACCTATATGCCTATACATCTAGCCACAGAAGTTCAGGCTAGCCATGCTTGCTCACTGCATCCCAAAAAGTAAGCAGAGCCTAAGTCTAACAAAAAGTCCAAAGTCAAGCTATAGGCTGGAAAAATGAGCAAATAATGAAAAAGGACCTAAATATAAAAAGTTTCTGTCATGATAGGGAACCTCAAGACACAAAATCAGAAAGATAATTACTTGGAAACTTCTGCAAATAAAATGTCAAAGAAAAATGCAGATTGAACACAAGTTTAGCAAAAATTATTAGAAAAGGGGGCAGAGCCAAGATGGCAGAGTAGAAAGATGGACCTGTAGAAGCACCCCTCCATAACTCATAAAATATCTGTAAAAATGACTCAAAGCAAATTCTAGAGCAGCAGAAGCCAAAAAAATGACAGAGTAAAAAAGACTTCCAGCCCAAGACAGCCTGGAAGGCCTACAGGAAAGGTCTATTGCACCAGGTACAGAGTGGAGTACAGCCTGGCCTTGGCTGCTGTGTGGCAGAGACAGGATCAGAACAGGCTTCAAGGGTTGAATCCCTGGTGGTAGCTGCAGTACTTAGATTTTTCAACCCACAAACAACAAAGATAGCTTCAAAGGTGAGTGAGAAAACTCTTTCATCTGAGTGATAAGGGAATGGGGTCTGGCCCCACTGGCAGCAGCCACTGCAGTATTAGTATCCATTTTTGGAGTGCTCAGGTTTCTAAAGCACCTGGTGGAATTGAGCCACTGATCTGGATCTCATCCCTGAGTAGCTCTCTTGGATTGAGGAAGAATGCTGGTGTAGTAGAGCTGGAGGTGGTTGTGAAGACGGAATTATACTCACAGATCCTGGACAGAATAGAGCACTTGTGGTTGCTCACAGATAAGAGCACAGGCCAGGAAAGGAGTAAACTCCTCTCCCTTGATTGTGCCACCTTGGAGGAACTGAGAACTTACAGGTCCCAAGAGTATACTCTCCTCTTGAAAGACTACTCAAAAGTCAAATAATTGGCTGGGAAAATGCCCAAAAAATGGGAAAAAATAAGACTATAGAAGGCTACTTTCTTGGTGAATAGGTATTTTCTTCCACCTATTTGGATGAGGAAGAACAATATACACCATCAGAGGAAGACCTAAAAGTCAAGGCTTCTGCAACCAAAACCTCCAAAATATGCAAAAGTCTCAGGCCATGGAAGAACTCAAAAAAGGATTTTGAAACTCAAGTAAGAGAGGCTCGGGAAAAATTGGGAAGAGAAATGAGAGCAATGCAAGAAAATCATGAAAAGCGAGTCAACAGCTTGCTAAAAGAGACCCAGAAATATGCTGAAGAAAATAACATCTTTAAAAATAGGCTAACTCAATTGGCAAAAGAGATCCAAAAAGTCAATGAGGAGAAGAATGCTTTAAATAGCAGAATTAGCCGATTGAAAAGGAGGCTCAAAAGCTCAATGAAGAAAATAGATCTTTAAAAATTAGAATGGAGTAAATGGAAGCTAATGATTTTATTACAAAACAAATCCAAATCCAAAAGAATGAAAAAAAAGAAGATAATGTGAAATATCTCACTGGAAAAACAATGGACCTGAAAAATAGATCCAGGAGAGAAAATTTAAAAATTATAGGAATACCTGAAAGCCATGATTGAAAAATAGCCTATACCTCATCTTTCATGAAATTATTAAGGAAAAATGCTCTGATATCCTAGAACTAGAGGGTAAAATAAATATCGAAAGAATCCACTAATCATCTCCTGGAAGAGATCTGAAACAAGAAACTCCTAGGAATATTGTAACTAAATTCCAGCGTTCCCAGATCAAGGAGAAAGTATTGGAAGCAGCTAGAAAGAAACAATTCGAGTATTGTGGAAGAACAAATAGGATAACACAAGATCTAGCATCTTCTACATTAAGGACGTGGAATATGATATTCCAGAAGTCAATGGAACTGGGATTAAAACAAAGAATCACCTACCCAGCAGAACTGAGTATAATACTTCTGGGGAAAAATGGTCACTCAATGAAACAGAGGACTTTCAAGCATTCTTGATGAAAAGACCACAGCTGAATAGAAAATTTGACTTACAAACATAAGAATCAAGAGAAGCATGAAAAGGTAAACAGGAAAGAGAAATCATAAGGGACTTACTAAAGTTGAACTGTTTACATTCCTACATGGAAAGATAACATTTGTAACTCTTGAAACTTTTCTCAGTATTTGGGTAGTTGGAGGGAATACACACACACACACACACACACACACACACACACACAGCCCAGAGTGAGTTGAATAGGAAGGGGTGATATCTAAAAAAGTAAAGTCAAGGGGTGAGAGAGGAATATATTGGAAGGAGAAAGGGAGAAATGGAATGGGGCAGGTTATCTCTCCTGGAAGAGGAAAGAAAAAGCTTTTTCAGTGGAAGGGAAAGGGGGGGAGTGGAAAAAAGTGAAGTTCTCATCACATTTGGTTTAAGGAGGAAATAACATGCACACTCAATTTGGCATGAACATCTATCTTACACTACAGGAAAGCAGAGCAGAAGGGGATAAATGGGTGAGGGAGATGACAGAATGGAGAAGGGGGTAATTAGAAGTAAACACCTTTGAGGAGGGACAAGGTAAAAAAAAAGAATAGAACGGGGGGTAGGATAGGATGGAGGGAAATATAGTTAGTCTTAAAACAACATGACCATTATGGAAATCTTTTGTGAAACTACACATATATGGCCTATATTGAATAGCTTGCCTTCTCAGTGGGGATTGGTGGGGAGGCAGGAAGGGAGAGAAGTTGGATCTCAAAGTTTTAGGAACAAAGGTTGAGAATTGTTTTTGCATGCAACCTGAAAATAAGAAATACAGGTAATGGGGTATAGAAATCTATCTTGTCCTACAAGAAAAGAGAGAAGATGAGGATAAGGGAAGGGAGGGATGTGATAGAAGGGAGGGTAGATTGGAGGAAGGAATAATCAAAATGCATGGTGTTTTTGAGTGAGGGAGGGGAGAAATGAGAAGAAAATTTGGAACTCCTAATTTTGTGGAAATGAATGTTGAAAATTAAAATACATAAGTAAACATTAAAAAATAACAAAAAAGTGCATTGTGAAATAGAAAAAAGTGAACTTACAAAGAGCAAAAATTATTTTAAAAGTAAAACAAGAGCATTAGAGGAACAATTGGTTAAAGAAATAACATTGGAAGAAAAGTTAAATGTATTACAATATGAAATAGTAAAACTGTACTAGTGGGGGACCTCAATTTATCCCTCTCAGACCTAGGTAAATCTAACAATAAAATAAACAAAAAGAATGTTAAGGAAATGAATAGAATTTTAGGAAAGGTAGAACTCTGAAGAATATTGAATGAGAATACAAAAAGTATATCGTTTCTTCCTGTTCTTCAGCTGTACATGGCACCCTCACAAAAATTGACCATATATTAGGGCATAAAAATGAGCAAATGCAGAAAAGCAAAAATATTAAATGCACGCTTTTCAGACCATAATGTAATAAAAATTACACTCAGTAAAGGGTTTTGAAAGCATACACTAAAAATAATTGGAAACCAAATAATTCTAATCCTAAAGAATGAGTGAGTCAAATAACAAGTCACAGACACAATAATTTCATGAAGGACGATGATAACAATATGAAAATTTCTGATGTGCAGACCAAGCAGTACTTAAGGGCAAATGCATATGTCTAACATTTCATCTATAACACAGAGAAAGGGCAGATCAATAAAGAGCATGTAGCTCAAAAAACTAGAAAAAAAATCATAAATCCTCAATTAGATAGCAAATTCAAAATTCTGAAAATAAAAAAAGGTTAATAAAATTTAAAGTAAAAAAATCCACGGAAGCATAAATAAAATTAGGATGTAGTTTTTTGATACAAAAGTAGCAAAAATAGATAATTTGCTTTGAAAAAGAAAGAAAATCAAATTACCAGTACCAAAAATGAAGAGTGAATTACAACCAATGAAGGTAAAATTAAAGCAATTATTACGATCATTTTTTTGTCCAAGTATATGTCAATAAACCTGACAATCTAAATAAAATGAATGAATATTTGTAAAAATACAAATTACTCAGGTTAACATAAGATGTAACAGAATACTTACATAATATAGTCTTAGAAATTGAACACACTCCTTAAGAAAAGTTCCCAGGATCAGAGTGATTAACAAACAAATTCTACCAAATATTTGAAGAGCAATTAATTCCTGTGTTATATAAATTTAGAAAAATAGGTAAGGAAGGTTTTCTACCAAATTCCTTCCATGACACAAATATGGTTTTAATACCTAACCCAAGAAGAGCCAAAAGAGAGGAAGAAAACTATAGGCCAATTTCCCTCATTAATACTGATGCAAAAACTTTAAGAAAAAATCCTTGCACTGAGCTAACAGAAATGTATCACAAAAATCATATACCATAACCAGGTTGGATTTATACCAAGAATGCAATATTAGAAAAAGCTATAAGCATAATTGATTATACTAACAACAGTTTATTTTTCTTGCCTTTCTTTTTTTACAACATGGCAAATTTGGAAATTTTTCAAAGAGGAATATATTTGATTTCTCAATTTTTTTTGTGGGTGGATGCAGTAAAATTATATGATCTTCAAATTCTTTTCTTTTATATTTAAAGATCTTCCTCCTGGCCATTTTTATTTGTCATTACATAAATTTTTTTCTCAAGGTTCTGATGTATCTTTTGAACCATTCTGAAATATACTGCTGTGGTTCCGTGCTCAGTTTAGAAATGCATAGGGTTTTGTTTATTGTATGCTGTTTTCAATTTATTTTGCTTTGCAATATTTTTTAGAGATTTTAGGATCTTTTAGATGCATTGTTATTCATCCTCCGTTTTGATTTTAGTATCTTGTTTGATGATTTATCTGTGAGGGCTCTATGTCTGAATTTTCTTCCTTATGAGAACTTCGGTGATTTTCGTATTATTTCCCTTTTATTCACTTTCAGACTTTCCCTTCAGATTCCATGTGCCACCTCCTAGAAAGGGACAGTCATGATTCATATAGGGGACCAAGCTAGAAATAAATTCTCATAAAGAAGTGGAACCACTTTTGTGGAACCAACAGCCCTTACCTTCTTTTCTTAATGCCATTGATATACATCATCAAAATCATGCTGTTTAAAAATGCTCGTCTCATTTTTGGAATAATCCTTTTTTGAATACTCTCACACTTCTAACTTTATTACTGTCCTGCAGTGCCCTGGCAATGTGAAACTCACATCTTTAACCAAAGAATTAGTGTTCCCCTTCAAGCTCAATGGGATTGATTATCATTGAGAAACTCCATTTTGATTATGGCTTCTGAGCCTAATAAATTCTTTCCCTTTCTTCCTTCTCCCCCAGTGCTCACTCTACTATGACATCTATTCCTATGGTTATTTTCCCAGTCATTCAGAACTAATATATCTTGCCACAAAGAAAGAAGTCACAACTAACATATTACTTCTTAGACAAAGAACTTTAATACAACTTTTCCCTGGGATAAATTCTGATAATCACACCAGAGGTTTTGTCTTTGGTAAGATGACCATGACCACTACTAGCTTCCCAGTAGTCCTCCAGAATTAAGCCTCAGTTACCAATGAGATGATACTATAGAATTATCTCAACTTAGACTGTCTGCTAGTTTCTTAAGACAGAGTTGGGAATTATTGAGAATGCCAGTTACACTTTATTCCAGATATTTAAGGCAACATCTTTATACTTCCTGTCAAGGAAAAAAAAAACTATTGTTTTTCAGTTGTTTCAGCTGTGTCTGACTTCTTATGACCTCATCTGAGATTTTCTTAGCAAAGATACTGGAGTGGTTTACCATTTCCTTCAGTTCAGTGAGGAAATTGATGCAAATAGGGTTAATGACTTACCCAGTTATACAGCTAGTAAGTATCTGAGGCCAGATTTGAACTCAGGTTTTCTTGATTCCAGGCCTGGCAGTCTATCTATTGCATCCAAAAGTGAAATGGGTTGCTTTCAAAGGTAGAGAGCCCTTTGATTCATTAGTTGCTGCTTTTGTCCCAGGTTCCCTAGAAATCACAATTATAAGTTACATCTCCTCAGCACTAAGTATACTTGAAATTCTAATACTAGGTCTCATATTAGAGGATGATGTTTTCTGGCACTTCATCAGTTATCAAGCCATTTGTTTCAATTATGACACAATGAGATAGATTTTATGGTCCTTGATCTTTTTCAAACATCTTCTGTCTCTGTCTAAGAGTGTTAGGCACCTACTGTTCATAGAGTACAAGAAGGTCATTGTTTTTATGCAGGACAACAAATATTATTCTCTCTAGAATCCCTAGAACTAATATATCTTTCAATTCCAAGAAGCTGAGCAGTATTGCAAAGAGCTATGGGTAGATTAAGTATTATAATCAAAAGATTAAGTATTGGGGAGGAGCCAAGATGGCAGAATAGAAAGATACATATATACTAGCTCCTAACCCAAAGCCCATAAAATACCTGTAAAGAAGAACTCCCAACAAATTCTGGAGCAACAGAAACCATAGAACAACAGAGTGGAGGAGATATCTGTTCCAGGGAGACCTGAAAAACTGACACTAAAGGTCCCTCGTGCACCAGATCCAGAGCAGAGCCCAGCCCTGCCTTGGCCACATGGCACTGAGAGGAGCACATCCAAGCAGGCTTCAGGGACAGAATCTTCAGGGATAGAATCTCCAGCGGCCACCCAGGTCCCTCCACCCACAGGCGCCAAAGGTCAGTGAGAGGGTCTTTATGGCTTGCTGAGAGGGGAGCCGGGTATCTCCATAACTCAGGCCCCCTAGGGAGGCAGCAGAAGAGGCAGCAGTGGACGGAGCTCCCAAAGCAGACAGGAGCTCGGATCCATTGTTGAAGATCTCGACATAAACCCCCTGAGGGAACTGAGCCCCGTGTGGCGACCCTGCCCCCAACAGAGGACCTGAAAATCTCATAGTGAATAGCAGCCCTGTCCCCACTGAAAGCCCTGAGGCTGGGAAGCAGCATTTGAATCTCAGCCCCCAAGTACTAGCTGGGCGGAACTGGAGGTGAGGCTGGTGTGTAGAGGAAACTCAGAAGTCAAGTAGCTAACTGGGAAAATGCCCAGAAAAGGGAAAAACAATGAGACCATAGAAGGTTACTTTCTTGGTGAACAGATATCTCCTCCCATCCTTTCAGATGAGGAAGCACAATGCTTACCATCAGGGAAAGACATAGAAGTCAAGGGTTCTGTATCCCAAACATCCAAAATAAATATTCAATGAGCTCAGGCCATGGAAGAGCTCAACAAGGATTGTGAAAATCAAGTGACAGAGGGGGAGGAAAAACTGGGAAGAGAAATGAGAGAGATGCAAGAAAAGCATGAAAAGCAGGTCAATACCTTGCTAAAGGAGACCCCAAAAAAGGCTGAAGAAAAGAACACCTTGAAAAATAGACTAACTCGACTGACAAAAGAGGTTCAAAAAACCAATGAGGAGAAGAATGCTCTAAAAAGCAGAATTAACCAAATGAAAAAGCAATTTCGAAAGCTCACTGAAGAAAATAGTTCTTTAAAAATTACAGTGCAACAGATGGAGGCTAATGACTTTATGAGAAACTAAGAAATTACAGAACAAAATCAAAAGAATGAAAAAATAAATGACAACGTGAAATATCTCATAAGAAAAACAACTGACCTGGAAAATAGATCCAGGAGAGACAATTAAAAATTATGGGACTACCTGAAAGCCTTGATCAAAAAAAGAGCCTAGACATCATCTTTCATGAAATTATCAAGGAACATTGCCCTGATATTCTAGAACCAGAGGGCAAAATAAGTATTCAAGGAATCCACCAATCACTGCCTGAAAGAGATCCAAAAAGAGAAACTCCTAGGAACATTGTGGCCAAATTCCAGAGTTCTCAGGTGAAGGAGAAAATATTCAAGCAGCTAGAAAGAAACAATTCCAGTATTGTGAAAATACAATCAGGCAAACACAAGATCTAGAAGTTTCTACATTAAGGGATCAAAGGGTGTGGAATATGATATTCCAGAAGTCAAAGAAACTATGACTCAAACCAAGAATCACCTACCCAGCAAAACTGAGTATAATACTTCAGAGGGGAAAAACTGGTCTTTCAATGAAATAGAGGACTTTCAAGCATTCTTGATGAAAATTCCAGAGCTGAAAAGAATATTTGACTTTCAAACACAAGAATGAAGAGAAGCATGAAAAGGTAAACAGCAAAGAGAAGTCATAAGGGACTTACTAAAGTTGAACTGTTTACATTCCTACATGAAAGACAATATTTGTAACTCTTGAAACTTTTCAGTATCTGGGTAGTTAGTGGGATTACACACAAACACACACACACACTCACACATGCACGCAGAGACAGAGAACACAGAGTGAATTGAATAGGATGGGATCACACCTTAAAAAAATGAAATTAAGCTGTGAGAGAGAAATATATTGGGAGAAGAAAGGGAGATATGGATGGGGAAAATTATCTTTCATAAAAAAGGCAAACAAAAGACTTTTTAGTGGAGGGGAAAAGAGGGGAGGTGAGAGAAAAACATGAAGTTTACTCTCATCACATTCTACTAAAGGAAGGAATAAAATGCACACTCATTTGGGTATGAAAACCTGTCTTACAATACAGGAAAGTGGGGGAGAAGGGGATAAGTAGGGTAAGGGGGGCAATGTAAGGGAGGGCAGTGGGAGGAGGGAGCAATATGAAGTCAACCCTCTTGGGAAAGGACAGGATCCAAAGAGAGAACAGAAGCAATGTGAGGCAGGATAGGATGGAGGGAAATATAGTTACTTCTACAGAACGTGACTATTATCGAAGTCATTTGCAAAACTACACAGATATGGCCTATGTTGAATTGCTTCCCTTCCCAAAGGGAATGGGTGGTGAGGGAGGGATGAAGAGAAGTTGGAACTCAAAGTTTTAGGAACAACTGTCAACTACTGTTCTTGCTACTAGGAAATAAGAGATACAGGTAATGGGGTATAGAAAGTTATCTGGCCCCACAGGACAAAAGAGAAGATGGGGACAAAGGAAGGGAAGGATGCTAGAAGAGAGGGCAGATTGGTGATAGGGGCAATTAGATTGCTCAGTGTTTTGGGGTGGGGGGAGGGGAAAAATGGGGAGAAAATTTGGAACCCAAAATTTTGTGAAAATGAATGTTAAAAATTAAATAAATAAAATAAAATTAAAAGATTAAGTATTATTATCAAAAGATTAAGTATTATATATCCCAATTTTATATGCCTTAAATTATCTTGCCTATCCTGCACTATCTTAGTTTGATTTTTGTCTCTCCAAAGACTGACAAAATGTTAAGCCTTGAAAAACAGCTGAGGAGAAGCTTAAGGCAATAAAACCCAAATTTGTGTTTAAATGCATCTTCTTTTTTGATCATCATAAATGGCTGTGCCTTAATCAAATAGAAATCACATTACTTTTGGTTAATTCTTCAAAATAATTAATAGAATTCAGAACAAAATATAATAGCCAAAGTGGGTTCCAGATGGCAGAGGTTTAAACATCCTTCCTTTCTGTTAAGAAATGGGAAAATTACAAGAAGTGAAAGTTACATGAGCTGTCAGTTGCTTTATTAGATGATTCTGCGTAACTTATGGGAAGTTACTTTTGGGGGAGGAACTAGTTATTAAGAACATGACTGATATATGAAAACAAAGTGTATCAATATAATTTTTTAATCCACTAGGAAATTCCTCCCGTGGGCTCCCTTGGCACAGTTTTAGTATCTGAAGTTCTTGCGTCATAATTGACTCCACAAATTCCACAGATGTGGCATATTGAACAGTATCCTGGAATGCAGTCTTTAAGGACTGAAGTTATTTACTCAGATTTTGTATGTGTGTGTGTGAGTGTGTGCGTGCATGTGTGTGTGTTGTGTGTGTGGATGTGTGCTGTATCTTCACAATAGTAGTCAACACTAGGGCTGCCCACAAAGGGATCTGTTTGTGTCATCATAGATTTAAAGGATTTCAGTGTTAGATGAAGATTCAGCTACAAAATAGTCAAATCCATATTCAAAAGGAATTCTTTTTTTGTTACATAAATAGACAAAATGGTCATACAACTTCAGTTGGAACACCTCTGAGGAGGGTGGTACCAATCACCTCCTGAGGCATCCTATTCTACATATACAAAGGTAGTTCTAATTTTAAGAGTCAGGTCAAACTGATTTGCCACATTTTAGACTACATAACTTGACTGCATGTAAATATGTTCCAGATAATCAACTAATCATAAGTTTAGACCAAGTGTGATAAGGCAAAGGGAACTGCATAAGAACAGATCAAAGAAATTTGATCACACCCTAAGATTCTCTACAAATTATCAAGTTAGTTGAGAATGGAGAATTTTAGAAATTGGAGTAAGCATGGATTCTAGCACACCTCTCAAGAGTAACTTCTTCAGGGGAAGGAGAAGCCTTGACCAGATCACTTTCCCTTCTCTTACCATTTAACTCCTTGACTAGAGAAGAATCTTATGAGTTTTGAAGGGTCTGAAGAATGCTGGAAAAGGCAAAATCCTTTCTGTTCATGAAAAATAAAAAGAAGTGTCAGAACCTACATGCACAGTTACATGCAAACATAAATGAGAATAAAAATAGAGGAATACCTTTAAAAATATAAAATGGCAAAGGGGTCAACACACCAAGTGGATATGTAAAGTCATCCAGTCTTAGAAAATCAAATTGAATTCTCTATAAAGGAAGTACAAAAAAACCTCTTTTATGAAAGATATATATGATCTGCTTCTCTTTTAATTACTTCTATAGTGTAATATTTAATATTAAAGTTGCCTTCCTTTTTCTAATTTAGTTAAGATGTTGACCTAAACCTAATTTCTGCTGGACTTCTTTCAGTTTCCTCAGCAGTTCTCATCAAATAGGGAGATTTTTTTTATAACTAAGTAATTTATTTTTGAAGGTTTATTTAATACTGGATTCAATTCATTGAATTTCTGGTTCTCTCTTGCCATGGCATTGATCTACTTACTTATTTTTCAATGAAACTCCAACAGTTTTTATAGCTGCTGCTTTATAATTCAGTTTGAGTTCTGATAGAGCTACTCTCCTTCCCTTCCTATTTTTTTGAATTCATGAATAAATGAAGCACATATTAAGTACACTATTTCAAGGATCAAACATCTGGTTTTCAGCACACTATCTAGTACATTGTAGGAGCTTGAAAAATATTGATTGATTGATTGATTCTAATGTTACACATGAAAGGTTTTCATCTGTAAGTAAGATGGAAATACTCCACCATGCTTAAAGAGTAGCAGCAAAGCAGATGCTAATACCTCTTTTAAAATGTTATTTCCACAGATAATATCAATCAAACAATAAGCAATTATTCAGTGCCTAATACTGTGCTCAGTTTTAGAGATACAAAAAGAGGCAAAATACAGTCTCCACTTTCCAGGGGCTTGCAATCTAATGAGGGAGACTATGTACGAACAAATATATACACAGCATATATAGAAAACAAAGAGAAAAGGGAACTAGAATGAAGAGGGATTGGGGAGGGCTTCCTTCCCATAAAAGATATTTAAGTTTCTGTCATTAAACCATTTGGCAGCAACTTCTACAGCAAAAACTCCCCACCCACTCCCTTTCATTAGTTGCTGAACCTATAGCTCCTATAGGAATAGAAGCCAGACAAACCCATATGAATGATGAATGAGGGCTGTGATCTAAAAGTATCGCTGTTCCAAAGGCTCTTGGATTCAGGGTTTTGAGGAAGGACTACCAGCAGCTAAGAGGTAAATGGTGGACAAAGTGATGTTGATGGTTTGACTTTTCCGGCACGTATCTCCTACGTCTCTCTTAGGGTGTCTTATCATTTCATATAACCTGATTTACCTGCCAGGTATATAGCAACATTTGAGGCTGGCTGATCCCTTCTCCGTGGAAGTTGCTTCCTTGGCTGATGCTTGTAAGGGCTGGGCTAGAAGCATGAAGGATTTTGCTCTTGTGTCAATTTGTCTATCGGTGGCAGTTGGTCAACAGTTATTGCTGGTAGTGATAGAGGGCCCCCTCTTGACAATGGTTTTTCCTCACAGTTATGGTTGTGATGGATAGGAAAGAAACAGGGTCTGGTATTTGATGGGGAGCACTGCTATTTCCAAAGTTCTTGGGCTAATTGTTCAAGGCGATCTTCATCAGGGTCCGAAAAGAAAGCGTACCAAGCGGCAGTGGTGGTTTGACTTGCCTGACATATGCTGCCTCCTGTTTCTCTCCAAGGGTGCTTTTTTCATTAGTTCTGATAGCCTAGATATTTTGTTTCTTAAATGTATTTTTTAGCAATTTTATTAAGTTCTATGAAGTGTTTCTTTTATCATTTAATTAGCATATCATTGAAACTTTAAATTAACTTATGTAGGCTGTAATTTTTATTATGTTGGCACAGCCCAACGAGGAGCATTGACTATTCCTCCATCTATTTTAGTTTTATCTCTAATGGACATTGTACAACTGATGTATATAGAAATTTTGTATTTTTTGGTAGATTAATCCCCATATATTTTATACAGTCTGTATGAGACTTCCATTTGTAAGGCCAAGCAAAGAGAACCTTTTGCTGTTTTTGTTTTGCTAAAAGTGCTTCTGAGTAATGTGATTAAGGAGGATTTTTCCAACCCATTTTCAGGCCTAGGAAGCTTTGTAGGAAGGTCCACACCTTTTGTTAATCAGCACTGGTTTTCAAGGGATGTAATGCCTTGTGCTCTAAAAAGTATATAAAGATTCTGAGGTACTGTTTAATTTAGGGGCTGACTGGAGGTGTTTGTTTGGCCAGATGAAGACTCTGAGAAGCTGCTAAGGAACACACCCCCTCTACTGGGAAAACCCAGATGTTGCTTCTTCCCTCTCTGGTCACTATAGTTAGATAGTTGGACCTGTGTGTTGATGTTCAGGCAGAGGAAGTCACGTGTGTGGATCTTTGATTTCTCTGTATTTTTTGCTGACTCCCTTGAACTACACGAATGATATATGTGTTTGGTTAAAGGAATGGTGCATGTGCTTGATTAAAATGATTTTTAACCCCTCAAAAGTTGCCTTTCTTTTTATGAATGCAGATCTAAGAACCTGTGATAGCAAACCCCTCTGCATACGTTTGGGTGCTTACTGATACACTATTTTCATTACTTTTTTATCTTTTTTCTTGGATTTTGTTGTTGTTATAAGGACATCTTGATGGTTGTGCATTTATTTTTTATCTTGCAGCTATGGCAAAGTTGATAATTGCCTTAAATTGTAATTTTGCCAGTTTTCTTGGATTGTCCAGGTAAACCATGTCATTAGAAAATTGGGGTAGTTTTATCTGCTGTTTGCCTATAACTTTAATGTCTTTCTCTGGTCTAATTGTCATTGCTATGATGTCTAGAACTATATTGACTTGGGTTTTACTGACTAGATTCTCTTTCCTCTCCTTCACTCCCTTCTCTTCCCCTCCTCTCCCCTTCCTTAAACCTAGTGTACTCTGGAGCTCAAGCACAGGGGTGGGGGGAGAGGCGCCCTGTCTCCTGCCTAAAGGTTCTCTTTTGGACCCTCCTGGCTTAAGAGTGATTATCAATAGTAACTGTTGCTGTTTCCCTCCCAGCCTGATGTCTTTCTTTTCTTTGCCTCATTAAAGGGGCTGTGCCCCTTTTTTGTGTCAAAAATTTCAAGTCAAAAGTCATTCCTCAGTTGACAATGAGTCATGGGATATGAATAAGCAATTTTCAAAATAACTGCAACCTGTAATTAATAACATGAAAGAATAGCTCCAAAGCACTAATAATAAGAGAAATACAAATCAAAGCAATGCTGTTTTTACTTCACATCCAGCAAATTTTATAAATATGGAAAAAATGGGTAATAGTCAACAGTGAGAGGATTGTGGGAAGATATGCACACTAGTAGATTATTGATGGAACTGTATTTCCAAAGTGAAACCCTTTTGGAAGGCAATACACTATTATTCACATACCCTAATACAATGATAATTTAAAATGGGGGGATCTTTCTCATTCATCAATAGACCTATGTGACCTGCCTGGGTCGCATGAGTCTGAGTCCTGTGGTAGGAGGAGTTTGCTGAACAGATGGAACAGAAAGGATGGAACATGAAGAGACAGAGCTAGAGGAGAGCTGAGAGAAAGTTAGTTTTGAGAGCAGTCAGAGCTAGGAAGGATGCAGGCAGCTAGCATGAGTTTGTAATTTTGTTTAAGGTGGCCTGCTTGTGGTTTTTTTAATGGAGCTGGATTGTGGGAAGCCTAATGGGGGAAGTCTTGGGAATAGTGTTTTTCTCTGCATTGTTATTGTGTATAGATTTTTGTTACTGTGATAGATTTGGCTTTCTGGTGTCTGAATGGATGTTTTGGTTCTGCCTTCCATGTGGAGAGTCCATGATATTTTGTGATTCAGAATTGTGCCAGAATATTCATGGTGGCCATAGGTACAGTGAATATTGCACTGGTGCTATAAATGATGATGGGGATGGGATCATGAAATATCAGACCTCTATTTGAAGCCAGAAAGGCAGAGGAGGCAGAGGAAGAAATGGATGTCCCAGGGTGGTAGGATTTTTATCCCTACCCAGCAAGAGAATGGGCTAAAGGCACAGGGCTTTGTGAAAACTGAGAATCAAGGCTACCAGAAACCAGAGACTTAGAAAAAATGTTTGCAGGGAATACCAAAAGAGCCTGGGCGTTGTAGGAGAGACTGGGCTTCGCTAACATGATATCAAATTATATGTAAGAGCAGAGACCAAGTTGGAGGACAAAGCTCAGATGGAAAGGAAGTTTGGTTTATTTGCAGGAGAAACTTTTTATCGTGAAGTATTCAAACCATCCTTTAGCAGAGGAAGCTTCCACAGATGGTGGAAGAAAAAGATGTTGTTGGTTTGGTTCACAGGAGGTGAAAAGTTAACAATAGGAAAGTGAATGCAACCCTTGCAAGGGCTGGGCTTGATTCTGGCCCAAGCACAGGTCAGGAAGATGTGTGGGAGAATAATGAAACGAATGAGGAGGCTGAGGTTCAGCCAGTACTAAAAAGGAAGCAGAAGAATCAGGGAACCCCCATAGTCTTTGGGGAGGTAATTGAGGATTTTACTCAGCAGGAGGTCACAGATATTTTGAGTAGGTTCACCCAAAAGATGGGAGAATCACCGGTACTTTGGATGATAAGAATCAGTGAAAAAGATAAATTTCCACGAGAAAAGAGTAAATAGCCTATGAATTCAAGTCAGAATAGATAGACAAGGAAAGAATTGTTTACTGCTCTATTGAGCACAGGGATAGATTTGGAAAAAAGATAGCATTTCAACTAATGAATTACATAACATGTATCAAAGAAAGAAGGTTGATTTTAGACTGAGCAGGGAGATGAGAACTACTGGTACAGATCCTCCTGAAACATTGCATCTAAGTTCATCACACCTGCAGGGAGAATGCGAGACTGGCTAGGCCCCAGCTCAGATTAAAGAAAGTATATATCTAGCTAGAATGATGACTGCAAAATTGCAAGCCAGAAAAGAGTAAGCAACAGCAAATGAGGCTATGATGGTGGCTTCATGGACTCCAGAAGTATAGCTGAACTTTTATCTACCCTGCCTCTGGTTATTGTCCCCTTGTTTCTTTTTGACTTTTTGTCTCTTTACCTTGTTTGTCAGATTTTGTTTTCTGCAGGCTCAATACCCTCCACCTGCAGATGCCTGATTGCTTAAGCCAGATGTCACCCCCTTTCCTATGTGATGTGTCATCTCTGCACCTGAAGTTGACCAAACTCCAGATGCCAGCTAAAGAACTGATCTCTCAAATGGGACCTCTTGGGGGCAGGGACAGCTCTGTGTTCAATCGCAGTAGGAAACAGTTATGGAGGAAGAGACCTTTGACTCTACTGCAAGATTTTGTGACCTATTTGTTCAAGGAGGGAATTGTGGGGTGCTTGTGCTCAAGCCACACACTAAAAAATTGTTTTATGTGCTCATTTTGTGTGATCCCTATTATATTGTTGTAAAGTTCTACTGATACCAGTTGCCTAAGATATTGTTTTATAGGCTTATTTTCTGTTATCCCTGTTACAGTTCTGTTGATATCAGTTGCCCCACCAAACCTAACCTATGTAATAAATAAGAAAGTTCTTGGAGTTGCATGTAATGGTAATTTAAAATGAGGAGATCTTTCTCATTCATTAATAAGCCCATGTGACATGTGCAGGTCTCATGAGTCTGAGTCCGGTGGGGTCTATGGTGAGAGGACTTTGCTGAATGGGTGAAACAAGAAGAGACAGAGCTAGAGTAGAGCTGAGAGGAAGTTAGATTTGAAAGCAGTGAGAGCTAGGAAGGATAAAACGGCTAATGTGAGTGAAAGATTTTTTGTGATTTTGTTTAAGAGAGTGCCTGTGATTTGTTTAAGGGAACTGGTTTGTACGAAGCCTAGTAGGGGGAAGACTTGGGGATGGTGTTGTTCTCTGCCTTGTTATTGTGTATAGATTTTTGATACTGTGATGGATTTGGCTTTCTGGTGTCTGAATAGATGTTTTGGTTCTGCCTTCCATGTGGAGAGTCTGTGTATTTTGCAATTCAGAATTGTACTGGGATATTCATGGCTATGATAGGCTCTGTGAATATTGTGTTGGTGTTACATCCAAGGAAGTCATTCATAAAAAGAAAGCCTCTTTATACTTCAAAATATTTTTATCAGCAGTTTTTGTGGTAGGGAAGGACTGGAAACAAAGGAGATACTCACCGATTTGTAATTACTAAACACATTTTCTCATACAAATACAATGACATATTTTTAGTGTTAAGAAATAATGAATATAGAGAAACATGTAAAGACTTACGCAAATTGATTTAGAGTAATGAAAGCAAGTTCAAGAAGATAATATACAAGTTGGCTACAACATAAATGGAAAGAAAAACTACAAAAGACTAAAAAAAAATGAATGCTACAAAATTCCAAAGAACAAGTATGGCCTCAAAAAGAGGTATATAAGAAAGAGTCAAGTCAAGATGGCCAAGTAAAGGTAGGGACTCACCTGAGTTCTCCCCCAAATCCCTTTAAATACCTTTTAAAAATGACTCTGAATAAATTCTAGAGCCAAAGGCAATTTAGAAGATTAGCAGGAGGGCTCTGTCCATCCTAGGTGAAAGAGGAGCCCAGTTTAGCAAAGACTGCACCAGCACAGCCCCAGTCTCAGCAAACAAGGAGCAGGCATTGGGACTGACTGAATTGGTAGTGGTAGCAGTTGCTTTGGGAGCTCTCAGCCCACAGACAGAGTGTTTGAAAGTCACCTAGTTCAACTTCTGGGAGCCAAGATGGGCAGAGTAAGCAGTAAGTCAAGCTCACCTTACCTTATTGACCTTGAAAAACCAAGAAAGTACCACCCCAAGAAAAGTTCTGGAACAGTGGAGCCGGCAGCAAGATGGGGTATGGCAGTTTTTTAGCTCAGGAGGCTAGGGAGATTAAAGGGAAAGCATGTTCTTGCTGTGGCTGAAGGAGGCCAATATAGGACAGGAGGCATCCCAGTAAGACAGCAACAATCCTCACCTCAGCAAACCAGTAGGAGATCTTAAGCCCCAGAGTGGTGTTGTAGGAAAGTGCCAACACATCCAGAGGAACTGGCAGACACCAGTCTGAAGAACCACTATGTGCCCTGGTGGACAGGTACTCACCAGCAGCTGAACCTACCTATGCTCAAGTGCAGCCTCAGGTGAGGAGGTGATCTCCAATGGCCAGACAACCTCCAATCCCCTTTCAATAAGCTTCAGTGTAGCCCCAGGGAAATGCAGAAAAGCCCCAGCTGGCATCAGCACACACCCTTCACCACCAGAAGCTCCAGCTCGGTACCAGGTAGGCTACCAGATCCCTACAGTCTCTAGCTGCCAGCACCTGAGGCCCTAGCACTCAAATCCAGTAACCAGGCCCCTAGCCCCCAGAAGAAGAAGTGTAGGACAATTCTCCCTATGCCTCAGAAGCAGGGATCAGTTTTAAAAGCCAGGAAAAAACCAAACACTATGAGAAAAAAGCACCAAAGAAAACCAATGACCAATTATAATGGTAACAGGGAAGATCAAAACACAAAATACAGGAGAGGACAACATTGTCAATATGTTCACATCTGAAACCTCAAAGTGGGGTATGAACTGATCTCAAACCCCAAAAGCCATCTTGAAAGAGTTCAGAATGATTTTTAAAAGCCAAATAAGAGAGGTAGAAGAAAAATTGAGCAATTCATTTAAGAATACAATTGACAAAATGGAAAAAAGGTACACTAAAGCAAACAACTCCTTAAAAAATAGAATTGTTAGAATAGGCAAAGAGCCAGAGTAGCCCTCAGGGGACTAAATCACTGGCAGCTGTGGCAATTTCCAGACTTTTCAACCCACAAATACCAAAGACAGAATAGAAGATCAGTGGGAGATCTGTTGGACCTGAGAGTGGGAGGAGTGCCATCTGGTTGGGGTCTGGCCCCAAGCCTGGAGAGGAAGAGGAGATGACTTGGGCAGCAGCAGCAGTAGCTGCTGCAGCTGCTTCCCAGGAGTTCTAGGCCCAAAGACAGTGGGGCATCAAGCAGCTGATACAAAGCCCTGAAGCCTGGGACAGTACACCAAGTCCCACTCCCACTGGGAGCAGAGTCCTACCTTGACAAAGAGTTGGGGGATCAAATATTTGGCTGGAAAAATGAGTAAACAGAGGAAAAGAAGTCAGATTATAGAATCTTACTTTGGTGACAAAGAAGATCAAAACATAATCCCAGAATACAACAAAGTCAAAACCCCTACATCAAAAGCCTCCAAGAAAAATACTAATTGGTCACAGGCCATGGAAATGGCAAAAGAGGTTCCAAAATTCAATGAGGAGAAGAATTCCTTAAAAAACAGGATTAACCAAATGGAAAAGGAGGTCCAAAAGCTCAATGAAGAAAATAATTCCTTAAAAGTTAGAATGGAGCAGATGGAAGCTAATGACTTTTTTTAGAAACCAAGAAATTATAAAACAAAATCAAAAGAATGAAGAAATAGAGAACTGTGAAATATCTCACTGGAAAAACCACTGACTTGGAAAATATATTAAGAAAAGAGAATTTAAAAATTACTGGGTTACCTGAAAGCCAAGATAAAAAAAAGAGCCTACACATCATCTTTCAAGAAATTATCAAGGAAAACTGCCCTGAGGTCCTAGAACCAGAGGGTAAAATAGACATTGAAAGAATCCACCGAACACCTCTTGAAAGAAATCCCAAATTGAAAACTCCAAGGAAGATTGCAGTCAAATTTCAGGATTATCAGGTCAAGGAGAAAATATTACAAGCAGCCAGAAAGAAACAATTCAAATGTCATGGAGCAACAATCATCATTCTGCTGGACCTTGCAGCTTCTACATTAAAACATCAAAGGGCTTAGAATATGATATTCTCTAAAGTAAAGGAGCTTGCATTACAAACAAGGATCAACTAACCAGCAACACTGTGCATAATCTTTCACAGGAAGCGATAGACATTCAAGGAAATAGATGACTTCCTGATCTTCCTGATAAAAAGACAAGAGCCCAACAGAAAATTTGTTCTTCAAATACAAGACTCAAGAGAGATGTCAAAAAGTAAACAGGAAAGAAATAATAATTTAAAAAATGCTATTCAGTATGGGCAAACTCTTTACATCCCTACATGGGAATATAATACTTGCAACTCTTGAGAATTGTGTCTTTATTATGACATTTAGAAAGGATATGCATAGACAAAGTGTGTGGGAATAAGTTGATCTTGATGTGATGATAGAAAATCTAATTATGTGGTGAAAAGGGGTTGTACTGAGAGAAGAGGAAAGGATAAGGCAGAAAAGGGTAAATTACATCAAAAGAAGAGACACAAAGAGCTATTACAATAGAGGGAAAGAAAAGAGTAAGATGAGCATTGTTTAATCTTACTCTCATTGGATTTGGGTCAAGGAGGTAATAGCATACTCAGGTATGGAAATCTAACCGGCCCTATAGGCAATAGGAGGGGAAAAGGTCAAAAGCAAAACTCTAGTGAGGAGGGAAAGAGAGAGAGGAGAAAGAAAAGCACAAACAGGGGGAAATAGGATGGAGAGAAAGACACAGGTAGTAATTGTAACTAGGAATGTGAATGGCATGAATTTGCCCATAAAATTGAAATAGCAGAATGGATTAAGTTCTACAATATGTTGTTTATAAGAAATACATTTGAAATGGAGAGATACACACAGAGTAAAGGGAAATGGTTGGAGTGGAATATATTATGCTTCATCTGAAGCAAAAAAGAAGGGATAGCAATTCTGATCTCAGACAAAGCAAAAGCAAAAGTAGCTCTAATTAAAAGAGATAAAGAAAAAAACTACATCCTGCTAAAAAGGCACCATAGACAATGAAGTAATATCATATATGCACCAAGTGGTGTTGCATCCAAATTCTTATAGGACAACTCCAAAAGACTAATGGTGGAAAATACTATCCACATCCAGAAAAAGAATTGTGGAGTCTGGATGGAAATCGAAAAATACTATTTTCTCTCTTTGCTTTCTTTTTGTTTCTTCTTTCTTGTAGTTTCTCCAATTGGTTCTAATTCTTTCCATATTACATGCTTTCCTGGAGTGGGAAGAGAGATGAGGTGAAAATTTGAAACTCAACATCTTACGGAAATGAATGTTGAAAACTAAAAAGGAATGAATAAATTTATTTTTAAAAATTGAAAAAAAATATATATGAGAAGACTTATCTACCATTCTGTTTTGAAGAATCAGAGGTTCACAGGTGCAGAATGTGATATGTATTTTCAACCTTTTTTTAATAAATTGATTGGTCTGGCTATTTTCCTCTCATTTTCCTTTTAAAAATGTCATTTGTTAGATGGTTTGGTTCTTGGGCAAAGAGAAATGGAAGACTACTGAGAGAAATTTTAGTGGTGTAAAAACAAAAGAGATTGATAAAATATGTATGAAAAATAAAATACAAAGTATAGGTGATGTAGTGAAAAGAGTACCAATCCAGGAGATGAGAAGATTCATCTTCATGAGTTCAAATCTGACCTCGGGCACTTACTAGTTGGGACCCTGAACAAACCACTTAATCCTGTTTACTTCAGTTTTATCATCTGTAAAATGAACTGGAGAAGGAAACTCCAGTATCTTTGCAAAAAAAACCAACCCAACCCAAATGAGGTCACAAGGAGTAGGACACAACTGAAAAAATGACTGAACAAAAAAATCTCATGTAAAAAATTACTGACTTCAAAAGTAGATCAATGAGAGATAGTGTAAGCACATTGGACTACCTGAAAGCAACAGCAGCAATAAAAAGAATCTACTTATTGTGTTTCAGAAATAAGTGTCCGGATTTCTTCAAGTCAGAGCAGGAAATTAAAATAGGAAGAATCCTTTAATCATGCCTAGAGAGAAATTTCAAAATAAAGGATACAGGAACATTATAGCTCAAATCCAGAGCTTCTGGGATTAAAAAATGAATATTACAACCAGATAGAAAGAAAGAATTCAAGTACTGAGGAGGATACCTGTCAGGATCACACAAAATTTAGCAGAGAGCAGAGTCCAAAAAGCAAAATACATTACAACTAATAACAACTTACTCAGAAAAATTGAGTGCAATCCTATAGGGGAGATAATGCATCTTTAATGAAATGGAAGATGTCCAAGCATTTTTGATGAAAAGACCAGTGAAATAGAAATTCACAAGCCAAGAAAAATAAAAAGGTAAATATAATAGAGAAATCATAAGGGGCAAAACAATATTAATCACAATAATAACTAGCATTTATATTGAGTTTCAAAGTTTTCAAGTAGTTAATAAATGCTAACTGATTTTCTTCTCACAACAACCCTGGGAAGTAGGCACTATTGTTATCCCTATTTTATAGATAAAGAAATTGAGGGAGAAAAGGTTAAGTGATTTGCCTAGGGTCACATAGCTAGTCAGTGCTCAGCTTCTAGATTTAGAACCAGGTCTTCCTGACTTCAGACTCAGCACTCTCTGCTGTACCATCTGGTTGTGGGATGAAACAATGATGAGTATTTACATTCTAAAAGGAAGAGATGGTAAAATGGTCCTCTCTGAATCCTAACATCAGGCATCATGGAAGGAATCAAATAAGATACACTTAAATCCAGGAATGATTTAATGATGTTTTGATGATATTAAGAAAGGAAAGGGATGGAACAAAGGATAGATTAGGTAAAAGAAAAAAGGAAAGGCAATGTGGGGGAAATCTCACAGAAGAGTGCTTAAGTAGATGATGGTTTAAACAAAGTGGAAGGGGTTTCATAGCGTGTGACAACATATTTGGGTGCGGAAATACATTGCACTCAACAGGGAAATGGGAGAAAGAGGGAGAAGGCAGAGAGTACTGAAGGAAGGTAAATTCAGGGAAGTATTAGTCAAGCAGAACAAATTCTAACCACAGAGAGTAGATCATGAAAGGAAATGTAAAAAGAAACATAGAAGGGGTAAGAACCTGTGGTTAGGGGAGCAAGGGAAAAGGAAGGAGTGAAGAGAAGCAGATTACATCAGACACAAAACACTGGCATCGCACGCACTCTTCACTCATCTCACAGGTCTTATCTGTAAAGAAGGTGTGGGAAACAGAAGGGTGAGAATAAGGCAAAAGAATGGAGAGGAATATACAATTAATTATTATACTTTATGTATAATTAGATGGATTATACATAAAATTGAATAGTCTAATGGATTCAAAAGGAGAATTTGACCAAATTACGTCACTTTGCTTACAAGAATTATCCAGAATTGAAGAGATATGTACTTTGACCAGGGAAGAATACAGAGAGACTATCACCTCCTTATCCCTGAAGCTGTTACTCTTTTCATGCCATCCTGTTCTTATTTGTTTGTTTTGACTTCCATGTCAGTCTGTTTGGCTCAGCTCTTTGAGTCAACTAAAAAATCCACATCTTTTTCAAATTATCTTCTTATGTTTCTTTATTTAGCCATATTTAATATATTTTAAATTTTTTATCTTTTTGATTGATACATCACATTTGTTTCCAAATATATCCCTTTTCTTTCCCTATCCAAGTAGCCATCTCTTGGAATAAGACTAGAAAGTGGCTCCCTTCTCCTGCTACATCCCACACAGGAAGCGCAGCTTCAGATCTTTTGGAGTGGTCCATGAACAAACTGCCCTTCCACCATCTCCCTATACAATGACACACTACGGTGACTTCAGCTAAAATCCCACTGCTTTCAGGCTCAGTTTTCTGGATGCTGAGCTGCCTTACCCCCAGTCCTCACATCCCTATTCAGAGCTTCCGTTCATCTACTTGTGCAGTTCTGGACATGATGGAGGAACTGATTGATATTTTTCCTTTTTTTTTTTTTTTTTTTGATTTCCTCTCGTACCCTTCTACATTTTTGCTGAGATTATTATTATTTTTTTTGGCTGACCTGGGCTGGCTAAGATTTTTCATGTTACCATAACTGAAAGCCCTACGCATTCCATTTAAATCAAGTGTTAATGTTCTGAAGGCTAATATTCCTTGCTAAATTGAGCAGTAGGGAACATAGGAGTTATCCTCCCAGTTCATACAATGATACCAAGCTGTATGAAATTCTTACATTTTCTTTCCATTTACTTTAATGGAAAGTGGCAAGTGGGATATAGAGTTTAATGATAGTAAAATAAAAAGAGCTCTAGATTTTTTTCATTTCAAATATTGGGTGTTCAAATTCTGGTGACTTGTAGGTTGCATGGATTTGGGCAAGTCACTTGTCACTTTCGACCTACTTTTCATCTATAAAATGGCAATAATGTGAATTATTAGTAACACTGCTCACTCACAGGTTTATTGTTGCAATTCGTAGAAACAGATTAGGTAAAGCAAATATGATAAGTTAAAAGCATTTTAAAGTTCCATTACTATTATGATTTGCAGTATTTGTTTCAGGTAAAGCTAATCCTTTATTTTTTTTTTTTTTTTTTTTTATTTATTTATTTATTTTACATTCATTTTCACAAATTTTTGGGTTCCAAATTTTCTCCCTTTTTCTCCCCTCCCCCCACCCCCAATACCCCAAGCAATCTAATTTTCCCTATCTCCAATCTGTCCTCTCTTCTGTCATCCCTCCCCTCCCTTGTCTCCATCTTCTCCTTTCTCCTGTAGGGCCAGATGACCCCCCATTCCTCATTAACTGTATGTCTTCTTTCCTAGTTGCAACAGCAATACTAAACAATTGTTCCTAAAACTTTGAGTTCCAAATTCTCCCCATCCCTCCCTCCCCACCCATTCCCCCTGGTACGGCAGGCAATTCATTATAGGCCATATCTGTGTAGCTTTGCAAATGACCTTCCTGACAGTCGTGTTGTGTAAGACTAACTGAATTGCCATCCCTCCTCACCTGCCCCTCATTGTTTCTCTTTGATCCTGTCCCTCCCCAAGTGTTGACTTTCAATTACTCCCTCCTCCCTTTGCCCTCCCTTCCATCATCCCCCCCCCAATATCTCCTTCTCCCCCGCTTTCTTATACTGTAAGATAGGTTTTCATACCAAAATGAGTGTGCATTTCACTCCTTCGTTTAGTCAAATGTGATGAGGGTAAACTTTTGTTTGTTTGTTTGTTTGTTTTTGTTTTTTTTTTTTTTTCTTCAGCTCTCCTCTTTTTCCTTCCATTAAAAACATCTCCTACTTGCCTCTTAAATGACATATAGTTACCCCCTTCCATTTCTCCCTCTTTCCTCTCACTACATTTCTCTCTCATCATTTACCTTAATTCCTTTTAAGGTATGGTCCCATCCTATTCAGTTCAATCTGTGCTCTCTGTCTCTGCATGTGAATGCATGTGTGTATGTGTGTGCATGCGTGTACATGTGTATGTGTGGTCCCACCAACCACCCAGATACTGAAAAGTTTTAAGAGTTAGAAATATTGTCCTTCCATGTATGAATGCAAACAGTTCATTTCTGGTAAGTCCCTTAATACTTCTCCTTGCTATTTACTTTTGCATGCTTCCTCTCAGTCTTGTGTTTGAAAGTCAAATTTTCTTTTCAGCTCTGGTTTTTTCATCAAGAATGATTGAAAGTCCTCTGTTTCATTGAAAGACCATATTTTCCCTTGAAATATTATACTCAGTTTAGCCGGGTAGGTGATTCTTGGTTTGAGTCCTAGTTCCTTTGCCTTCTGGAATATCCTATTCCACGCCCTTCGATCCCTTAATGTAGAAGCTGCTAGATCTTGGGTTATCCTGATTGTATTACCACAGTACTGGAATTGTTTGTTTCTGGCTGCTTGCAAGATTTTTTCCTTGAGCTGGGAGTTCTGGAATTTGGCCACAATGTTCCTAGGAGTTTCTCTTTTTGGATCTCTTTCAGGTGGTGATCGATGGATTCTTTCAATACTTATTTTGCCCTCTGGTTCTAGAATGTCAGGGCAGTTTTCCTTGATAATTTCATGCAAGACGATGTCTAGGCTCTTTTTTTGATCATGGCTTTCAGGTAGTCCCATAATTTTTAAGTTGTCTCTCCTTGATCTATTTTCCAGGTCAGTTGTTTTTCCCATGAGATATTTCACATTCTCTTCCATTTTATTGTTCTTTTGGTTTTGTTTGGTGATTTCTTGGTTTCTCATAAAATCATTAGACTCCATCTGTTCCATTCTAATTTTGAGAGAACTGTTAAATTCAGTGAGCTTTTGAGCCTCTTTTTCCATTTGGCTCATTTTGCTTTTGAATGCATTCTTCTCCTCATTGGCTTTTTGAACCTCTTTTGCCAATTGAGTGAGCCTATTTTTCAAGGTGTTAATTTCCTCAGCATTTTTTTGGGTCTCCTTTACCAAGATATTGACCTTTTTTTCATACTCTTCTTGCATCTTTGTCATTTCTTTTCCCAGTCTTTCCTCCACCTGTCTAACTTGCTTTTCAAAATCCTTTTTAAGCTCTTCCAAGGCCTGAGCCCACCCAACACCCCCCTGGGGTGTCTGGGGTACTGAGGCCCCGCCCTCCACATCTTTCCCTGATGGGAAAAATACGTTCTCGTCCTCCCCATCAGATCCGAAGGTTGGGATCATTTGCATTTGTTGGAAAAAACTCTCTAAAGTCTTATTTTTCTTCCCCTTTCTAGGCATTTTCCCAGCCAGTTACTTGACTTCTGAGATTCCTTTCCACCCCCGCCTGGATCTAGTGCTTGGCCTCTGAGATTTAAATGGGCTTTCCTCCTGCTGGCTGTCAATCAGTGAGCTTTAGTTCAGGTGCTGGGGCGGGGCCAGGGCTGTCTCCGAGACTCTGATCCCTCGGAGGGGGGGGGGGGGCTTTATGCAGAGACTCTCAAGAATGGAGCGGGTGGGGGCGGGGTGGGGGGCCCGCCTCCCAATCTCAGCTCCCCTGGGGGTCCCGAGCAGAAGTCTTCAGCAACAGAGCGGGCTGGGGGCAGGGCCGTTTCCCAGGCTCAGCTCCGTCAGGTTTTATGCGGGAATCTTCCGTAATGAAGATCCCGCCTGCAGCTGGGGGATTCCTGAGTCCCGGGCCGCTGCCCGCCTCAGCCCCAGCCCACGCCTCTGCCGCCACCCGCCTCCTGCCCCCGTCCCTGCCGCCGCCGCTTCCTCCCGAGGGGGCCCGAGTCACAGACACCCTGCTTCCCCTCTCCTTCAGCCCGGCCTCTCTCACTGACCTGCTTCTGTGGGCGGAGGGACTTTCCCGGCTTCTTCAGCTTCCGTCTCTGAAGCCTGCTCCGATCCGCTTCTCTGAGGCCTCGGCCAGGGCAGCGCTGGGGGTCGGGTTTACTCTCCGGGGCGCGCCGGACCCTGGGGACGGGTCTTGAGGGCTCCCTGGGACGGAAATCTCCTCCACTCTGCCTCTGCACACCTTGCACTCACCCAGAATCTATGGGGGACTCTTTCTACACCAATTCCATGGGCTTTGGTTTCGGAGCTCGTAAACGTGCGTCCTTCTACTCCGCCATCTTGGCTCCGCCCCCCTAAAGCTAATCCTTTAGATGGAACTATCTTATATGTTATTTTTTACCTTGATTTATGCAATTTTTAAAATCACTACTTTATTTTTCCTTCCTATTCATCTTGTTTCCACTTAAATTTGTTCTTATTTTATATGTTTACTTTTTTTTTTAAGATTGAGGTCACCACCTTTGGTTATTTTCCCCCTCTACTTGAACTTGGCTATTTCTCTTTTATTCAGGAAGTAGAGAGCCAAAAGAACAAATGTGGTATTTGTTTTCCTTGTGGAATATTATGTACAGCCAACCATCTGTAAATGCTATCTCTCTGCACTGACAGGAGGAGAAAAAAAATAGACCACAGTCCAAAAGTCAGAGCCCAAATTACGTCACTTTGGCTGTTTGATTGAAATCAGATATTAACCTCTTTCAAAATCCAATCAGAATAGGAAGTATCCAATATGGGCAAACATGAAAATATTTTCTAAAGGAAAGAATTTTGAAATGTCTAGGATCTAAAGAGACCAGTGGATTAAAAGTATTTCAAGATTCCTTGCTCTAATTTTCCTGACTGTAAGTTAATCTCTTTTCTCATTTGTTTTATAAAATGCCTATAATGCTTAGCCTTTTGTGTAGTCAATTAAGTGAATGAATGCTCTCGGTAGAAATCTACTTATTATAAGATCTCTGAATAGAAACTGTAAGAATAAGTTGTTTATAATTTCAAGTGGTTTGAAATTTTTTATCATGTGGAAAAATATCTGCATTTTAACACAGCATATGCCATATATAATATATGTATATATATATGTGTATAATAGGTGAATCTCTCAGTTTCCATCTCCTTATTTTAGCATATGTAGACAAAAAGTATGAAGAATATGGGGATAAGGTAGGATTCACTAATGAATAGCCTTAGAGGATTATGTTCAAAACACATTAATTCAAGCTTGAGCTCATTTGACATTATTTCTGGTTATTTTTTATCTTTGTCTTTTTAAACTTTCTATTTTACAAAAGAGGATTTGCAAACTTTTAGATAAGTTGTTTCTTCCTCATGAATTTAAAGAGACTGAGAGGAGTTTGCTGAGGTCCATAGAGAGGATTTTTCCACAAAGAAAAATTAGGAAAATAGATTGATAGAAAGATGACAGACACAGACAGACAGATACAGACACAGACAGGGAGATAGATGGTAGATGTCTGTCTGCAGATGTTTATATAGAGATATAAATAGATAACAGATATATAAATGGATAGAAAAATAGAAATTTTACTGTGCCTAGCTTTCATTATCATGCTACAAAAATTGAGAGATTAGATCATCATTATTGCTTGTATACAACATGTCCATTTAATTTGAAAGAGAAAATTTTGGAATTTTTGTTATAAAGTTTTTATTTCTAGCAGACATTATGATCTCTTTGGCTGAAAACTAATTTCCCATTGCTAATGTAATTTTGAGGACTGTAGGGTCCAGCTCAGGAATATCCACCTAAAGAGAGGACAAAAAGTTCTGAATTGGAATTTATTAAAATAGAAGCCACCTTATAAAATAAAATGATCTGAATTGACTATTTTGGCATTCATGCAAATGTGTTCTATTGATGTGTTTCCAGAGAAAATGCTGGGAACTTTGAACATATACTTGTGGGGGATAATTAGCACTTTTGGAGTCATAAGTTCTGCCTCACTCATTGCAACACTGAATTACAAAATAATTGAGAAAGCCCAGAGTACTTTGATCTTACTGGAAATTCAGAAGAATTCTGAGTAAATTCCACTTAAATTTCACCATTCTCTTTTCTTTAGTTAACAGCCATTGGGAGTACATAAGTGTTATTCTTTGAGAATGGTTTTGGCAAATTTGATACTTTACTAGTTTGCAAAGAGAGAGAGAGAGAGAGAGAGAGAGAGAGAGAGAGAGAGAGAGAGAGAGAGAGAGAGAGAGAGAGAGACTATTCAGTGAAAACTGACTTCTTTGATAGTGAGGAAAAGGAATTTGCTGTGTTGCCACTCTGTGCTCCATTTCTAAATTTATCTTACATTAAATGTCCTATAGTAAAATGATTTTTTTTAGAAGAAGGGTCAAATTCATTAATGCTTTCAAGGAAATGTTCAGTGAAATCCCTCTATTTGAGGTGTTGAACAATATCTTAGAAAAGTTGATAAGTAAACAACTTTGTTTCAGGATAAATATGACTTAGATATTTCTTTTGCATGAGCTTTCTACACCTCTGCCACCATTGAACTTAAGTTTCACTAAATTTGTTTCCTCTTCTTTTTTTTAATCACAAACAGGTCAAAAATGAGTAAAAGAGTGATAAGTACATGTCAGCAAACCCGGGCCCTTCTGTATAAGAATGTCCTTAAAAAATGGAGGATGAAAAGAGAAAACTTATGGGTATGGTTATGGTTAAAAAAAAGCTATGTCCTCATATCTGGGATGGGAAGATATATCTCTCCAGATAGTGTGAATTCTTTTCTTTATCCTTTACAACGTTCCATCAACTCAATTAATAATGAGCATCCTAGTGCACTATGCCATTATTTACACATACTGCAGAATATGACCCTATTCATAATTTAAAATATCACAAAAAAAGGATATTGAATAACGAAAAAATAAATTAGACATTTTTGTAAATTAGGATAGAAGTTCCCCCATTGATGTTTAAGTAGAGCTGTGACTTTTTTCAGTCACTTTAACTGAGGCACTTTCAACATGGAAATTCCTACACTAATGCATAAGTTGCTCTTCCCTCTATAAACTTGCAGGGACCAATTATATAGTTCCCTGCAAGGGGATAAGAGATACACTGAGCATCAACTGATCTGTAGGTTAAAGTCATGGCCCTGGTATTTATCTGAACCAAGGTCTTCAAGGTTCTATCGTCTGTACTCTACTACCTTTCTCCAAATGATTAATCTTTGTGTATGTCATCAAACTATTTCAGTATGCATAAATCCAGAGCTTCAGGGCAACCACCACCACCACAAAATCATAATAAAACAAAAATTTAATCTTAATTTAAAATCAGTATTTTATAATTGAGAAAATGTAGATGTAGGTTCTGTTGCTCCCACTGAAATACATTATGACTAAGACAGTTGTAAGGGTCATGATCTATTGAAAAAGACTGAATGGCAGAGACTAAGGAATAGAGAAAGTGATTTTTTTTGTTTGTTTTTACACTGATCACACATTTTGAAAGCATAAAGTAGTCCTTTTCTCATATTCTGCAAATGAGTGTGAAGGCAGTACCTAGATTATTGGACTTGGAGTCAAGAAGGTCTGGGTTCAAATTGACCTCAGACACTTATTAGCTGTGACCCTGCACAAGAAATTCACTTAATTTCTTTCTGCCTCAGTTTACTCTTCAGTAAAATAGGGATAATAATAGCACCTCCCCCTCAGGGGTGTGGGGAGGGATCAAATGAGATAATAATTCTAAAGCACTTAGCACAGTCCTTGCACATAGAGTGCTATGTAAATGTTAGTTATTACTATTTTGAAAACATTTTAGTTTTTCTAAATAATAGTTAATGAATGTAATTAAAATAACATTTTGGTTATTATTATTTTGGAAAGCATTTTGAAAACTTCAAAAGCGTTAGATAAAAGTCGTTTTTATCATTATTATGTAAATAAACTTACCTCTAAGGGTTATTACAAAAATAAATTGAGAGAACATTTATAAAATGCTTTGGAAATTTAAAAATGCTAGCTATTATTAATACTGATGGAGAGAATATCCACATCAATAAGATTACAGATTCATTTATGCATTGATGTACGTTGTAAGTGACCACAAAATATAATTAACATATTCCATTAATCTTGATGATTTTGTTATGATGTTGAGCTTATAATCCTAGCATTTGGTCACTGTGACCAGCAACTATAAATATTTGTGTATAGTTATATGGGCATGAGTATGCATACAGTGTATCTGTCTCTGTTTCTATCTTTATCTTGTCATCTACATCTACTATAGTAATAGTTTCTGTATTGTATTATGTCTGGGACTACATGTGACCACAGAAAGGCTATAGTTAAAAAAAATGCAATGGTCCAGTAACTTGTGGGTAATGGGCAGACATGAAATCACCAATATTCTGCATCAAAAGGCATTTCAGAGTTCAGAGTCCAATCCATAGCTGAACAAGAATCTGTTTCTACTACATATTGGAACCATGGTCATCTAGTCTTTTATGAAATACATTTGGAATGAGGAGACTCTACCACTCAAGGCTTTCCATTTCATTTTTATATAGTTCTCTTTCATCAAGCCTAAATCTGTTCTTCTATCACTGCTACCCTTTGGTCCTACCTCTGTCCTTTGAGTCTTGCAGAATAACTGATAGAATATCAGAGCTAGAAAGAGAAGTTAGAAACCCTCTGTTTAAATCATTACCCAGATAGGAAGTCCTCTAAACATTCTTAGCAAGTTGTGTGTAGAATGAAGGCTCTTAATCTTTTCTGTGTGTCATACACCTCTTTAGCACTCTGGTGATGCTAATGGACTGCAAATCAGAAGGATTGTTTTTAAATGCATAAAAACAGCTTATATAAAATTACAAATGGAGCCAATTATGTCGAATACAATTATTAATTTAAAAAATTCTTTGACCCTACAATCCTACAGATTCTTTGGTGATCTGTGGATCCCGAGTTAAAAAAAACCTCATCCATAAAATCACTCTACTTGAAGGCCTCCAGTGATGCCAAACTCACTGCTGTGAATCAGTTTGTTTTGTGCTTTTGTTGTGTTAAATCTTGTTTTCAGGTGTGTATGACTTTCTCTGTTTCTGTTTGGAGTTTTCTTGGCAGAGACACTAGAGCGGTTTGCTATTTCCTTCTTCAGCTCCTTTTTCCGATGAAGAACTAAGGCAGATAGGGTTAAGTGACTTGCCCATGTTCACACAGCTAATTAGTTTATAAGGCCAGATTTGAACTCACAAAGATGAGTTTTCCTGACTCCAGGCCCAACACTCTATCCACTGTGCCACCTAGCTGCCCCATTATTCTCTTAGGCCACTCTAATTTTTAGAAAGATTTTCTTTTCATTAGTCCAGAACAAAAACCAATGATTCAAATCTTTGGAGCTTCCACTCACTACTTGTTCTGCTCTTTGAAGTCAAGTAGATGAAATATAGTTCCTCCTCCTCAAATAGTTGAAGACAACTGTCATGGAGCTAGAGAAGACTGGATAATTCAGTCATGGGCCTTGAATTTGAATTCCAGCTCTACCACCAGCTGGGTGATACTAACATCATCTGGGTGACCTTAGGAAAGTCATTTAACCTTTATGGGTCTCAACTTCCTCATATGCAAAATGAGGAACTATATAATTCTAAGGTCCTTTCAAGCTCTAGATCTATGATCCAGTTGGAGAGTTTTAGAACTGATGTTAAAGAACTACTAAATTCTCCTTTTCCATGTCAAATAACATCTGAAGTACTGGGTCCAGGTCTAAAACACTAAACTTCTCTGTGAAGGTTAATGCAGATTGGGAATGGACTGAAAATATAAACAGCAAAGCAAAAGTCAAAATCACTTATTTTGAGGATGAAGCAACAGGAATTTTATAAACCATAAAGTATTGTGTATTGAGTCATTACTTTTATTGCTTTACAGAAAAAAAACATTTGTTTTTGTGTTCTTAGTCATAAGGATTATATGTCTCTTGTTTGAAAATCAGCCTTGACTCATAGGACAATGTATTTAGACTTGGAAGGGCCCTTAGAGCACATCTAGTACAAACTATTTTAGAGAGAAGGAAACTGACGAGTAAGTAACCGAAGCTATTTGCCCGGGTTCACACAGTAAGGTAATGGAACTAGTATTTGAACCTAGGTCCTCTGACTCCAAATTCATGTTCTTTCTGCTACACAACACTGCTTGGTCTTTGTTATTGTCTAAATTATTACATCTGTGTCTGTCAATGTGAATGTCTTGAAACGTTTCATGGTGAAAGGAATTATTTTTAGTTTTCAATAGATTTTTGCCTGAAAGCACTTGATTTGGGAGTAAGCGCACAGGGGGAATAAAATAGGTGCTTGATAATCACCGATCTCTTTGTGACCATATTTACTTAATTCGACAAAAATTCTCATTGTTTTCACTTTTCTCTTTCCTCATATAGGAATGGCTCAACTGTTTTCTTTTAGTTCTTCTTTTGTGCTTAGTTTCATCGATGTTTGAAGTTATTCGCATTCCCGAATTGCCTTCTATGAACCTTGGACGCATAGATGGATTTAATGAATCTAACTTTCAGGTTGCGTATACACCCATCTCCAATACAACTCAACAGATAATGAATAAAATAGCATCAAATTCTTTTATGAAAGGTGTGTCCTAGGCCTGTGGGAATACCTGATATTACTTTGGTTATTACAAAAGACACAAATGTTTAATGTAGGGTTCAATATAAATTGTACTATTTCCATAATTTCCTAGGTGTTTTATTATAGTAAAACCAGGCTACTTATACCCAACAAAAATTGGTGTGCATCTTACTCCAACTCCCAATTTATTAAGTACAGTTTCAATTTAGGGAGTTCAGTATTCCAAAAAATTCTCTTTTTTGATTTTCTAAACTTAGATTTATGGCAAAAGGTGACTATAGTTTCATATATTTGAATTTTTACTTGATATTCTTGCTCAATCATGGGTATGGATTTAATAAAAATACATAATTTGCGATCCCTACCTATGGCAAGGAGAGGTATAATTTGAATAAGTGACAATATTTTTTTTCTTTAAAAATCAAATGTCAGAGGCAGATTTCAAAGCATATTCCACATATTAATTTCCAAATGACAGAACACTTCCTTGGGGGATATAACCATCCTTATCTCACTCTATACTGGGGTAACAAAACTTCTAAAGAAAACAAAAACATGCCATAGCCAATTGACCAGTTGGGTCATTTTCTTCTTTCTTTGGACACTTAGATTTGTGTTTTGTGTACAAATGCATGAGAATACACAGCTTTTCTGGTTTTATAAAAACCTATTCCAACTTGACAATGCCTGGCACAGTGCCTGGGCTTTAACTCACATTTATTGACTCACTGACTGAAATTTAAAGACATTCTAAATTTCAAATCCACCATAATCTATCTATTTGAATGAATTTGTTATAACTGAGTCAAATGTTATGGAATGTTTATGTGCCCATAGCTAGTTTGTAAGTCTGGCAGGGTAAAATACTCCAACTATTTTTTCCCTGTAACACTTTCAGGATAAGAAAAGGCCCTCTGTACTTGCCTGCAAATTTAAGCTCCCTATACTAGCTTTATTTCATAGTGAAAGACATATAAAGAGACAGATGTTCAAAGAGCCACCTAATAATCATCTGCAGTTTTTTTTCCCTTCTGTATGGCAGGAATCAAAGTATTTGGAGCCCTTGATCAAGAAGCCATAGATGTAATAATTGAACGAAACAGGACTGAAATTGTGGGGATCATCTTTCATGATACTTTCTCATATGAACTGAGGTTTCTTTGGGGACACAGAATTCCACTTATTGAGGAACACAAAGGATATGGAGGTAATTTTCCCATACATGAAAAAAAGTAAGTTGTGGAAGGATGGGTGATTGGAATAATGTGATATAGGATAGGGAAGGCATGATGTATATCCCATTTCAGGCAAGTTTTTATAAAAGAAAAAATAACTTCCTCTTATTGAGTAACTCTCAACAAACAAGTTGTTAATTGAATGATTGTCTGTGTGTGTGTGTGTGTATGTGTGTGTGTGTGTGTGTGTGTGTGTTGAATAGGGACTGAGTACGTAATTTCTTTGGATAAAGAATTCCTTATCAAGGAAATTCTATCAGTACAAGTCAATATCCTCTCTGCAACTTAGAAGCTCAGAGTACTGAAAATTTCATTATCATGCTCAGGGTCACATAACCAAGAGGCATCATAGGCAGGAGTTGAACACTATTTCATGCTTCCTCCCTGTCTGTTGGTCTGTCCCTCTTTCTCTGTGTCTGTCTCTCTCTCACACATCCACACATACATATAAATGGATAGTTTATAATTGGTATCACAGATCTGATTCCATTATCTACCCTTCAACTTCACCTGCATGAATCTCCTCTCCCCAATCTCGCCTGCCCACCCCGTTCTGAATTTTCCCACTTCAGTTTAGAGCACTGTCATTCTTTCAGCCACCCAAGTTCACAATCTTGGTGTCATATGACTCCCTACTTTCTTGCATTCCACACAGTCAATTTCAAGTCTAGCTGATTCCACCTCTAAAATATCTTTCATAAATATCCCCTTTCTTCATTTATATAGCAACCACCATCTTTCAGACTCTCGTCTTGTCTTGCATGAACTATTGCAATAACTCTCTAGTTGCTTAAGTCTTTCTACTCTCCAATCCATTGTTCACATCTGTCCCATTGGTTTTCCTAAAGCACAGATCTGATTATCATACTCACTCAATAAACTCCAGTTTTGACTCTAAAATGAGTATCGTTTTATCTTTTTCCCTTCTCTTAAAAAAATCTATTTTGTGTAGCTTGTACAGTGTATAAAATTATTAGTACCATAGAATGTACAATTTATAAAAGCATATACATGTTCTAGAGGTGCATGCTCAATATTTTTACTTATATGGTTGCCTGAGCAAAAACATTAGAGCCTACTGTTTCTGAAAATGATTAGTTTCTTCTTTTGAGTTATGACTGCAATGATTTTGTTAAATGTAGCATAAACTTCTGCTCAAGGGTGAGTATTTTGCCTCCAGTTTTATCAATGGATTATGAGTTTTGAGCTCACTAAAGGAGCGAATTTTACGTTCCGCTAGTCTTCCAATCTTCCAGATTCATTATCACAGCATTGTCCTGAATACTTTATTTTATCAATTTTATTTTATTTTTATTTATTTTATCAAAATAAATTTTTATCCAGGTAACTGTGTAAATATGATCTTCCTAACTGTTGCACAATTTAGGAGCTACAGTTCAAAGAATTTAGAGCAATACAGGGGAATTTTAGGATGTTTAACTATCAGTGTAACCATTATTAGAGGCAACTAGGTGGATAGAGTGGATAGAGTAGAGAGAGTGCTGGATGTGGAGCCAGGAAGATGAATCTTCCTAAGTTCAAATCTGGCCTCAGACACCTACTAGTTATGTGACCCTGGGTAAGTCACTTAGCTCTGTTTTCCTTTGTTTCCTAAGCTGTAAATTGAGCTAGAGAAGGAAATTACAAACCATTTCAGTATCTTTGCCAAGAAAACCCCAGATGAGGTCACAAAGTGTCAGACATGACTTGAACTGATTAAAAAAATAATCATTATTATCTATCGCTACATAGCTTAATCTAATGTTGTCATAAGGGAATGCTCACAGGAGGTCCACCATTGTCACACAATACTTGGGAACCAGGGAGACTCAGTCATTTGGAGAAAAAAGTTCTCTCTGGAGGCTCTGCATGAACAAACAGTGTGTTTCAGAGGCAGGAGGCTTTGGACAAAGGCTTCTGGAGAAGACAACAAAGAGAAAGAAGTAGGGTTAGCAAACATTTTATAATCCACGCTGGTCTTTGCCCTGTCGGGAAGTGTAGACATTACAGTACTATAACAGCCAAGGGAAGTTTCATGATCTTCATCATTAGGTCCCTACCTTAGGTCTTGATGTAATAGTGTCCTGCCCTGTCCTTGAACACCTTCCTATGTGCAACAGGAATATGGCAGAGTTCTGAAGACCTGGATTTCCTGTGGTAAGCTGAAGTAAGAATTCAGATGTGGAAGCATGGAACTTTTCATGATCATCTGAGGAGAAAGGGGATCTGTTAAATGAAAGGCATATTCTGCAAAACTCTCCTCTCCTCAAGCCTCTCTATAGAAGACTTCATTTCTTACTTTATTGAGAAAATTAAGGCCATATAAAATGAATTCCCTCTTCCTTCTTTCTCTTCATTTTAAAACTTCTTGATAACAGCTCTTTATTCCTTCTAGTCTCTGAAAATGAGATGTCCTTTTCCTAATTTACATGTCCTTCTCACTCCCATCCACCTCCGTCTCCTACACTAGATTCCAACTTCAGTCATCCCTTCCTCTAATCTTAAACTTCTCCCTGCCTGTGAGTTCCTTTCACATACCTTCAAACATTTCCAATTAAGCCATCTTGCTTAAAAAGCTTTCACTTGCCCTTATCATCCCCTCAAGGTATTATCCTATATTTCTCCTCCTTTTCGCAGCTAAACTCCTATAAAAACTTTTCTATTCTTGTAGCCTCCATTTTCTCTTTTCTCATTAACTTTTCAGTCTTTTAAATCTAGTTTCCGATCTCATCATTCAGCTGAAATGGATCTCAACCGCTGATTGATGATCCCTAATGACAAATCTGATGATTTTTTCTCAATTCTCATCCCTCTTGACCAATTTGCTATATTTAAAATTTTGAACACCTTCTTCTTGTGTGTGCTTTATCCTTTCTGGTTTTTTATGACACTGCCTTCTCCTGGCTTTCCATCTATCTACTATCACCTCAGTTTTCTTTGCTGGCTTATTATTCATAGCACACCGTGGCTATGGATGTTCCTCAAGGTTAATCTTGAACTTTATTCTCCTCTGCATATATGCACTCTCTTGATTACCTCATCAACTCTTATGTATTTATTTTCATCTCTATACAGGTAACTGACAGATATATATTACATATTATATGTGTATATGCAGAAATGTATAGATATATACAGGAATGTATCTATAACATGTAGTATATAAATATGCATATATATGTGTATTTTTGTACACACATTTGTATTTATGTGTGTGTGTATTTAATGCCACTCTAGGTAGAGAAAAGATATGTAGCTGAAGTTCAGATGGCAAGAAAAAAGAGCCTAATGTAATAATTTTCATCCATTCCCATGGATCCAAACGCTTCTGCTTTTAATGGCATTGTATGTATCCTATCTCATGATAATTTGTACTTTTCATCTTCTTTAAAGTTTATTGCTATAGTTATTATATAGACCCCACAGACTTCAAATGTGCACTTGAAAGATATTGGGATACTGGTTTTGTCACCTTGCAAGCTGCCACGAATGCTGCAATTATAGAAGTAAGTGTATAATTGAAAGATTCTAAGGATTGAGGCAAATTAATAATGTGAGGTGCATTGGAATACTGACAAAGGGTGACACTTGATGTATTAATAGTGTAGTATGGGTGTGAATATAGAGGACTAAAAGAATAAAAATTATAAATCAAAACATTTTGGTTATTTCTTCCTGTCTGTTCCTATATTTGAGATGATGGCTTTGTATATTAATGTTATACTTTAGATCACAACAAACCATTCAGTGGTGGATAAAATGATGGCAGTCACTGGAATGAAAATGAAGACACCACCTTTCATTTCAAAAGGGGAAATTGGGAACGAGGTCATTATTTTCTTCTACATAATTTCATTCACCCCATTGATATACTTCGCATCATTCAGTGTTGCAAAAGAGAGGAAAAAAGCCAAGGAATGGATGAAAATGATGGGTCTCCAAGATTCAGCATTCTGGTAAATCAAACAATTATTTTGCCTCCTTGTAGAAATTCTAACAAATAAATAAATGAAAGGGATAAGGAGTCAGTTAGAGAACCATAGTTATGTAAATTGAAAAAGATATGAAACAAACCAAAAGGCTTCCAATTGTCATGAGACTGACCAACTGTTTCTAAACAATTAAGCAATATCTACTTATATTAATCTTGAGTTGTCACAGTGCTGGTCACTACTAGTTTTTAAAAGAATGTGGCAAAGTTAAAAGATTTCCTAAGGAATGGATAAAAATGAATAAAATCATGGAAAGCAAGCTTATGAACATAGGTTAAAGAATTGGAATTGGTTAGGCTACCTGAGAGAGGAATATGTGTGTGTGTGTGTGTGTGTGTGTGTGTGTATGTGTGTATTTGTGGTGTGAAGGCAAAGTAATGAGATTGGTTTTTAACAAACATGACAAAAATTATTCAGGGAAATCAGAATTGTCCCTGACAATTTAAACATTAAAATGATTTAAGAATGTGGCATTTATTCAAAGCATTTTTGAATCAGCTTTTTGGAAAATGGCTTCAGAACTCATCATTTTTTTTTTGACATCTTCAGTGAAGCCAGTTTTCTTGAAGGGAGATTTTGAGATTTTAAAACAGTTACAATCTTTTAGAAGCAAACCTTATGAATAGGATTGGTAATTAGTCAATAAACATTGATTAAGTGCCTACTGTATCCTCTGTACTAAGCACTGAGGATGTAAAGAAAGATAAAAGATAATCCCTGCTCTCAAAAGATCTCAAAGTCTAATGAGAGAGACAACATGCAAACAACTATGTACAGGATAAATTGGAAAAAATCAACAGAGGGAAAGTATTAAAATTAAAGGTTTCCTATAGAAGTTGAGACTTGTAACTGGGATTTAAAGGAAGCTAGGGAAGCCAAGAAGCAGAGATGAGAGATAGCATTCCAAGCACGGGAGATAGCTTGAGAAATGTCTGTAGTTGATAGTTGGAATGATGTATGACAGGAACTTACGTCAGCAGGCCAGTGTTGCTGGATCACAGAGTTCCTTTCAGGCTGGGAATAGGACTTAAGGCAAGGCAGGGAACGGAGAGCATAAAATGTAAGATTAACAAGATTGGGAAGGGCAGGTTATGAAGGACTTTAAATGCCAGATGATTTCATATTTGGTTTTGAAGATGATAGGAAGCCTTAGGATTTTATTGAATAAGGTCTGATTAGGGGTAGGAATAATATGCCATACTATTTGCTATCAACCATGAGATGTAATTATGGCAGTGACTTTTTGTGGTTTGTTAATAAGTGAACTGTTTTAATTAATGAAAGCACCATAAAACTGGGTATAAGACCTACCAGACTGAGGATTTTGATGGGTAAAACTCAAATCAATCTTGAATTCAGATCCAATAAATTATGACTTGTTGGTTTAACAAATCCACTTACATGACTTTATAATCATAAGTCACACATGAAGGATGTCACTGAGGAAGCACGTATTTTTTAAAAGGTCCACAAGCAACTGAATGAAAGAAAAAGATTCATATTTAAGGGGGCGAGATTTTAGTTGTTCACAAGGAAGTATTTTCTATTATTGAAGGTGAAACAAGTGTTTTACATACAGTGATGTTGATGTCCCTCTGTGCCTCTTCCTCAAGGTTCAGCTGCATATAAAATATTGAAATAATACTCTGTTTTCACTGTAGGCTTTCCTGGGGTGTGCTGTATACTGGATTCATCTTTATTATGGCCAATTGCATGGCAGTTATCATAACATGTTTGCAACTTCTAATGATTACAGGCTACTTTGTGATATTCACTCTGTTCTTTGTGTATGGTCTTTCTTTGGTGAGTAGGTGATCTGAATATTATTTCTCTAATCAGGCCTTAAAAACATAGAATAAAATATGTGTCACAGCAGTGTAACAGCAAGCACCCCAACATATAGAAGAGGGCCTGCTGTACAGGTTCTTAGATCTGCTTTTCTAAAAGGAAAGCAACTTTTGAGGGGGTCAACAATCACTTTAATCAGGCTCATGCATCGTTCACTTATTTCAGGGTTTAAGTCAGCACCCTGAACCTCAGAGAAAATACAGAGAAATACAGATCAACAGACAGTACTTCTAGCTGCCTGACATAATCACAGATCAACAGTCAACAGACAGATAACTGTCTGACCATACGTAAATAGTTACCAGAGAGAGAATCACCAACATCTGTGTTTTCCGAGGGAGATTAGATCCCTTGGCAGCTGCTCAGAGTCTAGTCTGGCCAAACATTTCCGATGAGTAAGCCCCAAAGTAAAACCTCACCTCGGAGTACTTATACATTCTTCAGAGTCAGGGGGTGCCACAACACTTGAGAACAGGTGCCTCATTAGAAAATTAGCAAAAGATGTGGGCCTTCCTACAAGTCTTCCCTAATCAAATTTCCCTTAATGGGCAGGCCCATTAATGTGTGGGAAAGATCTTGTTTTATCACATTAAAATAATTAACAATACATATGTGTTTCTGGTTAAAGATTCTTGATTAATTCAATCAAAGGCAAGGTTCAGTCAGATTATACTAAAGCAAAAACAGCAAAAGACACTGCACCCTTCCAGGATCTTTGGCCTTACAGCCTAAATGGCCGTGGATCCTGGAACAAATAGAGCCATTATACTTTTCTATCCTGAATCCAGGTGATTTAAGCAGGTCTATTAAGCAGGGCCTATTAATGTATGGAAAAGATCTTCCCATTAAGTAGCAAAATCATATTAATAAGCAAAAATGCATTATCAATATAGGCAGTCACTCCTATTCTCTTCTATTTTCTGTATTCATGTAAAATATTCTCCATGGGATAATTGATAAGTTTATAAAACTAATATTCTTATTTCATTGCAGCTTTTAAGACTTCCCAAAGATCCATTTGCTAACAGGGGTTCTTCTCCCACTTCAGGTAGCATTTGCTTTCTTGCTGAGTGTTTTGATAAAGAGACCTGTACTTTCTGGCTCAATCATGCTCCTCCTTATTGTTTTTTGGGGAACTCTGGGACTTGTTTTATTGCACAGACAACTTCCTGTGTCTTTGGAATGGATTTTATGTCTCTTGAGTCCTTTCGCCTTTACTCATGGAATGATCCAGGTAAGTCAGTATGGTAATTTCATTCATTTATAGATTTGTAATAGGGGTCATAGAGCATCTTTTCCCTTATAGAATTTGAAATTAGATGATAATTCTTTTTTTCAAAGTTTTAAGCACTCAAATTTTCCAATCCATACAAATCTACTGTTGCCATGATATATTTTTTAAAAAGTATTTGAGATATTTTTCAGTGCAGATGAGATATCTCGTAATTCAAAAGAACAGAGACATGTTTTTAAAAGTCTTTATAAATAATATATTGTGCACCTGTGATGCAGCAGAGCACTGGTCTTAAAGTTAGGAAGACTCATTTTCATGATTTCAAGTCTGGCCTCAGAAATGTGCTAGTTGCATGACTCTGGGCAAATCACTTAACTTTTGTTGCCTCAGTTTCCTCATCTGTAAAATGAACTGGAGAAGGAAAAGGCAAACAATTCCAGTAAATTTGCCAAGAAAACCCCAAATGGATTCACAAAGGGTCAGATATGACTGAAATGATACAATGGCCAAAACATTAGAGTAATAAATATTGTTATAGTGTGGCAAATCAAAATTGATTTCATTTTTCTTAAAGTATTTGATAATTCTTAAAATAGTAACACAAGATTTAACTAGTAAATTAAATTTCTATTCAGTAGTTCTGTTTCTTCTTTCATATTTCATATGTAACATCAAGCTGTTTTTTTTAGCAAATAGCAATATTACCAATCCCAGTAATAATTATAAGATGATAGAATTAGTGTTTGAAGTGACTTTAGAGCTCAGGCCATTGTGTTTAGAGGCTCCTTGTTTTATAGATAAGAAAAGTGAGGGGATAACAAAAGTAGTAAGTAACTGAATAACATCAAATCTTCCTGACTTGAACACTATTGCTCTAACCACTGTACCTTGCTGACTTCAATATTTATATGGTACTTGATGACAACCATTTTAAATGCAAGCTACCATTCCTATCAAGAGTTATTCCCTTTTAACTGCCCCCTCCCAGCTCCAAGCCTCCTCCCCACACACCATTTTTGCTTTTGAATTTATTTTTTGTACTTGCAGATGGTATGGTTGGACTGTGACTTTAAAGGTGTTACTCTACATGACCCCACAGGGAGATCACATGTATTAATAGCAGCAATTTTTATGCTGGCTTTTGATACTATCCTCTATTTGGCCCTGACATTGTATTTCGACAAAATCTTACCAAGTAAGTAATAGTGCTTTTATAAATCATTTAAAACTTTTTTTTTAAAAAAAGTTCTGTTGATAATACACCCATGTGATAGTACACATTTCTCACATCTATTCCCTTCTTCCCACTAATACTGTCACCACACTAAATCCTACCTTCATCATTTCTTACCTAGATTATTGTATTAGCTTTCTAAATGGTATTTTCAATTTCCAGTCTATCCAGATTACTTCTGTTGTAAGATAGCTCTTAATGATTCCTAAGAGGAGAAGACTCTACACAGACTTTAAATCTATATCTTCTCTAATGACCTGTGATCTCTTATTTAAATGAGAAAAATGGCTAAAAAGAGTTGACCATGTTGGCTGGCTAACTTATACAGGTTAGCACAGGGGTGGAGATTTTGCAGCCTTGAGGCCGCGTGTGTCTCTTTAGCTCCTCAAGTCCAGTCCTTTGATTGAATCCAAACTTTGGCAAACAAATTCCCTGAATAAAAGGATATATTTCGTAAAACTTGGACTCAGTCAAAGCCAGACCCATACTAGCTGCTGGCGTAAAGGGATGGCTGCTCCCATAAGACTTCATCCTCCCAAGAGTCTCAAGCAGTCAGGTCATTTGGACACAGCCTCAGTCACTGGAAACCAATGGATGGTTGTTGTTCTTTTAATAATGGTAAAATGCTAAATCTGTCCTCCAGCATTTTAGGAGTCACATAAAGGAATTGCCATAATTCTTCTGGCTCCTATTAGTTTGAATCCACTTTCTGGTGTGTTCTACCAAATGTCATGTGACCACTTAATATTTCAATATCATCAAACTACATGATTTCTCCTTAATATTACTCACCAGTGATAACTCACCCAGTATTAGTTGATTTGGTAACATCTCCTTGATATCATCAATTAGCAATTGACATCAATTTTCTTTTACAAAAGATCCGTTTTACAAAATTAACAATTTACTGAGAATGTATAGTAAGAAAAGAAATATAAATACTTCTCTCTGAACAAGTGGGAGATTAAATTCAAAATTAATTCAAAATTAGCATTTCTATTCATCGGGTTTTCCATCTGGGAGAGGCATATCTGTTGGATGAATCATTCCTTTTCTTTCATGATATGATATGCTATCCATTGAGTTGATTGACTGCTGAACTGGTTCACAAAGATCATCTTTCAAGGGCTATGCAGCCTCTTTGGGCTTAGTTGTTGGCAAGCTCCGGTTGTATTCTAGCTTATGGACCTCATGTAGCTCTTCCAACTTTTCAGAACTCACATGTTCTTAGCCTGACCAATAGATCAATCTCATTTACCTTAGACCAGCAAAGAATAGATGAGAAGAAGCACCATGTGCCATGAATTGGACCAGATTGGGAGAATGGATTATTGGTGCTGCCTCTCCTTTTTGTCCCCTAACTTCATAATTCTTGTCTCAATCACCACCAAAAGAGAAATAGAAAGACTGGATTCCTACCTTCTGGCATTTTATATGCATACACACACACACACACACACACACACACACACACACACACACACACACACATATATATATATATATATATATATATACACTCATTATTTGTTAAACTTGAAGGGCTAGAATTCAAGCATACCTCAAAGAAATGAGTTATATTAATTGATACATTTTTTTCCCACAAGGCAAAGAAAATAGATCTAGTAGGATGAAAAATTTTATTGCAAAGTGAAATAATATCTGCTTGCAATTACTTATACTTAAAGTACATTTGCAGAGATGGGAGAAATTAAAGTAAAACTATTTTTAAAAATTTTAATAATAAAAAAATTCTAATAGGATGCAATTGGTGTGCCTGGTCCTTCTAGCATTAAGAAGCTTTTCTTTACCATGCAGTTAGTAGATAAGAAAAAGGCCCAGAATACCTATACACTCTTTGAAATAGAGTAGAAACTCTATTACATATCATTATGCACTTCCAGAGGCAGTGTCACCCACCCCTGGTGTAGGTTGACCTTCTGTACATGCTCTGAGAACTTTGGCCCCATTGGTGCACCCTCCATGGCAATAGTATGGTAGGACTTGCATTCCACTTATATCACCTTTATAAATATAGATTCATCTCCCCAACTACGGCAAGACATTGAAATAGGATTTTCATGGAAAATATTGACTTCTCTTTTACTACTTCATTGAAAGTGTGTTCTCTTCTATATGTACCCCCTCTCCAACTGTGCAGATAGCAACTTATATTCACTTTCTCATTCTGTGTTACTCTTGTCCACATCAACATAAATCCTCTATAAAATATAAGCCCATCACACTGGAGGCTTTCCTCTAGGTCTTTTACAATTCCTTGAGAACCTCTATAGCATCTCTGTTCAGTCATGTTAGACTCTTTGTGAATCCAAATTCTTGGCAGAGACACTGGAGTGACTTGCCATTGTTTTCTCCTTACATATAAACTCATAAAATCATATCTACGAATGATTATTTATATTTAAATACATTTTCTATTTATATCTAAAGTATATTTGCAGAAGTAGGGGAAATTATAGTAGGAGAAATTATGATGTCATCACAAATAATAGGAGATATTTTATTTATTTAGTAAAATAATTTAAAGATTTTTAAATTAAAAAATTATTGTGTCATTTGATGCATTTGATGTGCCTGGTCCTTCTAGTGCTTAAGAGGCTTTTCTTTGCCATGTAGGAAGTAAGCATTAAGCATTTAAATAGTAAGCTCTTTAATACCTTTTGTCTGTTATCCCTCACTCTCACGTCATGTCTAGCCTTTGCTTCTTAACAGACATTTACTGGATGATGACTCATTCCCACATAGCAATGATTTGTTTTTGTGTGCAAGTCATTTCTTGTGTGTTTATACATACAAGAAGACATCTCCTCATTATCCTTTGAATTCCCTGAAATAATAATCCCTTTTTGAAATCTGCAGCATTCCATGGTTTATAATCATACAATGGAATTAGGAGATTATTAATTTCATAAATACAATCAGTTTTGTTCAGTTTGGCATCCATCTGTCATAAATGTTCAAGAAATACATACTGTTGAATAACTCAGTTGGCTGCTCATCCAACTACATGTTACTATTGAAAAAAAATAGGTATCCCTTCTTTTCTGCATGTCAATTGTTAGCCCAAACCCTTACAAGTAATTTTGGATCTCAGTAATGAGACCCTGGAAGTATTTTGAGTTTTGGTGCCATCAAAAGCATCTGTAGTCAACATGTGGGCTGATCTTTTTCCTAGAGGAAAAGGTAAAGGGGCTGAAGTGTGCTTTTTTACTCTTCAGATTTTCTGAGACAGTGTGTTCCCAGAAAATGTGGATGATGGTCTTTGATTTGGAAAAGGAGAAAGAGACTCTATAAAGAATCAGAAGAGATTCCAGACCTGCTTTAGAAGCTTTGAGGGTATAAGTCTACTTTAGAGAGAGGGAAAAGAAGGACCATTGTATACTCACATAGAAAAAATATATTTGAATCTCGTTATGAAGGAGAAGAGATCAATACACTGAGAAGGAAAAAAATGCCTTATGTTTTAAAAAATCTACATATATACATATATATACATATAGCAAACACATGTATGTATTCATATGTGTATTTACATATACACATATAGGTATAAATATTTATTTATTATATACATATATACATGCATACATATACTGATAGTTTTTAACTCTATGCAAAGAGGATAAAAGCAGCTACTTGTTTTCTGACTAACAAAAGGAAGGTTTTTTTTTTTTGTTTGTTATAAGGGATGGCTCAATGAACTGGGGAGGGGAAGGAATCTATTTGGAAATAAAGGTAATATAAAACAAACTATTTCAATAGGAATGAAAAGTTTTAAATAATAGGGAAGTCTTTGTCTTCTTGAGGCATGTATCAAAAACATAATAGAGAATCTCCCAAGACTTGTCAAAAGGGATAACTATTCTAATTTCCGGTTATCCTTGTGAGCACAAATTATATTGGCAGACAGAATTTAGAAAGCATTACCAAGGAATAAGAAGCTTCAGGTAAAAACCTGGAAACCATAAGGATACAAGCAGTATTTTCAATAATGCTTCCCGTCAAAGGCAAAGAAGAGAAAACCTAGTATGAGAGGTGAACAGACAATAAGACAGTATGTAAGAATGAGATTTGGATTTCTGGTCCATAGATAATGTAGTAAAGACAGGCCCTTTGCCAGAGATAGAGTGCACAAAAAGTTTAACAAGAATCTATTTACATTAAATCTTGTAATTCTGATAAAAATAGCCTTTAGGAAGGAGGGGAAGGGAGGAAGAAATCTGTGTGCATATGCAGACATATGCATATGCAGTACATACATATATATGTGGCACATGTATGATATGATACCTAATAACATGTAGCATATAAATTAACATGTGATATAGCATAGAAAACATGCCACAATATGCAATATATATGATATAGCATAATAGAAAATATAACATGTGTTTTATATATATGTATATATATACATATATACATATATATACATATATATATATATATATAATATATACACATACATATTCACCAAGCCAGTTAGAGAAAAGTTACAATGTGTTGAGAAAAGCTGTTGGGATACAGAAGATACTGATATAAAATCCAAAGGAAAGAGCTAGTGGTGAAATCCATGACCTCAAATGTCTTTGAAAAAAATACCTAAAATTAGACACTTTTGTGTTCACCCACAATGTGGAAAGGATCCTCCTCACCCAACTCCCGATATTCTGTCATATTGTATAAGTTTTGTGACTTGGCCTTTTGTGTCAGGAGATAAGTTATAGCTTCTGCTACTGAATCTATGCAGTTGACATTCCACTTCTGAGTTCCGTTCACTTGACAGTCATCCCTTTCTTTACTATGGTGGTTCCTCCAATCTGTGCCTACTATTTATTACCCTGTGCTTTGCAACAGTCACTTGACAAGCTCTTTAATACCCTTTGGTTAAAGTGATATGACCCATTATATAATATCCTCTTGTTAAATTAGATGAATATGGATACCGGCATTCTCCCTTGTTTTTTCTGAAGTCCCGACGTCAACGGCCTAAAGTGATAGAGAATGAGACCAGCCCTGAATATTACTCTGACGCTTTTGAACCAGTATCTCCAGAATTCCATGGGAAAGAAGCCATCAGGTAATGAATTATGTGAGTACAGTGAAAATTTAAAGGATCTTATCAGTTACACCAGCACCAGATTAGCCAAAAGTTAGGTAATGAATTATGTGAGTATAGTGGAAATTTAAAGGATCTTATCAGGTACACCAGGACCAGACTTAGCCAAAAGTTAATTTTTTTTAATCATAATCTTTTTCTACTTTATCTTTCTCTGATGACTGAAACCCTATTCTTTATTCTCATCATGACCTCCATTTTCTTTATCCCTCAGTTCTTTCCCAGGCCGTTATCCTTGGGTTCACTATACCCTGCTCACTTTCCTATCTTGACCGCTTAGTGAACCAGTTCAACTCAGTACTATACACTATACTAGAATTCTTTGTCCTTTGTTCTATTGCCAATCATGGGGCATCTAGGTGGTGCAGCGAATAAAGCAGGAGTCAGGAGGATCTGAGTTCAAATCTCACCTCAGCCATTTGACATTCATTAGCTGTGTGAACTTGGGCAAGTCACTTAACCCCAATGACCTCATCCTGAGTCATCTCCAGTCATCCTGATGAATATGTGGTCACTGGATTCAGATGGCTCTGGAGGAGAAGTGAGGCTGGTGACCTGCACAGCCCTCCCTCACTCAAAACAAAGTCAAGTGCAAGTCATGTCATCATTTCTCTGATGGCATGGTCTTCTTTGGCAACGAAGGATGAACACACATTGCCAATCATACCTTGCCAAGTTGCAACCCTAGATTACTCCTACAATATATCTTCTTCATTCATATTTATGTATTTACTGAGTGTGGAGAAAATCATGACATCCATGCAGAGTCAGTATACTACAAATGTAGGCAACATAATCTTAAATCAGTCTTTATTAGAGCAAGGCAATCTTTTTATACCTCCTCAATTGATTTTCTATCCCACTCACACCAGCAACTATTCCAGAACTTTAGATATGAAAATTTCCTTCCTCCTTTAAATTCCTATGGCATTCCCTCTCCTTATCCTCAACTCAGCCTCTGAGAACATTGAGACTATTCACTGTGAGTTCTTTCTTCCCTTTTCTTCTTCTTACATTACTCTGGGGTCTTCTCTCACTATCTCCTCCTTCACTCCTCTCTCTAATATAGAGGTGGCTTTTGTCTATGCTAAAGCAAAGCTCCACATATGCCCTGGATTTCATCTCCTCCCATCTTCTCCAATAAATAACCTCTATTATCACTCTCTCTTATCTTCAGTCTCTCTCTATGTACTGACTTTTTTCTTTCTGCCTATAAACATGCCCAAGTTTCCATTCTTCTTTTAAACCCTCATTTAATTCATTGATCCCTGCTAGCAACTGACCTGTATCTCTTCTCTCCTTGGTGAAACTCCTTGAGAAAGCTGTTTTTCATAAGCAGGTTTTACTACTTCTATCGTTTCAGTTTTAACCCCTCTTTAATCTGTCTTTTGACCTCATTATTCAAGTGAAACTGCTCTCTAATAAGTGTAATGGTAATCAAATTAGGATATTTTGCTGTTTTTATTTTACTAACTGTGCCTCTGATTGTATAATGTGATTGGAGAGGATCTTCCCCCGCTTAAATGGTGGGCCTGCCTTTTATGGGAAGCTTGATTAGGGGAGTTGTTTTGTAGGGGGGTCCCAAGTACCTTTTGTTTTTTCTATTGAGGCACTGGGTCAGAGGGTTATGCCCTCTGGCTTTAAAAAAGTGTATAAATACTCTGAGGGTGAGTTTTTACATTGGGGGCTTAGGTTTTGGGTAGGAGGTCTGAGTCACAGGAGACTCTGGGTAGTTGCTTAGCAGCTTCCCTCCCCCACCCCCTTTTAAAAATCCAGATGTTGGTGCTTCCCTCTCTGGTAAAAATGTATGTATGTTAGTGGTCAGGTAGTTTCAAAGCACTGTCTGTTGATTTTTGAGGTCTCAGAAATTTTAACTTTGGTTTTCTCTGATACCTGTGCTTGAATAAAGTAATTGTTAACCCCTCAAAAGTTGCCTTTCCTTTTATGAATGCAGATCTAAGAACCTGTGGTAGCAGGTCCCCCCTGTGTATGTTGGGGTGCTTACTGATACAATAAGTTAACAGTTATCACTTAACCACCAAATATAAGGCCTCTTTGTAATATGCATACTTCTTGAATCTCTGCAATCCTTGATATTGTCATATTGACATTATCTCTTCTCCTAGATATTCTGTCTTTCTAAGCTTTTGGGCAACTGTTCTCTCTTGGTTCTCCTATTTGTCTGACTGCACAGTATCAGTTTCCTTTGCTGTGTCTTCATCAATATCATCTGAGTTCAAATCTCAGACACTTGACAATCATTAGCTGTGTGACCTTGGGCAAATCACTCAACCCCAATGGCCTCATCCTGGGTCATCTCCAGTCATCCTGATGAATATCTGGTCACTGGATTCAGATGGCTCTGGAGGAGAAGTGATATTCATCAATATCATGTCCACTCACTATGATCGCCCACAAGGGTCTGTCCTGGGTCCTTTTCTGTCTTGCTTGGTGATTTCATCAGTTCCCATAGGTTCAACTGTCAGCAGATGGTTTCCAAATCTATATATCTGGTCTTAATCTCTCTCCTATGCTTCAGTCTCACATCACCAACTACATCTTGGACATCATGAAATGGATATTTTTTAGGCATCTCAACATCTATCCTTTGGACTTCAGAGATGACATTGCCAGCTGTAATAATGGGAAAGACTGTCACTACATGTTTACTTTATTATTATTTCAGAATCAGAAATATCAGAAAAGAATATAAATGGAAGACTGAGAAAGTGGAAGCTTTGAAAGGTAAGGAGAAAACAAATCATGTTTTATTGACATTTAATTGAAGTGTTATAGCAATAAAGGCTATGAATCTGTTCTCCTACTTCTCCCTGATTGACTTTCTATCCTGTTTTTCGGCAGTATCTATTCCAAATCTTAGCTTCTTTCCTCAGAGCATCTACTCCATATGTCCCCTCTCCCTTGCCTTGGAAGATCTTATTTCATGTTTTACTGAGAAAAACAATTGAGGCAATTTGTCCCAATTTCTAACTTCTCACTTGAAATCCCTTCAACATTACCACCCATTTCCTCTTCCTTCAAATCAGTACCAGGGGAAGAGAAAGCCCTTATCTTTTCCAAAGTCAACCTCTCCATTAGTTTCTTGATCCACTTTTTATCTCCTCTGGCAATAGTACCCTTTCATTACTTCCTCTTTCTCTTTAATTCCTTCCCCATTGTCTACACAAACTGATACCTACTCATTCTCTCACACCCTATATTCTTTATTGATCTCCCTCAAACTGTCATTCTATGGCTCTTTTCACTTTCCTAGACTCAATACTGGAAAAAACTGTATATATAGATACCCATTACCTCCACTTTCTTACCTTCTATTTACTTCTCAACTTCCTGCATTCTATCTTCTAACTCCACAACTTGACAGAAATCACTCTTATTAAGGTCATCAATGTTATTTTAATTCTTAGATCCATCATTTTGACCTCTCTTCAGTGATTAATCCTTTGTCCAGTCTCTCTTCTCCTTACTGAGATTTTAATGGTACTATTGGTTTTCCTACTTATCTGGTCTATCTGTCTATCTCCTTTGCAGAATTACCATCCATATCTTGCTTCCTACCATGTGGGTTCTCTGTTTTTATCTTTCTCCATCTCTGTGTCTGTCCCTCACTCTTATCTAATTAGTTGTCATATGTCCAGTTCCATCCCTCAACGTCTTGTGCTCCGGTCCTGTATCTTTGATTGTTTACTATATTGTTGTATTTATCCTTTGTTTTCTAAGAGGACCATGACCTCAGAGAAATGATGACATGATTTGCACTTGATTTTGTTTTGAGTGAGGGAAGGCTGTGCAAGGTCATCAGTCTCACTTTCTCCTCCTAATTCATCTGGATCCAGTGATCAGATATTCATTAGGATGACTGGAGAAGGCCCAGAATGTAATGGGAGACCTTGACCTTTTAGGCTAAGACCTTTTCAGGTACTTACTTAAAGTGAGGTAATGCCCATTCAGTGAATGTCCTCTTTAAAAAGTAGTCAGGGGGATGGCCCCTTTAATAGAAAAGAAAAAATCAATAGATAAATCATGCTGGAAGGGGCAGCAGCCTCAGGGTTGTTGTTGGAAGAAAGACTGTTACTATTGACATTCACTCTAAACCAGCAGGGTCCAAAAACAGCCATTGAGTGGAAGTTGTGCAAGGACCCATTGCTGTTCAATTCATGGGCTTCAGAGTGCACTGGGTCTAAGGTTTTAGAGGAGACAAAAAAGAATAAAAGAAGGGAAGAGAAGGAAAAGGAAGACAAGGGAAGGGAACGGAAAGGAATGGAGGGGAAGGAAAGAGAAGGAATCTAGCCAAAGTACCCCAAGTTAACGGGCAGCTTCTGGCTATCAAAATTTCTGGCCTTCCTTTGGAGAGGAGAAGGAAAGGGAGATGGCCAGGTTGAGAGAAAGGCTAGCTGGGTCCCCATTTAGGCACCTCGGTCTACTCACAGGCTGTGTTCATCCTTCGTTTTGAAGAGGACCATGACATCAGAGAAATGATGACATGACTTGCACTTGACTTTGTTTTGAGTGAGGGAGGGCTGTGCAAGGTCACCAACCTAACTATCTCCTCCTAAGTCATGACCGTTTACTACATATCTCCACCTGGACACCCCTTAGGAATCTCAAAACAGCATAACTCAAAAATGGAATTCATTTTTCCCCACCATACCCCTCCCTCCCACTCTTAACTTTCCTAATTCTGTCAAGAGCTCCATCATCTTTCTGGTCATGCAGCTCATAACCTAATAATTTCTGAACTATTCTCCCCCCTATATCCAATTATTATTCAATCTCTTATAACTTGTCAAATCATTTCAACTCTACCTCCACAATTTGTCTCACACATCTATCTCCTTTCCAGTTATTCATCCATTGTTCTAATTCAGGTTTCTTCCTAAACTCTTGCAATAACCCCTAATTGGTTTAGTTTCATTCTTGCCTTTCTAATCCATCCTCCACACAGTTGCCAAAGTGATATTTTTAAATCACAGTCACTTCCTGCTTAAGAAATTCCAATGGTTCCCCTTATTGTTGTAAGATAAAATACAAACTCTTCCTCATATACTTTTCATTGCAACCAAATCAGTCAACTTGTTGCTCTCCATGTATGACATTCCAAATATCCTATCTTGCTACCTTCTCATGGTACAGCCTTTAGGCTGTTTCATTCCGGCAATGTTCTCCCTCATCACCTCTACCTTTAAGAAATTCTACTCCCTTCAAGGCTTAAATCAAGAGCTACTTCCCATCAGAGCTCTGTATTGATTTCACCCACAACAAAAGAAAAGAATATTGCTATGAATATGTTGAATATTTATTTTGAACTATTTGTGTCTATTTCATTTTCCTTTGATAGAAAGGAAACTTATGGAGGGAAGGAAATGAGTTGTGTTTGCTTTTGTACCTCTAATACCTAGCATAGTCCTTGGCATATGAAAAACATTTCATAAAAATTTATTGAATTCAGTCAAATTACAAAAGTTTATTTCTAGTTTTCTTCTCTTATTGGCTCTAATCTTTGGTATTTGGCTGATTCCAGGTAACTCATCTGACCTATCTGAGATTCATTATCTACATTTGTAAAATAAAAATTTATTACTTTCATTATTATTTTTCCCACTTATAGAATTACGAGAAAAGTGCTTTATAGATTTTAAAGTGTTACATAAAGACACACAATTATCCACCCTGATTTTTATATTAGCTAAATCTATGACCTGGGGCAAATTACTTCACTACTCAATATGTTTCCTCAGATATTAAGTTAGAGAATTCTAATATTTTAAATGTAAGGTCTCTTCTACCTTTCACATTGTAAGATTCTGTGACATTAATTCATTCCAACATTCCCATAACTGAATTTGGCTTGACTTTCTTATCTGACAAAATTTCACTTAAAAGATTGTTAGCCACTAAACAATTTCTTCAGAAAAGTTCTTTCCTACAAACTAAAATCAATCTGAGCCATAGAAACAAAAAGTAAACAAATGAAACCATATGATCAAAAATATTTACATTTTAAAAAATATTTAAACTCAAATTATTTGCCTTGAATCTTTAAATTTGTTCCTGTGTATTTGAATTTTTATTTAAGAATTCACAGCCTTTTAGATATTCACAATTTCAAGTTGTGTAATTAATCAGTTAATTTATAAACTGTCCTCCACCCTTTAATCCTTTGCCATTTGGTCTTTCTGTAGTTCTTGCTCTGACAAATCTTATCTGTGGGTCATACTCATCATCTGTTCTCTCAATTTCTACTCTGCATGAGACTGAAAGGTCTTTGGGGAAATAACACAACTACTCTGTGCCATTTACAGATTTACATTATCTAATTTCAACTGAGTCTCATAGCTTCATGGTAGTTCTTTTATTCTTGATTTTCAATCATGCTCTGTCAATGGAGTTTCCAAACCTATTCCTCTCTCCTCAGTCCCTCAATATCACCTCTACCTAGTGGTGGTAGAGTCTACTGTGAGGGTCTAATGAGAGCTGATTGTTAAATAGTCACTGTTTTACCTTAGAAGTGGTCAAGTGTGACAAATCAGAGTTTGATTTCTTTTTTGTTTCTTTGATTGTCTATTCTCAAGAAAATGATGAAGAAAATGTTATTAAGGGAGATAAAACTTAAAAGTATATGCTATGGGTGTATATCTTTTTGGAGAGATGATTGTTAAATATTTTCCAGAACACCATTACCGCACACCTTGTATCATAGCCTGTGACATATTCAATATTTACTAAAAAACTTGAGACTATCTTTTCTTCTGTCCTCCATTTTTCTTACATCAGCCCCACATTTTCATCCATTCTTTCCTACTTTGATCTAGTTTTTAAATTAAAAGTAGTTTTTTGTTTTTGTTTTGCCTAGGAAATTGTGTTCTGTTGTGTCATACTTGTGCTCTAGATCTCATTCTCTTCCTTCTGGTCTAAGATATTGTTCCTTTTATCCCACTTTTTATCATTTTCAATCTCTCCCCATTTTCTGATTACCCTTCTGACAAGAACTGTCATGTTCAATTTTTCTAAAGTTCCATTTAGGACCTTAATTTCTTTATTTTTTTTTTTGGTTAGACTTATCTAGGTATGAAGGGAGGTACACTAAAGTCCTTAATTATTATAGTTTTATGCCCTATTTCTTCTTATTATTTAAGTTTTATTTTAGGTACTACACAATTTGATGAATATATGTAAATTGTTATATTATTCCATTGTCTATGATGCTTTTAAGTGTAATATAACTCCCCCCTTAATCTCTTAAACTTGTATCTGATTTTATTGTGTCTCGTGTGAGATATTGTTCCCTTTGCTTTTATGAGTTTACCTGAATTCTACTTTATCCCTTCATTTTAATTGGTATGTTTGGGTTTCTAGCATGTTTCTTATAAACAATATACTTTGGATTCTGCTTCTCCATCTATTGTTCTATCTGCTGTTTCATAGACAAGTTTATACCATTCATATCCTTATGTCATATTCTTTTATACATTTTCCTCCTTCCTCTTGGTTCCTACTACTTTCTTTATAAGAAGAAGGTGGCAAAAGAGATAGAATGTAATCTACAAGTGAAGTGATCTGTTTTCGCTCCCACTGTCACTTCTTTCTTCCCGTTCCCAGATCCTAATCACTGGCTCTTCATTTGTTTTATTTCCTTTCAACTTCTCCATCAAAAGTAAAGTACAAGCAAAGCTTAGAGTGATACAGGACTCTTGGCTCGCTAAAAAGACAGATGAAATTCAGTTTTATGCAGATAGCAGCAATCCAAAGCTCTTCTATAATGACTTCCAGACTGTTTATGTGCCAAAGATCTCTGGTTCATTTCAACTACTCAGCACTGTAGAGCCACACTGATCAGTGATAAAGGCATGATCCTGGAGAACATGGGCTGAACGCTTCTACAGTGTTCTCAATAGACCATCATCAACCAATGTTGAAATCATTGACCATATACTCAGATTGAAGTTATCTCTCTCCAGATGAACTTCTAGCTGAAGAAGAGGTTTTGAATGTCATTAGGATCTTCTCATGTGGCAAAGTGGCTGGTGCTCATTCTACTCCATCAGATATTTATAGGGCAAGGAGTTTACTGCTAATACGAGAGCTGAATGAAATTTTCTGTGTTATATGGCAAGAAGAGGTTAATCTCCAGGAGTTCAAGGATGTCTCCATTATCCATCTATAAAGGAAAAGTAAAGGTTGTCCTATGACAATCACAGGGGAGTCTCTCTCTTGATCATTGGTCTGGCAAGCTTCTTGCCAGAGTCCTTCTTAATAGACTGAGCCTTCACCTGGAAGATGTTCATCTACCTGAGAAACAATGTGGCTTCAGAAAGGGCCAAGGAATGGTCAATATGGTATTTGCTGCCTGACAACTCCAAGAGAAATGCCAGGAGCAGAACTGAGGTCTGTAGACAATATTCATCAATCTGATTTAGGCCTTTGATACTTTCAATCATGAGGGCTTATGGAAGATCATGTCAAAGAGAAGTTCATCAGTATTATACTCCTGATGGCATATTTGCATGGATTTTGGATAATGAGCGATGCGCTAATGTTTTCTGTCACCAGTGGAGTGAAGTAGAGCTGTGTACTTACATTCATACTTTTTAGCACAATGTCTTCAGTGAGTCAAACAGAGTCAAATGGTCATTCCTCCTCCTCCAGCAATTTCTCATTGATTTATCAGTGAGTACAAGCATTTGTTGCATCTCCTTGAAGTATATGTGTTTCAAACTTAGAAGAAACACTTTATGTAATCTAAGCTGTTTTCTTCCTTTTACCCTCAATGATTATGAAAACACTACAAAATCATTGATTATTAGAGCTGGGCACTAAATACATTTGAATTCTCATTCTGAATTTTCCCCTAGAATATACTGATATGTCTAGTGCTAGCATTTTAGCCTAAAAATAAGACATTTTCATTTTACTAATAGGTTTGCAATTGGACATCTATGAAGGCCAGATCACTGCAATACTTGGTCACAGTGGAGCAGGAAAATCAACATTGCTAAATATCCTTAGTGGATTGATTGTTCCAACAGAAGGTGAGAGATCAATTTTCCAAAGACAAAGTGTAGAGAAGGTTACTTTGCATTCAAAATATGTATATGAAGAGGTTGTATAGTTTGGTAGAAATAGGCCTTCACCAAGCCTCTGGAGTGCAGAAAGTTCCATATCAGGAAAACTGTGGTGGCTATACACAGCCCAGCTGGGGACTAAGATGGAAGTGGACCAAGCTGGATGGTGGGATGCCATTCAGACTGAAATATAGGTAATTCATAGAGGGAACCTCATATTTGTTGACAATCACAAAAGATTTCATAAAGAATTATTGATTGCAATATCTTTTGATGATTCTCAATAAAACTATTGTGTCTGAGAATGTTGTCTCTAAGCTAAATCCACAAGATGAGACTCCTTAGGGGAATTCTTAATAGGGTCATCAATTGTTAAGACATGTGCATTCTTATATATCTTTACATGTGATTTTGTCAATAAATCACAACATGTCTGTGACACAGTAGATAAATTTTGGGAATTTGACAGAGGTACATGGAGTTTAAATCTTTTGGCAAGTGCTCAAGGTCATTTGACTAGTAAGTGACAGAGACAAGATTTGAACCCGTCATCCTTACTCTAAACCCAAAACTCTAATGACTACCCTGCACTAATTCTACTATCAGGTCATTTAAGGCTTAATTAGGAAGATGATGAAGTTTACAAGAAGATTTAGGTAAAAATAATTACATGAAAATAAATGCATGCTGGTAGCAACAAGAATAAGAAAATCAAAGACACGATGGTAGGAGTTTTCAAATTATGTGAAGAAGAAACACCCTGGGGTAAAAAAAGAAAAAACATCACTATAACCACAAAAGGATGGCCAGGAAATTATTATCAATCAAATACCCATTATGAGAATGTTCAACTCATAAATTGAGATTATTCTTGAGGAAACACAAAAAAACTTTCTTACACTACTTTTAAAAAGAGATCTCACAGTTCCTATACCCCCACCCTCACTCCCTATCTCAGCAATGAACAAAAGTCAGGTTAATAAAGTATTTTTATATTATTGAATGAGATAACATTTGTAAAAAGTACTTAGTACACTGTCTGGTACATACTTGATGTTGTTTAAATGCTTATTCCCTTCATTGTCCCCCTCCCCTTACTTCTACTTAAACTTCTACTTGTAGGCTCAGCTACCATCTATAACAACAAACTCTCTGACAAGTCTGATTTGGAAGAAATCAGAAAGATAACTGGTGTCTGTCCACAATTCAATGTCCAGTTTGACTTCCTCACTGTGAAAGAAAACCTCAGGCTATTTGCTGCAATTAAAGGAATTCAGCCACAGAATGTGGAACAAGAGGTAGGTTAAGCTTGGTTTAATGGAGATAGAATGATTCTATTCCTACTCCAATATCCATCTGAAATTAAATTATTATAAATTTGAACAAGAAAGTTTTTCCATGTTTAATGGAGAGCAAAAAGAAAACAACAAGCCAAGGAGTCTCTGGTTTTTTAATTTGATCTACTCTTTTGATTAGGTACAAAGAGTTATTATGCAATTGGAAATGCAAAACATTCAAGATACCATTGCAGAAAACCTAAGTGATGGGCAAAAAAGGAAGCTGAACTTTGCGATGGCCATTTTAGGAGATCCTCAAGTAAGAAAAGCTTTAATTAGATGTGATTCATAGAAGAATCTAATGTTATTAGTACAAGTTCATGCTCTTTTTTTATTAAATATGGATAGGTGGAAACTATATTAAAATGCAATGCAACATTTTAAAGTTAAAAGTCCAGTTGAAAAATATGCTTTATAATTTCCAAGTCTCTTTTTAAAAAAAAATTAATTAATTTATTTGTTCTCAGTTTTTTAATAATAACTTCCATAAGTTTTAATTTTTTTCCCCCTCTTTTTTCCCTCCCTCCCTGAGATGGTATGCAATCTTATATGGGTTCTACACATACTTGTTATGTGTATACTACACATTCTTATTAAACACATTTTCACATTAGTCATGTTGCACGGAAGAATTGAAACAAATAGGAGAAACCAAGAGAAAAACCAAAGCAAAGCAAAACATAACTCAAGAGAAAATAGTCTGCTTCATTCTGGGTTCCAGTTCCATAGTTCTTTCTCTGGATGTGGATGCCATTTTGCCTCAAGAGCCCTTTGGGAATGTTTTAGATCCTTGCATTGCTGTGAAGGGCTGTCTATCAGAAACAGTCCTGACATACTGTAGCTGTTCCTGTATATAATATTCTCCGGGTTCTGCTCTTTCACTCAGCATTAGTTTATATGTCTTTCCAGGTTTTTCTGAAGTCTGACTGTCATCATTTCTTATAGCATAATAGTATTCCATTACATTAATATACCACAGCTTATTCAGCCATTCCCCAATTGAAGGGTATTCCCTTGATTTCCAGTTCTTGGCCACCACAAAAAGAGCTGCAATAAATATTTTTGTATGAGTAGGACCTTTTTCCATTTTTTATGGTCTCTTTGGGATACAGCCCTAGAAGTCATATTGCTGGATCAAAAGGTATACATATTTTTGTAACCCTCTGGGCATAGTTCCAAATTGCTCTTCAGAATGGTTGGATCAGCTCACAACTCCACCAAGGATGAATTAGTGTTTCAACTTTCCCACATCTTCTCTAATATTTATCATCTTCCTGTTTTGTCATGTTAGTCAGTCTGATAGTATGATGTGGTACCTCAGAGTAATGATTAGTAGTAATTTAGAGCATTTTTTCATATGACTATAGATAGCTTTAATTTCTTCCTCTGAAAACTGCCTGTTCATATCCTTTGACCATTTATCAGTTGGGGAATGACTTGTATTCTTATAAATTTGACTCAGTTCTCTCTATATTTTAGAAATGAAGCCTTTATCATAGATACTAGTTGTAAAAATTCTTTCCCAGTTTTCTGCTTTCCTCCTAATCTTGATTGCTTTGACTTTATTTATGCAAAAACTTTACAATTTAACGTAATCAAAATTATCCATTTTGCACTTCATAATGCTTTCTCTCTCTTCTTTAGTCATAAATTTCTCCATTCTCCATAAATCTGACAAATACACTATTCCTTGCTCCCCTAATTTGGTTATAGTATCAGCATTTAAACCTATATCGTGTACCCATTTGGACTTTATTCTTGTGTACAGTGTCAAGCACTGGACTATACCCAGTTTCTGCCACACTATTATTCAGTTTTCCCGGCAGTTTTTGCCAAATAGCGAGTTCTTATCCCAGCAACTAGGGTTCTTGGGTTTATCAAACAGTAGACTGCTATAGTCATTGACTACTGTGTCTTGAGTATGTAACCTATTCCAGTGATTTAACCCTCTATTTCTTAGTCATTACCAAGTGGTTTTGATGATTGCTGCTTTATAATACAATTAAAGATCTGGTATGGCTAAGTTACCTTCCCTAGCATGTCTTTTCATTAATTCCCTTGATATTCTGACTTTTTGTTCTTCCAGATGAATTTTGATATTATTTTTTCTAGCTTTAGTTTGGTAGTTTGATAGGTATGACATTGAATAAGTAAATTAATTTAGGTAGAATTGTCATTTTTATTGTATTAGTTCAGTCTACCTAAGAGCAACTGATGTTTTTCCAATTACTTAGATGTGATTTTATTTGTGAAAAAGTGTTTTGTAATCCATGTCTCTTTCTTAAAAATGTCTCTTGGAATGGGAAGGTCCTTTCTGTGCTTTCATCTTCTATAGGTTTTGTTGTTGGATGAACCAACTGCTGGATTGGATCTCTTTTCAAGGCATCAAGTATGGAACTTCCTAAAAGAGCATAAATCAGATAAAGGAATTCTCTTAAGTACACAATTCATGGATGAGGCTGATATACTGGCTGGTCAGTTTTGGTTTCCTCTTGTTCTCAGACTTAAGAATCTGTGTGAGCAGTTAGTCTCATCTAAAGTTATTGTTACATTGGGAGCCAAAATGAAAGATATAAAAAAAATTCTGGATTAGCAGGATTTAGGAGACATGCCTGAAGTTGTGTTTATTTCTTTACATTGTGTATTTGTTTTATGATAGCACTTTGGATCTCAGTGAATACTACTCCCACTGTAACAAGGCAAATAATTTATTGTAGATATTCTCAATAGGCTACACTAGATGGGAATGTTTATCCCCCCAGAGCTGTCAGATTTTGTATTCGAGCTATTGAAAAACCTAGAACACATTGATGTGTACTCATTTGAAAAATTAAGTCATTTACTAGTTTAAGGTCTTGTACCTGACACAATTTTGATGAAACAGCAATAAAGAAGGATTTTAAAAAACATAGAGATATCCTAGAAGTCACAGTCAAATATTGAATAAATCAATTTCAATAAGCTCCTTCTTAAATTCTGAATTTTAAATTTTAATTTTTATGTTAAATGTAGTGAGACCACATAGTCCATTATTTATCAGCATGCCAATGAATTACCTCTCTTACTGTTATTTCTTTATAGTAAATGGAAAAGACCCTAACTTACTTTCTCATTCATTTCTTTCTGCTCAGATAGGAAAGTATTTATGTCCAGTGGCCAGTTGAAATGTGCAGGTTCTTCTCTGTTCCTGAAGAGGAAATGGGGGATTGGATATCACTTAAGGTATAACATTTTGGAAAAATCTGTGGGGATATACACTGGCCATACTGCTATAACAAAATAGTATAAGTGAGTGAATTCTATATAAGGCATGTTCTTTGAGTATCTAGTGTGTGTAGAGCACTGATTTAGGTTTAAATAAGACATAAGACTTAGATAGGATACTCACATTTGCTCACATAGAATTTTGAACCTAGTTGGAGGTATGGGTCATGGCATAGATATACTTACAGAATGATGTGGAATGAGCTAGAAATGATTTGCTAGGTCATACAGAGTAAGCATATGAGTAAATAACAGATCCTCATCACATGAAGACAATAGCAAATATGGAAAAGTATTACTTATGTTTATACACACACACAGACATACAGATATATATTTACAAACACATCTATGAATATAAAAAGAATAACAAAGAAAAGAGATCCTCATTGGAAAAATCTTGCAAAAAAAAAAACTCTGCAAGAAAAAAGTTAGAACAGAAATAAGATACTTAAAGGAAGAATTCAAGATCACAAACCTAAACATTGGCAGACAAAATATGATGAAAAAACTCAGTGAAGCAATGGACTCTCTGAGGAGTAAAATGGCACATGCATGAAACAATACTGACATAAAAAAACAAGAAACAAAACAAATCAAAATATGACAAAACTTGTTAAAAACATTAAAAATGCATGTTCCTATAAGTCAAAGTTTGGGAAGACAATCTAAATATTTTTAATCTCCAAGAAAAAAATGTGAAGAAACAAAAAATCTGAATACCATATTCTAGGAAATCATGTAAGAAAATTGCTTAAACATGTTGGAAACAAAGGACAAAGTCCAAAAAAGTAAAAGTCAGAGAGCAGTAAGAATTACCCTAATTTTAACAGACTAATAAATGTAGTTGCCAATGTCTGGAACATCATGCTAAAGGAGAGATTTTTGAAAGCATTCAAGGAGAAAAAATTTCACATGAACACAGACCATTTTAAATTACCTAAGACTTTTCTGTGAGCACAAGAAATGGACAAGAGCTAGAATGTGATTTTTTTCAAAGTAATGATAGTTCCCCCAATATTATTAACTATCTTTCAATGTGGTTTCAAGCTCTTGCTTTTTTCATTATAAGATTTCAGAACTGGGCAGGAAATCTGACTTAAAGGATGTAAACTGGAATTGAACACAATCAAAGAGTAAACAATATTTATTTAGGGTAAATTAAGGGTAATCTCAGAGGGGAGGCCCTAAGGTTGAGAAGGAGCAGGAAAGGCTTCTTGAAGTACCCAAGATTTCAGCTGTGATTGGAAGGGAGCTAGAGAAGCCAGAAAGCAGAGACAAGAGCCAAACATTCCAGGGCTAGAGGCTAGCAAGTGATAGTGTTCCATTAGAGATGGCATGCCGCATATGAGGAATAGCAAGGAGACTGGAGGGGAGCAGCATGTAAGAAAATTGGAAAGTTAGGAAGGAGGTAGATTATGATAGGCTTTCACAACCAGACCAAAAATTCTTCATTTGACCCTGGAAATAACAGGGAGCCATTGCAATTTATTGAACTGGGGAGGTGGGGCACAGGGAGAAGAAGGGAGGGGAGGCAATGATATAGTTAGTCCTTTGCTTCAGGAAGATCACTTTGACGGTGGAATGGAGAATGGATTCGAGTGTGAAGAGACTTGAAACAGGGAGACCAACCAATAGGTTATTACAATACTCTATGTATGAGGGCCTGCATCAGGTTGATTGCAATGTCAGGGGAGAGAAAGAAGCATATACAAGTGAAGACTTGACAATTGATTAGATATTGGGGTGAGGAGTTTAGACAGATTTCTAGGTTGCGAGCCTGGGGGAATGGGAGGATGGTAGCACTCTCAACAATGAAAAGGGAATTAAGGAGAAGGGAGGGGTTTGGAGGAAAGAAAATGAATTCAGTTTTTGACATCTTGAGTTTAAGATGTTTATGAAACATTTAGTTTCTGATATCTTTAGATGACAGTTGAAGATATGAGCCTAGAGGTCCCTGGAGAAGTCAGCCTTGGGCTAGTAGATCTGAGAATCATCTACATATAGATAATTATTGTGGAGGCTGATGAGATCATTAAGTAAAATAATATAGATGGAGAAGAGAACCTAGAAAAGAACTTTGGGAGATTTGTCTGGTTGGTAGGCATGAATGTTCAGACAGTTCAGAGGAAATCCAGGACAGAGGTGTCATGAAAATCTGGAGATAAGAGAGAATCAAGAAGAGGTCAGTTAAAAGATCATTAGTTATTTTGAAGGTATCACTTTCAGTTGAATGATACTGGTATCACTTTCAGTTGAATGATACTGGAAAGAGTTAAAAAAGAATAAAAGGAAAAGTAGACGCAACTATTTTAATAATCCTCTCAATGAGTTCAGTCACAAAATTGAAGAGCTATATAAAGCAATAATTAGCAGAGATGGTTGGATCAAGTGAGACTTTTTAAATTATGATGAAAACATGAGCATGTCTGTAGATTTGCCTCTAGTCTATAGGGGAGTAATCAGTAGCCTGTCCTCTTTGTATCTGACTAGTGTATGATCTGTGTCTTGTTCATTTGCAACATTTTCTATTCAATTTGATGATTCTGGAACTTGATGACCATATTTTTTTATGAGAGATAACTGGAATTCCTTTCTTGTGGTGACTGTGTATTATATCGTTCTGCCCTTTGGATTCAATATGGCTTAGCATTTTTATTTTAGGATTTCCTCAATAGGGTATTTAAATTTCTTATTTTATCGTGTTCCCTTGGTAAATGGTAAATGGTAAATGGAAGGTCCTTAGATTGTCTTTCCATAACCTGTTTTTCAGGTCAGTCATTTTTGATGGTAGAGATCTCCTATATTCTTCCAATTTCCTCCTATTCATTTTACTCTGTTTCTTCTTATATCATTTGGATTCTATCTTAGCCATTTCTTTTTTCCCTCTCAAGGTATCTATTGCTTTCCAGATTTTCTTATCTACACTATCTATTCTACTTTAGATATTTTTTTCATTCATAGCTCTAATGACACCTCTCATACACTTTTATCCTGGAATTCTCTTATTTCATAATCTTTTTTTGTCATATTATGGATTTCTTTATTATATTAGGAATTTTTATTTGCTTCTGCATTTCCTTAGTCTCCCTGCACTGCTTGCCTCTCCCTTTCTGGGGATTTCTTTGATTCATTCAGAGAATTTCTTTCCTTTTTTTTTTTTTTCACTTTTAGTTCTTGAGGTTTTTCTATTAAGTGTCTTTGATGTATTTCCTGTCTAATTCTGGTGAGGGATTTGGGTACACATGCTGCCTCTCAGTTCTCTTATTACAGGATTTCACAATTACTTTTTATGTTGTTATACTTAATTGTTCTCAGGGATTGTATCTTTGTGAAGACTGAAGTGGGAATATGTTAGTAGTTTGCATAATAAGTTAAAGCAAATTTTTTCATTTCTAAAAACTTAATTGCATTATAAAAATACAAAGTAAGCTGCTATGTAAATGACAATAGATTCTTGGCTCCAAAAGGATGCAACAAGAGAAAGCTTTTGAAGTAGAATTTCAACTGGATTTTAAAAGATCAAAAGGAATTCAAGTGGCACAAAGGAAAGAGAAAAAACGACATTATCTTTTACCCATTAGCATTGTGTTTTCTCAAAAATTATCAGGAAAAAGCCATGTTTAATAAAATACTCAATAAATGCCTATGCAGGTTCATAGAGTCAGTTTATCAAAGATTCATCTCTAAAAGGATAATAATGAGAATGGGAAGAGTCCTGTAAGCATAATGAAATTGGGAGTGGGGATAAAGGTTGAACTGAATGATTTCTAAAGATCTCTCCAATCCTGGGATTATGTCATATGGCTATGATTTGTCTTTGAAAAATAGGTTATAATATTATTCAATAAGGTTAAACTGTTTACATCCCTATATGGGAAACTGATATTTTAACTCTCAAGAATTGTAGCTCTATTAGGGCAGTTAGGAGTATAGATAAATAAAGGGTGTGGGGATAACTTGACTTTGATATGATGACATAAAAAATTAAGGAGTGAAAAAAAGGATTGTACTGGGAGAAGTGGAAAGGGGGAGATAGAAGAGGGTAAATTATATCAAATGAAGAAGTATAAAGAATGTGTTACAGTAAAGGGAAAGAAGGGAGAGGGGTGAGCATTGTATAAACGTTACTGTCATAGGATTTGGCTTAAAGAAGGAGTAACATGCACATTCAGTTGGGTATAGAAATTTATCTTATCCTATAGGGAAATAGGAAGGGAAAGGGAAAAGAAAAAGAGGGAGTTAATAGAAGGAAGGGCAAATTGAGGGAGGTGATAGTCAGAAGCAAAACACTGGTGAGGAGGGATAGGGTAAAAGGAGAGACAAAAGTTTAAGCAGAGGAAAAATAGATGGAGGGAAATACACAGTGATCATAACTATGAATGTGAATGGGTTTAACTTTCCCATAAAACAGAATTGGATAGCAGAATGGATTAAAAACCAAAATCCTACAATATGTTGTTTACAAGATAGACATTTGAAGCACAGAGAGATACAGATAGAGTAAAGGTAAAAGTTTGGAGCAGAATGGATTATGCTTTAGCTGAAGTAAATAAAACCAGATGTAGCAATCTTGATCTCAGACTAGGCAAAAGCAAAAACAGATCTAATTAAACAAGATATGGAAGATTTGCTAAAAGATACAATCAAGAAATTCCAATGCTAAACATATATGCACCTAAAGGTATAACATCCTAATTCTTAGAAAAGTTAACTGAGTTGTAGGAAGAAATAGACAGGAAAATGATACTAATGGGGGACCTCAACCTCCCCTTCTCAGAACTAGGTAAATCTAATCACAAAATAAACAAGAAAGAAGCTAAGGAGGTCACTAAATTTTTAGAAAAATTAAGCATGAAAGAGGAAATTGAATTGGAATAGAAAAGAATATATTTTTTCTCAGTGATACATGGCACCTACACAAAAATTGTCAGATTATGATGTAATAAAAATTATGTATAATAAAGGGCCATGGAAAAATAGATTAAAATGAATTGGAAACTAAATAATCTAATCCTAAAGAATGAGTGGGTCAAACAAAAATGAGTAGGTTTCTTGTTTGATATGAAACAATCAATAATTTCATCAATGAGAATAACAATAATGGGACAACATATCAAAATTTATGAGATCCAGCCAAAGCAGGACTTAGAGGTAGGTTTATATCTCTAAATGCTTACATGAATAAAATAGAGAGAGAGAGATCTATGAATCAGACATGCAACTAAAAAAACTAGAAAGAGAACAAATTAAAAATCCCCAATTACATACCAAATTAAAAAATTTTGAAAATCAAAGTAGAGATTAATAAAATTGAAAGCAAGAAAAGTATTGAACTAATAAATAAAACTAAAAGCAGGTTTTATTAAAAAACAAAACCAATAAAATAGATAAATCTTTGGTTAATTTAATTTTAAAAAAGAAAGAAGAAAACCAAATTAACAGCATCAAAAATAAAAAGGGTGGATTCACCACCAATGAAGAGGAAATTAATTTTGCCCAACTCTATGCCAATAAATCTGAAAAATTGGGTATAGATTTTTCAAAGTCAGTGACAAGGACATTTTATTTGTATCTTTTGTAAAGTCTAGTAAAATGATATATACAGATGAGCATTAAAATTTCTTTTCAAGGTTGTGGTGGTAAGTATACAATATAAACATATGGCCTTTTCTTTTTTTTTTAACAAAACCATCAGTTTGCACAAGAACGAAAACTGTGACTCAGAGACAATAACATCTCTTGTTAAACATCATATCCCTGATGCCAAATTAAGAGAAGAAAGTGAAGAAAAGCTTGTGTATACTTTGCCCTTTGAAAGGACAGATAAATTTCCAGGTAACTTATTATGTAGAATATCTTCCGCTGATGTCATTTTCCTGTTTTTCCTGGTTTGGTTGGGTCTACACTAATCTGGTACCTGGGTATGGTGTCTGGCCTCTGTTATACCTCAACTATGTCTCCCACGTCTTGATGGGTTTCAACTGGAGTCCTTCATTGAAGTAGTACCACTTTCTCTTAAGAGAAAAAATGGGCTTTTCCATCTTTTAGTTTTACTTCATTAGGCTAGGGAAAAGCTTTTTTTTTCCTTCATAAGGAAAGGGAACTTTCAGTTCAGTCAACTTCCAGGGGTCAAACTTTTTTGGAACATATTATAATTAAATTAAAGACTGCAGATATTTAATCTGTCTTTCAGACTTCCCTATATATGAGACTAAATTGTAGTACATTATCAGAAAGTTATCTGATTTAGAATTGTAAATTCCATGTGGAGAGAGATTTAATTTCTACTTCTGTTTCTATTTAGATCTGGTCTTTTCATCAACAGGGCTTGAAAAGTCCTCTATTTTCACTAAATCTCCTTATTTCCTCAGTACTTTTATGTTCTATTTTGCCAGATATTTGGTTATAAGTCCTTCCTTTTGCTTTTTTGGAATATTGTATCTGAAGTTCTCTTCTTTATCATGGTAGCTGCCATGGTTTATGTGATCAAGATTGTGGTTCCTTGGTATTTGAGCTTTTTCATTTTGACAGCTTGCAGCATTTGTTCCTTGGCCCTGAACATTCTGGTTCTGGGCTAGTGAGAGTTTTCATTCTGATATTTCTTTCAGGAGTAACTGCTGGATTCTTTCTAGTTTTACTTTGCCCTCTGGTTCTAATAGCTTTGAACAGTTTTCATTAATGATTTTTTGAAACATGATACCCAGGCCCTTTTGTTTTAAGGACTCTGATTATTATCAGATCATTTCTTTGACCTCTTTTCATGGTGAGTTTTTTAGCACTATTTTCTTCTATTTTTCCATATTTGGGCTTTCTTCTCCTTACCAATTCTTGTCTTATGGAATCATTGTTTTCTGTTTGACTTATTGTAGTTATCAAGGGTTCAATTCATGTGTAAGACTTTTTGTCACTGTTTGTTCTAAAATATTAATCTTTCTCTGTGACTGTTAATTCCTTTGGCATTTTTTTGGTATATATAATTTCTTCCTATATAGGTTCTTTTATAGGTCTTGTGGTCAAGACATTCTTTTCTCTGAGTCTCTCCTTAAGCCTATTGTGGATTTAGTCTTGTCTATTTTTATCTATTGTGGAGTTTTACTCCTTGCATTTATCTCATTGCTTTCAATTTCTTCATTGTGTTTGACATTCTCCTCTTTTCAGTTGTATCTTCAGGCTCAGTTTCTGCATTGTGGCTTTGCATTTGGATCAGACTTATTCCCCATTATACTTTTGGGTGATGTGAGCAGAGTCTGCTTGGTCCTCGATGGAATGATTTAGACTAGGGCTCATCTTCTGCAGGAATTTTACCTTAATCTCAAAGTGAATCAACTGATGTTTTGGTTTTGGCTCCTTCTTTGCTTCCTCCTTAAATAGTTTTGAAACTGAATTGGATTCCATTGCTTGCTTGGAAGCCTATTTAGATCTATTCCGATATTTTTACTGTGTCCATAGAAGGTACCCATGATGCTTTGCTTTCTGGATTTTTACCCCAACCTTTTCTTTTGTTGTGACTCTTTCTATGGGTTGGGCATGGCTTGGATGCTGTGATGTCTGAGGCCAGGGAGCTGAGATTCTTGGCACTGGTCTGCCCAGTCTCTTACTGCACCTTGGGTACAAACCAAGCTCTCAAGGAAGTCTATGCATATGTAAGTCTCAATAGAATAAATACAAGTTACTGAAATAGGAAGTAGGGAGAGAACTGGCAGTTGATATGATCAGAAACGACTTCATTTAAAAGATGGTGGATAAGCTGCATCTTGAAGAAAGGGAGAGATTCTATGAGGTAAGGAGTGAATGTGTTCTAGCCATGCCAGTGCAATGGACAATGTAAGAAAAAGGAATACAGTCTGAAGAACAGAGTGAAGGCCAGTCTGGTTGGATCACAAGTATAGGAAGTGGAGTAATATGTAATGGGAGAGAAAGATAGTTTGGGGACAGCTTGTGAAGGGCTTTAAAAGCCAAGCAAAGGAGTTTATATTTTTTGCCACGAGCTACAGGAAGTCACTGGAGGTTATTTTAGCACTTGTGTTGAAGACATATTGGAAATGGGAGAAAACTGAGGCAAAGCATTAGAAGATCATTGCAATAGTCCTGATGAGAAGAGGATTGTTTGAAATAAGGTAGTTGCTATGTGAATACAAAGTCATATGGGAGAGATGTTGTGGAGATAGAAACAGTGAGATCTGGCAACTGATTAGATATATAGGGGAAGGAAGAAAGAGGGAGTTGAGGATAATTCTGAGATTGTTCTTTCTGTCTCTTTAGCAATATATTTACTATCAATCTAAGTAATAATTCTTAATTTTAATATTATGATGTGTTCTTTAGATCTTTACAGAGATATTGATAGTTATAATGGCCAAGGCATTGTGCATTATGGTGTTTCTATGACAACTCTGAATGAAGTATTCCTAAAATTAGAAGGAAAAACAGCAACTGATGAAGCAGGTAAAAAAAAAAATTATGCTGGAAACCAACAATGCAATTATCACTTGAAATGTATAAGTCAGTAATTATGTCATGGCTGATAATGGCCCCACAGCCCCAGGTTCTATGTTCATTCTGCGAACTTACTTTTTCTTTGCATTCCACTAAAAAAATGAAATTTTTATAGCTACTTTTAATTTCAGAATCGTTATCTAATTCTTATGTTAATATGTATGTTAATAGCTACAAATTACTTATTTTTTCAACAAATATGTTTTAATTTTAATAGAAAGTAAAGATTTTTTCCCAAAAGAACATTCTAATGGTGTAATTTCATGAATTTATAACAAACGTATGTCCAGAAATTCTTTTGGTGAGAGATACAATTCCTGAGTCCTTTTGATAATACCATATAAGAATTTGTCTGTACTGCTTTCTAATGTTGGCTTAGATTAATTCAGCTAATATTCATTGAACCTTTACTATGTGCCAAGGCATTATGCTTGAGGACCTGGAGGTTAACAATAAATAATGATGATGGCAATGATAACAATAATCCATTAAATGATAATAGTAAATGAACAAGATTAGACTCTTAATTAGCAAATGTCTTTGACCTGGTGCCCACTTAATCCCCTACAATAGCCACTCCATAGTATCCTACCTCATTTCATGGTCCTTCACTGGCCCAAGTGAAACGCAGGTAGTCCCTTTCTCAATCTCCCAAGCTAGCATCTTCAGTGTTCCCTTGCTTCTGTATCTCTTTGTCTAGGCCTGTCTTCCCATGCAATCATCAAGGTGGGCAGAATTCTCTGGGAGACTGACTTTCTTTTCTCTCCTATATCAGTGGTCACATTGTCATTGGTCCTATTGCTTTTCTCTGCCTATTTAATTACCCTCTTTGCCATTGCTACCTCCCATCCATTCCACTGGCCTTTTGTATAATTGGCAACTCCCCATTCCACTGCACATTTGAATGTTTTTTTCCATAAGCAAAAGCATTCCTAGTTATAGATCTGTACTCAAGAAAAAAACAAACAAAAAAATCCACATAAACCCCAAAACCATAAGCACATAATAGGTAATTAATGAACTTGATTTTCTTTGTTTTTAATATTTTGGTGACTATTTAAATATATTTGGTTTCCTTTAAAATTTTATGTATATTTTTATTTTATGAATTTAAAAATATACTGAGAAAGGGCTTCATCACACTACCAAAGTAGCCAATGAAGTCAAAATGGTTAAGGACTCTTGATTTAGATAAATACATTTTCAAATGACTTGAAAGAATAAAAGCATTTCTCAAAGACAAACTCCCAAACATTTATTCTTATTCTGCAGGAGTAATTTAATTTAATTTTGCTCAGTGTTTGGATTTGATAACTACATATAGTTTATGGAATTAAAAAAACTACAAAAAACTGTCATTTCTGTGCACATGTTTTATTTTTCCTTCCTAAAATGTAAGTTCCTTCAGAGCAGGGGATTTACCTCATTTATGTTTTTTAGTTTCCTCTATGTCTCATACTCTGTCTTGGGTTTGTTTTTTAGGGCACTAAAGGTTTGAACATTAAATTAACTAGCATTCAGATAGTTATTTAAGGTATGCAGAATGCTTTATATGTGTTTTCATTTAGTACTTACAACAATCCTATGAAACATGTGTTATTAATATGTCCATTTTGTAATGGGAAAACTAAGGTTGAGGGAGGTTAAATGACTTGTCCCAAGGTCACGTGGCTAGTAAAAGTCTGAAGTAGAATTTGAACTCAGTTTTTCCTGACTCTAAGTTCAGCATTCTTTCCACTGTCCCACCTACCTGCTTTATTGACATAATTAATTTATTTATGTCATGACCATGAATATTCTAGGAACTTTTCCAGTATCATCAAAGAGAAAACGGATAGATTTAGAATAGCATCTTGTAAGTAGTTTATTTTATTTTGTCTCTTTCTCAATTTGCCTATAGATTTTGGCAGTTGGGTACAGACTCAAAAACAAATGACAAGAAACTCTGAAGGCTTTGTTGAACTTGACCAGCCTCTCTCTTCACTACCTGGAGGGAGGAAGGTGACACTCAGTCGCATGGCTCTTTGGAGACGGCAAGTCTGGGCAATAGCAAGGCTTCGATTCTTGAAACTAAAACACGATAGAAAAACTTTTCTGACCCTGTGAGTATAAAAATCCCAGCTCTTTTTTTCTCCTTAAATATGTTGTCAGAACTCTAATAGAAGAAGGGGGGAAATCTTTTGCTCTGGCTTTTCCCACCACTCCTTAGGGTTTAGTAGACTAGGTTCCGGTTCAATACAGGAGCCATAGTCAGGGGAGGGTATGATCCTTGTATGAAGTTGGTGAATCAAAAAGAACATACAGTCCCTCTTCTACTAACTAGCATAGTAAGAAACAAAGCTGGAACCTAAACCCAGTTTTGCTTTTCCTGGCCCCCAATCCAGTGCTTTTGCTATCTGTATGGTATTGGGCATGTCACCTCAGTGTTCTGGGGCTGTTCCCTCACCTGCAAAGTGAAGGAATTATATTTCATAATCTCTAAGCTAAGGTCTCCTCATCATAGCAAAATTAAAGGGAAATTGAAGGAGACTCCTTTCTTGTCTATTTACAGGCAAAATTCCTAACCAGAATTAATCAAACAAGAACAGAAGTAATTGAAAAAAGGAAAATATTCAATTTCTTCTATTTGTTGTTGTTTGTCCTTTCTTTTCAAAAAGGACCAATGACACCAGGGAAGTGATGTATTGACTTGAAAGTAAATTGGATTTAAGTGAGGCAGGGCTGTGCAAAGACACCAGCCTGACTCTCTCCTTTGGAGCCATCTGGATCCAGTGGCAAAATATAGATCAGTATGACAAGATGACTTTAAAAGCTTTTGCATAAACAGAATCAGTACAGCTGGGATATGGAGAAAAACTACTGATTGAGGAAAATTTTGTATCGTCTCTCTTATAAAAATCTGATATCCAAAATATTTAGGGAATTGCATGAATATATGATAAAAAATGATGCCCACTGACATTATGAAAGACGAATTCTATAGCTGACATTTTTGGCCAATATCTTCCAGAGGCAGTTTAGTAATAATATTGTTAATGTACATGTATTTCTTCTTGGAGAATGATTCAAACAGAAAAAGTTTCCTCTTAATTGGACATTTCCACTGGCCCAAGCAATGTCTGCTTAAGTTTTATAGTAATTGTGAAACAAAGGTGAAATTTTTTTATAAAGAAAAAGAGGGAGATTAGCAACTCCCCTGGGGAGATCAGTAATCTAATATTTAGAGTGTCCAGATTCTACTTCTTTGTCCTTTCTCTTTTGTACCTAGCACATATCCGTATCTCCTATTCTAAAACTTTAGTTGCCTCCTTTAAATCCCTCCTTTATGATCATTCCTCCAAAGTTGAAATTTGTGTTTATGATCATTCACTTGCTAACAATATCTTCCTCTTAGATCCCCCTTTCCCTATCTCTTCCTATTTCCATCTGGGCCAAATGGCAAGATATAGATCAAGATGACTGGAGATGGTCTGGGAAGAAGTGAGGGACCTTGACCTTTTAAGCTAAGGACTTTTCCAGGTCTCAGTTTGACTGAGGTAATGCCCATTCAGTGAATAGGGCTAGGTAAGAAATGAGGCAAATAATGGTCTCTTTTACCCAGTCAAAAAAAAGATCAGCCTGGGAGTGAGAGACCCCCAGGTTTCCGACCAAAACAGAAACAGTTGCTATTTACTGGGCCACTGGGTGCAGATGATTCTGGAGAAAAAAGTGAGGCTGGTGACTTTGCATAGTCCTCCCTCACATAAATCCAATTCACTTCCAACTCATGGCATGGTTGTGTGTGTAGTTTGTCCTTGGTTCTCAAAGAGGACCATGACATTAGGGAGGTGATGCCATGACTTAGAGTAGGACAATTGGAGATGTCTCAGGATGCAATGGGACACATTGGCTTTTTAAGGTAAGGTCTTTCTGAGTTCTCATCTTAATTGAGGCAAATCCCATTCATTAATTAGAGTTGTTGAAGTAATGAGCCAAGGGATGGCCCCTGTAAATAAAAAAAAAAAATCATACTGGGAGGGAAAGACCCTGTGGGTCTATGGCCAAAAGAGAAAGAGTTACTATTTACATTCACTCTAGGCCCAAACTGTAACCATTAAGTGATTCTTGGGTATTGTAGGCCAGTCATGAGAATGAATAACACACAACAACCAATTTCCTAGTTAATTTTAATATATTTTGACACCAAACATCTTAGTAATATTTCTTTTTGTTTTATAAATTTTTTTTCTTCATCTGGAGCTCTTTTTTTGACCTTTGCTGAAGTATTTCTGGGGGAAGCAAGCAGTGGCTAAAACTTTTTTTATGAGATGCCTTGCTTTTTATTTATTTTCAGTCTTTTGATTTTATTTTTATTATTTGTTGATTTTCATGGAGTCATTGGCTTCTATTTGGTCGTTGCTAATTTGCAGGGAGTTATTTTCTTGGGTAAGGTATTGTACCTCTTGTTTTTAAAACTGTTAATTTTCTTTTCACATATTTTTATAATAGCTCTCAATTAAAAAAAAATATTTGTTATTTTAGTTTTCAACATTCACTTTTATAAGACTTCGAGTTTTAAATTTTTTCCCTTCTTTCCCCTCCACCTTTCCAAGACAGCATGCAATCCGAATATAGTTATACTGTGAAGTTATATTAAACATATTTCCACATAAGTCATACTGTAAAGAATTAGAACCAAATCAAAAACTCACGAGAAAGAAAAAAAGAAGAAGAAAAGATGAAATAGTATGCTTTAATCTGCATTCAGGCTCTGTAGTTCTTTCTCTGGTTGCGGATAGCACTTTCCATTGTAAGCCTTTTGAAATTGTTTTAGATACTTGTGTTGCTGAGAAGAGCTAAGTTTATCAAAATCAGTCAGTGTGGCTGTTATGTAAGTCATTTAAGTCTTTCCAGCTTTTTTTGTGAAGTCTCGCTACTCATAATTTTTTCTTATGGAAAAAGTTGCAGGATATTTTTCATATACTACAGCTTGTTCAGCCATTCCCCAAACGAGGGCCATTCCCTCAATTTCCATTTCTTGTCCACCACAAAAAGAGCTGCTATAAATATTTTTGTATATGTGAGTCCTTTTCCCATTTTTATGATCCCTTTGGGATACAGCCCCAGAAGTGGTATTGCTAGGTTAAAGGGTATGCACATTTTTATAGCCCTTTAGGTATAGCTTCAAATTGTTCTCCAGAATGGTTGGATCAGTTTACAACTCCATCAACAATGCATTAGTGTTCCAATTTTCTTACATCTCCAACATTCATTATTTTCCTGTTTTGTCATGTTAGCCAATCTGATAGGTGTGAGGTGGCACTTTAGAGTTGTTTTAATTTGCACTTCTGTAATCAATAGTGATTTAGAGCATTTTTTCATATTACTATAGATGGCTTTAGCTTCTGCTGAAAACTGCCTATTCATATCCTTTGACCATTTGTCAATGAAGGAATGACTTACATTCTTATAATGTATTTTTATGTATTTTGAAAATGAGACCTTCTCTATGTATTTTGAAAATGAGACCTTCTGGCTGTAAAAATTTTCCCCCAACTTTCTGCTTCCCTTCTAATCTTGGTTGCATTGGCTTTTTACAAAAACTTTTTAATTTATTTTTAATCAAAAGTATCCATTTTGCATTTTATAATGTTCTCTATCTTTCATTTGGTCATGAATTCTTCCATTCTCCATAGAGTTAACAGGTAAACTATTCCTTGCTCTCCTAATTTGTTTCTAGTATCATCTATTATCTCTAAATCATACTCCCATTGACTTTATCTTGGTATATGGTGTAAGATGCTGGTCTATGCCTAGTTTCTACTATATTATTTTCTAGTTTTCCTCTTTGTCAGTCAGTGAATTTTTATGCAACAAACTGGAGTATTTGGATTTATCAAAAAGTAGTTTACTATAGTCATTGACTATTGTGTCTTGTGTATTCTATTTAGTCTTAGTTTCGCTAATTATTCTTGATAACCAGGGGATAAGATCAGAATTTTTTTTTTAAAGCTCCCCCCAGTTTGATATCATTCTCAATGCCTCTCTTGGACTAACCCCATAAATCTGTTATCAAATGTTATTTCTCCCTTAACATTATTTTTCACATCTTCTTCTTCCACTCTAGTATCATGTCTCACCTGAACTATTTCATTCTTCTCCACTGATCTACCCTCCATTTATTAGCCAGCAACAAGAAGTTTTGAGATTGCTGCTTCATATTACAATTTTAGATCTGGAACTGCTGGACCACCTTCCCTTGCATTTCTTTTCATTAATTCCCTTGATATTCTGGATTTTTTGTATTTTCAGATGAGTTTTGTTATTATATTTCCTAGTTCTACAAAATAATTTTTGACAGTTTGATTGGTATGACATCAAATAGGTAAGTTAATGTAGGTAGAGTTGTCATTTTTATTATATTAGCTTGGTCTACCCATAAGCAAGTGATATTTTTCCAATTATTTAGATCTGAGTTGATTTGTGTGTTGTGTTTTGTAATTGTGTTCACATAGTTCCTGGGTTTGTCTTGGCAAGTAGACTCCCAAATATTTTATATTGTCTACAGGTACCTTAAATGGAATTTCTCTTTCTATGTCTTGCTGCTGGGTTTTGTTAGTGGTATATAGAAATGCCAACAATTTATGTAGTTTTATTTTATATCCTGCAACTTTGTTACAGCTGTTATTTCAAGTAGTTTTTTAGTTGATTCCCTAGGATTCTCTAAGAATAGCATCATATCATCTGCAAACAAGTAGTAATAGCTTTGTTTCTTTGCCTATTCTAATTCCTTCAATTTCTTGTTTTTCTGTTATTGCTAAAGGTAACATTTCGAGTATAATATTGGACAGTAGTGTTGATAATGGACATCCTTGTTTCATCCCTGATCTTATTGAAAGTTTTTATATCACCATCTTAGATAGATTTCTCTTTTCTTCTTTCCCTGAACCTCATAGTATGACCTGATAGTTTCTGTCCCTGTTAGTCTTTGGAAAATAAATAGCTATCTTTTTTGTCAGAACATCCAGCTCCAAATTCCTCAGGAAGAGCCTTAAATCTGTTTTTGAGTTTTGAGCTTTAAGTACAACACAGTCTTTTTCCTTCTTAATACCTTTTTATAATACTTCCTAACAAGAGTAATCTCCACTGCAGATCCTTTTTATTTTTCTCATTGAAAACTAACTTCTGTTTCCTTAAGAAATTCTTTACTGTCCCTAATAAACTGAGCTGTGGAGTGGCCTAGATTTAGACTAATATCGTAAGGTTATAATAGCAATTCAAACACTACAACTCCAATACAGGTCACTCCCCAATTTCTCTACTCTCTAAGGTTAAATTTTCAGTCCATTTTTATTTTTCTGGTTTAATTATTTGTGAGTATTCACATCTCTTTAAGCACTTGGTTAAAATGTGAGAACTATGTGAGAATTTTTGTCATTCCATCATTTCAGTTGTGTCCAACTCTTTGCAACCCCATTTAGGGGTCTTCTTGGCAAAGATACTTGGCAAAGATGCTGTTTCTTTCTCCGGCTTATTTTACAGATAAGGAAACTGAGGCAGGCAAGGTTAAGTGACTTGCTAAAATTCAAACAGCTAGTATGTATCAGAGGCCAGATTTGAACATACAAAAATGAGTCTTCCTAACCAGCCTTGGCAGTCTATATACTCTACACACAGCTGCCAATAGCCAGTTAGCTCCACTTAATAACCGGTAAACACCCTTTTCTACCTTTTCCACCAACTTGCCCCACCTACCAATAAACTCCAGCAATTTGTTGACCTCTCCAATGGTTCAACTTAAGTCTTTCTTTCTGCCTTGTCTACGCTTGCCACCTACATTCTTTTCTTCTTATTTTCCTCTTGAGTCCTCCTTGATCCTTCTTAATATTCCTTAATTATTTTCTATCCTCCTTAGTTTTTCTAGATCCTTCCCTTTATTTAGTTGTCTTCCAGAGAACCCTAAAGATTCTGTGCCTTTATCAGGACATAGAGATTGTTCTCTTCCAAATTTTCCTCCATCTTCTGGAAATTATTTTCCAATGTTTATTTATTTATTTCTAGTTTTCAACATTCATTTCCATGAAATTTTGAGTTCCAAATTTTCTCCCCATCTCTCTCCTCCCCCTAACCCATAACATCTTGCATTTTGAGTACCCCTTCCCCCAATCTGTCCTCCCTTCTATCACACTCCTCCCTTCCCTTGTCCCCATTTTCTCTTTCTTGTAGGGCAAGATAGATTTCTATACCCCATTACCAACATGTCTTATTTCCCAGTTGTACACAAAAACAATTCTCAATATTCATTTCTAACCCTTTGAATTCCAACTTCTCTCCCTTCTTCCCTCCCCACCCATCACCACTGAGAAGGCAAGTAATTCAGCATAGGCTATATATTTGTAGTTTTGCTAAAGATTTCCATAATAGTCATGTTGTATAAGATTAACTATATTTCCCTCCATCCTATCCTGCCTCCATTTGTTCCATTCTCACGTTTGACCTTGTCCCTCCCCAAAAGTATTTACTTCTAATTACTCCCTTCTCCCGTTTGCCCTCCCATCTATTGTCCCCACTGTCCCACTTGTCCCCTTCTCCCCTACTTTCCTGTAGTGTAAGATAGATTTTCATACCAAATTTAGCGAGCATGATATTCTCTCCTTGAGACAAATGTGAAGAGAGTAAGCTTCACTTTTCCCCTCTCACCTCCTCCATTTTCTCCTCCATGGAAAACGCTTTCTCTCATCTCTTTTATAAGTGATAATTTGCCCCATTCCATTTCTCTCTTTCTCCTCCCAATATGTTCCTCTCTCACATCTTAATTTTATTTTTTTAGATATTATCCCTTCTTATTCAACTCACTCTATGCTCTCTGTCTTTATATGTATGTGTGTGTGTGTGTGTGTGTGTGTGTGTGTGTATGTTTGTAATCCCTCCAACTATCTAAATACTGAGAAAAGTCTCAAGAGTTACAAATATTATCTTTCCATGTAGGAATGTAAACAGTTCAATTTAAGAAAGTCCTTTATGATTTCTCTTTCCTGTTTACCTTTTCATGCTTCTTTCAATTCTTATGTTTTAAAGTCAAATTTTCTATTCAGTTCTGGTCTTTTCATCAAGAATACTTGAAAGTCCTCTATATCATTGAATGACCATTTTTTTCCCCTGAAGTATTATACTCCATTATGCTGGGTAGGTGATTCTTGGTTTTAATCCTAGTTCCTTTTACTTCTGGAATATCATCTTAAGTCCTTCAATCCCTTAATGTAGAAGCTGCCAGATCCTGTGTTACCCTGATTGTATTTCCACAATACTTGAATTATTTCTTTCTAGCTGCTTGCAATATTTTCTCCTTGACCTGGAACTCTGGAATTTGGCTAAAATATTTCTAGGAGTTTCTCTTTTCTGATCTCTTTCAGGAGATGATTGGTGGATTCTTTCAATATTTGTTTTGCCCTCTGCTTCTAGAATAACAGGCTAGTTTTCCTTGCTAATTTCATGAAAGATAATGTCTAGGCTCTTTTTTTGATCATGGCTTTCATGTTGTCCCATAGTTTTGAAATTGTCTATTTGGGATCTATTTTCCAGGTCAATTTTTTTTTTCCCAGTGAGATATTTCACATTGTCTTTTATTTTTTCACTCTTCTGGTTTTGTTTTATAATTTCTTGGTTTCTCGTAAAGTTATTATCTGTTGCATTCTAATTTTTAAAGAACTATTTTCTTCAATGAGCTTTTGAACCTCCTTGTCCATATGGCTAATTCTGCTTTTGAAAGCATTCTTCTCCTCATTGGCTTTTTGGACCTCTTTTGCCAATTGAGTTAGCCTATTTTTAAAGGTGTTATTTTCTTCCATATGTTTTTGAGTCTCCTTTTGCAAGTTGTTGATCTGCTTTTCATGATTTTCTTGCAGCTCTCTCATTTCTCTTCTCAATTTTTCCTCCACCTCTCTTACTTTATTTTCAAAGTCCTTTTTGAGCTTTTCCATGACCTGAGACCATTGCATATTTATTTTGGAGGTATGGGATGCAAACGCCTTGACTTCCTGTAATGGTATGCATTGTTCTCCCCATCTGAAAGGATGGAAGAAAATATTCATTTACCAAGAAAGTAGCCTTCTATAGTCTTATTTTTTCTCTTTTTTGGACATTTTCCCAGCCAATTACTTGACTTTTGAGTCCTTTGTCAAGAGGAGGGCATACTCTGGGGACCTGAAAGTTCTCAGTTTCCCTGAGGTGGCACAATGAAGGGAGAGGAGTTACTCCTGTCCTAGCATGCACAGTGGTCCGAGAGTAACCAAGAATTTTTTTGCCTGGAATCTGCAATTAGAATTCCCTCACCCCAACTGCCTCCAGCTCTACCACACCAATGCTCCTCCTCACCCCAGGGCCAAATTCAGGGCTGAGATTCAGATAAGCAGCTCAATTCCCCCAGGGGCTCTAGGTGGAGAGCTTCAAAAATGAAAACTGAAGCTGCAGTGGCTGCTGCTGAAGATCCAGACTGTGCTCCCCTCTCCTGAGTGAAGGAGCCCTCCCACTGACCTTTGAAGCTCTCTGTAGCATTTGTCGTTTGAACAATCTGGGAACTGCTGTTGGTGGTGGCTCCCTGAAGCCTATTCTGGGGCTGGTCCCTGCCATGCCACACTGAGCTGGGCTGCACTCTGCGCTGGGTTCTGCAAATTTTTTTTTTTTGGTTTTAAATATCTTGCTTTCTTCACTAGTCCAAACCCCTCTAAATCACACACACACACACACACACACACACACACACACACACACACACACAGAGTTTTTTCTTTTTAAGTGGCTCAAATCCTTTACTCTTCTCTCAATCCTTCCTGTACAATCTTCTCCCATGGAAACCAGATTCACTATAGAGGCAGCTACCAGCGAGGACTTATGATCTATTTTTCTGATCCAATAATCACCTACAGCATGAATCATACCTGGGATAGAGAATTATGTGTAAAGGGAACTCTGATTGCTGTACTTAAGAGGCAAATTGGCTGCTTTTGTGATGAAGGAAAAAAATAACCTCTGAAATATGTTTGGGTACCATTATGAATACTCATCATGAGCATTACCTTGACTTGTTGACTTGTCTGCCCTTGCAGAGGTATGGGAAGATGCCATAAATGAGAAATACCTAGAGATAAGCCAATTGATGAATAATAATAATAATAGCAATTAGCATTAATATGATTGATGGATTATATAGTAACAAGTGACTTGCTTAGGGCTGCACAGTAGAATTCAACATTCAGGTGTTTCTGACTCCAATTCCAAATGTCTATTCACTATGACAAGACACTTCTTGCTTAGTCAATTAGTTATATGATGATCCAGAAAAAAAATTCATCAGGAGCTGACTGGATTCTCTGGAGAGTATAAGAAACAGTGAAAAGTCATTTTTGCTGCAGGACTTCTGGAAGTTGACAGCTTTGTCAGCCTCTCTGGCCTACTGGGCTCATTAAATATGAAGTAGTAATTTTTTATATATTTGTATGTTTTGAATATGAGGATTTGAAAAGAATATAGATTTAGAACTGGAAGATACTTAGAGGCCATCTAGTTCAACTCTTAGTTTAGACTTAAGTAAACATAGTTATAGGAAAGTTAAATGATTTGTTTATGACCATATACTCAATAAATAGTGGAGCCAAGATGTGAACCTAGGTTGTCTGCCTACACATCAAGGTTGCTTTGCATCATTCCATGGTGCCTCCTTCTCTTCTTTGAGTACATATTCAAATTTTAATTTAACCTTATATTTTGAATGAGTAAGCCAAGGAAACTATACTTCTCTTCCTCTCCATATCATAGGAAAATTGGTGAATCAATTTGTCATGCACTTTATAATCTACTGAGGGTGGGGTAGGGAAGATACTATGCGTACCTGCATATATATTTATAGCAGGATTGATATAGTACACATTTCTTCTTCTACAAAGAAGAAAAAACTGACTATGTGCCATCTTGTTACTTTTCCTCCTATTTAGATTACTGCTGTTTGGAATGGCTTTGATACCTTACCTTTTTGAAGTGATAACGTATAAAATACTTCATCAAGAAACTGCTTGGGGACTTTCACCTAAAGCATATTTCCTCTCTCCTGGACAAAATCCACAAAATCCACTCACCAATTTATTGATCATCAATAACACAGGTAAAGAAATTGGGCTAAAATTTACACTTAAATTTATTTTTTTTTTATTTATTATTGCTAAGAGCATGAAATAAGCATGTTCTAAATAGGCCCAGAAACTTAGAAAAGGCCTAGGCACACATTTACACACTAATACTTCCTATATGGTATATATATATATATCTATATATATCTATATATCTATATCTATATCTATATATATATATATATATATATATACATACACACACACACACACACACACACACACACACACATACATACTATCCTAAACCCCCTCTCCACCACAGTTTTTGGAATTTTTTGAGGGAATGAGCTCCCATAGAAGAAGGAAGCCTATAAACACAAGGAGGTAAATTAAATTGTGTGAAATTAAAATTGCAAGGGAAATTTGTTTAGGAAAGACATTTTGACAAATCAGTTAATCCTTGCAAGTAACTGTAAGGAGAAGGTAGAGATGATTTGAACAAAAAAAGAAAAACTTTCTTACTAAGGAATCATCTAAAATTGAATTTTATCACTCAAAAACTACATCATGAGAGATGAGAGGGTTTTTACACTCAGTATCCAAACATCTTAAATCAGAAGGTTCTGGATGCATTTATGTGGAAAAAAAATCATGTTTCACTTCTCTAATGCTTGTCACATTCATATGCACTGAGTTATTTGCACAAGTAAATTTTAAGGGTCACAAATATTTTAAATAAACTAGCCTGGTCCTCACAGATCTAAAGAGACTCTCCATTTTTTTAATGTCATTCTTGTTGCCATAAATATAAAACATCAAATAAAACATAGTAGAATATGAAGTAGGCATAAAGATAACATTTTCAAATTTTTATTTTGATATTTTCATGATGTTTTCTTTCTATTTATGATTTATTAGGGTCAGACATTGAAGATTTTATACATTCTTTGAAGTTCCAGAACCTACTTCTGGAAGTAAGAGATTTTGGAAATAAAAATGGCACAGATGATCCATCATACAATGGAGCCATCATTGTATCAGGTACAAAAAAGGTATGTCAGTCTCCAGTTTCCTAGTTGTCAATGAGTTAGTGTTATCCAGAAAGGGAAACAGAATTTTTTACAAATAAGAGAGGCACCATTGACTGCTCTTGTGACAAACAGAACCCTCAGGTGGGAGGTGAGGAAGGAAGACAGAGACCCCAGGATACTAGGATGCTGCTGAAGAAGCTTCAAATGCCCTCTCTGAGGAATAGAGCCATTCGGTCTTAGTTTAGTTAGCTATCCTTGGTAACTAGGGGATAAGGTCAGATTTTTTTCCTCTTCTGCCCAGTTTGGTATCATTCTCAATGCCTCACTTGCACTAGGCCCATGAATCTGTTGTCAGATGTTATTTCTCCCGTCACAATATTTTTCACATATATCTTCTTCTCCCACTCTAATATGTGCCCTTATCACATCTCACCTAAACTATTTCATTCTTCTCCTAGTCTCCTTGTCTCAAGTATGTGTTCATTTCAACCCTTCTTCCACGTTAGTACCAAAGAGATTTTCTAATGCACAGGGCTGCCCATATCACCTCACCCTCCCATCATATACAGATAAAGAAAAAAGACATCCAAATAAAAAAGGTAAAAAAAAATCAACTCCAACATCTTATTACCTCAAAGATAAATAAGAATGTTTCTTGGCATTTATAAACCCTTCATAAATTGACCTTCATAAGCTGAGCAACTGGTGGCACAGTGGATAAAGTGCTGGGCTTGAAGTCAGGAAAACTCTTCCTGAGTTCAAATGTGGCCTCAGACACTTGCCAGCTATGTGACCCTGAGCAAGTTGCTTAATTCTGTTTGCTTCAGTTTCCTCATCTGAAAAATGAGCTAGAGAAGGAAATGGCAAGCTGATAATGACTTTAATATACCTGACAAGTGGTCATCCCAATGCATAATATACTTTTAACAATAGGCATTCTTCACCCTTTTGACTTTTATGATACACTTTATGTCTATAACCATAAGCATAAATTATTCACATATTAGTAATCAGCATTAGTTAAATATATTGTTGCAAACTGCTAATTTGTTAAACCTATCTCAGGTATTATAGAATTTACTTAATGTTCCAGACTTGATCTGAACTAGATTTTTCATTCAAATGTAGAATGAAAAAAAAAGCCACATTGTTTTTAGTCACAAGCAACTAATTGATTGCATTTTCTTTCCAGTGATATTGACCTTTCATTTATTTTCTCTAAGGATTATGAGTTTTCAATTTCATGCAATACCAAGAGATTGAATTGCTTTCCTGTGCTTGTGGACATCATTAGTAATGGACTACTTAAAATGTTTAATTCCTCAAAGCAGATTCAAACTGAGAGAGGCATATTTGATTATGTAAGTACAATAGTAAGAACTTGTTTAGCCACTATTGCTAAGAAATGAAACTGTAGAAGAGAATTTTCCAGCTAACAGAAACTTAACCCTTTAAGACTCAAAATATTTTTGTACCAACCTTTTTTTAAAAGAACTCTTGCTAAGAGTTTTTCTTTCTTTCCTTTATTGTTAAATGGATTGTATTTGAGCACAACTTAACCTTGTGTTGATGACTTCATTTCCAATCTCATATCCTACCAACTCAGAAATGAGAATTATCCAGAGAAATCACATTACCAAAAAGTTAGTGTACAGTTAAATGAGTTTGGAAGCCTAGTTCCAAATTACTTTCCACAGTAGTTGGACAGTAGTATATGTCCAATAACAATGAATTAGTTTGGTTGTTAGCCCTTCAGCAATTGTTATTTACTTTTCTTCATCATCTTTGCCAATCTGATGAGTATGTAGCAGAAACTAATAGTGCTTTAATTAGCATTTCTGTTATGATTAGTGAGTGGGAGTGCTTTTTTGGTGGGAGAAGGGGAGATGATTTTTGGTAGCTGGATCACTATTGTTCTTGTTTAGTTGAGTCAATGTGTATACATACATACATATGCATATGTAAATATATATTATATCTTTGATATTAAGCTTTTATCAGAAGAATTTAATGAAAAGATTTATTTTTGCTACTTGACTATTTTCTTCCTTTTATTTACAACTGCTTTAATTGTATTTGTACAAAGCTTTTAATTTTATGTAATCATATTTATCCATTTTATCTTGTGTGATTATTTCCATAGTCTGGTCAAGAATTTTTTCCCTATTCTTAGTTGTGAATATGTCCTTAGTATGTCCTCTTTTTAAATTTATGATACAGCCTTAAATAACTAATCACATATCAGTTAGAAGTTTATTGTAGAATGTGATATGATTTTAGCCTAACTCTAGTTTCTGACAATCTATTTTCTAGTTTCTTCAGTAGTTTCTGTTAAATAGTCTCTGTGCTAGTAGTTGGTATCCTTGGGTTTACCAAACACTACAGTGATTAATTGCTTCTGAGTCTTACACCTCTAATTTGTTCCACTGATCAATTTTTCTATTTTTTAAATCAACACAAAAGAGTTCTGATGTCTATTGTGTTGTGTCTTTTTCATTCTTCCCATTGAGAGTTTTCTGCTGTTAGCTGTTGCAAAATAACAGTGATTTCTATTTTTTTCAAGACAGGCTCTTTGAAGTTATAAACTTGTCCAATAATTTTAGATAATTATTTGAAACTATACTCAAATGGCTATAAAGCTGTGTAGACTCTTTTAATCCAGAAATACATCTACTGTGTTTATATGCCAAAGAAATAAAAGAAAAAGGAAAAGGATCTAATTGTGCAAAAATATTTATAGTAATTCTTTATATGGTGGAAAATAATTGAAAATTGAAGAGATTCTCATCAGTTGGGGAGTAGCTGAACAGCAGATGGTTTATGATTATGATGAAAGTGCTGTTGTACTATAAGAAATGAAAAGGGGGGTGATTTCAGAAAAACCTGGAAAGACTAATATGAACTGATGCAAAGTGAAATGAGCAGAGCCAGAAGTATATTGTACAAAGTAATACAGCAATATTGTAGTGATGATCAACTGTGTAAGACAACTCCTCTGATCAATGAAATGATCCAAGAAAATTTCAGTGAACTCATGTTGAAGAAATTCTATCTTCCTCTAGATAGTGAACTGATAAATTCTGAGTACAAATTTGAAGTATAATTTTTAACTTTATTTTTCTTACTTTCTATGACATGGCTAATATGACATTATGTTTTGCATGATTTCACATGTATCATTGACACCACATTGTTTACCTTCCTAGTGGTAGGGCAGGTGCTGGAGGGAGGGAGAGAATTTAGAATTCAACATTTTACAAAAAAAATGAATGCTAAAAAAATAAATTTATGAAATGAAAACACAAAAATCCCTATTCATTCTTCTGATCTGTGAGGAAACTTCATGCTTCAAAACATAAGTTGTTATCAAAGACAAGTTGTGTTTAGTCAGTCAGTTCACATTTACTAAGCTTCTTGTATGTGCTAGGAACTGTCCTAAGCTTTGGGGATACAAAAATAAAGCCAAAGGCAGTCTTTACTCTCAAGGTACTAAATCTAATGAATAAAACAAGGGAACCCTCCCTGCCAGCTATGTATCAAGATAGAGACCAGATAAATTTGAAATAATCAGTGGAGCGAATATAGTAGAGTTAAAAGGAAGCCAGAAAGTCTTCCAATAAAAGTCGGACTTGAAGTAAGTAAGAAAGGAGGTGGAGATGAGAAGTTAGAGTATTTCAGGCCTAAGAGACCAGTTAAAATGCTCATTGAGGAGATGGAGTGTCTTGTTCTAGGAACAGCTAGTGTCACTGAAGAAGAAGGTGGAGGGGGACAGTGGGGTAAAGTGTGAAAGGTGTGGGGTCAAGTTTGAAGGGATGCGAATGCCAAACAAGTGATTTTATATTTCATCCTGGAGGTGACAAGGAACCAGTGGAGTTTACTGAGTAGGGGGTGACATGGAGATGACATGATCAGATTTGTGCTTTAGGAAGATTAATTTGACAGCTGGATGGAAAATGGAGAAAGACTTGTGTCAGACAAAACAACTAGAAGGTTATTGTAATAATCCAGGCCTGAGGCATCAAATAATCTCCTCATTTCAAATATGAATCCAAAAGTTAATTTCTATTGCTCTTTGATAATTAAGATAATTAAGATAATCTCTGTTAAAAATATGTATCTTAAATATAAAATCCCTCTCAACTTTTATTATGGGGATTCAGGGTTATACTTCTGCTTTTCCTTCCCTCAAATATTTTCCATCCCTGGAAAACTGGCACAATCATTGTTTATCATTTTCTGTTTTACTTCTTATATTTGCTGGCTAATAGTGTTCTTCATGCTTCCAGGAGACTATGGAATTTTGGTTTGGTTTTGTGAACATCAATATTCTCTGGCTATCAGTTGCCGCCAGCATTTCTCCTTACATTGCAATGAGCAGCATCTATGATTGCAAAGTAAGAAAAAGTTATTTAAAAATCTATTAATTCTAGTGTGAGAAGATAGTTTTTTTTACGTCAGTTTTCTTCTTAAACAATATATAGATGTTTATATGCATAGCACCTAGTTCACTTCTGTTCTGCATATCCCTGTGTGTAATTGTTTAAAATAAAATCCTGAATTCTACCTGTTAAGTAGATTCCTAGCTGTTCTTTAAGAAGTTTAGTGTTTGGTGAAGTGCACTCTATCTACCAGGTTCTTTGAACATTGCCAGAACATTATTATAAATGCACATTTTTATCTGCATTTATTAAACTTCAGACTTCAAAACCACTTTGTATCTCTTCTTTTTTTTTTTTATCAGATAAAAGCTCAATCCCAACTAAGGATTTCAGGCCTCTACCCTTCTGCATATTGGTGTGGGCAGGCCCTGGTGGATATCCCCCTGTACTGTCTGATACTCCTTTTAACACTTGCATTTATGTATATTTTTAACTTCAAAATATTACCAAACTCTTTGTCTGACCCTGGAATCATGTCTGCTAAGGTAAGTATTAAAAATAAAGTGGAAAAAAGATAACAATGTGTATAATTAAAATAAAGTAATAATATGAAAAATATTTAATAGTTTAAATATTACATAAATGAAAATCAAAATGCTCATGATATCAAATTTATTTTGGAAACCTTTACAAGCTGACATAGTTTCCTAAAGAAAACTTCATCTTATCTGTTTAATATAGATTTCTACTAATTTCAGGTCCTGTCTGGCATTGGTTTTGCAGCATCTAATATCTCCTTCATGTATATAGTTTCATCCACCTTTTGCAAGCAGAAAAAAAATAGTAACCTTTGGTCCCTTTGCTTCTTTACTGTAAGTACCTATAAATAATGCATTCATTTTTAAAGGACTTTATATAAATCTATGTAGTCACTTTTCTCTTCAAAAGGATTTGTAGAGTAAAATAATTTTATGGCAGAAATGCACTGTATTGTTGGTGGTTCCTTGCACAGAGGTGTAGAATGGCTAGATCTCATTTGCACGATGACTTCCAAGTGACTTAAGTTCTCCAGATAACCATTCAAATGATTTAAGTTCCCCAGATCACCATAAATCCCCAAAGAACATTCCCATTAATCTCACTTTAGTTCTACCAAAGAAAGAGAACAAAAGATTATTAGACTAATTGCCTGACAGGATCAGGGTTCCAATTATTACAAGCCTATGGGAGCATCCCATAATTAACACGTAAGATTATGTACTGTGTATTGTGGAATATGGGTTGGGTGTGCAGAGTAGACTTGACTCAGTTGGAGAGATCTGGTTAAATCTGAGCTGAGTGAGGTCTGTCCTACTCCTTAGAAAACTGGAGGAGGACTGTGCCAGTAAAGCCAAAGTCAATGACCAGAAAAGTTAGACTATCTCTCTTCCAGTCACCAAGGAGGGTTTTAGGCTAGATTTGTAAGTGGTACTGGGCTAGAATACTGTGCCTGTGGTCAAGAAGACTAGATTTCAAATGTGGCTAACTTGTGTTATTCTTGGACAAGCAACTTAACTGGTTTGTCAGTTTCTTCAACTGGAAGATGGGGATAATAATAACACCTACTTCACAGGTCTGTTGTGTGGATCAAATGAGATAATATTGGTAAAGCACTTTACACAGTACTGGCACACAGTAGGTACCATAAAAATGCTTATGTCCTTTTCCTCAAATATCTTTGGTCTGGGATCAGAAGGAAAGCTGCTTGCTCCATCTCTTTTGAGAAGGAGGGAAACCCTGATCATATATTCCCCACCAGATAATACATACATAGGGGTGTATGGGGTGTTGAGAGACAAGCACCTAGCAGTTTTTTCAGAGCTCATCATCCACCTTTAATGTTGGTATTCACCCAGCTCTCACCTATGTTTCCAAGAAGCTATAGCAGGAGCATAGACCATGCCTGGGTCAATCCATTCCAGCAAATGGGCTAAACCCGGTTGAGGGTAATCAACAGACCTCAAACTCATTGGTGAGTTAGGGGGGAATGTGCTCCAAGGATATGGAGACTTCTTTCAGAAGAATGGGAATTTGAGAACTATTTGTTCCAACAGCCATGAAGACGGAGTGCAGAGAGCTTGGTTAGATGTTAAAGATCATCCAATGCACCCCAAGTCATCACCAGTCATCCCAATTTTTGTCCTGCCACTGGACGTGAATGACTCTGGAAGAGAGAGTGAGGCTATCAGTTTTGTGCAACTGCCTCACTTAAATCTAATCATGAACAAATCAAGGGTATCACCCCATGATGTCATTGGTCCTCTTTGAAAAAGGACAAATAACACCTTAGAAGGCTATTAAAAATAACAAATAGTAAAACAGCAAATGGAAATTGGAGAAATTCTACAAACAGGACACCCAAAAGCCAATGAACTGTCAGTAGGATAAGATATCAGCCAAAACCTGGAAAAAGAGAATGAGCTATCCCTGGAAAGGTCCTCTCTCAACATTCCCTGAAATTTCAGGCACTGGACATTTATAGGGCCAGCTGCATAGACTGTCTCTAAGGGACATAACAAATGATGTAACTTGGAGAAGATCAAGCCTGGAAATGCTACAGAAGCATTTCCAATAATCAAAACTTTGCCTTAACCACATTAAAATCAGAGGTTAACAAATTTAATTAAAAATTGAAACACAGTCCAACTTCTGTCTAAATGTTAGGAATTTTCCTAACTGGGGACTTGGAAAAATTTTTATTGAATTTATAACTTTTTGCCAAACTAAACTTCCCAAAGCAATAGAAGAGATAGCCACATGGATTATATACATTCTCTGTCCCTCCTCCCCCAGTCTTAAACTAATTATTTTACCTGGACAGTACTAAAATACAGTGTAAATGGAAGATAATCTTATAGGAAGGCACTACAAAGGGGGAAAGGGTTGGTGGGAGAGACCTCCTGCTGAAGGTAGATTTGAGTTTTGAAAGAAGCCAGGAAAGTTAGGAATCAGAAGTAAAGGAGATCATTTTAGGCATCAGAAATATCCATGGAAAAGTCACTGAATTAGGAAATGAAGTGTCATGTGAAAGGAGAAGCAAGTAGGGCAATGTTGTTGGATAGTACAGGGGTGTAAATTGTAGACTGCAAAGGTAGGGAGGTCCGTTGTAAAGAGCTTTAATGTCCCAACAGAGGATTTTACATTTAATCCTGAAAGTCATAGGGAAACATTAGAATTTATTAAGTAGGCAGATGCCTTGGTCAGACCAGTGCTTTAGCAACTTAATGGAAGATGGGCAGAGATCTGAGACAGGGAGACGAATTGGAAATTTATTTCAGTCTCTTGAATCTATTTCAATAATTCAGAGCTTGTAGAAGACTAGATAGTGGCTAGACAATTCTACAGAAAGGCAGATATATGGCATATGTGAATATAATAACAAGATCTGACAATATATTAGACATATAGAATGAATAAAAATGAAACATCAATGATGACACTGGATGGAGGTGCCTTAATGGTGCTAATGAAGTAGGAGAAAAGGGAGGGTTTTAGGGAAAAGACTATTAGCTTCATTTTGGACATGTTGACTTTAGGACAGCCATTTTGAGATGTCCAATATGCAGTTGGTGACATTGGGCTAGAGCTCAGAGGCGATCTTAGGGCTGGGCATATAGATCTAGGAACCATATGAAAAGACATAATAATTGAATCCATGGGAACTGATGAAACTATCAGGGAACTGATGAAACTATCAGGCAAGATAGTGCAGAAGGAGAAGAGAAGAAGGTCCACAACAGAACCTTGACAGACACTTACAGTTAGGAAAGGTGGCCTCAGTAAAAATCTAACAAGAGCCTAAGGAGAGGCTAGGCACGTAGAAGAACCGAGAGAAAACAATATTATGAAATCAGAGGGGAGAAAATATTCAGGAAGAGAAGATGATAAAACTATATTGCACAGAACTGAGAAAAGGTCATTGTATGTGGAGATTAAGAATATGCTATAATATGTTCAGACATTATCCAATTGAGGCATACACACTTGTTCGTAGTATTTTGATAAAATAAAAAAAGGCAATGATTTTTTTTGTCCTTATGGATCCTTTCCCTTTTTCTTTGATCTCTTTGGTGTATGTATCTAGTGATGGCATGGCTGGGTCAACGTGCGTAGCTTAATGCCTTGGAGGTAAAGTTTGTTCACTTCTGGTGTATAAGTTTCAAGAAGTATTCCAGAATGTTTGGAAAACAGTCCTTAAAAAAAGGAAATTTCCTGCAGAGATTGTGTCACAGTAGATAGTTTAACCTTCTAATTCTGACTATATTTGTTTTATTCAATAAATTTTTCAATTTGATGTAATTCAAATTATTCATTTTATCTATTCTGATCGTCTCTATTGCCTGTTTGGTCAAGAATTCGTTGCTATCCATAGTTGCTAAGATATCTGCTTCCTTACTCCTCAAATTTACTTGAATGACCTTTTATATCTAGGTTATGTATCTATTCATTTGGAGATCTTATAGTTTATGATATAAGAAGTTAGTCTAACCTTAATTTGTGACAGACTGCTTTCCATATTTTCCATCATTTTTGTCAAATAGAGTTCCTGTCCTTTTAGTCTTTTTTTCACAATGAGAAGGAAAGAGAAACAGAGAGAATAATCATTTACATAGCACACACTACATGCCAGGCACTGTGCTAAGTACTTTTTACAAATATTATCTCATTTGATTCTCATAATATCTCATTAAGGTAGGTGCTATCTTCATTTTACACTTGAGAAAACTGAGACAAGTAGAGGTTAAGTTACTTGCCTAGGGTTACACATTTAGTAAGTGTCTAAGGACCAATGTGAACTCAAGTCTTCATATCCCCAGGCACAAGTGTTTATCCTCTGTATCACAAGTCAATTCCTCTGGTGCCATTATATTTCATTGACTATGGTTCTTGGTGACCTCATTAGTCCCCTTGATCAAATTTTCTATTTTTTGAATCAGAACCAAATAGTTGCAATGATCATTTTCATTATGTAGTTTGAATCCTTGTACTGTTATCTTTCATTTCTTTTCATTATTTCCCTTGAGAGTCTTGACCATTTGTTACTTCTGAGGAATTTTATCATTTTGACTAGTGCTACAAAGTAGTACTTCGGTAATGTGATTGTTTTAGTATTAAGTCTGTCCATTGATTTAGACAGTATTGTAATTTTAATTATTTTGGCACAGTCCAATAATGAGTAATTAACATCTCTATAATTATTTAGATCTATATTTATTTCTGTAATAAGTGTCTTGTTATATTTATTTAGTTCATTGTGTCTTGGAAGCTGGAACCTAAGGCATTTGTTGTGATTTTGAATGGAATTCTTTCTCTTTCTCTTCCTGAACTTTTCTTATTACTATCCAAATATATGGATGATGCTTTATGCAGATTTATTTCAGATATTGCTATTTACTGAATTAATTTCTTAATTTATTTTAATATCTAAGGTTCTCTAAAATAAACTATTAAATACTCTGCAAAAGACAATACATTTTTAGCCTAAAATTATTCTTTCATTTTTTCATATCGTATTACTACAGCTATTTCTAGGTTTATATCAAAAGCTATAGCATTTCTAAATCTATATCTAAGATAGTGATAACAATGGGACATCTTTATATTATCCATGATCTTATGAAAAGACCTCTACCATTGCTCAGTTACAAGTAGCACTAATGGTTTTAGACAAATAAATTTACTATATTAAGAAAGAATATAATTAGTATTAAACTCTTTAATGTTCTTAACAAAAGGAGCGCTAAAATTTTACCAGAAACTTAATCATGTTTTTAATTTTTTATTTATTTTATACTGAATTTAAGAAATAAAACAAACATTTCCATAACATAGTAGAATGAAAACAAAAATTGCAGATGAAACTGCAAATCTGTTATGTACAATTTGCTATTCCTTTTAAATGTGTAGTAAGTTTATCATGTAACTTGCTTTTTTTCCCCCTTTTTTTCTTCCCTCACCACCCTTGTCCTAGAGATGGCTACTATTAGACAGACAGACAGACACACAAACGCACACACATACATGTAAAATCATTCTATACATATTTCTATTTGTCAATTCTTTTTCTGGATGTATATAGTATCTTCCTTTGTCACTAATTTCAATATTTCTAATAGTCAAAATGTAGCTCAAAGTTGTACTTAAAACATTATAGCTGTTACTGTATATAATGTTCTCTTGTTTCTGCTAATTTTATTCTTCATTTTTTCTAATACATATTTTTCTAAGATCATCAAGCCCATCATTTCTTATAGCACAGTAGTGTCCCATCACTATAATATTATACAACTTGATGGACATTCCCACAATTTCTAGTTTTCTTGCCAACAAAAGAGAGCTATTCTTAATGTTTTAGAATATATAGGTTCTTTCCCTTTTCCCTTAATTATCTATGGAAACAGACCTAGTAGTAGTAGTACTGGCTCAAAGGGTAGAGCATTTGTTCATATGACTACAAATTGATTTGATTTCTTCATTGGAAAACTGCCCATTCATATCCTTTGATCATTTATCAATTGGGGAATGACTCATATTCTTATAGATTTGACAAAGTTCTTTATATATTTGAGATATGAGACCTTTATCTGAGAAATTATCTATAAAAATTTCCCCCAATTTTATGATTTGCTTCTAATCTTGGCTACATATGTTTTATTTGTACAAAACCTTTTTAATTTAATGTAATTGACATTTTCCATTTTATACCTCACTCTGTTTTCTCTCTATTGTTTATTCATATATTGTTCACCCATCCATAAGTCTGATTGCTAATATTTTCCATATTCTTCAAATTTTCTTGTAATATCTCTCTTTACATCTAGGTCATGTATCCATTTTTACTTTATCCTGGTAAATGGTATATGGTATTGGTCTGTGTCTGATTTCTGCCAGTTTGCTTTCCACTTTTCTTAACAATTTGAATTTTCAACAAGTAATGAATTCTTATCCCTAAAACTTAAATCTTCACACTGGTCAAACACAAGGTTGCTATAGTCATTTGCTGCTATTATGTGTCTACTCTCTGTTCCACTGATCTACCTTTCTATTTCTTAGACAGCACCAGATAGTTTTGATAATTACTGCCTTATAATATAATTTAAGATCTAATACTGCTAAAACTCCCCCTTTTACACTTTTTAAAATTCTTTTGCTATTTTTTACCATTTGTTCTTCTAAACGAATTTTGTTATTTTTTCCAACTCAGCAAAGTAATTTATTAGTAATTTAACTGGGATGAATTGAATATATAAGTTAGTTTAGGTTAAAATTGTCATTTTTATTATATTAGCCCTACCTAGGACAATTCATACTTCTCCAATTATTTAAATCTGATTTTATTTGTATAAAAAGTTTTTATTTTTTGGTTGTAATTTTATTCATATAATTCTTAGTTTTGTTTTGGCAAGTGAACTCCTAGGCATTTTATACTGCTTAGAGTTATTTTAAATGAGATATCTCTTACTATCTCTTCTTGTCAAGTTTGTTGATGATTTATAGAAATGCTGATGATTTATGTGGATTTACTTTATATATTTCTATTTTAATAAAATTATTAATTGTTTCAGTTTTAGTTGAGCCTTTGGGGTTTTCCAAGCATATCGTCATATTGTCTTCAAAAAGAGATAGTTTTATTACCTCATTTCCAATGCTTATTTCCTCTATTTCTTAACACTCCCCCAACACTGCTACCATTAGAATTTCCAATGTGATATTGAGTAACATTAGTGACAGTGGGCATCCTTGTTTAACACCTGATTTTACTGGGAAGACTTCTCGCTTGTCCTCATTACAAATAATGCTTGCTGATGGTTTAAAGCAAATGCTTTTTTATAAATTTAAGGAAAAGTCCATTTATATCTATTCTTTCACATGTTTTAAATAGAAATAAAGGTTGCACTTTATTCAAAGCTTTTTCTGCATCTATTGATATACAATTTTTACTACTTTTATTATTGATATAATCAATTATGTCAATAATTTCCTTATGTTAAACCATTCCTCTCTTCCCAGCATAAATTCAATTTGGTCATAATGTATTATTTTTAAAATATACTATTGTAATCTTTTGGCTAGTATTTTATTTAGAAATTTTACATCCATGTTCATTAATGAAATTAGTCTATAATTTTCTTTCTCTGTTTTGACTCTTCCTGGTTTAGGTATCCGTCTCATATTTGTTTTATAAAAGGGGTTTAGTAGGACCCTTTCTTTGCTTATTATTCCAAAAAATTTATTTAATATTGGAATTGGTTGGTCTTTAAATGTTTGATATAATACATTTCTAAATCCATCTGGTACTGCTGCTTTTTTCTTAGAAAGTTAACTCATGACCTGTTCAATTTCTTTTTCTAAATTGGGTCTATTTAAATAGTCTATTTTCTCCTCTGCAATCTAGGCAGTTTGTGTTTTTGGAAATATCCTTCCATTTCACATAAATTGTTAAATTTATTATGTGAAATATTGGCATATAATTTGGCAAAATAATTCCTTATAATTGCTTTAATGTCATCTTTATTAGTGGATAAATATAATCCTTTTCATTTTTAATATTAAAGATTTGGTTTTCTTCTCTTTTTAAAAATCAAATTAACAAATGTTTTATCTATTTTGTTGACTTTTTCATAAAACCAACTCTTAGTTTTATTTATTGATTCAATGCTTTTATGCATTCAATTTTGTAAATCTCACATTTGATTTTTAGGATTGCCAATTTAGTGTTTACTTGGGGATTTTTGGTTTGTTCTTTTTCTAGATTTTTCTTTAATTGAATGCTCAATTCCTTCTTCTGTTCTTTCTCTATTTTGATATAAGCATTTAGAGATATAAAATTTCCTCTGATTACTACTGTTGCTGTATCCCACAGATTTTGATATGTTGTCTCATTATCATTCACTTTAATGAAATTACTGTTTCTGTGATTTTTTCTTTAATATTAGGTTAATCTCCAATTAGTTTTGAATCTATGTTTCCATATCCCCTTAATAATTTTTATTGCTTTGTGACCAGAAAAGAATGCTTTTAATATTTCTACTTTTCTGGTTTTAACTATAAAAGATTTATGCCTTAATATATGATCAATCTTTGGAAAGGTATCATGAGCAATTGAAAAAAAGGTATATTCCTTTCTATTCCCATTCAATTCTCTCCAGATATCTATCATATCTAGCTTATTTAAATTCCTATTCATTCCTTGACTTTTTATTAATTTTTTGGCTATATTTTTCTAGTTCTGAGAGAGGAAGATTAAAATCCCTATTATCATAGTGCCACTATTATTTCCACTTATAATTCATTCAACATTTCTTCTAAAAATTTAGATGCTGTAGTATTTGGTGTCTATAGGATTAGTATTGACATTGTATGTTGTCTGATAACTTTTATTTAAATGTAGTTACCCTGTTTATTTCTTTTAATTCAATCTATTTTAATTTTAACTTTATCTGAGTTCATAACTGCTACCCCTGCTTTTTTGCACCAACTGAAGGATAATAAATTTTATTCCAATCCTCTGTTTAACTTGATCTGTATCTCTCATTTTTCATTGTGTTCCTTGTAAGCAATATGCTTTGTGATTCTCATTTTTAATTCATTCTGCTATCTACTATAGGTGAGTTCATCCCATTCATATTCAAAATTATAATTATCTTTGTGTATTTCCCTCCATCCTATTTTTCTTTACTATTGTCCTCATTTTACCCTCTCCCTCCTCACAAATCCTTCACTTGACTATCTCCTTAATCCAGAAAAGAATCCTTTCCTTATCTTCTTGCTTTTCCTATGTATTCCTTAATCTACCCACCCCAGTGAGAGTCACTCATCCTCTCCACCCTCCCTCCTAAATTTTAATCAACACACCTTTTTAAACATCCTTCCCTTATCTGGTCTCCTAATCCTCCTATTTCTTTATAAATTTAGAAAACATTTGTATCCTTTTAGATGTTGTGTTTCCACATTGACCCAGATAAGATGAGAGTAAGGTCCTAGAACTAGCAGCCTTCCCTAGACCCACACTTCCTTCCTTTTTATCAGTTCTTCCTCTCATATCTCACTTTTTTTTTAGATAATTGCTTTGTACTTTTTTCTACCACAATTTTGTTTTTAGAATCACCCCATCATTTTTGCTTAGCCCCAACCTTTCTTTCAAACTAGCCAAGTAATGATGACAGTCTTAAGAATACCGATAAAATTTTCGCATTAAAAAAGCAAATATTGTGACCTTAATGAGTCCTTGATTTTTGTCTGGATCTTATATATCAGTTTTTCCATTGAGTTCTGGTCTTTCTGTCACAAATACCTGAAAGTCTTTCAGTTCATCAGATATCATTTTTATTCCATTCAGGATTATATTTAACTTTGCTGGGTAACCTAAGTTATTTTTTGGACACAAAAACAGCTGCACAGTATTTAAATTAGGTTTTTTTGTTGTTGCTTGTAATATTTTCTCCTTAATCTGAGAACTTTGAAACTTGGCTATGATATTCCTGTAAATTTTCCTCCTGCTTTTTTTTTACGTGGTGAATGGTAGGTTCTTCTATTACTAATTTACCCTTTTGTTTACAACTTCAGAGAAATTTTCCTTAATAATTTCTTGTAATATTTTATCAAGCCTATTTTTCTGATTATAACTTTCAGTTCAGTTTAACAGTTCTTATATTGTCTTTCCTTGATCTGTTCCATATGTCAGTTGCTTTTCAAATAAGATACTTCAAACTCTTTTCTATTTTTTTATTTAAAAATTTTTTAAAAATTATTTCTTGGTGTCTTATAATATTATTCACTTCCTTTTGCTCAGTTCTAGTTTTCAAGGAGTTATCTTCTTCCTTAAGATTTTGGATCTCTTTTTCCAATTTGTTGAATTTCCTTTCATAATTCCTTTGGATTAATTTTATTTTTAAAAATTTTTCCCTGATCTCATCTATATGATTTTTAAATTTCTTTTTAAGTTCTTCCAAGACCTCTTTTTGGGCTTGTGACCATTTGAAATTACTTTTGTGGTGGGAGTGGCTTTTTTTTAACCTCACCATCTTCCTCTGCATGTGAACCCACATCTTCTTTTACACCATAGTAGCTATCTGTGGTTAGGCTCTTTCTCCTTTGCTTATTCATTTTTATTTTGTTTTATTTTAAAGAGCTTATTATTGTAATCAAGTTTTGATCCAGAGTGGTGGGTAATATTGTCCAAGAATCAGGTCCTTCTTACTGTTATTTTCCAAATTTTGTCCAGGATCTCAACCTTGGGCACCCTGCTCCTCACTCAAGCCATGTCTAGGGCCCCCATCAATGCTATCCCAAAATGTTCTTGTTCTCTGTGCTACCATTACTGCACTCAGTGGTGTGTGCTTGCTCTTTCTTGTCCACAGTTACAACCCAGAATCACATATGGTCAGCATAGCTAGGCCTGGCATCAGGAGAAAGCACAAGGCACTTTGATCTTTCCCTACTTGGCTGTTTATTACATGAAAGTTCATGAGATGAAAGTTTGTGAAGTGAAAGCTCTTGAGGCCAGGCTGCTTTACAACCCAGTGGCCTCCATAGTTTGTTTGTTGATTCAACTGAGTCAGCCTACAGTTATCTGCATTTCACTCAGACCAAACCTCAACTGGTCCTCTCAAGTTATTTTAGGAGGACAATTGTTTTACTCCTTTACCCTTGAGTCATATTTGTTTGAACTCAGGAAGATGAGTCTTCCTGACTCCAGACCTGACATTCTATCCACTGTGGAAGCACCTAGCTGCCTCCTTGATGGTTTTAGAAGTCATTTAGCCCGAGCCTCAGACTTCTCACACAACTTACCTTAGAGTGTCACATTGAGAAACAAATGTGATCATCTATATAAAGTGTTTTATAAGTCACAAAATTTATATAAATGTGAATTGTTATTGATTTTATGAGAGGCAGCATAATGATGATCCCTAGTAGAATTAATTGCTAAGCTTACAATCAGCATATCTGAGTTTGAATCCTGACTCCAATATTTACCAGCTATGTGAATACAGGCAAGTCATCTGATCTCTCTGAGTCTCAGTTTCCTCATACATATGAGTGGGGTAAGATTCCTTGCATTATCTAGCTTTCAAGATTGCTTCAAGGAAATCATTTTGTAAGTCATATTATAACTATTAATATTTTTTTAAGTTTAGAAAACTACATGAAGAAAATACCAAATTCTAGAGTATTGAACTTGACTGACATTATCATGATTCCCTTTTAATACTTTCTTTCAGGTCTCAATGCTATTGATGGTCATTTTTGAAAGCTACCACAGATTTCCCTTTATGCTCGTCTGCATAATATTAGTACCCTCTTTTACACTGATGGGAATCTGTGATCTTTTTGTTGAGGTAAGCAACTCTAATGATTTTCCCAATGTACCAGAGAATGTGAATTTTGGTAAAAAAAAAAAAAAAAGCTTTGTTACACAAAGGAAATCATCATTTTGATGCCCATGTTTCCAACTTGTTCAATAATGTGCAAGCAAAACATTTAAACTGTGGTCTTGAATGATTCTAGACTTTTTGATACCTAAGTCAACATTTCTTTGAGTAGCTTGCTCTCAAATTCTCTATCTTAATTAGAGTGCACCCTATTGGAATATATACACCCAAAAAAACCTCAGAAAAAATTATTTCCCCCACAACCATTTGGTGATAATAGATGTTTTCTTGTTTCTGGTTGGGTATGCTTGTGTATATCTGGTAAAATGGTCAGTTATCACTAAGATATGATTCATAAATTTACTATTTCCTTCAAAATATAAAAATCCACATAAACAAACTCCTAAGGCTTGCTGGTATGTAGCACAAGTTGGTAATAATTTTCTTTTATACATTTCGCACAAGTTTTTTGGTAACATCTATAACCAACTTAGGACAGAAAAATCTCTTTCTTATAAGCTTTAGGGTTCCTATGTTCAAAGTCATCATGTTAGTCATTCATGACATTATTGAGCCAAAGTCCCCTAAAGTGCTTTGGGTAGCACCATCTATTTCCTGGTTCTATATATTGAATCAGTCACAGTCCAATGCAACACTCTATTGCAAAGCTCCAACTTCTGCCATCATCTCATTAGTAAGTTGCCTTTTGCTGACTGGAATTCAAGATGCTTGGTATAATTGCCTTAATTTTTGGTTTGTATCTCTTCTGTCAGCTGTTTATCACCCACCTTTTCTTGCTGCCAGGCATCCTCAGACAACCATGGAAGGAGAATTGTTTGAATGAAACATGGTTTACATATGTATTGAGCATGCTCTTTAGTGTAAGTTTTGAGCTCTTGGCTGCACTTTCATCTGATTATAGTGCAACTTATTGGCTATCACAGATTTCTGTCCTATCTTTTTTCTCTTATTGCCTCAGTTCTAGTTTTCTATGATGCTTTGCCAAAGCATCTGCGTCCATTTTGTTCTTTCTTCTTGTTTAGTCATGTCTGACTCAGTGGCCTCTCTTAGAGTTTTCTTAGCAAATGTACTAGAGTGGTTTCTCTAAGCTTATTTTAGAGATGAGGAAACTGAGGCAAATAAAGTTAAGTGACTTACTCAGGGTAAGTGCCTGAGGCTGGATTTGGATTCAAATCTTACTGACCCCAGGCCTGACATTCTATCCACTGTGCCACCTAATTACTGGTCTTATTTCAAGATTGCTGGCAGTAGTCTCTGTGCCTGCCTAACTGTGACATCAGAAGAAGGAGGACCATGTACCAAGCCTTGGTTGAATCTCAGAAGCACAATTTTACCTATCTTCTCAGGGCCACCACACCTTTCTGCATCTGGCTCTGCAAGTGTTGATCCAACATAAACAAGAACTCCATGGATTTTTCTTTTTTGTTATTAAATATTACTATTAAAGATAAAATTAGCATTAGCTTTTTCTTTCATCCATCTCAGCTAAATTTCCTATACATCCATACCAGATGACATCTTGCTGCCACTGAGGCTGTTTCTCTTAGCCTCTCTGTCATTTTCATCACTTTGCTTGTATCAGGTCTCTGTGTCTCAGGCCAACAGTTGCCTGTTCAACTCAAGCTTTTCAGTGTTATTCTCTTGTGAGACATGGATCATGTTTACAGAAAATGCCAATTTGACATCTATAATATCTGTCCACTATAGGAAATATGAGCTCAGCCATACTCATAGATGAAATTGTATGTCTGGATTTTTTTTTAGAGTATTCTGTTTCTCTATGGAAGGCCTCATTTGATTAGAAGGGTTTCTATCTCTAAGTAATTCTTTCTCCTTAGGGGGTTAGCCTCTATGAAACTTCCAAGAACTACTACTCTACTGTCAATTTCAAGGCATATCTCTATGATCAAAATCCCCAGGTGCTACTAGAAAGACTTCTGAATTGTATCACCTGACTTAAAATTAGTGGTCTTAATTTATTTTTTCTTCAAGCCTTTCATTTTTCTGTCCAATATTCTTAAAATATTCTCATTCTTAAGGTCTTGGTTTACTTAGGAGAACTCTATGCTTTTCATCTTTTGTAAGACAATAGCTCTCAATTGCATAAGTTCCCATCTTTTTTAGAAACTGTTCCATGTATGCCCATGTTGACAATACAAATACATACTGCATTAATACAAACAATAATTATGTAGTACTATAGCAGCAACACCTTACTGGATTAATATATTGTGCTTAAACAATACAATAGCATAGCAATAGACATGAATTCAAATCATGAAAAGAATATTGACAAATTTATCATATATTCACATATAACAATTAATTAGATATACAGTAGCATTTTAAGCTTTAAGAAGTATAGTATATCAATAAATTCATCATTCATTTAATAATATTTTCATTCCAATATCTGGTGAGAGTCAAGGTGATCTAGTTTGAATAAACTCATTGTACCTTCAAGAAAAAAATTTAAAATAAAACATAATAAACACATAGGAAATAATTTTTAGAATGCAATCAGAAAGAAAAAACAATATCTATACCACAAAAGAAAATCTATGAAGAGAAAGAAAAAAAATGCAAGCAAAATGTGTTTCTGTATTGTGATAGATTTATTTCAGCAGTGATTACCTACCATATGAATTTAAAGAGGATATATTTTCCCATAACATACATACATGTAAGCACATATATATGTATACACACAAACACATACATTCACATCTATACATACACATATTTTAAGGTTCAGAATGATTTCCTATTTTCTCTCCCTTAAAAGATAAAGCATTCCAAGCTTACACCAACAGGCTTGACCCCTTCCTACCAAATGCTAGCTACATTAAATATCATGATAGCTAACATATAGTGAGTAAATCCATTTATCCAAGCATATAGCAAACAAAAATCAGAGAAATTATATGGATTGGAATGTTCCAGAAATTTTTTTAAAGCATAGCTTCAATAAATTCTTTGACTGGAAAAAAGATACTTAACTCAACCAAAAAAAAAATCATCTCTAATCTCAGTCAAGAGAAAGTTGCCCCAAATCTTTAAAGAGGCAAGCTTGATATCAGGGACTATTTGAGGTATCAACCCCTCTAAGAGTCTATTGCTTTTCAAAGACTCTTTTCTTGCCTCCTCGTTTCTCTCCACAAATAAAGTTTAGAACCGTGTGTGAGAGAGGCATGAATGAATGTTTCTCCTCTCCAAAACTCCCATACTAACACCACCCTTCACTTGGGTATTTTAAAAATAATCATTCTCTTTACCAATTCAGCATCACACCTGAGCAACAGTAGGCAAAATGCCCCTAGGGAACTTGGGTTGAACTGAACTGGAAAAGATTTAGGCTATAAATATGGGAACAAAATGTCCAAGGTTTCTTCTACTGCATTCAGGTAATGACCGTTCCTAGACATGCAGTTAGCAAGGAAATTAAATGTCTGAATTCTAATTTATTTATTTATTAAATTGATGAATTTCCACTTACCTATTATTTTCCTTTGACAGTACTACTATCATAATGAAGATAATTTTGGTGAATTCGGTAAAAATATATTCTTCATAATTCTCATAGTAAGAACTTTTCCATTTTCCAATGTGTTAAAGGTGACAATATTTGTTATAGGATACCATTGATTATACAATTGTTATGTTAATGCCATTGATGGTATGTTATACCATTGGTTTATAATATACCATTCATTTTAACAGTACTTGACTTAAAAAAATTCAGTGAATGAATTTAGACACTCAGACTTTATTTAGTTTTGATGACTCCTAAAATTAGAATAATAGCTGTGACTATCAAATGAATCTGACTTAAGTTTAAAATTTTGAACTTTGCCTAGTTTTGGGAGAAATCTTGCTTATGAATATTTAATTTTTCTGTCTCTTATTCTCTCTGGTTAGTAAAATGGGAGAACATCTGAGGATCTTTAAAATGTGCATATTATCTCTCAAATTTATGAAATATTTTTACATGTTTACCTTGATACAAGATGAAACATTCCTTTTTCAATTCAAATATGGACATGATCTTTGCTATATTGTTAATAACTAGTTTTCTTTCTCTTCCTTTGCCTCTCCAGCCTTACCTCCATTGTATGATTTTTGTTCTTGCTCTATGGTATTTGGAAAAAATGAAGTATGGAAAAAAATCATTAGGAATGGACCCTGTATTCAGGTTTGGAGAAAAAACAGAACTTGGAATTCAGTTTTGGCATTAAAATCGAAATCTATCATGTTAAGCAGTTTAAAAAAGATGTATTGAATAATAGTCCAGGGTCAAGTACTATAGCATTCTACTATTGTGGGAGTTAATGAGGAAGAAAAAAATATCAGTTATAATCTCTGTAATTAAGGAGATCACATTTTACTTGGGGAAAAAAGCTATACTCCATGTAGCAATTAGTAATTAATTGCTGTTGAAATAGAGTGGAAGAGATCAGTGAGCATAATCAGAAAAGACCATGATGAAGAGGAAGAGCTCTGAAAGGTGGGTCTGACTTCAGTAAAAAGAGAAGAGGGAAGGCATTTCAGACTTTAGGAACATCAAAAGCCAAAGCGCAGAGGTACAAATAATCAGTGAAGTAAAAATTCTGCAAAAAAAAGTTGAAAACAAAAACAATTAATTAAAACACTGTCTGAACTGGTTTTTTTTTTTTGATGAGATGAATAGGATAGATAAATCAGGAATAATGAGTATAAAGAAACTATATTAATAACAAAATACTGATTATCTGAATTAATCCAAATAAGTTCCCTGAAAAATATAATTCATGATTTAATTTTTTTCTTTTTTCTACAAAAGTACAAGATTCTATCTGTAATAAAGTTTTCTCAGTTAAGTTAAGCAAATGTGCCTATTGTCTCCACTATTATTTAGTATGGTACTAGAAATGTTAGCTGTCATACTAACACAGAACAACAACAAATGAATAACAAAACGATAAGCCTAGGAAAAAGAAATCAAAATTATATCTTCATAGACACAAAATAATACAAAAAAAATGAAAGTTATTCATTGTGAGTAGGCCATACTAATAGAATATGAATGCTAGTACTGACAGTATTGCCAGCCTTATTTCAAAAACAACCAATCTACATTGAATTATTTTTTATAGAATGAAACAAAATTATATGAAAATTAATTTGAAGGCAATAATGGTCAAGAAATTCAAAGAAAATATAGAAAAATTCAAGAGTAAAGGAAGACCATTGTTATCAGATATGAAGGTATTTTTTAAAAGTAATAGCTATGAAAAGTTTGGTAGTAGTTAAAAATTTTAAATATGTCAATAGAACAAAAAATAGAAAAACAATACCCAGAAGCAAATCCCAGTGTTCAATAAGCCTCAATAAAACAAAAAAATGAAACACCAAACAAATAAAAAACCCGCAACCAAACCACTGGTATCCTATTCAGCAGGAACACATGGGAAAACTGGAAACTCATTTGACGGAAAATAGATCTAGACCAGCATCTCGAAAATTATGCTAAACTCTAAATAGACAAATGATCTAATATAAAATGTTATATCATAAAACAAAGGAGTAGAGGAATATGAAAAAGTACTTTTCACAACTATCCTGGTGGAAGAGGGGTATTCATAAGCAAAGGATAGAGAATATGATAAAAAACAAAATATGTAGCTTTTATTGTGTAAACAAAATACTTTTTTGAAAGCAAAGTCTATCCACGTAGAATAATAAAAAGTCAAGATAAGAGGGGAAAAAAACCAATCTTGAACCAAGTATCTTGGATAAAAATGCAATGCATAGTTTTATTGACATAAATCCCAAGATTTCCAACACAAATATATTACAGATAAATATTCAAAGGATATGAACAAAGAATTTCAATAATTAAATTGAAAATCATCAACAATTGATGATTCAAAATAAAAGAAATGTAAACAAAAGAGTACCCAGGTTCCACCACCATGATAAATTAAGGAAAGAGTTTATATAGGGAGAACTCTGGGAAAACATTCATCTTAATATGTTATTGGGAGAGTTATTAATTTGACCAACCGTTCTGTGAATGGGGGGATGAAATTAGGTATTCAAAGTCTTTTTATACCCAGCCTTCCCAATAGTTATAAATATGATAGTTGACATATAACTCTTTAGATTTTGCAAAGCAGTTTGCATATATTATCTTGTTTGAGCTTTATACCAGCCTAATGAGGTCAATACTACAGATATTATTATTATTGTGATCTTGATTTGAGAAAACAGATGATAAGATTAAATGACTTGCCCCTGATCAGAGCTAGTAAATGTTAGAGACAGAGGTCTTTTTTACTCCAAGTCCAGCAAGCAACATTAGCAGAAAAATAAAAGACAAAAAAGTGTCTGATACAAAAAAAAATTTTTCAGAAAAGTAAAAGACAAAAATAAAAGACATACGGTATATCAAAATATTCATAGAAACACTTCCTTTTTTAGTAAATAGAAGGAAAGAAAGGAAGGAAGATAAAAGAAAAAATCTAGAAAGAAAATATGTGCCCATTAATTGGGAAGTGGTATATACAAGTGATATTTGAATGTCATGATATATTATTAACACGAACTGGATGAATTAAGAGAAACATGGGAAAAGGTCTATGCAATAATGTAAATGAAAAGGTAGTTGTACTTTGGTTCCAAAGGACAGAATAGTCAACTAGTCTTTCTCTTTGTGGAAGGGCAGGGTAGTACGGGTTCCAAATGATGCATGTGAGTTTATTATTCTTGGTTAGTTTAACTATTTTGCTTCAGTATAACTAGGGATTCTGGATTTGGACAGAGGAAAAGGATGGAAAATTTCCATGATATTAAAACCTAGAAGGCATAATTTAAAAAATAGTAGTGATTGTGGCTTTCCAGGAAATATGAATTATTGCCTGATAGGCCTAAAATATTTGTGTTGGTTAGTGGAATAAATTGAAGTTAGATCCTTGGGACCAAATTGTGGAGTGATTTGAAAACCAGAAAAGAAGTTTGAATTTGATAGAACAGGCAATAAGGAGCTACTGTTGACTCCTAAGCAAGTGAGTGACATAATGAAGCAATGTTAGGAAAAATTATTTTGATAGTAATACAAAGGATACATTGAAATCAGGATGAAACAGATATAAGAAGGTCAGTAGGCCTCTGTTACAATAATAGAGGCATAATGACCAAGATTGCATGTAGAGCAGAAAAGGGCAAACAAGGAGAAAATGTGAAGGGGTGGGAGGGCAATAGGATTTGGTGATAGATTGGATTTAGGGGACAAAGGAAAGATTTACTTTATCAATGTGTATAGCCTGTTGGTGTTCCTCAATTATTTAGTCATGTCCTATTCTTTGTGATCTTGTAGACCATAGCATGTCAGGAATACTGTTCATGGTGTCTTCTTTTTTTTCATTTTTAAAATTTATTTTCTTATTTTTAGTTTTCAGTATTGATTTCTATAAGTTTTCTCTCCCTCTCTCTCCTCCTTTCTCCCAAGATATGGTGCAGTCTCTACTTATAGAGGCTCTACTTATGTATTCACTTTAAACATATTCTCACATTAGTTATGATGTAAAGAAAAGTTGGGATTAATGGGAGGAACCATGATAAAGAAGAAATAAAACACACAATAAAAGAAAAGGAGAGCAAATAATATGCTTCCATCTGTATTCAGACTTCAAAGTTCTTTCTCTGGATAGGGATAGCATTTTCCATCCTGAGTCTTTTGGAGTTGTCTTAGATCCCTACATTGCTGAGAAGAGCTAAGTCAATCAAAGTCAGTCATTGCACAATGTGTTTATGTACAACATTCTCCCGGAGAACATGGTTCTCCTGGTTCTGTTCATTTCACTGAGCATCAGTTCATATAGGCCTTTCTAGGTTTTTCTGAAATCTGCTTGCTCATCATTTCTTATAGCACTATAGTATTCCATTACATTCGTATATCATAACTTATTCAGCCCTTCTCCAGTTGATGGACATCCTCTCAATTTCACCACAAAAAGAGCTGCTATAAATGTTTTTGTACACCTGAGTTTTTTTCCCAGTCATATGATCTCTTTGGGATACAACTCTAGAAGTGGTATTGTTGGCTCAAAGGGTATGCACATTCTTATAGCCCTTTAGGCATAATTCCAAATTGCTCTTGAGAATTGTTGGATCAGTTCACAACTCCACCAACAACAGATTGGTGTACCAATTTCTCCACATGTTTTTCATCATTTATCATTTTCCTGTTTTGTCATGTTAGTCAATCTGATCAGTGTGATGTGGTATCTCAGAGCTGTTTTTATTTGCATCTCTCTAATCAATAGTGATTTAGAGCACTTTTTTCATACAACTATAGGTAGCTTTAATTTTTTCATCTGAAAACTGCCTATTCTTATCCTTTGATCATTTATCAGATGGGAAATGACTTGTATTCTTTCATGGGGTCTTCTTAGCAATACACTGGAGTGGGTTGCCATTTCTTTCTCCAGTGGTCACCTTTTATTAGAACTCTTCACTATGATCTGTCCTTGTTGGTTAACCCTGTATGGCTATAGCTCGTAGTTTCATTGACCTATGCAAGCCCCTCTACTATGACCAGTCAGTAATCTAGAAAGGGATGTATAGCCTAGCAGATAGTAAGAACTGTATATTGATAGAGAATAAATGCTATTTTGGAAAAGATAATCCAATCAAGCGAAGGATAACAATTTTGTAGAAATTGCTATAGTGGGTGGGAGCAGGGCACTATCTTCATGCCATGCATTTTTATAACATTCTTTTGTTATCTGTAGAATTTTTCCATCAAATAAAGATGCAGGTCCCAACCCTGAAGAACCAGAAGCTGAAGACCAGGATATTCAGGAAGAAAGAGAAAGAACAGCAAGTGCATTGACTGCTTCAAATTTTGATGAGGTAAAATAAACAAATAAATAAAAACCATTATTTACTGAAATATTTAGATATTTAGTGGAAGAAATTTTCAAGTAAACAATCTGCTTTCTTAATTTAAAGCTTATTTCATTTCTCTAACCCATGTTTACTGTATGTATAAGATGTCCATCTATAATAACATCTTTTGGATATCTGATACACAGTGTGTCCCTCTCTGAGCTCAGTCTAATCTTCTTTTGAACTCACAGATTTAACTTAGCAAAGATGGTCCAGTACCACATGGATACAGACATTTTAATCAAAATTTAATAAGTGAAATTATTTTTTATCCTCTTTAAATCATCAAACTGTGCACGTACAAAGGAGGTGTCACCTTGAATCTTTTACAAAGTGATTAGATCTTCTAAATTTATGATACAGCTAATTTTTTGGCCCCCTTTTCAACCAAAATATTCATAATTCATCTGAAAATCAATTCTTAACATAGAGATTTTAGCAGATTTTATTTTCTCAAAGTTCTTTTCTTACAATTTTCAGTCACCAAACTGTTCACCTATGAAAGTGGCAATACCCTACATCTTTTACTGGTCAATTTAATTATTTTTCTTTGTATAAAAGTGTTCTGCTCCTTTCAATGGTGCCAGAGTGTTGTTTTGATTTGCATCTCTCTAATCAATAGTGATTTAGAGCACTTTTTGATATGACTATAGATAGCTTTAATTTCTTTCTTTGAAAACTGCCTGTTCATATCCTTTGACCATTTATCAATTGGGGAATGACTATGTTCTTGTAAATTTAACTCAGTGCTCTATATGTTTTAGAAATGCAGCCTTTATCACAGACACTAGGTGTAAAAATTCTTCCCCAGTTTTCTGCTTCCTTTGTAATCTTGGTTGCCTTTGGGTTTGTGCACAAACTTTCCAATTTAATGTAACTAAAATTATCCATTTTGCATTTCATAATGTTCTCTACCTCTTGTTTGGTCATAAATTTCTCTATTCTCCATAAATCTAACAAATAAACTTTCCCTTCCTCCCCTAATTTGTTTATAGTATCAGCCTTTATACCTAGATCATGCACCCATTTGAACTTTTTTCTGGGGTATGATGTCAGGCATTAGTCTATGCCCAGTTTCTGTTGCACTATTATCCAGTTTTCCCAGTAGTTTTTGTTAAACAGTATAAGTTTGTAATAATTGAACATCCTAAAAAGTCCTTCTGAGTCAAAGAACCTGAACGAGAAAAGTTATAAGGTATGGTGATTAGTTATCTGGCTTTTGTTAAATTTAGATGTTGCAAAACGGGAGTAAAAAGATTTAAGCCTTGATGAATAGTGTACGTGGGGTCAGGAGGGCTCCGTGGTGAACTACACTAGTTGACATTTACGAGAAATCTCTTAATTCCTTTTTCCTTCTGCTTGACTTGCTACCTTACTAATTCTGTCGTCCTAGATTCCAAAGTAAAGGAGCATGTTTTGATATTTCCTCACCAATAACTAAAATTGCAATATATCTCATTAATTAATTAGTATTCTCTGTACCACATCCCCATTTAATTAAATATTACTTTTAAAATAAACTGGAAATTTTTTTTTATATTTTGTTTATCTTTATCCACATCAAATTCCTAATCTCCTAGAATTGAATTAAATTAAATTAAATAGCCATCAAGGTTATTGGCTACATGATTATTTTTTGTGATTGGTATTAATTTATTTTTAGTTTTCAACATCCACTTCTACAAGATTTTGAGTTCCAAATTTTCTCCACATCTCTTCCCTCCTCCCACTCCAAGATGGGAGGATTGCCCCTTCCCCCAATTTACCTTCCTTTTTATCACATTCCCCCTCATCCCCTTCCCTTCTGTTTTCCTACAGGGCAAGATAGCTTTATTTACCTGTTGCAACAAGCACCCTGACACATCCAGGATGGCCTGCTAGCACAAGTTATTAGATCTGCTTTTCTAAAGGGAAAGTAATTTCTGAGGGGTCAACACCCTTCTTTAATCACATATACCAAGCAGAGAAATACAAACCAATAGATAGGACTTCTAACTGTCTAACCATAAGCAATACGTACATCACAGATCAACGGATAGATTCAATTGTCTGACCATTACATATATACATAGTTACCTGAGAGAGAAGCACCAACATCTGGGTTTTGAAAGCCAAAGTGGGGGGCTCCTTAACAACTATCCCTAGTCACATCTGGCACATGAATCTTCTTTCACGTCCCCAAAGAAAAACCTTACCTTACAACATATATACACTTTTCAGAGCTAGAAGGCACAACCCTCTGTGACCCACTGCCTCATTATCAATTACCAAAAGGTGTGGGCCTACCTACAAAACAAGCCTCCCCAAATCAAACTTCTCTTAATGGGCTCACCTGAGGTGTATTAATGGGTGGGGAAGATCTAACTCTCATTGACATTACAATATTCCATTGCCTGTATATCTTATTTTCCAGGTGTAGGTAAAAACAATTTTTAACATTCATTTTAAGAACTTTGAGCTCCAAATTCTTTCAATTCCTCCCTCCCCACTAACCCTCATTGAGAAGGCAAGCAATTTGGTATGGGTTATACATGTGCAATCATGGAAAACACTTCTGTAATTGCCATATTATGAAAGACTAACTATATTTCCCTCCATCCTATTTTGTTCCCCATTTATTCGATTCTCTCCTCTGACCTTTCCCTCCTCAAAATTGTTTGCCTCTGATTACCCCTTCCCCTAATCTGCTCTCCCTTCTATCATCTCTTCCTCTCTTATTCCCTTCCCCCTACTTTCCTGTAGGAAAAGATAGATTTCCATACCCAGTTGAGAGTGTATATTATTCCCTCCTTAAGTCAAATCCAGTGAGAGTAAGGTTCACTCATTTCTTCTCACTTTCCCCCTCTTCCCCTCCATTATAAAAGCTTTTTCTTGCCTCTTTTATGTGAGATAATTTGCCCCATTCTACATCTCCCTTCTTTCTTCTCCCAGTAAATTCCTCTCTCACCCCTTAATTTTATTTTTAGCTATCACACCTTCCTATTCAACTCACCCTGCATCATCTTTCTATCTGTCTATACACATACATGCATATAGATACCTATACACACACACATGTATCTGTGTATATAGACATATGTATATATACACATATATTCTCTCCAACTATTCTAATATTGAGAAAGGTCTCATGAGTTACAAGTGTCATCTTTCTATGTAGAAATGTAAACATTTCCACTTTAATAACTCTATACAATTTTAACAGATCCCTTATGGTTTCTCTTTCTTATTTACCTTTTCACGTTTCTCTTGAATCTTGTTTTTGAAAGTTAAGTTTCTTATTCAGCTCTGGCCTTTACATCAAGAATGCCTGAAAGTTCTCTGTTTCATTGAATGTGTACTTTTTCCCCTAGAGTACTATGATCAGTTTTGCTGAGTAGGTGACTCATAACTCCTATGGGTTCTGGAATATCATATTTCAAGCTCTTAGCCCTTAATGTTGAAGCCACTAAGTCTTGTGCTATCCAGATTGTGTTTCCCCAATACTTGAGTTATTTCTTTTTGGCTGCTTGCAATATTTTCTTCTTGACCTGGGAAGTATAGAATTTGGCTATAATATTCCTAAGTGTTTTCCTTTTGGGATCTCTTTCAGGTAGTGATCAGTGAATTCTTACCATTTCTATTTTACCCTGTGATTCTAGAATATCAGGGCAGTTTTCCTTGATAATTTCTTGAAAGATGATGTCTAGGCTCTTTTTTCGTCATGATTTACAGGTAGTCCAATAATTTTTAAATTATCTTTCCTGGATCTGTTTTGCAGGTCAGTTGTTTATCCAATGAGATTTTTTTTTTACGTCTTCTATTTTTTCATTCTTTTGGTTTTGTTTTAAAATGTCTTAATTTCTCATGCATTAGTTTTCATTTGCTTCTCTCTAATTTTTAATGAATTATTTGCTTCACTGAGCTTTTGGACCTACTTTTTCATTTGACCAATTCATCTTTTGCCATTTGCGTTCGTCTGTTTTTTAAGGTGTTATTTTCTTCAGTATTTATTTGAGTCTCCTTTAGCAAGCTCTTGATTGTTTTTTTTTCCGTGATTTTCTTACATCACTGTTTTCCTTCCCAATTTTTCCTCTACTTTTCTTACTTGCTTTTTAAGCTTTTCCATAGTCTGTGACCAATTCATATTTTTCTTGGAGACTTTGGTTTTAAGAGCTTTGACTTTGCTGTCTTCTTCTGGTTGCGTTTTAATCTTCCTTGTCCAAAGTAAAATTCTATAGTTTGATGTTTTTTCCCTGCTACTTACCCATTTACTTGACTGCTCTTTGTTAAGGTAGGATTCTGCTTTCAGTGTGGAGGATATACCATCTCAATCTTTAGGGTTTTTGTGTAGATACTTCTAGGGACCTGAAAATTTCCTGTTCTTTCAAGCTTGTATGATCAAAGAAGAGGTGTTTCATCATCTCCTGGTCTATGCTCTAGTCTGTGAGTGACCATAAACACTCTTTTCTGCCTTGGAACTGTGAGGAGGATTCCCTTTCTACCACCACTACAAGCTCCAACACTCCTCCTTGCCCCAAGACCTCTACACAGGACTGCAACCCAGATCCAGGCATGGGCAAAAAAAGGAACTTCTGCCTCCACATCAGCAAAGAGACCTCTGCAAACATTCATTTTCATAATATAGTACAACATAAATGATGATTATACATGAACCTGCAAATCTACTATGCATGACTTGCTACCATTAGACACAAATATACACACACAAATATATACATACACACATATGTACAAATATATATATATATATGTGTGTGTATATATATATATACATAAAATTATTCTATACATACTTCTACTTATCAATTTTTTCTGGATATTGTTTTTCCTTATATGTCCTTTATGGTTAAATTGAGTATTTATAACATGCAAAATTACTTATTTGCTCAAAGTCATTCTTAAAACAATATGCAGTTACTGTGTTCACCATTCTCTTGGTTCTGTTCATTTCACTTTCCACTATTTCATGAAAGTTTTTTCATGTTTTTCTAAAAGCATTGAACTCATCAGTTCTTATAGCACAGTAGCTAGCATTTTATTATAACCATATACCACAACTTGTTGAGACATTTCCTAATTGATAAGAATTGCTACAGTTTCCAGTAATTTATCACCACAAAGAAAGTGGCTATAAACATTTTAGAAAATATAGATTCTTTTTTTCTTTTACCTTAATCATATTTGGAAATAGACCAAGTAGTGGGTATTCCTTGATCAAATGGAGTAGGTAGTTTAATAACTCTTTGTTCATAATTTCAGATTGCTCACCAAAAATGGTTGGATCATTTTGTAATTCCCCCAACTGTGAGTTAGTGTCCCAATTTTTCCACATCCTCTCCAACAGTTGTCACTTTCCTCTTCTATCATTTTAGCTAATCTGGTAGGTATAAAATGATATCTCGATTGTTTTAATCTGAATTTCTCTAATCAATAATGATTTGAAATATTTTACATGGCTATAAATTGCTTTGATTTTGAGGATTTTTTTCTTACCTCTTTCTTTTTCTATTTCACTTAGTCTCTCTCCAGCTAAAGCAGATAATTTCCAGCATCACAGCTAAATTCTCAGACTATTCACAGACTCCTGAAAGATGACTGTCAAATTATTAACCCTTCAAGATTCCATTGATTTTTAAAGATAGAGTAAGATTTTCAAAGTGTCTGTGCACACCAAAGTCAGAGTTATGCATTGATGAGCCTTACTTTAATCCATTGAGAGAAAATATTTGATTTATTAAACTTCTACTTTAATAATGATAACTCTTATTTTAACAGTTCAGTGGAACATCCAATCCACATAGTTTTACAAATGAGGAAACTAAAGTATAGAACAGCTAGTTCACCCAGGATCAGAGAGACATTGAGTGGCAAAGTGGAATTTGAATCCAGGTTGTATGACTCCTGTCCTAGCATACCATCCTACTTCTCATGGATCTGTGATACCATCAGTGGTGCTACACCAACAGTATAGAATTAAAACCTTGGATACTGTCTTATCTGGTGTAATTCTAATCAATATCTTATTATATATTCTATATAAGGGATTTATCCAAAATATTGGAAGGCTTGCTTTTGTATAAGGAAGAAAACAAACACACTTTGTCTCTTGGTATCCATTTGTTGTCCCTCATTCTCACTATATGATTATCCACTTCTTTTTCTACTCATAAATATCTTTGATAATGTCATTTTATGTCACTTCTAAAATATAAGTGATTATTATTAGCCCACTTGCTCACCTTGTATCTTTCCATTGCTCTATGAGTCATCTACAATTTTTATTCTTTGGTGATTGCAGTGTTCCATCATTAAAACCTATAGATCATGAAAATACTGATGTTATAAAAATTGGCTTTTGCAGCCTTCAGCATCTTGACATTACACAGAATGTATACAATAATTCCAGTGTCCATTCATGCATGAATAAAGAACATCTCCTCCTAGAGATGAACACATGATGGGACTGTGCTCTTAACTACATCCCACAGATGCTGCCTCCAGCATAGCCTGATATGGTTCATAGATTGGGACAGAGAATGGGGATGAACCAGGGAGAATGAAGCATTCAACTAAGAACTATGGGGAAAATAAAAACTTTCTTTTTCAGAAACCTGTCATTATTGCTAGCTGTCTACGCAAGGAATATGAAAGCAAGAAGAAAAGTTGCTTTGCAAAGAAAAAGAAGAATCTGGCTATAAGAAATATCTCTTTCTGTGTTAAAAAAGGTTTGAAATCATAGATCCTTTAGCAGAGTCCCCCCACATTTTCTAGGCTTAGGATCTTTGAGGGTCCTGATTCTTTGGCAATATTGGAGACTATTATAGTACAGTGTCTGCACTATTAGTGTAAAACTTTTAATCAAAAAATCAGCTATTTCTTAAGATGGGAAAATAATTATACCTTCATTAAAGCCATAAACTTGCTGTTGAGATACCAGATAATGAACTCCAAGCATCAGAGATTTTTATGATTTAAAAACTGATTAGACCTGTGCCATTTTCTCAGAATGGACTGTTGAATAAACTGTTAAGTTAATCAGGATTTCAACTGCAAGTTGTGAAGGCAAGGCCCTAGAAATGTTTCCCATATCCACATTACTCCTGGTCTGTAAGGGATATAAGGGAAATGAAAACAGAACCCCCTCATTTCATTTCCACCGTAATGATTGCTATAGTGACATATTGTGAAAAGTCAATGCAGTAACTCCAAGAACACATCTTGCTTTCTTAGTCTCCATTTGTGTAGAATGTTGGTAAATTAATCTGAGCGTAAACTGACTTTCAGGTGAGATCTTAGGACTGCTGGGACACAATGGAGCTGGCAAAAGTACAACGATTAGGATGATATGTGGAGACATAAGACCAACTGCAGGAAAGGTAGGAGAAACAGAAAGAAATTGTTTTGAAGGATGATGCCCAGAAGATAAATTTCTTGACTGTTGATATTTATTTATTTATCTTTTGCATCTTTTCCTCTTTGCAGCCTTTGGTAGTTTATGCCCCTCTTCTTGCTACGCTCTTCTCTTTAGGTTTTCTCCTGGTTCTCATCCTGTCTCATGGCTCCTTCTCACTGTCCTTTGTTGAATCTTTATCCAGTTCATGGTCGCTAATCCTGGATATCCTACAGGGCCCTCCTTTCTTCTCCTTAAATACTCTTTCACTTGGTGATCTCACAGCTCCCATGGTATCAATGATCATGTCTATGCTAATGATTCTCAGTTCTACTTATACAACCCTAAACTCTCTCCTGAATTCCAGACTCACATTTCCAACTGCCCACTGGATATCAACAGACATATCAACATCTCCAAAGCTAAACTCATCTTTAGCCCCAAACCTGTCCCTTTCCAATCTTCCCTATTACATTTAAGAGCATTCCATTATCCTCCTAGTTACCCAGTCTCAGAAACTAGGTGTCATCGTTGAATACTCACCCTCCATTAGTCTTCATATCCAGTCAGTGACCAAGTCCTTTCATTTTCCCCTCTGTAACATAACTCCCAAACTTCTCTCCTCTGACTCTGATGCCACTTTGATGTAGACCTTTACTACCTCATGTCTGAATTATTGCAGTAGACTACTGGTTGGTCTCCCAGCCTCAAGTGTTTCCTTACCCCAGTCCATTTTCTATTCAGCTATCAAAGTGATCATCCTAAAGTGCAGTTCTGGCTATACCACCTTCCTTCCTATTCAATAAACTCTAGTTACTCTCTATCACTTCAAGGATTAATTTTAAAATACTCTGGCATTCAGATCCTCATAACCTGCCTTACCTTACCTTTCTAGTATTCTTACATGTTGTACCCAACTAATGTACTCTATAATCCAGTAACATTGACTTCCTTGATGTTCTACTAGCAAGATACTCCATATTCAGACTGGATACTTTCATTGACTGTCCCTCATGTCTAGATCTTCTAGTCTTCCTGACTTCCTTCATGTCCCAGCTAAAATCTCACCTTTCAGAGGAAGCCTTTCTTGATTCATAATTCTAGTTCCTCCTCTCTGTTGATCATCACCAGTTTATCCTATAAATATCTTGTTTGTACACAGTTGTTTTCATGTCTTCCCCATTAGAATGTGAGCTTCTTGAAAACAGAGATTGTGTTTTGCTATTCTTTGTGTCCTTAGCACACTGCCTGGTACACAATAGGTACTCAGTAAATGCATGCTGACTAAATGACTTTGCAGTTTAAAACATAATGTATAGTAAAGGAGTAGATGATTTTCCAAACTAATACCATTAAGAAATAAAAATCACACCCCAAACTTTTGTTAAACAATAAATCAACCTGGCCAACCTGGGGGAAAACGGCTGTCCCTAACCCTTAAAGAACTGAAGTGTCTTATGGTCATTAGTTGATAAAAATAAAATAACATGTGAAAGAGCACAAAACAATTTTAGGTGCAGACTGTCTAAACTGAGACATCCTGAAAAGGAAAAAAAACATAGACACTTATTACTGAAACAAAGTCATGAACTTAAAGGTTGCTTAAGGGTCACTTAGATTAAGCTGGCTTCAACAGCTGGACACCATCTTTTTGGACATGAGATGGTTCATATTATGGTTATGTAAGTAGGGAGGGGGAAGGGAAACTGGAATGTGTGTTTCCTCATTTAAGTTCTCACAAAAATGATAGTTTTCAAATGAAATTCTCAAGCCAAAGCTTCTTAACCTTTTTTTATGTCAGGAACCTCTTTGGCAGTCTGGTGAAAGCTAATACTACTATTGCAGTTAAAGGCTAGTGAAAACAAAATGTACTTTTTTGTATCCAGACCTTGAAATTTCTCCAGGGACTCCTTGGGGGTTTATAAACATCAGATTAAGAACCCTTGATCTATGGGGAAAGTTGGAAAGTAGTGTGGCAGAAAGTAGACATAATCTAATATGTCACACACTATACCCCCATTAAATCCAACACTTCTCTTCCTCAAGTCTGAATCGCTATACTTTCAGCAGATGACATAGTCCCCTACTTGATTGACTGGGAAGTTCAAGATCGTCCACCACAAGATCACCCTTTTCTAGCCCAGTGCACACCTTCACATTCTCACTGACCCTGTCCTCTTTTTTTCACTTTAATCATAGAAAGTGAGACAGCCTTTGTGCTCATCAAAGCCTGACTGTCTTTGCACTTATGTCTTTTATATCATTCCCTCTATTCTCTTTTGGAAGCCTACACAATTGCTTCTCTCAATTTCCCTTTTCTCTTTCATCTACTTGTTATTTCTATCATAACTCTAATTATACCCAGATATAGATATCCACCCCAAACAACACTTCTTATATGTCTTTTCCTTTTCATTGCTAAACTTCTAAGAAGAATAGTTGATATTCCACTTGCTTACCACCCAATTAATTTTAACCCCCCCCATAATCTCACTTTAAAATAAATTCTTAACCTGAGATCTGTGAAATTAAAATATATAGATGTTCTTGGTATAGATAATTTATGTTATAATAAAAATTGGTTTCTTTTACAATATTCCATTTTATTTTATGCTTTTAAAAGCATTATCCTATGAAAGGAGTCCAAAGATTTCCTCAGACTTCCAAAAGAATCTACAGCAAATAAAAAATTGATTAAAACTTCCTTCTCTTAATTCATTCTATTCAAAGTGCACTTTCAAAACACACCATGATTTCTTCATTACTTAATCCTTTTATAAGTCCTTACCCTACTTGACTTTTCTGAAGTATTCAATACTATCTTGTCCTCTTGGTTCTCCCGGACCCTGGCTTCTCTCTTGAGTTTTATAGCATTGCTTTCCTTGTTAGCCTGTAATTTGTCTGATTTTTCTCTACCTTCTCAGTTTTCCTCATTATTTCATCTGCTTTCATCTGATTACTAAGTGATCATCTAAGCCATCATTTTTGTTTTTTAACTGGATCTCTCCTACAACTAATTCCTTTTCATAACTTCCTCCTTTCTATAGTATAACTCTTCTAGTTTCCCAGGTTCAAAATCTTGTAGTTATCCTTGACTCCTCTCCATTGCACCCCTCCCAAATGATCATTCACCTAGTCAGTTTGATTTGAATTTGGGAATGGCTATGGAATCCATCCTCTATTTCAATTCCATGTGGTTAGTCTAGGTTTCTGGCTATCTTGATAGTTTCTTCTTTATTTACTATACTCATCATCTCTTCCCCCTTTCAATCCAGCCTACACACTATGGTCAAGTGTTCATCCTAAAATACTGCTTTAACCATTTTACTTTCCATGTGTAAAAACCATTGGTGGAACTCAGTCTCCTATAGAATGACATCTAAAGGACTTAGTCTGCCATTCAAGATGCTCTTTAATCTCTTTAATCTGTAGTTGTTCAGATGTTTTAGTCATGCCTGACTCTTCATGATCCCATTTAGGTTTTTCTTCACAAAAAGTGTTTTGTCATTTCCTTCTCCAATTCATTTTACACATGAAGGAACAGAGACAAACAGGGTCAAGTGAATTGCTCAGGGTCAGACAGCTAGTAAGTGTCTGAGATCCATTGTGAACTCAGAAGAGGAGTGTTCCTGTCTCCAGGCCCAGCACTCCATCTACTGCACCTGGTCTTTGTTTACTATCGCTCAACCCTTTCCTTCTGTGACACAATTTTTTTTATTGCAATCAAATCAATCTATTTCCCAACATGCCATATGTTTTGCATAGTTGCTTGCATTATTCTCATCTCATTTAAAATGTCCTGCTAATTCCTTTCTGTCTAAAAGTTCCTTTCTGCTTTAAAAGACTAGAGATTTGGGAAAGGGAAGAAGCATTTATTAAGTGCCTACTATGTGGTTAAGTACTTCATAAATATCTTATTTGATCCTCACAGCAGATCTGTGAGGTAGGCACTTTTATTATTCCCTTTTTACAGTTGATGAAACTGAGGCAGATGGATGTTAAATGACTTATCCACTGTCACATAGCTAGTAAGTGCCTTAAGCCAGATTTAAACTCAGGTTTTCTTGACTCCAAATCCAACATTTTATCTACTTTGCCACTTAATCTGACTCCATGTAGGTTTAACCAGTACTGAGAGGACTGTTCTTTTACATAACAGTATCTTCCTACAAGAGTTGTAAAGAGACTAGTCACAGAGGACTGAGCTGGTGGGGAGTCCCACACATAAAAAAATATGGATTTGAATGGAGACTGGGTAAGACTTGGAAAATAGGAAGGAATAAGGAGGGAGAAAATATATTAAAAAATGGGAGCCTATGTGGAAATAGAGTATTAGATTAGTCTGGTTGCAAGACAACGTTTGAGTAGGAAGCAGAATTGACAAGGACCAGATTGAAGAAGGCTTTGAATGCCACGTGGCTAACACCCTTAGATTTCATTTATAGAAGATAGAGGGCCACTGATGAGTTTTGCCCATGGTGAGGGAAATGCAAGGTAACATTTTAGAAGTATTATTTGGCAATATATAGATTTGATTAGAAGGAGGAAGTGGTTGTAGGCAGGGAAACCAATTGATAAACTATTGTGACAGTCAAAGTTTAGAGGTAATAAGGGTCAGGGTTGGCCATTAGTAAACAGAAAAAAGAAAATGGGCTCTTTATGAAGTTACAAAGAAGGAATGAAAATGACCAGTGACTGACCAAACGTAGGGAAGGTTGGGAGAATATGGTGAGACAGTGAAAAGATCAAGTTTACCTCCAAGATCTTGATTGTGGGTACCTGGGAGAAATGAGAGTATCACCAATAGAAAAGACAAAGTAATTAAGGGGAGCTGACTTTAAGTAAAAGATAATTAGCCTGATTTTAGATAGATAGAAAATGAGGCAAATATAACAAGTAGGATATTCCAAGTAGGAATATCAATTAGGCAATCAGTTTATATTTCAGCAGAAATCAGGTCAGAAAGATAGTGGTGATAGTTGAAGCCATGAGAACATATGAGATCACCATGCAATTAAATAAATGTTTATTAAGCCCTTACTCAATACCAGACAATGTTCTATTTGCTGGAGCTATAAAGAAGAAAAAGACAAATTCCTTATCCTCAAAAAGGGGGTACAACACATATAAAGACAAGAATAGCATAAAGTTGAACATGATGGGGCCACAGGAGAAATCCAGACAAGTGCTACAGAAAAAAAAGTTGAAGAAGAACTCTGAGCTTGAGGAGTCAAAGAACAGGAGACATTCATAAACTTGGTCTAAATATTGAAGAAAGAATCATTGTGACAAGCAAAGGATAAGGATGTGTCTTTGTTTTTCTATAATGTTACTATCTTACACACACACACACATACACATATAGCATGGAGATGAGATGGGATGACTCCATATTATTCTGGATAAGCAGAGCTGTGACTTAACTTGTCCTTATGGTTGTATGAGTGACTTTGCTCCTCTCTTTTACAAGAATTATTTTCCTTTCAAACTGAGCTACAGGAAATATTGTAAAAGGAAATGGTTAAGATAGTACAATGCTTCCCAATTCCAGCTGGCTGACCAAATTCTTATTCATTTGCCTAGAAAGATCCAGGTCCAAGTTTCTCTGACTGTTGGAGGAAGTTATAAAAATGACTTATTTTATTTATATAGTTCAAGCACCCAGACAGAGAAAATTTACTCTAGTAAAATACTACAGTTGTAAATTTCCCTCTTGGAAACTCCCCCATGACCTCTCTCTGCTGCAAGGAGCAAGGATACACACTGATCAGTACTGTAGTGATTAACCACATTTTTCATACTTAAAAGACAGGTTAAAGAGAAAGACAAATAATCTTACGAAATGGATATTTGGGAAATAGGCATATGCTTTCTTAGGGGTTAGGAAAAGGGAAAGCGGGGAAGGAAAATTGCATGAATTGCTGACTTCCTGTGTAGAACAATGAAAGTTTCATTGGCACAGTTTTCCCCCTGTTGTATCTATCCTCTGTTTGATTTATCTACATGGTTCCATTTCTAGACTCCAAGACTGTGGAGTTTGGGGCTGGTGCTGCCTACTCCACAGCTTCTCTCCAAGTCCCTAGCATTGCTTTTGGATGTGGCAGCTATCTCTTCAATGTCACTTGATTCCTGTGCATTCACATCACTACCAGCACACCTATTTCTGAGCTGCCCCTCACGTATGCCTCAGCATCCATCAAAATGGTAGAGGCTAGCTGGTAAAAGTTTAGGCCTTATTGACCACAAAATCAGTGGAACTCTTCTGGGGAGTTAGGGATAGAACCACTGGATGATTTCTGTCCTGACCAGCAAATTCCATCCTTTAACATCCATACCTCCTTGATAATACCATAGACATACACATGTGTATATATTATTATATAATATTTAAACCAGTCCTTTTTCTAGCAACATACATAAGTATATATATATATACACACATGTGTATGTACATATATGTACATATACATACACATGTTATATATACTATATGTGTATACACACAAATGTGTACATATGTATGTTTGTTGTCATTGAGTCTGATTCTTTGTGAATGACACCATTTGGAGTTTTCTTGGCAAAGATCCTGGAATGGTTTGCCATTTCCTTCTCCAGCTCATTTTATAGATAAGGAACTGAAATAAACAGGATTAAGGTACTTACCCAGGGTCACACAGCTAGTAAGTGTCTGAGGTCAGATTTGAACTCAGGAACATGAGTCTTTCTGACTTCAGGCCCTGCACTCCATCCATTGCACAGCCTAGCTGCCATACGTATACAAATATGACCTAAGAAAGAGTATTAATTATAGCCCACATTTAGGTTTTATATAATCCAGAGAATGGGGACAAGTATAGCTTATATTCAGATCAATATAATATTCATGGTCCATTCCACTCGTTTGGGACTTAGCATGTATTTTCTTGTAGTATTATTTATCTTCGTGTTCTAACTTCCTGATTTTATTGTGTGCACTTCAAGAGCAAAGACAATGCTTTATGCCTTTTTATAAATCCATTTCCTATCATACCCAGCTTCTATGAATGGTGGGTTCATTAACTGTTTGGTGTTGAGGCTGATGTCTTATGAAGGAGGCTGATGTCTTACGAAGGAGAGGAAGATCTTTTTCTCTATTCCCAACTTTTTGCAAGTGCATGCATTGTAACAATGGCCAATCTTCTGGACATATACCCCCAGATGCCAGAACCAGGCCTCAGCTGGTGGCTAGGAAAGCCAGAGAAGAGAGTCAATCTGAGGACAAAAGCAGGGAGAGGGGCTATGAGTACCATGAAGAAAGGTCTGTTTATTGAGTATCCAGGATCAAGAATAGTAATTCCTGAAGAAGAAGAACATACCAGTGATTTTTTTTCTGGGGAATGGGTGGTGGTGGGCTGTCCAAAGATATTAATAGTAAGTGTTAAGAAGATCAGATTCTAACTGTCTGGAAACAAGACCAAGAAAGATAAGTTAACTAAGGCAACAGATAATAAGATCAAGAACATGAAATCAGTTACTAAATGAGAGACTCATGGAAGTCTGTGCTTCAGGGAAGCAGCTAGGTTAGCAGATCAAATGAGATAATGCTTGTTTTAAAAAGTACTTAGCACAGTGCCTGGCATATAATAGGTGCTATATAAATGCTTATTCCTTTTCCCTTCTCTTACTTTCAAGAAATCTAAGGGACATCCATCATGGTGAAATGAGGGATACTATGAGAAGAGGAATTTTCCTGTAGACACTTTCTCTGCCTTTACATACAGTAGTATTCATGCAATTATTTTCTCATTTTTTCATCATAGCTAAATTATTAGAGATTTATTCTTTACTCGGTGGAGAACATATTGCTGAAATGTGTGTTTATATATTCTACATGATATGAAAAAGGACTCTGTTGTGTAGGTGGTGCTAAAACAAAGGGGTACCCCCATGAATCAAGAAGATGACATGCTCCAATTCCTTGGCTACCGCGCTCAAGAAAATTCACTGTGGAAAAATATTACAGTGAGAGAACATCTGGAGCTGTATGCTGCAGTGAAAGGAATGGATAAAAAAGATGCTGCAGTTACAATTTCACGGTATGGAACAGAGAGAACCCATACCAGTTCTCTCTAGGAAAAAGTATGGTTATTCTTTTGTATACAATCAGGTGTGGAAATTTGTAATGATATTCCCCACAAATCGTGGATCATTAATGCTGGAACTGGGATAGAACCAAAGGTGTACTGGAGCCAGCTAAAAAGCTGGTTGTTAAATTTTCAGTGTGAGTATTTATACCTCAGACATGAGCAAATGCTACAAATCAAGCCTTGGTTTATTGTTTTGTTGATTGTATATAGACTTAAGAGAGTGATAAAGAAAATGGTAAAGATGCTGAGTTTGTCGGTCAGTATGTTTTCTCCCCCAGAGAGCCAGTTTAACGTTTATCAGCACACTTCTGGATAGTTATCTACTTTCCTATGTCTCAATTCAGCAATCATTTGCACAATACAGCTTAATAAGAAATAAATATGTGCATATGAAATTGACAAAGCAAATCAAAATGAAATAATAGAAAACCATGTAAATAACAAATTTCAAAGCCAAAAACTTTTTCCAAAGGTCAACAAAGTATCATCTGAGGGCCATACCTGATCTGTCTGCCCATGAGCTAAGAATGTTTTTTACATTTTTAAATACAATAAAACTTTATTTAAAAAAGTAAAAATCATCCTTAGCTGAAGGGTCATTCTAAAGCAGGCAGCTGGGCCAAATTTGGCCTGTTATTGCCAGGTTTCTAGGAGGGACAGGAACTCTCTTTTGCCCAAATGAACCCATTTTCTGATATTCCATAACTGGGATTTTCAGAATGATTATGACCAACAATTCTAGTTACAATTATGCCTCCCACATCACAACTTTCCCTGTCTCAGTTTCAATAAATCATGAGTAGACATAAGGAGTTAAATGGAAATTTGAGGGGTGTTTTGTGGAAGTTGCAGACAGATGACACAGAAAAAGTTTAGAAATACAGAAGTGTATAAAATATATGTATAATATTAATGTACTTTATCTAATACCATAATAATTCAGACTTCTTTTCTGGGATGAAGGGAGGGCCAAAATTTCTATATGGAGTTTTTGGATTATGGGAGGCTCTGTGCCGCTAACCCCTGTGATGTGGAAGGGATAACTGTACTCTCTTTTGTGAGTACCTTTTCCCAATGTCCACCAATGGCAGAGAACTTGATAACACATTCAGCGTATTTTCTATCAGATTAGCAGATGCTCTCACACTTCAGGAACACATGAAATTTCCAGTCAATCAGTTGTCACCAGGCATAAGCCAAAAGGTACGTATTGTGCTTGATGTTCTTTTAAGCACCACCATGGTAAGGCTAATCACAAACAGTGATTGTCTTCATTTTAGCTGTGTTTTGCACTAAGTATCCTGGGAAATCCTTCCATAGTGCTTCTGGATGAACCATCAACTGGAATGGACCCAGAAGGGCAGCAGCAAATATGGTAAGAAGAATTATAATAGGCCTCAGCCCTAGCAGTAAGAGATCTGATTGGAT